>JAOCZM010000201.1:3720154-4956038 GCA_026122235.1 Vinca minor | reverse complement strand
AGTTTGAGAAATGAGAAAAAAATGTTGAGATGATCAAGAGGATTATCAAATGAATTACCCAACATGAAAGAATAATGGCTTTCAAGAAGTCCTTCAGCTTCTCCACATAGTTTAATGAGTTTGGACCTCATTTCTTGAATCTTATTGCAAAGTTTTGTGACATCAAGATTTGGATTTGGCGGCGTACATGCCAAAACAAGTTGTGTGAACAACACGTCGACATCTTTGGAAGGTTTGAGAGATTCAAGCTTGGAAATTTTGTCATATAATTCGCAGATTGTCTGAACTAAAGGGTCTGATATTTGGCAAACCATGTCGACAGATGAGGTTAGATAAAGGAAGAACAAAGGGCTTTTTATTTTCTTCTTAAGAAGCACACGCACTTTCTTTCTCTTTTGCTTTGGGGATGATTGACTCAGATTATCTTCAATTCCCTCCAGAAGGGTTCTTATTTATGGGAATTTGTGGGACCCCCAAGAGGGATGCCAAGGAGGGAAGAAGCATGCTATAATTCCTTCATGTTACAAGTTTCATGCCACTGCTATGTGGCGACATTTTTCGCGGGGGATTCTAATTGATTATATTTTTATTTGAGTAATTTGTTTAATACTGCTAATTAAAAACAGAAGTAAACAATTAATGAGTATGATAGCACCAACGTTTACTTATTTGACAATCAAATTTATTTATATATATATATATATATATATATATATATAAGGAAAGACTTTTTCCTTGATGGCCATATTGCATTCTTTGCATTTAGACATAACCCTAGCACAGAGGCAGCTTAGAGCATGTTCGAAGTGCTCGATCGCACAGGAGCTCAAAAAAAAAACTTTAACTTCTTCTTTCCAAATTCAAATCTTCTAGGGAATCCTTTTAATTTCCAAGAAATTTTTAGTGCTATGAAGTTGTCACTAGATATTGACATTTTAGTTGTTATTTTTAAATTTGAGTTTGAGATTGTTACCACCAAAAATACAATCGGCCATCGAGCAAGGAAGCTTGGTCAGTTGGCCTTTATAGAACACTTGGAATTACTTTTCTCAAGATAAGTTATAGATCGAAAAAAAAAGACTTGGCGGAAAACTGAGTCTAAAACAATCAGACTAACTCTAAATTGCAATATGCTTCTATATATAGGGACAAACTCTCACGCAGAAAGCTAAGCCTAGAGGTGAATTTACCTAAGTATGTGTTAGGGGTGTTCATGGTTCGGTTTGGTTTGGTTTGGTTTTATACATTTTTCAAACCAAACTGAAATATTCGGTTTGGAAATTTTGAAACCAATCCAAACCATTTAAAATCTCAAACCGATGCATTCGGTTTGGTTTGGTTTGGTTTGGTTGCTCGGTTTTGCGAGACACAAAAATATTGATTATAAAGTTTAAAAAAAACTTTATTTAATTAGTTAGTTGCTAAAAATATTTAACGTCCCTACCGACGCTGGGGTGCGAAAGCATGGGGATATCGTGAAAAATGGATACAAATTTTTGACTGCTACTTAGTATCGGCAATAGGTCTGAAAAAGTGGGAGACCGCTAATCTACACTCAAAATATGTAGATTCAGATTTATTCATTGATAAGAAAAAGAAAAAACGTCAGGGGAACCGCTTTCGCACAATAAAGTCTGGTCAAAAGAAAGCTCTTTCAAGTTCGTCTTTTCTGTTGGGTGAAGAATTCTTTCGTCCGGATCACGACCCGATATGCGTGGCTAAGCCAAAAAATATGCCAATTATTTTCTCAAGGTAAACACAATAAAGAAAACAAAATAATAAAACATAAATTCTTGGTCTTGATCCTTACACTTTAAACAAATTACTTCAAAATCATCCTACAAGAAAAAAGAAAAATACAAAAATTACATAATTATTTGTTCAAAATAGTGAAATACAATAAAATCTTTTGGTAAATCTAAAATCGCATACCAAATGATGACTTTTTAATCTCTTGGTTTAACACTTGAAGAACTTGCACTTGAAAATTCTAGAATGAGATACAAAAGTTAGCAATTATACTAGAAATCATTTTAAGGAAAAATATATTTTATTGCAAAAAAGTCCTTTAATATATATTATATTATATATTATATATATTTGGTTTAGTTCGGTTTGGTTTATAATTTTTTTTAAACCAAACAAAAAATTCGGTTTTAATTTAGCTCAAACCGAAACCAGTCCAATGCACCGCTCAAACAAAAAATTCGGTTTGGATGGTTTGGATCGGTTTGGATTTTTCTTGAACACCCCTAGTATGTGTTATTAGATGAGAAGTTTGGTTCGAAAAACTAAGTCTAAAATGAATTACGTGAATTTAAATGCAGAATGATGTAAAGAAAGTTATACAAATAAGGTAAATGTAGATTTAAAAAAAAACATTTTGAGAGTTGAATATCGTATCATGATCTTCTTATTCGACTTCAATTTATAGATGTTTTCTAGATAGCCATCCCGCCTCAAGTTCTTTCATGATCTCGTTGCTCAATATGTGGTTGTCATGGATAACGTGGGCTAGCATCTCATGCCTTGGTCGGTTAGTGGTTGCAAGCTCTTGATTATTTTGGGATTATCTGGTTGTTTCTATCATTTTTAGTATACTTGATAGAGAACGCTTTATAAATTTACAATTTTTTTTCAGTTATTATTATCATTTTTTCAACGTAGATGAAAATTTTATTTTGGAATACCTATTAGTTACTTTCATTTTATATGACGACTTGTTTTGTAACAATCATTTTTTAGATAAAATGAATTTAACTATTAATAAATTAATCTACCGTGACAAATGTATTTAAAAAATCACTTCTTAAGAAACATTAATTAAATAGGTAACATTAATTAATTTTTTGGGCCTTTTAAAAGTATAATTAGAGAAAGCCTTTTTTTTTTCTTTGCAATATCTATAAATATTCAAGGGTATTAATGGGATGTGAAAATTAAATCACAAAATCAACATTGGCACTTTTAATCAATAATAAATTTAGTTATTCTCTCTCATACATGTGTTGGGAAAAGATAAAAATGGATGTTTTTTAAAAATAATCTCAACCATCCGATATTCATTCAACCGTTGTCTCGCACGTGCAGAATGAGTGTTTTTTCAAAATAATCCCAACCGTCAGAGTTAGACTTGACTCCAGTAATACTTATGACCGATCCAGTTTTTTATTCATAACCAAAAGAAAATCCTTCTTTTCAACGATCGGTGGCCCGAGATCATGTCAGTAATGATGTGGAGAATTTCATATCACGTTGGCACGGAATTTCATATCACGTTGTCACGTTTCCGTGCCAACATTTTGAAAAATGAAAATGGAGTATGGAGGAACATTTGTAGAGAGTCCTAAAGGGAGAAGGAAATCATCTTACAAATAATCTTTATTTTCCTGCATCTTCAATGCATTGTAACCTACAAAATAGAATAAAAGGCCAAGAAACTAATTACAAGTACGGCGAATTGGCCAATTTAGTTCCGCAACTGGTTGGCATTAGGCATGTCAATTGGATTTAAGAGTGCAGTTGCAGATCCAGACTCATAAGACTCAATTTGGATCTAGATATACTTTTTTATGCTCAGATTTAGATTGAGTCTGGACTCATATGGGTAGGATCCAAGTCAAGTATGAGACACAAGAGTTGTGGGTCTAAATTATAATTGTATAGACACAAGAGACCTAAAGACCCAATTAAATTTTTTTTTTTTTTTTGTTTTATAATAACTCAAGGATATAATGTTAATGTTAATGAACGGTGTTTAATTTTTTTTCACAAAATATTTCGCTAATAATCGTTATTTATTTTATTTAAAAAAATATTTGCGTTTCGATTGATAAAATTGAGTATCAATAAAATTATAAGTAAAATTAATAAACAGGCCCAAATTAAATCCAAGACCCAATGTAGTTAAGTCTAGACTCTAGCTGAAAAGATCTAAACTCAATTCAAAAAAAAAAAATCTAACTTGGGTCTCAATTTAATGGGTCTGAATCTAAATTCAATATTTTAGACTCAATTGACAGGCCTAGTTGGCACTAGCCGTTATGATCCTAAATCTTTAATTCTTAAAATTGGAGTCCCAATTCTATTTGCGTTTTCTGGTTTAGATCCGTCTGTCCATTCTGTCAAAAGTCAACACGTTAGTCAACTTTATTTTGAATTTTTATTAAATCCTGAGAGGCATATTGGGAAATTTATAACAAAAAACTCTTTTTCTCTTTTTCTTCCCCTCTGGTCAGTTCCACCATCTCTTTCTTGCCCAAGAAGGAACTGAACACTTTTGTCATTTTGGAGTGCCTTCTGTTGGACTATTCCCTCACAGTGAGCCCTTCTGCAATGAAATCAGCACTGAAATCTTCTATCAGCACTGAAATCTTCTATCCGATAGAAGATTTCAGTGCTGATTTCGCAAGACTTTATTTTTTGCTTCCTTAATTTTCTTTACATGCCCTAAACGATTTATATTTTACCTACTTCAGAATTCTTCATGAAATTCCATGATTTCTGGATTAGAATCCTCTTCAATGCTGGCATCTTCAGCATTCTCAGAACTAGTGAACGCGGGCGTTTCAGAAGGTAAAAAATCGTCAGAAACTTCCGGAGTTCTAAAAGCAGAAGTCTCATAAACATCATCGGTCTCAGAACTTGTTAACCAGGGAATCTCATAAGCTCCATTGGACGTGTGATCAGTGTTGGCATCTTCAGGACTTTCAGAACTCGCGTACACGGGCGTTTCAGAATCTTCAGAAACTTCCGAACTTCCAAAAGCAGAAGTCCCAAAAACTTCATTGGATTTAAAGCGAAAGTATTCAGCACCATTTACCAGATCATATACCATTAACCCAATTCTTCCCCCAATCCAACTACCCAAATGGCATCCAGCCAAATAACCAAACCTCCCGAGTGATTGCTCTCCAGTAAAAGCCATGTAATATGCGCCAAACAATGTCCCAGTCCCCCTAAGAAATCCTTCTGTCATTGTACCGCCATAATAAATTGCTTCAAAAAAATCCCATCCCGAAGACATGATCGGCCCTATAATGCGCTTGGCTTGCTGAGTAGCCAGTCTTGCGGCTTTTGCACCCTCCTTTTGGACATGCTTGCCTGCATCTTTTGCTGCCATTCCTTGTGAGATAGCATCAGCAACAGCAACCTCGATTGCTCTATTCCTTTGTCTTTCGACATGAACAGATCTGATGTTGTAAAAATAGAGTTTCACGCCCTCCTCTACTAAACATGCGAGCGTTCCAGAACCCCCATCAAAACAATTCAGGAGAGTAAATTGTCCACTTTTCGATGCAGCTGTTTCACCAACCAGCTTTCGGCAATATTCCGCTGCACACCCAGCAAACGCAATGTGATTTTCACAAAAACATGATATAAATGACAAATAAGCTACCAAAAAGAAGAGGAAAAAAAACACCTTACGGAAAAATGAAAAAGCAATCTATTTTACAATCGTCTTCTCTTTTCTTGACCATACTCTTCTTCCTCTCTTTTATTTCACTAATATATTTCAGAAAATTTTAAACAATAAATGGTTATCACTGGGCCATACTCTTCCTGCACCAGCCATCTATTAAAGCACTAACAAACAAAAGATTGCTCTTACAAGAAAAAACAAGAAATTTGAATTCACTTTTCAATTCAATATGCTACGTAAAACTAGCTAAGTAAATCGATAATGCAATTTCACAATATGCCATACCACTTATAGCAAACCATCTAGAAGTGAAGTGATAACTACCACCATTCTCATCAATTGATGTAAATCCTATCTCACTCTTGGTTCCTTCACTCATTCACAACTCAAAATATGTCCGCGCCATCTTAATCATATATTATTCACTATCTCCAAAATAGATGTTAACATTGGCACACGATGAAGAACAACTTTTTGTGTTGTTTATTATATAACCAAGATTCAACTTATCGGTCTAATGGATGGGTTAACCAACTCGTCTAATGTCAGGATGGCTAGCAGGAATAATGGAACATAGCTAAGCAATGACATGGGAAAAGGATATCCTATTTGTATATTGGCGCAAGAATCATCCTTAGGCATATAGATAAATGCCCTCTAAAGATACGTTAGATGATGATCTATATGTTACTGACTTATGCTTACGGTCCATACAGTTGAGTTAAACAGAGTTTCTCTGGATGCTGGATAGTTCCTAACCGCAATGTCGAGCCACATCTATACCATATTGACAAATTGGTATCATAAAAAAGTGCACTATTATGGGGGGTGTATCCGTGAATCTATAGGGAATTGCAGTTCAAGCACTCTTCAGTCTACACTAACAATAGCAGTTTGATCTCTTCCAATGTAGACGGATACCTTATTATTATCAACTGTAAAATACAGCATTCGTCTATCTCTTCCTAGTAAATAATGCTAGTCATTATCAGCCATCCACATCAAGCAAGTGCAATGACGAATTATACGGTCCCTTCCTACGACAAATGAGTTTGGAAACAAGAAACTAACTACAATTATGCTCAAATTAGAAATTCCAAGTGCAACCGTCCATTTCAAAATTAAAATATTGCTAGTTAGTGAATAGTGATTGAACAAAAAAACCCTACTTGAAATTTCTTGGGAAAAAAAAAGAGGCTAAATCATAAAAATATCAAAAAAAGATAAATTCAACCTAGTTTACTAAGAGGGTTAAAATATAAATTCTTCAATAGCCAGTCATAAAGCCAAAGTTTTACTACGAGGGTTAAAAGAATTCAATTTCACAAATAATTTCAACCATAGTAAATGCTCACAGGAATAAAGATCAGAGCTTTTTTACACCCAGAAAGCCAAGATTCTTAAAACAACCTCAATTGGGTAACCAAAAAAGAGGCAAAATCATAAAAAAATATATAATAAATAAATAAATAAAAAATCTGACCCAAATAATTGCAGTTTCATAAAGAGATAATAAAACTGTAAAAGAAATTACCTGAAATACTGAGAGCAATGATCCCAACAATGAATAAGAGAAGATGAACCCTCTTTTTCTGGATGATCATCTTTTTTCTTGGTTTGCTTTACTGCTATTATCGACAGACCCCAAAATCAAATTTGATAAGAACATAGAAACTAGAAGATTTTATTCGGGGTTTGCAGAGGCCTGAATATTGATATACTACTAATTCATCGCTTGATGAATCTCTTTATATTTGATGAATTTTAATTATTTTTCTTCTTCCTCCTAACATTAAAAAAAAATATTAGTTTTGATGAGATTTTAGTAATTTGTACTCCACCAATTCCCATTTAATTGTCGGAGATTTATAGGTATCCAAATTAATTATTGTTTAAGGCTCATTTATTAGTTGTCAATAATTTATTTCAATTATACCATCAACATTTCTTTTATTTATCACTTCTGTCATCCCTACTTTTTCCTTTCTTTCCTTAGGTTATAGAAATGAGATAGAGGTGTGAGTAATATTGAAATTTTCGATAAAAATGATAATTTACTTAATTTTCTAAAATTGTTTAAAAAGTCTTATATTTAGGAGTGGAGGGAGTATCTAGTTTTGATAAGATTTTTTTTTAGGAGAATTTGTATCTAGTTTATTCCTCTTTTTTTTAACGTGAAAAATAAAATAATTAGTATGTCGTTTCCATTTATGTTTTTGTTTTAAGAAAATCTTGTTTTGTTTTCAATCAAGTAAATATTTTATTTTATTTTTCTTAATATAATAAGTAATCAATTGATAAATGGAGATGTAAAACTCAAAATAAAGACGAGAAATAATTGCAGAAAAAGTTGCATCAAGGTTGAAAATCTGGACAGAAATGCAGATCAACAGATTGATCTGGTATTATCACGACTAAATTGATTAAGATATATGTTGGATAAATTCAATCGTGCAACATTAAATCTAATTTAAATTAGTAATTTTACCATAGAATGAATGATTATGAGATTATTTAGCTATCTAGAGAAGAAAAACAATCATTATTATATCTTATAGAGGGTGTTACAAAGAATTTGAACCCATTTATCTAATACATCATTATATCTTATAGAAGATGTTATAAAGAAGGAAATATCTTATATGGACCGGGTCCATGTGGACCATGTGGTTCAGATTTGGCCACATCCCTGCAGAATGAGGAGAGAGAAGGAAATGCAGTGATGTGGCCAAATCTGGACCGTATGTTCCAATGGATCTAGTCCATAATAGAATAGACCTATAAAGAATTTGAACCCATTTATCTAATACATCTATTATATGTTGGGATTGAAAATGTTACTCTACTTTCAATGTGTGCAGTTGATTTCCAGTACAATCTTAATTTATTTATTTTTTTTATTGATAACAAGGATGAAGACATGGGGTGACATGGGGCAGTCCCTCGAGATTTTTAAAAATCCTACTGGATATAGTAAATTTTATATATAGTTCGAAATATTTGATCAAATTGCCCACCCCACCCATCCCCCACCCCCTACCCACAACATTTTATTATAGTTTTTATATGTAGTTCGGCATACTGTTACAGTTTTTTGCCACCAACCTGTCCTGACTTCGTCCCTAATTGATAACCAAATAATTGACATAAGAACTTGGCAAAACTCCCAAGTAGCTTGTACAATGATCGAAGTCTACTTTATTAAGAGTCTGTGCCATGGTAGGAGGGATAGATTGAGGAGGGAGATATCTTATAAACTTATTACATTTAGCTTATTTAGCCAGGTTATGTGCAAAAATGTTGCAAGCCCTAGGTATAAAGGATAATTCTCATTCCCTATGTTTCCTAAGAAAGTCTCTTGCTTTCAGAGTAGAGACCTTGCTCTGCCAGCTTTTCATCTTCTGATTTTCTAGTAACGCTTGGATAGCAAAGAGAGCATCCCCTCAATAATTAGTTTATGGCATTGAACATCCTCACCAATTGCAAACAAAAAGTTGGCTGCTTCAATTTCAGCCGCAAAAGGTGAGTGTTCCACATATCTACGGGTCCAAGCCCCTAGTGTTTTCCTTTCATCATTTGTCAAAATGTATGCAAAAAAAATGATGGGGAATTAATTTCCCCAATTCGCATCAAAGTTAATCTTACAAAACCCTTTAGGGGATATATTGCAACAACGAATAGAGAGTTTTTTCCTTTGTATGGTAGCATTTCAGTATGTCTCCGATAAATTTTCATCCAGTCCGGGGATTGGCTTGTCATGCGAAGCTTGATTCCTCATCATCCAAATTACTTCCATCATGATAGCTTCAGAGTTGAAGAATTCCTCATTTTTTTCCTGAGAAATTAGAAAGCCATTGTTTAAGGTGATCAACTATTCATTCATGTATATAACAATTTATGAAAGGTTCAATTTTAAAATTCCATGAAGATTGAAACCAAATAAATTTAGCAATTGGACATTTAAAAAAATATGCTCTATAGATTCAATATCATAATGGATATTCCCTTTTAAAGATGGGATGCAGCCTCTTGCTTGTTGGGAAAATGTTATTCATACATTTCCAAAGGAATTGTTTGTGCCTGCCATGGAGTCCACTTTTCCACGATGTCTTCCAAACCTGAGAATATAAGTTAGCAGTTCCAAACTTGGTCCTATTACAGAAAAGGTATGTTGATTTAACAGTATAGGCCCATGTCGTGGAGGGAGTCCAAATCAGCATGTCAATGGCCTCTTGAGGAGGAATTTTAATTTAATTTTAAAAATCTCAGTAGTAATGTTAATCGGAAAAGTGTTCTGGATCAAGTGGGTTTTCCAAACGTAGAGGTTTTTATCAATAAGGTTAGCTACTATATTCGGGCCATCCAAATCAGAATTTTCAAGAGGGGGTTTAAAAGTAGGAAGACCTGAAATCTAAGGATGGTTCCAAATATTTATATCTTCCATATTTCCCACAGTGTAACAAAAACCCTCATTTAAAAAATCTTTTCCCTCCCATGAACCTTTCCAAATCCATGATACCTCAGCAGGAAAAGCATCAAAATTTAACAAAATTTCACCTCTAAAATATTTAGATTTTATCAAATAAACCCAAGGTTTAGAATTTTTTTTATGGATTCTCCAGTTAAGTTTACCAATCAAAGCTTTATTAAAATCAATGAATTTACGAAAATCCAACCCCCAATGTCTTTATAATCTTGATTTATTTAATCTATGAACTTTGTCTGTTTTATATATCATGACAAAACTGCATTTTAACATGCCTAACAAATACAACTGCAATTGAAATCTAGACAACCTATAAGACTCGCTACGACTTCAGTGCGGAACGTAAATAAATTTTTCATGTGCAAAATTTATATTTGTTCGTCGAATTAAAATTTTGACGGTTAAAATTAATTTAAAACAGGATATCTGTAATGATTTACGACATTTGTTGTGCATAACACATGTTCTGAGCACAAATTCTTATCTTCATGCGATCTGCATGTGCTAAATTTTTATTGTTACGCATAGAATTCGGACGGTATAAAACTATACTTAGATTGATTTTCATTTGGAGAATCATTTTTACTTGGAAAATGGCATATTTTGCCACCAAAGTTATCAAGTTCATTACGATAAAATCTTACTCCCTTCGATTCAAATTATTTGTTCACATTTACCTTTTTGTTTGTCCTAAATTAACTGTTTGCTTTTTAAATTATCTTAAAATTTTGCCTATATTTTACTATCAAAATTAACAAAACCTTAATATGTTAAGGTGGACAGATAATTTGGGACGGGAAAATACAAATTTTTATTACTGTCATTATGAACTGCACATTATGGTGAAATTCTATTCCATATCCCACAAAAGCCTCACATAACATTAAATCTTTTAAAAAAGAAACCAATGGGATTCAGAATTGTTATTTCCATAATCACCATGAACAAAACTACTGCTACAAAAACAGATAAATGGTCTGTTTGGATTGAGTATCAGTCTCAAAGCAGTATTAAACTGAAATCAGATTCTAAACTCTAGACTCAATTCAAAAACAGTTTGTATCTCATTTTGAGTTTCAAATCAGACTAAATACAAAATACGAAACCACACAAGAAGAAACATAGAGAGAGAAATGTGAACACAGATAATTGAAAGGCTATTTACAAAAGATGATCATCAAATCTTGAACAGCCCTGAAGAAGGAGAAGCATGAATTGTTGACTGCATTGAACAAGGAAGTTGTTGCCATGGCCTCATCAATTCATAATTCTTTACAACATCATTCAATGACTTCAATCTTTCACTCATTTCATTTACTTGAACTCTTAAAACATTGTTTTCTTCATCAAATTTCACATATTTCTCTGTTATTCCATCAATTTTGCACATAATCCCATTGTTTTCCACCTCCAATCTCCCCATTTCTTCTGTCAAATCTTGCACTAGCTTTTGCTTCCTCATTCTTGATCTCCTTGCTGATTCCCTATTAGCTATCATCCTTTTCCTCTTCTTTTCATCCATCATTGCATACTTTTCATCAGTTTCTGAACTAAATCCACTCTGTTTCAAAGATGACATCTTTTTTTTTTCTTCTAGAAATAAAAAATTAGAGATTTTTAATTTATGGGATTCCAAGAAATCAATAATTGGAGGATTTGATGTGGGTTTTTTTTTTTGCTTTCAAGAAAAAACATAAAAATGATAAAGAAAAACTACAGAGAAAGATTGAAGAAGACAAATGCCTATGCAAATCACAGATACCATAGATTGATTGATTCTTTCTTCACTAGAGAAATCTCAAATTCATTACTGACAAACAAATGGAGAAAAACGAAAAACACAATCTTGAAAAATGGGACAAATAATAACAAACTTTATTTAAATAGAGAAGCAAAAAATCAGGAAACAATACTTTTTTCAGACTATGTTAATACTCCGTTAATGCGGGAGTTTTGGGTAATATTTTTTTTACATAAGCAAAAATTAATATAATTTTTAAAAAAAATAAGAAATAATAATAATTGGGATAAGAATCAAGAAGAGAAGTTGATAATGGTTGGCTAAGAAGAAAAGATTTGTACGTCACTCAACCTAAAAATTGCCAAATTAGTCGGATGGTGAACCTCCAAAAGGTGAAAACTTGAAGGAAAGAAAAGGACTAGTGGGGACAATAGGGACAGGTGTGTTTTCGGATAAATGTTTTTTTATGGATAGTGAATTAATTGTTAAATATCTACACTAACCAACTAATCTTATCGTTATCTTTTTAAACTAGTTTTAGGATAGATTAAGGTCAAAGGAGCAAGAATTGTCTGATAATGATGCCAAAGCAGCCGTCAGAGAGAATTGATTACGCTCACGGCTCCTATGCGAATGCAGTTTTAATTCCGCACATACGCGATAAAAATCTCGCCTCGTTAGATTAAAAATTTTGATTTACCGAGATTGATTAAAAAATGAACAATTGTTCATTTTTTCACGAACACTGCTCTCGACGCCAAAAAAGTGCTTTCAGACGCATGCGAATCCAGATCTGCTTCGCATAGGAACCTGGATCGATTAATTACTACCACCTCCATTCCTTGATTCCTTTTTTTTTATATATATATATATATTAGTTTCCAGGGACATTGCGAAAATTAATATAAAAAAAATTAAGAGGTTTTTATTAATTAAAATATTAATATTACTCTCTTAAATAAAATTAACGGTATACAAATCATATTTAAAAGAGTAATATTAATATTTTGACTAACAAAATACCTTGATTTTTACTTCATTAATTTTCAATATATGTCTTTTAAAGTTTTATACTCCCTTCATTCCCATTTAATTATCGTTTAGGAGATATATGTATCCAAATTAATTGTCATTTACATGTCTTTTATTAGTTGTCAATAATTTATTTCAATTATACCCTCAACATATCTTTTATTGGAAAAGTGCAAGAAAATGAGGAAGGAAAAGGAGTATTATTGAAATTGTGCTAAAAAAATTATTGTTTGTTTGGGTTACTTAATTTCTTCAAAGTGTTTTAAACTAGGGCTGAGCATCGAATTCCGATTTACCGAATTCGAATTGACCGAATTCGAATTCGAATTTCACATGTATTACCGACCTTTTTCGAACCGAATTCCGATTTACCGAATTCGATTTATCGAATTAGCGAATCTGAATCGGTCGGTTTACCGAATTACCGATTCGGCTTTTAGAGAAGGAAAAAAAAAAGAAATTTTTAGAAAAAGAGGAAGAAAAAGGGGAGTAATCTAGTGTGGGTGACATTTTTTGTTAGAAGTAGGGATTTAGGAGAGTATTTATAGTGTATTTATTTTAGTAGAGTATTTATAGTGTATTTATTTTAGTATTATTTATTAAAATATTTTTTTGAATTCGAATTCAGTAATACCGAATTCACTAAAACTCATATACCGAATTCGAATTGAATTCAAAAACTTCAATTTGGTATGATCCGAATTACCGAATCGGTCCGAAATTACCGAATTCGATTTACCGAATTCAAATCGAATTCGGTCGGTAAATCGGTATTTACCAAATTTGCTCACCCCTATTTTAAACGACCTATATTGATGAATTTAAGGAGTATTAAGGAACGAAGGAAGTACTAAGGATGTCATAATTAGTAATTAGGGGTGTGGGTACTTATGTTTGATTAGTTTGGGCCTAATCAAGATTTTTAGTCTCGGCCAGACTAGTTTTAAACGAAAATTAAATTCTAGATAATGAACCAATGTTTAAGGTTTCATATATAAACTTTATACAAAGAGAGTTTGAGCCTTAATTTGAGTTTCGAAAAAAACCAAACACAGACTAAACTCATATTTTAGAACTAGTTTTGCACAACGGTTGTCAAGTGTGATTTTGTGATTGTGATCACATTAATTGTGATTTTTCAATGTGATTTAGCAACCGTGATTGGTCATGATTTTGTTTAATTAAAATAAAAATGTGATTACATATATGTTTGACTAGGGATGGCAGTAGAGTAGGGTGGGGCGGATACCACGATCTCCAGCTCAGACTTTCCACCTCTTCCATCGCATCTCCATCCCTGGCCCAGCCCCATCACTGGGGATGGATGGGCATCCCATCCCCAACTCAGGTGGAGGCCCACCCCCAACTGGGGAAAAGCGGGGATTTTTTTCTCCCAATCTCGACTAGAACAAATTATAGAATTTCAACAAAAATCTCCCAATACAACCTTGAAAAAATAATGTAAAAAAAAAAATTAACATCCGTAAAAGTAAATAACATTATCTAAAATGATACTAGTTTGCTCCCTAAACAATACTAGTTTATAGATACAACTCATATGTAGGGTTATAATACATTTTAGGAGATGGAGGAGTTTATGGAGAGAATTTGAGATCTCCCATGATCTTCTCCAATC
Source organism: Vinca minor (assembly GCA_026122235.1). Lineage (NCBI taxonomy): Eukaryota > Viridiplantae > Streptophyta > Magnoliopsida > Gentianales > Apocynaceae > Vinca > Vinca minor. The sequence goes on along the minus strand of JAOCZM010000201.1, from coordinate 4,941,721 downwards.
TTTTAGGTATATTTCCTTTTTGTGTATATATTTTATTCTCAATCTATTTATTATTTTAGACAAGTCATGTGGGCCGGGCCGGGCTGACCTGGGGCCGGGGATGTTACTTATCCCGCCTCCGCCCCCGCCCCCGTTAGCGGGGCCAAATTCATCCCCATCCCCACTCCCATCCCCAACTTAAACCAGGGAATCCCCGACCCAACTGGGCCGGGTCGGGCCGGATCCCCAATTTAACCGGGTCTATTGCCATCCCTATGTTTGACGATTGTTATATTAAACGTGGTTTTAAATTGCAAGATGTTCAATACAACTTTGACTTATATTCTCATAAGGTTGAATTTTCAGCATTTTATATAAAAATGAATAGCAAAATTTGCATTCAATTTTAGACGAATGAAGTTATTTTCATAAAATTTGCTTAATTATTTATAATTAATTACATGACAACATTTCATTTATATATAATATGTTTTATTTTCTTGACTAAATTACATAATAGATATTTTATCTAAAGATAATTTAATTGAAAAATTGGCGCTTGGAGTCCCCAAACATATCACACTTGGTGATTTTGGTCCCTAATTACTTTTTATTACTAAACATTCTGCGATTTGTGGGTTTAGTCCTTCCGTCCTACTCTGTGATGGTCAGCATTTGGTTAATTTTTTTTAATAAGAACATGCCAACTAATCAGGGGCATTTTTGGAACATTAATCCATTTTTTTAATTATCATATTCATCATCTCTTCATTATTTATCTTAACAGAGGGCGGCTCTCCCGACGTCCGTATAGCTTCCACCGCCCTCATTACTCCCACTACCTCCCCTCTCATTCTCCACATTATTTTAAATTTTGTTCTAATTCCAAAAATCTTGAATGTGGATTTTGTGGAATTGGGGTTAGGATAAAGAATGAGGAAAGAGGAATTGGGGATTTTGTGCTCAAAGATCATTAGAATAGAGGGATTTAGGGAAATAATTATTTTTTCTTCCTATCATAAGAACAAAAGGGTTTTTGTAGCGATCGAGATTGGAGGGAAATGGGGGGATGGGTTAAGTGACAGATGGTGGTGGTTGGCGGACTGATGGTGGTTGCATATAGTGGGTGGATGAGTGAGACGAAGAAAAAATGGCAGAGGTTGAAGATAGTGACCAAAACCGCCAATCGTACGATGTTTTGGGACTCCTATCAACAATTTGCAAAAAATAATTAATGTGAAATTTCAAAAGTACCCTTATATGTTTAAATATATTTCAAACATAATTATTGACTAACAGTTGACTATCAGAAAATTGGACGGAAGGATTAAACCCATCAATTACAAAATGTTTAGCGGGCAAAAAATTTGTTAGGGACCAAAACCACCAATCGTAATATGTTGGGGACTCCAAACGCAAATTTATCATATTAATTTACATGCATTAACAAATTAAAAAAATATAAATTTAAAATAAAACATTTATACAATTAAGTTTTAAAATGTAATAATTGATATTTAATAATTTAAGTTATATTTAACAGTTTGTTATAAATTAAATAATGGTTGACATAATAATATATTAATTGAATATGAAGAGAATAAAAAGATACAGAAACTCATAAAGTACATGGAGAATAAAATAGACAAAATAGATATCGAGTTATCTTATTAATTGTCACAATAAAGGTCTATTTATAGGCTTAATATAAGGTTACAAGGAAGTTGTAGTTCTAAGAAGCCTCGACGGGCGGCTAGCGATATTTGCAAGGCAAATTCCTTCCTTCCAAGGCAATTTACACCTAAAAGACAAAATTACCCTTCTAATCAATATCTCCTTAAGTCTTTCATCACACTCTAATCTTCTCTTCCTAATAATTCTATTCTCTCATCAATCTTCTTCTTCTCTCTCCTCTCCCAGACGGATTCTATTCCTTTCTTTTTTTCTTCTTTCTACTTTCTCTAATCTTCTCTCCCCTTTCCATCTTCCACTCCCTCTTTTTCTCTAAGTTCTCCAATCTCATTTTCTCTGCTCATTTTTTGAGTTTGTGAGACTAATTTTCTCTGCTAATTCATTTTTTCTTCAGAAAATTGTCCTTTTTATTTCCAATGTCAAGCTTTTTTGGAAAAAATATTCATTACTAAGAAACTCAGTAATGAAGAAGCTTGGAATAAATTTTTAATATTCTCCAGTGATGGTTTGATGGTTCTTTGATCTGCAATGGTGATTCTTTTCATATCATAATTACTTTGTGCATCAATAATGGCGATTTCTGCAACAATCACTATTCTCCATGATAGTCATCAACTGTAAAATCATTATTTAGCAAAAAAAATTGCAAATCATTCTTGAGAACCCTCGTACCATAAGTATTTAAGCAAACCATTTTTGTGTTTGAGTAATTGCAAAAAATAAGAAGAAGATGAAAAAAATTGCAATCACAGTAGGAGAGAGAAATGAGGGGATGAGAAGAAGAGTTTCGCTGAGAGTGAATTTTTTTGTCTTTTAGGTGTAAATTGATTTAAGGAGAGATTGGTTAGAAGGGCAATTTTGTCTTTTATGTGTAAATTGCCTTGGCAGGAGGGATTTTGCCTTGGCAATATCGCTATCCTTGATGGGCTTTAGTGAGTTTAGTTCTTCGGAAACCCAATAAACATCCACATATATATATTCTAAAATATTTCATAATAACACCAAGTCTGCTCAACCACTTCTCCACACCTCTATCTTTAACCCACATAGTTTCAAACATTCTCGGACGTCCCCCTACTCATATTTTTCTCTTTTGCGTCGTCTAACCACACCCCTATAAGTAGGGGCGTGCATTGTTTGGTTTTTCGTGAAGACCAAATTAAACTAGAATTTTTTTTTTGATATTTGGTTTAATTTTTTTAATTTTGATAATTATGATTCAATTTTGTTGTTTAAATAATAAATACAATTTGATTTTCGATTCCCCGTTTTTAAAAATCGAAGAACAGAAAAATCATATATATATATATATATATATATATATAGTTTATTGGTGTCTAGAAGTTTTTTTTTTTAAAGAAATAGCAATATCATTAATCAATATTAGAAATAACATGAGGGAGGCGGAATTCCAATGGATCCCCTACCCTTTGAAATAAGGCGTCAAGCCTCATAGAATGTTCAACCGACCAATAGGCTAGAACATTACTTGAAAGACAGGCATAGAAAATTCTAAAGATCAAAATCCCTAAGTTACACACTACTATGCCCTTACAAACATAATCCATAACCAAAGAAACAAAACCGGGGTCACGTTCAAACCATAGGTCTTCAACAATTGATAGAGTCCTTGTCTGCAAACTTTGAATCCACTTAAAATTAGGTGAGAAGATCAGCCGAAAACTACATTGGGTAGTAAGCCAATGATCCTCCATTCGAAACCATGCTGCACCAGATCGCTATCTTGATGGATGATTCTCCAAGTTCGAAACGGCCGGCCCACATTGTTTGCTTACGTAAAAACTTGAAGGAAATCCTAATTTAAAAAAAAGAAATAAAACCTAATACTATCATGATATTGATCATGAAGTACGCAAACAACTTTATTATGAAAAAGGAAAAAACTATTAAAGCGAGCCACTATAAGGCACGCTAGAATAAGAATTGCCCAGAAAATTTGTTAAATTTCGGACAATTCCAAAACAAACGACTCATAGGTCTAGGCGGGGCCGACTTGCGACCTCCACCTTACCCTGATTAACGACAGGAGCCCCTGTTGAAAAGATTCTAGTAGCAACAATTGAGACCAAACAAAGACCAATAATAATTGCATTAGAGAGTTTTTCCCAATAATTTCCATCTTGGACTCTAGTTCATGAATTTCCCAAAAAAATGGTCAACTTGGTCTAGCACATCACCATAGTAATAATTAGTAAATTAGTCACAAGTAGCCCAGCCCCAAAAGACCAAGACAGCCCATCAGATGCCTCCTTAGCATTGGAAGGCCCAAAGGAGATCAGGCCCATCATCAGAAAATTTTTGCCCCATTGCAGAGATTCTGAGCAGTGAAGCCCCCTTCTTGCCGCCACCATACATGAATTTGATGGGCTCCTGTCATCTTTCCCATCTCCGGCAACACTTCGGCCACCCCTGTAGTCTTTCTCACCTTTGACTCCAATGTCGCACCCCCATTTCCCAAGAAAAATTTCTCCGATTTGGCTCCGACATCTCTACCCTTTCATTCGCTTCCAATTGATCATCGTGACGAAAACCAAAACTCTGGGCAGCCATTGCCGGCGAGTCCAAGGTATCATCATCCCAAAAACTCTCATTAACTGGAACCCCATCCCCATCCATCCATCCCAAATTCAACAACATCCATATTCCAGTAACATTCACGACAGTCTGACGAATCAACGAGAAAACAGGCATCGTCAAACGCTTTCTTTCAACGGTACCAGAGTGATGGTCTGTTGATAGCGCAGCGGTAACGCGCGAACTCAACGCCATAGAAATTCGACAGATGATAAAATTTACCATTCGGTTGGATCGCTCGAACGACGACGACGGAGAAAGATCTAGATTTCTAGGTAGATTCGACATTGTCGGAGGAGTCAGAGAGCCTCCAGAGAGAAAACTCTTAAATATCTTAATACTTTAATTAGTGTTTAGAAGTTATTGTATATAATTTCTTTCAAAATTTTATGTTCTTAACGTAACCTATTCCTCTCCCATATTATTTATATTCATTGTTTTTCATAACAGTACACCCTAATAAAGAAGACTCACATTTAGGTTCGTATTATTATATTCATTGCAACATGGGTTTGTTTGGAGTCAAATGGTCCATGAAATAATTTTTTGAAAGTTTAACTATTTCCGTACCGAATCGAACTGTTTTATTTCAATTCCAAAAGTTCGGTTTCAAAAAAATAATAGTTTGGTCGATTGTGTAAAAAGATAAAAATAAAAATAAAAATCAAATTAATATCGAACTTTTAGATCTAAATTTTTTGTCCAAAATAAGATTGCATATTTAAAATATTATATGAGTAATTTATGTCGCACTGTCAAGATATCCTATGATATACAAATTAGAATAATTAAATCAATATCGTAAACATGAGGGGAAAAAAGAGGCAAACCTGTGCCCCAAGTGAGGGGAAGAATCCAGAGTTAACCAGATTCAAGTGTTGCTGCTGAATTTTATTTTTTTTTTTTTTTGATGAATGTTGCTGCTGAAATTTTTGCTCCATTGTGGAAGGTACCAGCTACCATTTCCCAACATTATGCAAATTTACAAATTTGACCTTCTCCGTGATGCCTGTCAAATTGGTGTTTTCTTATCTTATTATAGTTAAGTGTATCTAATTTTATCATTATTATAAATATTTTATAAATTACTTCCTGTTCTGTTTAAAAAAAACTTTTTATTCTTCTTCCTCCTAAGAATTTTATTATTTTGATATTATTTTATTAGTTTGTTTCATATATTAATTTTGATAAGAAGATAAATATTAGTTTTTGATGAATAGAATGCAAAAAATAATTTAAAATAATTTTGATAAGAAAAATAATTTAAAGAGTCTTATATTTAGGAATGGAGGGAGTAACATAAAAGCCGAGCATTTTCTCTATTTTTGTAGTTTAAATAATATATTTTATAATTATATTTCTTTACTTAGAACAACGTGATTCTAAAAAAAAAAAATGAAAGAAAATTTTATACTCTTTTTGAAAAAGAAAAAAAAAACTCTTCAAATTAAGAAAGGTAAAAAAATATATCTGATGGATCTTTTCTCCTACAAAAATATATGATGGATCTTTAAAGAACGACGTCGTTGTGGTGGCTCAACGACGTCGTTTGGGCCCCAACTCCGCCATTCAACGGCGGCAGCGAAGCCATCGCCATTGCTCCGAATTTTGAGTTCTCTTAAAGGTTCAGGTAATAGCAGAAGAGGCCTTTATTATCGGCGATTCTTCTGCTCAGACTCCACTGATGGGTCTAACCCGGCGGCTCCGGAATCCGGTTCCGAGGTTAAACGAGTTGAGTCAGAAGGGGAGGAGGCTGAATCCAAATCCTCTTCTGCTATCGTCCCCACCGTCTTCCGGCCAGAAGATTGCCTAACTGTTAGTTTCTTTGTAAATGGAAATTTTCCTTTTTTTTTTTTTTTTTGTTTTGGATGAATTGTGGTTGGCAAAGTTTACATTTTTGTAATGTCCTGTCTGTGAATTAATAGTATTTTGAAGTGATTCTGTAACTGACAAGATTTTTCAATTTGGCAATTATTTGTAACAAGTTATGTTTGTAGGTCTTCTGTTGGCATTTGAACTTCTTATTGATTAAAGATTTCATTTTTTGCGTAATTTCTGGGAACAACATATTTTTAAAGCATTCGAGACGCTGTTTAGGAGTTTTTAGTTGTCTTTGTTATAATGCCCAGATTAGGGCTGTTTACATGTAAAGAGTTGAAAAATGATGGCATATTAATAGTAAATTAGGAAATTAACTAAAAGTCTGCAGACACAACTTTATTAAAATTGACAAAGACTCTAATGCTATTGTAATTAAACAACTTAAATTCTATAAAGTCATCTTCAATTGAATTAATCTAGGATTTCCAATACTAAAGCTAAATTCTAAGACCATTGCTTGACTTAGAATATTCCAGAGCTTGTTCCCTTTTCCGTTCCGCATCAATGTCTTTCCTCTTTCCTGTTGAGAAATGCCCCCATTTTCCTTCTAGGAAATCGGATTTAAAACCAGAGATAATGTAAGGATAGTTTCTTAAATTTTTCTCCATAATATCGTCATGTTTTTTGCTCTGCAAAAAGGATTAAATCTAAATTTGGTATATAAAATGTGAAAAAGTGGGATACTAAGATGATTTTCAGCATCACTATTCTGATGTTCAGTCGGTTGAGAAAAGGCCGTACTAATTTTGTATTATAAATCGATTAGTGGAAAACTAATTACCTTCTTGTTCTTTTGGGGATTTCTTGGCTGACACAGAATTGGGTTCGTTTCCTTTATGATGCGATGTGGCGAAAAAGACAGATTCAACGAGATATGACGTGCCTGCATAAGGTTTAAAACATGTCATCTACTTCTAGGGGAATGTTTGAAAGATAGAACTTACAATACTACAACACCGCGTCTCCAAAGATAGAGAAACAAGAAGATATATATTAAGAGTCTCTCTGAACAGGGGCAGGGCTACAGCTTATATGAACTCGACGACTTTATCAACTATACCAGAACACATCTATCCTCCCTGTGCCTTCTTTTTGGGTTTTAGGTCCGTAGACCAATCAAATTCTTCTGCTTTCAAGATCCCAATCCAGGTCTGTTGCGTCACAGGGATTCTGTGTGTTTTAGCGTTATTCTCTAGGAGTTACTCTTGAGCTCCCGTCTTTCGTTCGCCATAGGATTACTGCATCAGTTATTTGCTTGACTTTCTCCTGCACTTCTATGGTATGGAGTGTATCTATCAGGTGAAATATATGTTAGAAGCAGAACAGTTAGAAGCAGAGGTACCGGAAAAGTACGAGGTACCTTGTTGTAACTAGGAACATGTGCTTTAAAAGGCTTTATTTGCAATAACTATCAATGTGTTACAAAAGGAAAAAGGTGCCTTTGGATATCACTCTTACGTTTATTAGTGTTTGGTTAGGAAGGAAATATACAATGTGTAACTGGAAGTACTAAGGAATCTCGTTTTAGGCTGAGGCTTCATATCAAGTAAGAAACTCCTTTCTTTTTCTTCTGAATAAGTTTAGAAACTCTTTAATGGAACCCGATTCCATTCAGGGTAGTCAATAGCGCCGCTATAGCGGGCTATATCTGAATAGCAGCACGGAGCGGACCTAGGTGCTACAGCTTCCTTCGTTGTGTTGCGCGTCAGCCGTCAGCATAGCAGAAATAGCGGCTGCTATTGCGGCTGAAATATCGCGCAATAGCGGCGCTATTTGGATATAAGATCTGAAATTCACTTTTACCCTTAATGAAAGCAAAAAACTTATGGGCAAATTGGGGTTTTCCAACAAAAAACCCTAATTGTTAGTCTTCAGCTGTTCTGCAGAAATAAAAAAATACAGAGGCTATTCTCTAAAAAATAAAAAAACTCACCTCTTCTCCTCATCTCCTTCACCCACCAACTCCATTCATCGACGACTAGACGATGGCGACCCAAACACCGGCTTGGTTGATCTTTCAAGTGATTGTGAGGATTGATTAGTCATTGAGTCTTTAGGAATTGAACTTGTTGTTCTAATTTTCCTTGTTTTTTTATATCTTGGATTTAATGATTTTGGTTACGAATTGGGTTTCCTTGTTGTCTTGAATATTTGTTAATTGTTTATATAAATTTTCAAATAGCGCCTCAATCACTGTCCGCTATCCCGCTATAGCATTTTCAGAGTCGGCCGCTCCGCGTTGCTATCCGGATTGACAACACTGATTCCATTATTGGAAAGCAACTTAATTCATTGTTTTTATTTTTGGGACGAAAAAGGAAGAAAATTGAAGTGAAATTGTTTCAATTATTTTAGCATAGGATACTTGATGAATGGTCTATTGTGCAAAATATGAAACTTGAATTAGTGAGCATAATTATCTTTCGACGTAAGTTCAAGTGTTCCAACATAGTTACTATTGCATCGAGCTTTTGAATTTCACTAGATGGCCCCAGCCGGGAAGTGCTTTTAAGGACCCTAACTGGTATTGTAATAGCTAGGTTTTACATGGTATTTGTTTTATAACCATCCAAAAAATGGTTTGAAAAGAAGTCAGACAAACTATTTGTTTTTGGCATCCATTTTATGCACTTCTTTTAATGGCGGGATCTTTGTTTCTGCAGGTTGTAGCACTGCCATTGCACCATAGACCATTATTTCCTGGATTCTATATGCCAGTTTATGTGAAGGTATATGCCACGCCTTTATGCATCTATTTTGTGTTTGCTTGGATGAAGTGTTGCTTTTATATTGGATTGAAGTATGAGACTTCTATTTACAAGTCTTCTTCTTTCAAATATGCCAGAATGATACAATATTACATTGTTACTTCAGATATGTAACTTGCTACGTTTAATTCAAGTGATGTACTATGAGAATTCCTGATTGCTTGTAGAGGTATATAGAATATCTACTGCGCTTGACAAAAAAGGAAGAAGAAATTCCTTGGGAACTTTTCTTTTGAACTGAATGATGATAGTATTTAAGGTCAATTTTTGTTCATAAGCGAAACCCTTAAACACCACAGCCTAAGGAGATCTGAGCATTACTCCATTTGAAAATCTGCATCATTTATCACTCTCCTTCCTCAAGTTTGGTATAGCTGATATTTTCAACAATTGCTGACTCGTTTCCTACTTCTGGAACAAAGGCAGAATGTTTTATTTCAACATGTTTCTACCTTTGTTCATTAGGCTGAAATTAATGTGCTTATCCATTTAATTGTAAGCAACTTGTCCACAGGATCCGAAGTTGTTAGCAGCACTAGTAGAAAGTCGGAAACGGCAGGCTCCTTATGCTGGGGCTTTCCTACTTAAAGATGAACCAAGCACTGATGCTACTGTGGATTCAGAAAAAAGTGTCCATGAACTTCAGGGAAAAGAGTTGCTTAACCGTCTCCATGACGTTGGTACACTAGTTCAGGTAATAGCAAACTCTTTTCTGTCTCTTACTTTCTTCTTATTCTTCTTTTCTGGTTCTCAGGGAAAAAATGGATTACTATACTCATGCTATGTTCCTGGAGTGCCTTGGTTTCTCTGGAAGAAAGTTACTTTGCCGAGTCACAACCCCATCAAATATCCTTGACTGTTTGAAGTCTTTTAACTGTGCTAGAAATTCCTAATATTGACTGTTTTTCGTTTCATGTCTAGATTTCAAATATTAACGGAGATCAGGTTACTTTGATGGGTCATAGGAGAATTCAAATATCAGAAATGGTGAGTCAGGATTGTTCCATGCCATTTACATGAATCCTAGAAAAGATATTCGCATTCTCTTTTTTTTTTTTTTGTTCCGTGTATATTTTTTATTACCATTTAGCATTGTGTTTCCTTCTTTCTGATGGATTCCTTTGGCCCCCGTTAAATTGTCAGAATACCTTCTAAAATAAGCCACTTAAATTTGGCACTTGAGCAAAATTTTGAGGACTGAAATGATTGCGCATTTGCAGGTTGATGATGATCCTCTGACAGTGAAAGTCGAACATTTGGAGGTACTTTTCTATTATTTTGTCTTTCATGAGTGAAGGATGAACTTTTGTCATGGACGGTGATGTTAAAATAAAAGGAGCCATGATTATATAAACTTTGTAAATGTGGCTCTTTCTCTGTTGAAGGAAATACCATACGATAAGGACGACGATGTTATTAAGGCGACGTCATTTGAAGTTATTTCAACTTTGAGAGATGTTTTGAAAACAAGTTCCCTATGGCGAGATCAAGTCCAGACATACACTCAGGTATTTCCGGTTGTTTTGTAATGTCATCTGGAATAGCACTTACTTCTTTTCTAATGCTCATTCCGCTTATTTTGATCAATTTTCAATTGAATAGACCGCTGACTTCCACCCTCTTGTCTTGATCTTCTGTGTCGGCTTTTTACCTGGTGAATTAATTTAGTTCTTCCATGTATCTATTGAGTATGTAGAAAATATGGAGTCTTTGCATGATTGCAAATAAGCCTAACGAATGTGAAATATTTTACAATGGAAGTTTAACGTGTATACTTTATGTCCAAAGAACTTCCTGTCAATTTGGTTTCATGAATTGGGTTATGATTTGATATGTTTCTTTATCTCTATACAATGTTAGTAAGTATAGTTGTTGAATTGTGTCAAAGCCTGTTGCAACTTTAGATGGGAACCTCGCCCTTGGCTCCTTCTTGGGAATCTGAATTTGTGGCGCGGTAAAATGTAAGAATAAAAGCTTAGTTGCATATGCATATATGCTTTGAACAGTGTAATAATGTTCCTGCATTCTTACTTGGTTAGAACACGAACACCTTCTCTTGATGCCAGAATTTGATTTTGTCCACCTTCAATTGCAAGGTGATTGTTTGGCTATCCTTTGCCATTTTAATCAACTTTTTCTAATTAGTTAATACAAAAAATTCCCAGTTAATAAGCTAGGATAACATCAGAAACTCTTAATTTGGTAGCATGTAGCTAGGTTCATGTACGTGTTACATATTTAGTTGTGCAGCTGAATTGTTTAAGCCACATGTAGTTATCATATTTTACAGTTATCTAACTTCTTATATCTACAGTACGTGGGTGGTTTTAATTATCCTAGATTAGCAGATTTTGGTGCTGCAATATCAGGGGTAAACAAATTTCAGAGTCAAGAAGTGCTCGAAGAGCTACATGTAAGTTATTTCTGCATTTCCTTGAAGAAATTTCTGCATCTCTATAGTTTTGTCTTTATCTTCGGACCAAAATCCAGAAAAAGGATAATAAACCTATGGGAAGAAAAAAATCCTCTTTGATCTTGGGTGCCTCTTCGGCATATCAAGTTCCCTGGTTTCTGATTGAGTTCTTCCTTGATCCCGGTTGAGAATCCCACATCGACTAGATAGTGAGCAAATTTGTTCTTTATAAGGATTGGACAATCCTCCCCCTCTTGAGGTACCTTTTGAGGGATTGAGTTAGGCCCAAGTCCAATTTTAACATGGTATCAGAGCCACCTAGTTCGATGTTGGGCCCCTGTTATTGTTCACGGTCCAGATGTCCAGCCCTGTCCGTGAGGGGGGTGTTGAGAATCCCGCATCGACTAGATAGTGAGCAAATTTGTTCTTTATAAGGATTGGGCAATCCTCCTCCTCTTGAGGTACCTTTTGAGGGATTGAGTTAGGCCCAAGTCCAATTTTAACAATCCCAAATATACTAAACTAAAACTAGTGTTCTGTTGTTCTTGCATCCCGTCCCTTTGTTGAAGAGGAGAAGGCTATTAGTCAAATTTGATTTTCTTTAAAGAATTTGATAATACACGCACATGGAGAAATTTCTTTTTCGTATAAATATTGATGTTATTTTTTTGAAAATGAAAGAGATAGACAAGAGTGAACATTTCAGTTATGCTAATGACTAACGATGCACTTATTGGTTGTTATTCCTTCCACAATGTTTTTTCCCCTCTGGGAGCTTTGAATTGCTATTTTAAGCATTTTATTTTCAAAAGTTAAGTGTCAATTTAGTTGTAAATTTTTTTTGTTAAACTTTGTGATACTGTTAGTTTCTATCACTGTTATTTGAAACCAAAAGCTGGTAATGGCGTCTCCAAGTTACTGCTATTGTTTTTTAGGCACTTCCCTAGATGGATTCTCGTCATGCATAGTTCATTAGTGACTGATCTCCTTTGTGGCACAAACAGGTACCTAAGCGACTTAAACTTACTCTGGAACTATTGAAGAAAGAACTGGAGATCAGTAAGATTCAGGTATGCTGACTTTTTTTAGTATGGAAGGGTGAAAAATATGTATGCATCTGTTTTTGACCCATTTTTTAATCTTTTTCTAAGTAGGAATCAATTGCGAAAGCAATGGAAGAAAAGATAAACGGAGAGCAACGGCGTTATTTGTTGAATGAGCAACTTAAAGCCATTAAGAAGGCGAGACTGTAAAACTTGTTGCTGTCCAACTTTAACCTTGTTTTGCTGCCACATTTACCACTTCCTCTAAAGATATAGACAATTGTTTGAGTATAGTTTTCCTTTCCATGATGCAGGAACTCGGATTGGAGACTGATGACAAAACAGCACTTTCTGGTATGTTCTTTCCTTTCTCATGCATAGATTTTCCATTGAATTGTTTGATACATTGTGTCTAGACCTTTGTTCATGTAGTTCCTTTGGTAGGTCTTCGGATATGAGTTGAGAATATTGGATCCTTGCTTTATATCGTGTCCTCTTTTTTCATGTTTATTGGCTCTGTGATGGAAAACTTCTTTGTTCTTGAAAAATTCTTCTGGACCCTGGGATACAGAACAGTCTTATGAGGTCACATTGTCAGAAGGTCCTAGCTGCAATGTATGTTGGCTGGTGGCTAATTTCTAATTATTTTTCAGTTAGTCGTGCTATTTTGCGCTTGAGTCCACTAGATGCAATGAATAGAAATGTAGAATCAATTTCGCACTAGGGATCTTATTCTTGAGGTTGAGTGAGTTCTTACCCAGGTAACTTTTAAGCCGTATATACCGAGTATGGTGGCTTGAATAAAGGCTCAGAATGATTTGCGCATGTTCAGTTGCACGAATACTTAGCATCTGGAGTAGTGGTCTACAATATTATTGAATTTTCTACGGATATTCCTTGTGAATTTATTTGCCAATTGTCATGTAGAAAATGCATTTCTAATTCAGTAGTACTAATTGCTTAAAGCCCTGATTACAACTCTAGTATCTACAGAATGTTGCTTTCATAGAATTGTTTTCCTGAAAAGGTTCTCTTGATTTAACGTTATGCATCCTCCACTGCAGCAAAGTTTAGGGAAAGACTTGAGCCAAAGAAGGACAAATGCCCACCTCATGTTGTACAAGTAATTGAAGAAGAACTGACAAAGCTGCAGTTGTTAGAGGCCAGTTCGAGTGAATTTAATGTAACACGTAATTATCTTGATTGGTTGACAGCTTTGCCTTGGGGAATTTACAGGTTTGTATTTTTGTGGCTTTTTCTTCTTTACAGCAAATTTATATATTTTGGTTGTTTTCACAAACATGGAAATCTGTGATGATTTTGTACTAACTTCTTAATATTATAACTTTAAAAGGTTACAAGAATGATATATGTACTGACCTTGGGTACGATGGAGTTTTAATTAGAAAGTTATGTTTATGTCTCACCGACCATTAATTAGGGATATTAACTTCATGTAGAAGTGTAAAATGGTTAAACTGATCTTAAAGGTTGACCCTATATCATGGTCTTGAAGTTATATATTACAGAATCTCTAAATACATGTTAGAGAATACAAAAAGAATATTTACCTTTTTGTTTTGCGTATGTGTTTTTTTTTTTTTGGTATGGGTGCATTAGTAAATTGGAGCCTTGTGTTGAACTCAATCATCTTATCAATATTGCTCTCTGCACTTCGACTACCTGATTGATTCTCTAAGAGTTTAAATGCAATACCCATATGCATTGCAGATAATGAGGACTCTGAACTGTTGGAAGTAAATGCGTGGTTGTGTAGAATTTTCAATGTATTTTCAGTTCTCAATTTTCTTGTCAGGTTTCATCTATGATACCATATCCTTCATGCTGTATCATCATGTATGACTGTTAATAGAAGGGTACATTTGGCAAATGCAGTTCTGCATGCTTGAGTTGAACAGTACTGGTATAAGAAGGATAATGGTTGAGGATCTAATGTTTTTTTACCATCTGGTTATGCGATCTAATGGTTGAGTATCTTTTTCCGTCTCCTGAGCTGCTAAAGTGGGGGTGGGTGAGGCCTGACTATATTTTGTTGTCTTATATGTACTTCTCCATGAAATTCATGAGTTCTAATACACTTATCTGCACATGATCATGGAAAGTGTTGCTGCATCACTAGTTTTTTCTAGATTCTTGGAGCTATTACTTAATCAGCTGTGCTAATAATTCCAATTTCTGGTGGTTTCTTGTGGCTGTCCATTGTATACAAAATGAAGTGACGAGAACTTCGATATTCTACGGGCACAAACGATTCTTGATGAAGACCATTACGGATTAACTGATGTTAAGGAAAGGATTCTGGAATTTATAGCCGTTGGAAAACTCAGAGGATCCTCGCAAGGTTAATTTTTCATTCTTCTTCTATGCTTGAAGATAACATAAGAAATTTCTGATGTTTATGTTTTATAGAATGCATTATGAAAGTCATAAAATTATCAATTATGTGTTAAAAAAATGGAAACAGCTCCTTTTCTTTTTTATTTAAATATATGGATCCTGAAGCAGATCATCTACTTCCTATTTGATGTAATCTAACGCTTGAAGGACTTAAATGGGAGTACTGAGGCTTCACCGGTTTTAAATGATAACAGGAAAAATCATCTGTCTTTCTGGGCCTCCTGGAGTTGGCAAAACAAGTATTGGTCGTTCCATTGCACGTGCTTTGAACCGCAAGTTCTATCGGTTTTCGGTTGGAGGTTTGTCTGATGTTGCTGAAATCAAGGTATTGAATGAATCAAAAACCATATGGTCTTTTACTTAAGGTAGTGTTAGTGTCTTCTACTAATTGGATTTGGATACATAATCAAGGGGCATCGTCGAACCTATATTGGGGCCATGCCGGGGAAGATGGTGCAATGTCTGAAAAGTGTCGAAACTGCTAATCCTCTCGTTTTGATCGATGAGATTGACAAGGTGCGATAAAGTTTATTTCATTGTTTCTTCTGCTAATCTGTCACATTTGCACTAAATGCTGATAGGTTTTATGAAAGGGGGTTTCTTATGGGGCTGAGGGGGAGGGAATACCCGCTTCTAATTCAGTCACCCTCATTCTGCGCAAGAGCTTTGATAGTGCTTTTATTTTCGTTGATTTTTTATGAGTCATTTATCTTGTTTTTATTTGATTGTCTGGCGGCAGTTGGGAAGGGGACATGCAGGTGATCCGGCCAGTGCTATGTTGGAGCTCCTGGACCCTGAGCAGAATGCTAATTTTCTAGATCACTATCTTGATGTCCCCATTGACTTATCCAAGGTTGGAATACGGATGTCTATGCATGCATTCTTATGTTGTTTAAAATTTGTTTTCCAGAAATTTTTTCGAGGCCAGATAAAAATTCTACACCAGTCACGCAGCACGAATGTCCACTCATCAGTTAACATAGCTACTGCTTCAAATCTGCCAAGTTTATCTTCTACTGCCTATTATGCATTCAGTTGGATGCCTTCTTCCTGAACAGCATGTTGCCAAATATTTGAAAATCATCTCAACATGCTTGCAGCCTATTGCAATTTTTCATGCAGTTTAGCAGATAAATTCCAGATTCTGGTTCAATTATCTTGTCAAAGCAATCCTGCTAGTGGTTTAACTGTAAATATAAGTTGCTTCATATCATCTGGGTCTTATGAGCAGATTTTCGTTTTGCATTACATGATATTGAGATTTTCTTGTTCATTTTATGTTGCAGGTCTTATTTGTGTGCACTGCAAATGTCATTGAGACAATACCCGGTCCTCTTCTGGATAGAATGGAGACAATTTCCATTGCCGGTTATATAACTGATGAGAAAATGCACATTGCTAGAGACTATTTAGAGAAAAATACTCGTGAAGCATGCGGCATCAAGCCTGAAGAGGTTCTCTCTCTCTCTCTCTCTCTCTCTCTCTGTGTGTGTGTGTGTGTGTGTTGAGTGTGTTTTGGGGCGGGGGCTAGGGGGAATGCTTGTGTGTCTCTTCTGCAAGAAGTGATGTGTTCATTTAGTCTTTCCTAGTGCAGGAATTTTTGAAATTTTTTATTCAGTCGAATAACAATTACTTGATTAATTTCTATTTAAGATCTGCGCAGTAAGATTTTGGTCCTCCAAATTGTATATTGCAGTAAGATAAAACTGGAATTTCCAAAAAAATCCCATTGTTAATAATTGATTTCATGAGCAATAAGCGTCACATGAAGGCAATAATCAACAGGGATCTGTTATTGGCAATCTTTATTGGATGTAACTGTAAAATTCACAATACTGTAGAGCTACATTTTCTGCCTGATGGTTTATCACATTTGGCTGCTAATTTTATAAATGAAAGACCTGAATGTGGCTGTGGATCTTCTAATAAATTCTCCATTACATCATCTAGTATACCAATTAAATTGCGCGATATGGAGCAATGTAACTACTCCAAGACCCTTAACTTTATTTAATCCAATGACATGTTGCTTCACGTACTAAACAGTAAACAATGCCTGGGAAATTTGGAGCCCCTAAATATGGCATGCCTTCGTGTGATTTTTATTTCACAATACTACGTTGACTATTGTTTTGGTTCTCGTTTCTTGTTGACCCACTTTCGCTTCAGCACTGAAGTCTTATTGTTTTGGCCCATGTTATTTGTTGTATATGGATTCGCCACCAGTAAGTATATGCCGGCTGTAATCTTGTCTACCAACTTTATGTCTGGGACGGTCTTTGTTATTATACTTGTGTTAACTGTAGCTTGTTTGGAATTCACATTTATGTCACCATCTGTGATTGACATTCCAAATGGAAAAAAAATTCAGGTTGAGGTAAACGACGCAGCCCTTCTGGCTTTGATTGAGAATTACTGCAGTGAAGACGGAGTCAGGAATCTTCAAAAGCAGATTGAGAAGATATATCGCAAGGTTACTGAACTATTACATCCTTGGTTTTTCCTTGAAAAATTATTCTCTAAACACTCTCTTCCAATTCCCCAACCCCTCCTGAATATATAGCCACACCAGTCACACAAGTTATAAATCTTTGATGATTTCTTGGGGTTACTAGACCATCATGTGTTCCCAATGGATATGTTTTCGGTGGTTAAAAATTTTGAAATCCACTTTGAAGTCTTTAGGCTTGTATTATTAAACTCATCTATTGGTGTTATGCAGATAGCTTTACAGCTTGTGCGCAAAAGAGCACAGGGAGAGCATTCAGTTTCAGAGCCTCAGCGCAAAAGAGCACAGGTAGAGCGTTCAGTTACAGAGCCTCAAGATGGTGATGAATCTATAGAGAGTAGTGATGCTGATAGGGCTTCTGAAAAATCCGTAGAATCTAAATCGAAGTTGGTGGATACCCCGGCTGACCAAATAGAGAATCCTCCAGAAGCAGCAGTATCAGAGGTATGGTATCTGAAAAGTCTCTTAGTTGCCGCCTTTCTCGTTGAATCACCATTATCCAAGGCATTGACTGAGTCACTTTTTCTATCTGACTTGCGTCCTCTGTTAGGCAGAAGAATTGAATTTCCTTGTTTTTCGTAAGTATATGCATATTTATATATGGATTCGAGCTTTCTTGGATTAGGATTTAGGACCAACTATTATACGTGGTTATGGAAGGTGAAGGTCTATCCTACATTGAATGGTAGTCGCTGCTAGACGTGATTTAAGTGATTACCTTCAAAATCAGATCATGGTGACTAGTTGAAATGACAAATATTAAGAACTTGATGTGTACAAGGTTTCTCTTTTCTGATTTTCAACTGGAATCACCAAATGGCCAAGTATTATGTCAATCAGTACATTGTATGCTATGAAACTATAAATCAAAGCATAGCGACATTGGTAGATACATTTGTTTCCTGTGCTCTGCTTAGCAGATATTTGTGTTTGTCGCCTTGCAGGAAACTCCCAAAGTTGAGAACATTGACAGTACTGAAGCAACTGAAACAACAATGGATAAGGTGTTGGTTGATGAGCAGAATCTTACTGATTTCGTTGGCAAACCCGTTTTCCATGCAGAGCGGATATATGATAGAACACCGGTTGGTGTAGTGATGGGACTTGCTTGGTCGGCAATGGGTGGTTCAATTTTGTATATAGAAACGACTCTTGTTGAGCAAGGGGAAGGCAAAGGAAAGCTTGATGTCACCGGACAACTAGGAAATGTGATGAAAGAAAGTTCTCAAATCGCTCACACAGTCGCCCGCGCTATTGTACTCGAAAAAGACCCTAGCAATACCTTCTTTGCCACCTCCCATCTTCATCTTCATGTTCCTGCAGGCGCTATCCCCAAGGATGGTCCTAGCGCAGGTTGCACCATGATTACATCCCTATTATCTCTTGCCATGAAAAAACCCGTCAAGAAAGACCTAGCAATGACTGGAGAAGTCACACTAACTGGGAAGATTCTCCCTATTGGTGGGGTGAAAGAGAAGACAATCGCTGCAAGGAGGAGTGAGGTGAAGACAATCATATTTCCTTCTGCAAACCGAAGGGATTTTGATGAACTTGCTGATAATGTCAAAGGCGGCCTCGATGTACATTTTGTCAATGATTATAGTCAGATATTTGTTTTGGCCTTTGCTGATGACCAGAAGAAAGAAGAATAACAGGTCGGTCTTTCTTAGGGATCAGATTATGCTGATTTTTTTTTCCCTCCCCAGGCTGCCTTCCAAAAAAAAATAAGAAAAGGAAAAAGAAAAAAGATCCTTCCCCAGGCCATCATATATATTAGATTATTGTGACATGCTTATACCATTCATTAATTTTCTAATTTAAATTGTACTATCAATAAATGTATTCTTAATGTACTTGTATCATAAGAACATTGGGGGAGAACTTTTCTGGCAGCTTAATTTTAGCAGCAGCATTTGAAGGATTTGGCTATGGTTTCTGGCATTGCATTGAATCTTGTTCCATGTTTTCAATGTTGGGGTAAATAAAAATTGTGCATCTGGAAGAAAATTGCAGGATGGCAGGAGTGATGGATTAAATTACGGTGTTCTAGAAGACCATAATAACTAAGAATATATAACAGGGAAATTGTATTTTTCATTGCTCTGTGATAATGGCTATGCCAAAACGGGCTCAATATTCTTTTTTTTTTATTGGACACTATGATTTACATTTTCGAATATAAAATTTTCACTTTAGTTTCACATTTTTTTCATAAATAATTTATAATTTCTATGACATTTGTATGGAGTTAATGATGTTGGGAGGGTCGTCCCCTTCTTGACCTTTGCAGTACCCAATCCAGATTAGTTAGACCTGTTGGTTTGGACATCGGATGGTCAAGACCAAAAGAAGAAAAAAAAAACATGACGAGTTTTCTCGTTACATGAAAATGGAAGAGGAAAGAGATGATGTTGGGAGGATCGCTCCCTTCTTGAACCTCTGCAGTACCCAATCCAAATTACTCAGACCTGTTAATTTGGACACCGAATGGGTCAAGACCAAAAGGAAAAAAAAACGAGTTTTCTCGTTACATGAAAATGGAAGAGGAAAGAGAAGAGACAAACTTCATTGAACCATCTTAATACGACAAAAAATAGGATCCTTCCTTCCTTTGAAGTGACAAGCATTTAATATCATAATATGATAATATGCCAATGCTTTAGTAATCATTTTCATTCATGACTTTAATTCAGCACACCCTTAAATTTCTTCTGCATTTCCAATCAAAGGGAGAATATGATTGGTGTAGGTCTCACCAAATTGCCAAAGCATACAGTGTGGGTGAGATTTTTTTTCCGCACATACAGAATTAATTTAAATAGTTATTTTTAACAAGATTAAATAGCTATATGTTCATGAAGAGTTAGCTCATGAACAACTCCACTTTCGTGATAAATAGTTATTTAAAACCCCATCCTGCAATGGACGCGGGCTCCACAGAATCATCTAAGAAGAACCAATCATTTCCTAGAGAGAAAAAGAAGTTTGAGGTCTAAGTTGCCATTCACATGAGACTTTTGCCAAGTGGGGATAGAATTCACACGTGGAAATAAACTTTTTGGAATGAAGATAAAGAGTAGATAATGTAGTTACTATCTTTCCTTGAAGGGCACTTTCAATTCCATACCTTATTCTGGTAGGGCTCTCTTTATTTTGGAGGGTTTAAGTGGGTTGGTGTTTGTGACTTGTCACATTCTTCATTGGACTCATTTCACATCTTTGAAGATCTTGAGATTTTTCTACCACCATTTTGGCTGCTGCTATAGAAAATTTTATCATTTTTTTTTGCTTGTGGGTGTAAAGACTTACTTTGGAAGATACACAATTTCCGTCTGTTTAATGCAATTTTTATAGTCTAATCAGTTAATAGTCTGTGACACAAAACATTTTTTCTAAAAGAAATTGAACAAATGATTGTAATATATTTACTGATTGATTTATGCTGTTTAAATCGTATTTCTGTTCTTGTAAAATGATTTGGTGGTTGATTAGGGAAAGGATGTGTATTTAGACTTGGTTTGGTCTCAAAATTGGCGGGAGAAATTCAATTTTTGGCCTCTAAAATTTGAATTTCAACAAATATTTACAAAAAGAAATTGAATTTAATTTTCTCCCGCCAATTTTAGTGGCCAAAAATTGAATTTCCCTCGCCAATTTTGAGACCAAACCTTGTCCAAGTACACCCAGGGCCGGCCCGACCCCATATGGAGGTGGTGCAACCGCAGAGAGGGGGCCCCAAAATTTTCAAGTATAACCTGTTTATATGTTAAGCCCAGCCCAATTTCCAAGCTACCATGTAGCCATCCATGTCCATTACTCCAATAGTCCAACCTGTTTATAATGTCATATTTCGTTTATTTTAAAAATTGTAACAAGTTGAAAATATTAATGTTCATACGAAAGGCCCATTTTTAGTTTTCGCACAGAGCCCCCGAAATGTCAGGACCGCCCCTGAGTACACCCTTGTGTCATTAAATTTACTTGCCATCCAAAGCCAAGCACCTTCTTGAAGCTTAGAATATTAAGCTTTTGAGAAATCTCAAGTTCTAAAATGAGAAATCTTTTGACTCCAATGACTATCAAAAGAATGAAAAGCCTAATCAAATCTTCTTCAAGCTTAGAATATTAACTAAGTATAATAGACAATACCCCCACAAAGATGATAAACTTTAGTTGGTCATGCCAAAACTAGTTCAAACAAAAAGACCAAAATCCACGATCACCTTTTTTTTTTTTTTTTAAAATCCGTCTTCCAGTAATAGTGATTCACACGTCTTTTTCAGCGTGATTCGAACTCCTATGATCACCTTAATGATGACAAAAGTAGATTGATGGAAAATCAGCATCCCACGTTATTTCTATCACTTTGACTAGATTTCCAACTAGAAAAACAGCCACTAGAAGTTTAGAAATGACTCCAAGAAATGGATAACATTTTTTTTGCATATTTGGCTGTGGCCAATACAATTTCTATTTCTTGATTGATATCTTTCTTCTTTTTTTAATATAAGAAAAAAGAAAAAGAAAAACGTTTGGATTTTGTGCACGAAGGCGTCACGCTTTTAGAAGCCCACCAAGATTAGCAGGCGTGTTCATTCTATTTTAATCATATGGAAAAAGCCATGTGATTTTGATTAGTCATCATTAGAATTAAAAAGAAAGTAGTGTGTAAATGGAGATAGATTATTTGCAAAAAATAAAAAAATGTAGACATAGATTACGTTTTAATTTGTACGTGTAAGGCCTAGATTGGGTAAGTTAACCATCATTATTTACAAAACTTTGGTGCTAATTAGTTTGTTTTGGGTTAAAAAAATTGTGGAGGATTCGATCCCGGAACATCCGTGTTGAATGCTACACTACAATGTCAGCTACTCTGGCGGGTGTTGGCCCTTGGTGCTTATTAATTGCTTGTTAAAGAAAGATATGTCATCAAAGAGTTGAACGTTTACAGGTTTTTTTTTCAGGCAGGGCAAAATATCTTATATATCTCATATGAATTAATCGAATCAAAAGTACCTAAAACCGATAATTTTTTTAAAAAATAAAAATAATTTTTTTTAGGAGCCCACCAAGATTAGCAAGCGTGTTCATTCTATTTTAATCATATGAAAAAAGCCACGTGATGTTGATTAGTCATCATTAGAATTAAAAAGAAAGTAGTGTGTAAATGGAGATAGATTATTTGCAAAAAATAAAAAAATGTAGACATAGATTACGTTTTAATTTGTACGTGTAAGGCCTAGATTGGAAAAGTTAACCATCATTATTTACAAAACTTTGGTGCTAATTAGTTTTGTTTGGGTTAAAAAAACTGGGGGAGGATTCGATCCCGTAATATCCGTGTCGAATGTCACACCACAATGTCAGCTACTCTAGCGGATGTTGATCATTAGTGCTTATCATTTGCTTGTTAAAGAAAGACGTATCGTCAAAGAGTAATTAAAAGTTTGCAGTATATTTTTCAGGCATGTCAAAATATCTTATATATCTCATCTTAATTAGTCGAATCAAAAGTACATAAAAAACGATAATTAGAGTAGAAAATTGTGTACATTTTAGTTTCATAACACAAATCACAAGTTTAAGTTTTATAATTGTTCATGAATCATATATGACTTATGGCAACTGCTATCTAAACTCAAATTTTTGTGATAATTAATCTTCAATGGTAAAACATTCTAGGTATATAAATGAGAATTGACCTAGTCAGTAAGATGAGTGTAATCTCATACTTTTAATTAAAGTTGAAACAACTCCCAAGATATATAAACCTAATGTGCACCTTAATAACGACTGAGTTAAAAAATACGTTGGAACTATAGGCATAAATAAGTAATTTGCAAAACCGGTACCATAGAAGAAAAGAAAAGGCAGTTAGTAAACTTTCTAGTGGTAAAAAAATCCTCTGTTCCCGTGTGTGTCCCCAACTAATCATAATTCACCATGTGTATATATAATTGGAAAATATATTTATATAGTAAATTTTAATTAGTCGAAGACATGATTGAGAATAGGAATGGGGAATGAGGATTTTCACCCCTTTCTAGTAAGGAAGTTACTATGGGGCTGGCTACAACTATATCAAGTAGGCTTGTATCAAAATTGATCATTCTTTCCAAGGAACCTTTTTTTTTCTTCCTTCTCTTTCTTCTTTTTCTTGAAAAAAATGTTGGCAAGAATAACTAACTTAATTATAAACTTGCACATTATTACTGGATTTTCATTTTGTCATTAAATCTATTTGGTATAATTATTGAAAAAGATAAATAATAAACTTAGCGCCTTAATCCATGAAAGAAGTGGATAAGATTGAAGAACACTAATCTACATGAATCCTATCTATTTAACAATGTTGTTAGATCACATGGATAATAGAATATGACATAATAAAATTGAAATGAAATGTAATGAAACTGATCTTAAGGTTTAAGTGCGAGGTATAACTAGAGGTGTTATGGAGGAAATGGGGATGATATGGTTATTAATTGAATTCGAGTCTGACAACGAAGCGTAGTTAAAATGGTAAGACGCTTCACTTTCAACCAGTAGATTGGGAGTTCAAGTTATGTAGGAGGAAAAGTTGAGAACCATTATTAATCCTCCTTTAAAAAAGGAGAAAAAAGAAAGTGAATTGGAGTCCACAACAGGGAAGAAGCTAGGAATTTGACGTTGGGAGCCGAAAACTGTAACAGTATGTCGAACTACATATAAAAACTGCAAAAAAAATGTTGAGGGCAAATTTGATAAAATATTCTGAACTACATCTAAAATTTACTATATTTAGTAGTATTTTTAGAAATCTCGGGACTGCCTACCCGCACTTGTCTTTGTCACTTGTCAACAATCAATACCACATCCAAACTTTGTGACTATAAATTTATATATTTTTTTCATGCTTCAAATTGGGGACCATATGGTATTGTCACACTTCCACCAACAATAGGAACAATGATCTCTCCTCACCCTTTCTTAGATCAATCCATCATTATCAAAGAATAGAATTCCCTAATAAAAGTAGTAATGATTTGTCATGTGAATTTATCACATCAATATCCACTTTTTCTATATGATCAAGTTAACATCATACAAATGGAAAAATAAAAAAGTTATATATATCATATAATATTGCAAAGAGTATAATTTCCATGGAATGGGCATGCGCACGAGGTACAATGCATTGGGATTTATGTGCCTTTGATGCTTCAAATATTACACGTATTTACTTTTTTGTTGAAACGCTTTAATTTAAGAATCTAATATTCCATGATTGTTTCTTAAAAAAATAAAAATAAAAATAAAAGAAGCACGATCAGAATTTGCTCTAGCGTCCAAAATATGGGTGAAAATCGCTGTCTCCCATTCATATCCCCAACCAATTAAAATTTACTATATAAATATTTTTTCCAATTATATATATACACATGGTGAATTGTCATTGGCTGGGGACAGCAGTGGCGGAGGCAAATTTTTTAGGGGGGGCCCTCGCCCCTCTTATGTTCCACCATTGGGGAGGGACAAAGATGAGGAAATGAACGGGGACAGAGGATTTTTTACCCCAAAATAGTTGGACATTGGAAACGTTGGATAGAAGAAGCATTCACATATGGAATTATTATCATAAATAAACTCACTTTTATATTTTTAATTTTTTTAGAAGTGTGATAAATTATAATTGTACTCCCCTAAAAAATAAAAAATAAAAATAAATATAACCTGTTTGACCCCTTTGACAAATTCTTCAAAAATATATCAATATTATTAGTAAAATTTTAGGGATGAGACATAAACAAGTACTACGTATACTTAATCGTTGAGAATATTTGACATTTGCTAGCAATCATATTTACAATTTAAACTTGAGCCATCATTTCCCTCTTTAGGTACTTTTTGTAATCCCAGTTAAAGTTTAGTAGTATTTAATTATAGTCACGTAGTTAAATTCTCTAGGTACTTTTTGTAATCCCAGTTAAAATTTAATAATATTAATTATAATCACATAGTTAAATGTTTGATCGTTCGTAAATATCAAATCTTGCAAACTTCAAGTTCTAGAGGTTTGTCCTACACATAGAAGGGTGTGTGATCACGTGTGTCAAATCTTACATCGCTAACGATCATTACAATTTATAAAATTTGTAATCCTCCTAAATTATTACTGTTTAAGAATGAAGTTAGATCCAGATTAAATTTTTATAACTTTTCAATGGCTACTAAGTGAGATAAATAACAGTAACAAAAAATTTGAAAGAAAAGAAAACGTAATAGGTCCCTAACAAAATTCAAAATTCATAAAGAACTCTAGGGTTGAGAATGCTAGCGATGGGACTTGTATAATAGAAAAAGAAAAAAGAAAAAGAAAAAGAAAGAAGAGGATGACCAAATTGAATAATATGTCCGAAAAAGTCGTTTTTATTTTTATTTTTGTTGGGAAAAAAGGCCTGAAGATGTGGGACTCATAAGGTCAATAAAAGGGCAAATAATCTTGTATATTCATCTATTCACTTATTTCTGTATCCAACCAATTACAAATCACTATGTATACATATAATTAAAAAATATGATCACATGACAAATTCTAATTGATTGGCACTGAACATATACGGTATTGACGATTTTCACCCCAATAAAAGGGCAAAAAATCAACTGTCTCCGTGTATATTTTTCCCCTGTGAGTTTTACTATTTCTTTTAGGTTATAATTTTTTAATTAAAATTTTAATACATGGCAATTTTTTATTGGTAAAACAGGGAAATAGACACCGAATGGGGATAGAGCATTCCTAGAGCAATAAAGGAGTCCAAATCCACATACAACTCCATCACTATATCATTGAGATATTTTGTCAATACAACTCTGCTCTTCTCCTTCACCCTCCCCTCCCCCCCCAAACCACCCCCACCCCTTCCGCCTCCCTGTCCCTATCTCACAACCCCATTTCTTTCTATCTTAATTAACTCCGAGTCCCACTCCATAGTATATAAACACGCATGCATGGGATAGGAGCCATAACTTTCATTAAACTCAATCTACTATATACTAAGTAAATCCGAGTTAAATAATTATATTTTATTTTATGTTGTTTGTGGCGGCGCTTATCAGATTATGAAGGCAAATACAAAAATGTCGGACGCGAAGGCGTCGGTGAAAGTGGTGGAAGATAATGATGACGATGTTGTTGCTTTGTCTTCAGGTGGTGGAGATCAGACACAACATCTACATCGTCATCATCAAAATCCGACCACAGTGTTTGATTCTGAAAACGAGATTTTGGGAACTTTCTGCAGTTTCCGAAGTCCAGAAGATACTAGTTTAAGCAGCGATTACTTCAAAACTAGGGACGATACTAGTCGAAGTAGCTACGAGGAGGAAGATGCCGCTCCTGATTGGTTGGGTACACGAATAGGAACACATGATTTTTCACCCGCTTGTGGGACCTCCAAGAGAATGAAACTTTCCCAGAAGGTTTTTCTTTTTCCTTTTTCTCTCTTTTTTTTTTTTAGCTTCGGATTTGTGGGCTAGAATGATTTGTCTTATTTTGTGTCACCTTTTTTGTGTATCCTATTTTGCATGTAGATTTCATATTTTTGTTTAGGTATTGATTATTAGATAAAAAATTTGGGATTAAATTCGGATTAAGAAGGTATAATGTCATATTAAATTCTAACAATTATTTTCATTTTAAACTCTTTGATCATTTTTTTATCCCAATTTTTTGATCCAACAATCATTATTATTTTTGTTTAGGACATCTCTCTTATTAAGACCATTTCAAAAAATGAAATATGAAATCAAAAAGATATTCAAATTCAAATTAGACAAAACTCCCAGAATGAGGTTTTTCTTTTGTTGTTCTTCTTCTTTTTCTCTACATTCTATTTGTGTAAGTTTCTCTATGAATTAGATTCGATGTTTTGGATCACTCCCTGTCTCATATTTTATATTTCTCATTTTGTGCTTAGGGTTTCACTTTGTTATTTAGTCACAAAAAAAAAAAAAAAAGGATTTAAGATGAAACATAAGATTTAAATTCAGATCTGATGTCACAAATATAAATTTGTGGTATTTCTTGTTTTAACTATAAAAAGTGAATCAAAGGTGTCCTAACCCAGTGGGGCAGGCACCTACCTGCCCACGACCGTGAGGTCGCGGGTTCGATACCCTCCTCCTACGTGAGGCAAGCTTTAAAATCTCCCTTTCTAGGGCTACCATCCTCCTCATGTGAGGCACCTTTCTCCCCTGCATGCGGCAACCGCCCAGTCGAGCTTCACTATAAAAAGTGAAATAAGATTGACATTATAAGACTATGCTGACAACATAAGGGCAAGAAATCTTTGTCCTTGTGTATGTCATCATTTTTATATCTAATCATTCACAATTTGTTATGTGTATATATAATTGGAAAAAATATTGATATGACAAATTTTGAGTAATTAGGTAAAGGAATGAAGATATACACGGGTATAAACGATTTTCACCCAACATAAGAAAATGAATTAGAGAATGAAATAGAAGATCTGAATTTAGATTTGATGTCACAAATGTGACATATGTTGTTTCATATTTTGTACACTTTCTCCATAAAATCATAAGATTCTTGTCTTTCCCTACATATGACTCAAGAATGCATTATTTCTTTCTGCAAAAAAAAAAAAAAAAGAAAAGAAAAGAAAATAATGGCTTGGTAGGAGGATTTTCTTGAATCTTTTGAATTTTCTCAGGGAAGATCGGTTGAGTCTTCTGAGGAAGAATCAAGTCCACTTGGTCTAAAACTAAGAAAGACACCATCCTTCATTAATTTTGTGGAAACAAAGTTGAACGAAATGAGACAAAGAAAATTACCTAGTCCAACCAAACCTCTTCCTTATCATCCCAAGAAGCAACACAAAATGAAGGAGACCATGACAATGAAAGACAAGGAGAATGAGAAGTTGGAGAATGAGAAGTTAAAGGCTTCTAATTTCCCAGCATTACATCTCAAGATCGGAACTTGGGAGGTATACTTTTTTTTTAAAGCATATATTGTTAAAATTGATCTCACCTATAAGGGATGTTGAAATTGATCCCACATCGATGCGATGTGAGTGTTGAAATATAAAATGATATATGGACGTAACTAAGGAGGCAGCAACTGGCGGTAGCCCCTCTACCCATTTCTTCTAATAAATATTTTGTATGTACTAAATTTATTTAGGTATTTATAGTCACTTATTTTAAATTTTGAATCCTTTGTTAAAAATTGACTTGAGTCTGACACAATTCCCTCAAAAAGTACCTTAAGAGGTGGAAGATTGATCAACTCTTATATATGGTAAATATACACACAAACTAGTCGATGTGTGATGTTTACCCCTCACAACTAGGACTGGACATCTATACTGTGAACAATAATAGGAGCCCAACATCAAACTTGGTGTCTCTGATACCATGTTAAAAATTGAATTGGATCTAACTATCCTTCAAAAGGTACCTAGGGAGGGTTGTCCAAGACTTATATATTGCAAATATACATACAAATTAGTCGATGTGAGATCTTTAACATCCTCGTACTTCAAAAAATTTAGAAGTGAAGATTCTAGTTCTGCCCATGATGAGAAAAAAGAAAAAAAAAGGACTTTTTGTTTTTCCTTTTGGTAGCAATATTTTGATCATTTAAGAAATATCTTTTTCATTGTTAAATTTGACAGAGAAATTCAAGACACGAAGGCGATTTAGTGGCGAAATGCTACTACAAGAAAGGAAGATTGGTATGGGAAGTTTTGGAAGGAGCATTGAAGAGTAAAATTGAGGTTCAATGGTCAGACATTATAGGAATTAGGGCAAGCAAAGCTGATGATGAATCTGGGATTTTGGAAATTGAGGTGACCCATTTTTTATTTATTTAATTACATGTAATTCAATTCTTGCTTGATTTTATTTCTTTCTTAGTACTACATTCGTTCCATAATATAAATTGTTTACAACATGTACTGAAAATTAAAGAAGTAGAAAATAAAGTACTTTGTTAGTTAAAATATCAATATTAATCTCTTAAATACAATCCGTGGTATACAAGTCCTATTTAAGAGGATAATATTGATATTTTGACGGTGAAAATCGTATGTGCCGTGTATGTTCTCATTCATGTGCCCAATCACTTAGAATTCGCCATGTGAAAATATCTTTTAATTAAATATACACATGATGAATTGTGAGTGTTTAGACACATGAATGAGTAAATATACGGATATAGATGATTATTTGTCATATTTTGACTAATAAAGTGTCTCATTTTTTACTTCATTAATTTTGGTTACATGACTTATAGTATGAAATTGAAAGAGTAATAATGTTTAGTTCTGTAAATAATTATCATATTTCTATTTTTTTTTTCTTGCAGTTAAATGAAAAACCTCTATTCTTCAAAGAAACCAATCCACAACCAAGAAAGCATACCCTATGGCAACAAGCAGAGGACTTCACTGGAGGTCAAGCTCTCATATGTAGGTATGCATAAGATATTATTTCCTTTATATCCCTCAAATATTATATTTTTTGTTTGTCTATTTTATATTTATATTTTATAATTATTGAACTCTTTGTTTCATGCTTATTTCAATTTGGGATGTTCACATTCAAGTAAATGTTACCTAAATTAAAGATGTCATCAGATAAATATTTTGGTGGCTTTATAAGGCAAGTTTTTAAATTTGTTATAGCATAAAATGATGGTTATTTTAGTTCCTTATTTGGATATGAAATCGCTTTTATAATTTTTTTTTTTGAACTCGTTTAAGATGCTCGTTTTTTTCTACATTATACCTTATTTGATAAAACCCTAAGTTTAACACAACATTATATTTTATGTGAGTGGAATCTAGAAACTTTCTTGACCTAGACGGGTGGAACGTAACATTCCGATAACATTTCACATATCAAATTAAATATTTTGTTTAATCTTTTCTCACAAACAATTCAAAACTGAAATGCTATATAGCGATTGATTATTTCTCGATTTGAGTAAATAGCTATTTAAATTACAAAATTATTTACGCTTTGCTGTTTTGGACACTCAACTATTTTTGGCTAATTATATCATCATAATATTTATTTATGTGTGGCTGAAAATAAACCGTCACCACTTTTGTGGTGATTTCCGACAAAATTAGATATGTGTCGGGCATATGACCAATAGTGCAATGGTAAAAATTGAAATAAGATTGACATTATAAGACTATTGCAAAGTCTTTGCTGGTTGTTGATTTAGCCTTGAAAAATTGAGAGATATATTTATTTTGATCCACAAATATTTTGATACACTAACTTCTATTGTTTCCCTATATTATTGGCCACATGCACGACATGTGTCTAATTTTTCCGGAAACAACCTAAAAAAGTAGTGGCAGATTGAGTGACTCATCAAGAGTTTTTCAATCACACGTAAATACTAGGGGTGGTATAATTAGTAAAATAAATAGTTAAGTGCTCAAAACAATAAAGCGCAAATAGTTTAGTAACCTAAATAGCTATTTACTCTTCTCAATTTTAAAAATTTTCTCATTATCATTTATGATTTATTGAAATGGTTGTTTAATTAATAGGAGACACTGCGTAAGATTTGCACCAGGGCTTCTCGATAAGCACTATGATAGACTATTGCAATATGACCAAAGATTATTCATGTTGAGCAAAATGCCATTTCCAAGTAAACCATGTTATTTTCCTGAATACCAAATGGACTTCAATGTCTATCCTTCTTATATGCATAATCCCATGCCACCTTATATTTATTACCCAAGTTTTCCAGCTTCTATGACTTCACCTTCTCTCCTTAATATGAGATCAACAAATACAAGACCACAATATGTGAATCAAAATCCAACAATGCCAGGTATATTTCTCTACACTTTTAATCTTCTTGTTGTTTATTGCATGAAATTGCAAGCTTAGGATCTTCTATCAACTCTTTTTTATTATTATTATTATAATTTGTTTGGTTTTTAAGAAACTGACACGCGACAATCTTTCACCTTAGTGTTTCATCATTTCCTAGCTATAAGTATTTTTGTTTCAAAAAGTAAAGATAGACATTGACAGAAAATGAGATAAAGAATATGACAAAACATCAGGACCAACATCAGGACTTTTAGTATCTTCTATCAAACTTCCGATCTAATCATTCGTCTTATTTAAAACTGTTACGATTACCTTTTAGAGTTTTACTTTTTCCTATAAATTATATGATTCTTTTTATCAAACTCCTTATTTCATCGTTAGACCCTTGGCAACTAGTAAGATTTAGATTTTAGATAGTGTATTATTTTATGTCAAACTCATTGTCTCAGCCTTATTTAAAACTGTTACAAGTACTCTTTATAATTTTACCTTTTCCTATAGATTATATTATTCTTCTATCAAACTCCTTGTTTCATCCTTCTTAAGAAACTACCGCATGTTTCTCTTTCCCTCTTCTTTCCCTCTTTAGGGTTCAACATTTTTTCTCTAAACTATATATTTTCCAACAACTAGGTATAGACATAAAAAATTTGAACGGACTAAAATAGTTAATGAGATAGAGAGTATAACACAAATTCAGACTCATAACAAATAAGAAAATACATTAAAATCTCTATACAGTAATATTTTTGGGATCGGAGAAAAATATTACTATAGGGAGGTTTACATATAAAAAATTATAATTAAAAAAAAAAATAACTAATATACATTATGTGACACTTCGAATTGTTTCTCTTCATATTTTAAAAATATGAATTTATATATATATATATATATATATATATATATATATATATATATATATATATATATAAGATTCATGGTTTATAAAAAAATAAATGTGCGTACATTACAACTTTAGATAAATATTTCATATCATTTTAAGTTTAATATAACATAGTTAAATAATTCTGAATATTTTATAAAGATATATAAATATATTTAAAATTTAATATTATTTTATTACTATATGGAGGTAAATTTCTTAAGGATGATCTTAAAAAACATGAAATATTACAATGTAGAGTTTATTCTTATTTATAACTAGTCCAGAGTTGGGACCATAATGTTTTATTACTATAAGGAGGCTATTCTTATATATAGTATTACTATATATAGAGGTTTTTCTGTAGTATCTATTTTTTTAACTACCAATCTTTGCAGTGAGCAATGTCATATTGGATAATCAAGCAATTCTAAATGAAGCAACAAATATTGCTAGTGGAAGCTATGTACAAGTAGCAAGACTCTTGAACAATGTACATGATTTCCCAAATTACCCCCACATGGGCTATCCAAATCAAGACATGAATACAATAACTCAAGAGCAAGGCAGTGGAATATCACCTCCAAATGCTACTTTATTTGACATGCATAGTCATTTACTAGGAGATATGCAAGCTATAAACGAGAGAACGTTATCAGCAAGAGCGAGTTCAATGTTGCTTCCGGTTGAAGTCGTAGGAGGAAGAACGATTAATGAGCAAACCATGATACAAAGCGTCGTCGGAGAGAATTCAACAACAAATCATGAAGGGATAATCTGCTCAGATTCTTCTTCTAATTGGTACAATGGTATGATAATTCAACCACCAACAAACGATTCTTCATTCTATCAATATGGATGGCAAAATCATACGAATGAATGAAAATTTCTAGAAGTTTGCTTTTATTTTGTCGAAAAATATTTGAAGTATTTTTGTAGGAGAAATTTTATTTTGGTAGGTTAGTAAGTTTAAAACTTACATCTAAACCAATAAATACAATACACGTTAGACAAAAAGTCAATTATCTTTCCTACGTGTATTGTATTTATTGGTTTGAATGTAAGTTTTAAACTTACACGTTAGATAAAACCTCTCTTATTGTAGTGGAAGATCATTACCTCATTGATCCTCTATAACAATCTCTGTACCAACATTTCAACTTGAAGTATTTTTAGTACTTGGGTTTATCAGTTAGAAATTATGTTATATTAATAAAAAAAAAATATAATTAAATTGTTACACAGAAAATGCTACAGAAGATTCTAACTGGAATATGATATATAGGTTGATCTTTTTTGTGCTGAGAATAGGGAAATCATATGTAGTTCTTGTTTATCATTTGTATTCAGGAAGATCAATTAGTTCCTCTTTTTATCCTTTTGGGAGTTAAAGATTGATGGAATATAAAATCTTCTTTATTTATTATTTATTAATTCATTTTAAATGCATGATACGTTACTATTTACTATGAATACTGATGCTTTATTTTTCTGTTTATTTTATATATATATATATATATATAAACTTTTGTTTGGTTTTATCGCAGTCGACAAAAAAATTTAATTTAATATGCGAAAAAAATTTGAATGATTAGGCAACATAGTTATTAATTAAAGAAAGAATTCCATCTTAACTGAATTTTATTTTGAAATTTTTTCTTTAGATTAAACAAAATAATTTCTTTAATAGAAAAGGAACTTTCAACAAAAAAAAAAATCAATATTACACCCCGATATTTTGGAGATTATTTGTAGCAGAAATGTTGGCTATAAAGAAATCAAATGCGTATTGTAGTAAAATATTTTAAGTGTAAAAAATGGCCATTGTTAATTATCCCTTTTATTCACAATCGACATCAAAGAACAATGTTTTATTTGTCTGAAATTTCTTACTCTATGAAACTAGTGTATATGAATGAATAATTAGTACACCTAGTAGTAGGCCTGCGAAAGGGTCGGGTTTAAACTCATATTCGACTCGAATCCGAAAAAACGGTTAGGATTCGGCAAGAGGCCTTATAAATAGACCCACCTAGTGTTGAGTTTATTTGTACCCTCCGGGGTCGTGGATGTAGGTCTGCGTTGAGACCGAACCACGTTAAAATTCTTGTGTTGTTTTTTTGCTTTCTTTTCGTTTCCATTATAATTTGTTGTTTGTAGTGTTCCGCTGCCCAACAACTGGTATCAGAGCGCGAGGTTCAGGCTTGGGAGGAGACGAGAGAAGTTGCAGATTTAGTTTGCGGTAAGTTTCCGGTGCTGCTTTAATTAAGATTTGGTGTTATTTTAATTAAAGTTAGAGTGTTTAAATTATGGAGTCTTTAAACACCGTTGTGCTGATGAAGAGCGATGTTCCATCTCCACTCTTTGATGGAAAGATTGATTTTACCTTATGGCAATGCACGATTCAAGACTATTTAGTGCGACAAGGTCTTGATTACTGCTCTGGATGATGAAAAGCCGGGGAAGGTATGAAAGATTCGAGTGGGCTACAATTAAGAAGAGGGCGGTTAGTACAATTCGATTGGCTTTGGCTCCACAAATCAAGATGACGGTGTTGAGAGAGACGTCACCAAAGAAGTTGTGGGAGACTCTGGAGAATAATTATTCCTCGAAGACTTTGACTAACCGTTTGAAGATGAAGATGGATCTGTACTCACTCAAAATGGAAGAAAGAGGTAATCTTATTGATCACACTAATAAATTTAATGAGTTAGTATCTCGACTTGAGAATGCAGGGGAAGAGATTAAGGATGAAGAACAGGCGTTGCTGTTATTAGCTTCATTACCGAAATCCTATAAATCGTTGGTGCAGTCACTGTTAGCAGGAAAGAACACACTGCAATTGAATGAGGTTTCAAAAGCCTTGAAGGAGAACCAACAGATGATGAATGAGGATTACCCTGAGGATGATCGAATACTAGCTGTAGAGAGTTCTCGAAGAGGGAGGAATCGAAGCAAGAGTAGAGGTGTAGCGAGGTCGAGTGCTTCTATTGTGGGGAACTTGGTCATTTTCAAAAGCCGTTGTCCAAAGATGAGGGATGATTTGAAAAATCTCCGTGAACAGATGAAAGGCAAGGCAAAGGTATGTGATTCCTCTAGAAATGTGGTCAACGATTACGATAATTTATATTTGACGAGATGTTTGGATGACACTGTTGAGAATCATTCAAACTGGATTATGGATAATGCTGCTGACGTGCATATCTGCAAAGACCGAGACGTGTTTGATACTTTGCAGATGAGAGACTTTGGCTACATCAAAGTGGGCAACAACTCGAAGGTGAAGGTTGAGGGCGTTGGACGAGTCCGCCTGAAATTCCACAATGATGAGGTAAAAGTACTTCCTAATATTAGATTTGTACCTGATTCGAGTGCCAACATAATTTCGTTGGGTGAATTGGCATCAAAGGGTTACAAGTATGTTGGAATTGGGAATTTCTGCAAAGTGTATAGATGCAACCGTTTGGTTATGCGAGGTAGGAAGAAAGGGAAGAATTTATAACCGTTTGGTTATGCAAGGTAGGAAGAAAGGGAAGAATTTATACCATCTTGATGGTCATTCCTTGAAGAAGCAAGGAAGTAAAGCTGGAGAAATAACAGAGAAGGAGACCGCGAAGACTGAGAAAAGAGTTAGGTTTTCTGATTCTATTGTAGCTTGGGAATTTGAGAAAATGGAGGATATGTTAGGTAATGTTTCTCTAATCCCACATTGGTTAGAAAAGAAAAGTGTAAAGGCAAGAGGCCTTATAAATAGACCCACCTAGTGTTGAGTTTATTTGTACCAACTCCTTCAGTCTTGTGAGTGTTTAGACTTGGAGTTTTAGAAGAGGGTTTGTAATTTTTATTCCGTTCAAAAATTACATAGTGAAAGTTTGTACCCTCCGGGGTCATGGATGTAGGTCTGCGTTGAGACCGAACCACGTTAAAATTCTTGTGTTGTTTTTCTGCTTTCTTTTCGTTTCCATTATAATTTGTTGTTTGTAGTGTTCCGCTGCCCAACACACCTAGTAGTAGGCTTGCGAAAGGGTCGGGTTTAAACTCATATTCGACTCGAATCCGAAAAAACGGTTAGGATTCGGTAAGAACTTCAGACTCATATGCCCGCATCCGAATCCGAATTCGTATAAGAGTAATAAAATGGTTACGAGTATGAAATATTAAAAATCGGATCCGTTTTTGCATCTATATTAATTATATATAGTAAATATATATATTTCAAACATTATGCATTTTATGTTGAGGAGGCTTCTGAATATTTATATTGAAATGTGATCGAAATTTTGGTTATGTATTTTTATTTGAATTTTGAACTTTGAAAAGTATTATGATTATAGATTGTATTGTTAGTACGTAGAATTATTTGTGAATTGTATCATAATTGGGGTGAAGTAACATCTCATATGTAAGATTGTTAGATTAAACCAGTATATTTTTAATTAGCTGAATTAGAAAAGTAAAAAATGAGGATGATTGGACTTTTTTAAACGGTTTTACCGAATCCGTATCCGAATTCGAACGGACGGATTTGGTAACACATATTATGGATCCGTTAGGATCCGGATCTGGATTTGGTAGGAAAAGTTAAAAATGGATATGAATGCGGAATAGACAATTTCGTATCCGTTTATATCTGTTTGCAAATCTACCTAGTAGTGTGTATTTACTCCATCGAGCAAAAATAACACTTTAAATAGCATACATAATACACTATTAGTGTAATAGCGTACAATGCAGTATCTAGTGTACTTTTACACTATGGAATTTAGCGTGTATAGCAGTTTTAGTTTCTAACTGGATCCAATATGAGCTCGGATAGGTCATCTGCTTTCTGATCCAACAAAGGCTATCAGTTCCAGACTTGCATACTACAGGGGATAGGAAAGGGAGGGGGGCTGGTTAATCATATTAAAGAAGATATAACAGCTTTACTTGCAAATTATGTCAATTTTAGGGGTGTCAACGGGTTCGGGCCGGCCCGAACCCGTCTCACATAGCTCGAAAAAATGTGAGCGTGAGCTGAGGTAATGTGAGCGTGAGCTTAATATTCAAGCTCGCTTCTATGTGAGTCGAGCGTGAGCTTGACCCCGCTCAGCCCGAAAAAAGCTCGAACCCGAATAAGATTAATATAATTAAAATATTATATATATATATATATATAATAATAATAATACTAATTTAAAAAAAACTTATATACATTATAATTATAATTATAATGTGTGGATTAATTCAATAGTCTTTTTTTTTTGGTAGAAAGGAGATTATATTAAAAAATGAGTCTTACAACAGGAGAGAGACAGGTACAAAAGTTAAAGGAAGAGAGAAAACATGAAAAGAAAGCGTAGGGAAAAACACTGAGTACAAAAATACATCGGGATGAATCACAACAAAAAGTGAGATGGTGTAGAAGAATTCAATGGGATTGTCAAAATTGGAATTGCCACCGACAATGGAATTAAATCAATCTTTTGAAATTTGCAAATTTATCATTTGTTAAAATTTTAAGTGCATGGATTCTCTTATTTTTTGTTTTTTTTATATAAGACTCCCTTTTATTAAGCATATCAAACAATTCCCAAACTTTTGCTTCTTTTTGTGTATTCTTGTCCAAATTAGTTTTAAGGCTCATTGTATTATGCTATTCTTGAGACAGGATTTTCGTTTTCTTCGCTAATATAAGTGAGCTTGGGAAGCTCGTGAGCTAAGCTCGAGCTCGTGTTAAAATGTGAGCTGAGCGTGAGCTCAAGGTTTGTGAGCTTTTCCGGGCTGAGCGTGAGCGTGAGCTTTTCAATTTTTATGTGAGCTATGCCAAGCTCAGCTCACATAGCTTGATTGACACCCCGTAGTTCTCATTATCTCCGATATATGTCGAATTGGTAGATGTACATGTAAGTGGAACTTTATTCTGATAGGAATCAATTTATTCAATGAAAGAAAAGGAATTGGCTTCGAGCCCGCTCTGAATAATTTCAGATGATGCAGAGATGGCTATAGATGTATCGGCTTTGGGAAATACACTTGAGGATTTTTGTATGGATATCGATGATATGTACGATGATGGTAATCTTAAAGGTTCTGAATTTAAGGAAAAAGTTCTGAACGTATTGAAGCAGGGAAATTGTGGAGATAAAAAGGTCTTCTACACATTAGAAATAGTTAGTAAAATATTACTGATTTGCCATTATGGAGAGATATAGGAATCGAACACGGGATCTCCGCTTTTCCCCTTCGGGGGCAATCGCCTTCAGGCGCTCAAAAAAAGAGAAAAAAAAAGAAAAAAAAAGAAATGTGTGTTATAGAAACTGGGTAATTATTATATTAACCTCACTATAATGAAAAATGGTCACACAACTCAGGTTATTTACTGTCAGGTTATTTACTTCCAGTATAATCCCCTGTAAATGTCTCCTAGAACAACTATAAATGAATATTTATGACCCAGAGTAACAAGGAAACTCTAAAAGTGCAATCCGGATCCTATGTGAAACATTTTTTTTCAATATACAACAGAACGCCTTAGAATATATGTTATGAGATTCAGAACGAGTGTTTCGCAATGGTAAAAACAAAACATGTGTTTTGAGGTTCAAAACGTGTGTTCGTTTTAAATCAATTTTAACCGTAAAAAATTTAATCCAACGAACGAGGGAAAGTTCCGCACGTGCGGAATTATTCCTATTCCGCACTAGAGCCAGATTGCTAAAAGTGGACTTTCTTGCATTCATGCACAATGCAAAGTAGTTTTATATTGGTTAGTAAGTAAGTTTAAAACTTATATTCAGATCAATAATTGCAATACACGTAGGTTAAAAGTGTCAATTCACAGAAAAAATAATTAACTTTTTATCCTACTTATATTGTATTTATTGGGTTGGATATAAGTTTTAAACTTATGTATTAACCAGGATAAAATTTCTCCACAATGCACGAGTGGTCGTCTTTACAAATTTCCATTTGATAGTGTGCATAGTGTAAGAAAATAATTTCCATTGTCTTAAATTGAAAAGTCATAAACAAGTTAAGGACCAAAAATACATTTTCCCCAAGGAGTGTCTCCCTATCGAAACACTCAATCATAGGAACATCTTTTTGAGACTGACCATATAGTAACTCACATTAATTTAACAAAATTTATATCAGCAAATACATTACACCCAATTAAATTGAGGGTATGTGAATGGGAATCGGGTAGCCCAAGTGGTAAGGTCCCCGTGTTCGATTCCTATATCTCCCCATACTGGGGCAAATAATTTCTCCTCATCATGGCGACTTATCGTCCTCACTGAGGCATGGGATCGCCCTAATCACTCACTAACATTAATTTAACGAAATTTATATCAGCAAATACATCCCACCCAATTAAATTGAGGGTATGTTGAATCAGGCCACAAGTACCAACCTACTATTGAATTTTCTCAACCCTATCCCCCTCTATTTGTTTGTTCCCAAAAAAACCAGTAATGCCCAAAGTCCACCATTTTCCTTCAACCAATCTTCTCTTCCAGCCCTTCTTCTTCTCCAAATCCTTCCAATTTCTATCAATGGCGACCAGATCCCACTTAGATTCTACAGAAACTCAGTCTATAAAACGACTCCATTATTGATCTCACAAATTATCCAGTTCCAATTTCCCCACCACTGCCATTTATATCCAAGAACATAGAGCTCAGCAGAGCCTTAACATCTTCATCAAAATCTGCCCTTTTTTCTCTTTCAAGAAACTCATCATGTCCTCTATGAAGATCAGTGGATCATTGCTGTTAATAAGCCTCAAGGAATTTACTGTGAGAATGTCTTGTCTGCTGTTCCCAATTTACTTTTCCAATCCCTCTGACTCAGGTAGATTAATTATACTATTTTCTTTTATTTTTTAAAAAATATTATTTTTATTTTTTGTAGTGTGATCTTTGATTGATTTTTGCATATGGGTTTTATTTTATTGTTGAATTTTGTACATTAAAGTTTGTGTCTTTCCTTAATGAAATTTGAATAAAAGAAAATTAAAACAGACACCTAAAGTTTCTGTATTCTTTATGTGATGTTAGCAAATCAGGGATACTCTCTTTGTACCATGTTACTCGACCTTCGTTTATTCTTTCGGTACCTGTGTCGACACGTCATTGGTATGTTTATGAGATACTTATCGGATTTGGTCAACACCGATCTAAGTACCGGACATGTTTAAGTACCAGACACCCGTACCCGAGTCCTAGTAACATAGCCTCTATATCATAATATAAGGCTTTCTAAGTAGTTTAGCGTAGATTAAGGAATGAGGAGACTAGGGTGATATTTTAGAAATGTATTCTTTAAAATTGGAAAAAGACCTACATTTTGGGAAGAGATGAAAAA
Organism: Vinca minor; assembly: GCA_026122235.1. Lineage (NCBI taxonomy): Eukaryota > Viridiplantae > Streptophyta > Magnoliopsida > Gentianales > Apocynaceae > Vinca > Vinca minor. The sequence goes on along the minus strand of JAOCZM010000201.1, from coordinate 4,901,313 downwards.
GGCTGGAAGGACTTGTATTATGAAACGGAGGGAGGGAGTACTCAATCACAGTACTTTGATTTCACTATAGATCTTTTCATAATATTAAGGCATATTGATGGTCTGCTGTTATAATAAATAAACAAGAGTCAATATGTATACTTGGTTTGAGTTGTGAAATGATTCTGTATTCTGAATTCAGTGTGCTGTATTTCAGTGATCCAGGCTAACTCGGCAGAGCTCCATCTAGCGAATAGACTTGACCGTGACACGAGTGGCATTATGTTGATAACGAAGTCACACAAGATAGCTGCCAAGCTCGTAAAGGCCTTTACTGACCACAAGGTTAGGAAAACCTATATTGCTTTCTGCATTGGTCAAGCTCCAAAGTGGGAGAATATTACCATTAAGTCTGGTCATGGAAGATCAAAGCATGGAGTTTGGCGTGTTTATGCTGCATCGGATGTGGGTAGATCGCTACCAGGTGGTTCAGTTGTTAGGGATATGGAAACGTTTTTTGAAGTATTATCTGTAAATGGCGAGGGGAAGTTCAAAGACTTTTCTGATTCAAGAAAAAATGAAGAAAAAACAATGGTTGTTGAAGAGAAATCTGAAATTGATACTGATCTAAATGAAAGATGAGATTGTGGTAAGAGCGTACCCTAGGAGTGGAAGAACGCATCAAATTCGCTTGCATTGCCAGTATCTTGGGATCCCTATAAGAGGGGACGTAAAATATGAAGGTAAATATGAGTGGAAAGGTAGAACATTTGATGGACATGAACTTCATGCAGAAAGCTTGTGTTTTGAGCATCCTGTAACTGCTGAAACAATTCTAATTCAAGCTCCTTTACCATCATGGTCATTCCAAGTCTTTCAATCATAGGCATTCCGATTCTCGACTGGACGTCTATTAGTATTGGAAGCAAAAGGGGTTTTAAGCTTCTTGGAATTATGTAGTAAGATATTACAATTTTTTTTTAGTTCACCATTTTTCACACTGATGGTTGTTCAACTGGTTATCTGCTAAAATCTAATTGAATTAGCAATATTCTTTAAGATATCCGAAAGCATCCGTACCTCTCCACGGAAACTTGATCATTCTAAACCTTATATTTTGGGAGTTTGTACCTGATATTCTAACCTGGGATGTCTTTGTCTGTATATGTGATTGTAATTGCTGTTAGGGCTCCAAGACTACATACATATTCTTTAAGATGAGCATCAGTACCTCTCCCCTGAAACCTTTTACGGTGGGGGGGAGGGGAATTCGGGGCATACATGATTCGAACACAAGACCTCTCGGCTGCGTTGGAATAGCCTTACCACTTGGCTACCGACATCCTATCCTCTCCCCTGAAACTTAGATGTAGCACTTGTGCATATATGTATAATGCCTAACCATCCAAGTCTTATGGACTAAAGCTTCTTGCAATACTATTCTTAGATTTGGTGCTCCAACTCGCATAGATAGATTATTATTCTAAGAGCGAATAGCTATTTCTCTACAAAAATAGTTTTGTATGCTATTTTTTATATGAATAGTTTTTCGGTGTCTTTTCTGTTACAAACGTAGTTTTGTGTGCTATTTCTTCCACAAATAATTTTTCGGTGTTTTTTTTGGCCACAAAAGAAATTTCGTGTGCTATAAATGTCATAATGCGATCTACTCAGTTCATACTCTACCCGAATGGACCATTAACCCGACAGTCTCTTCTCCACTGCATTTTAATTCAGATGTAAAATTGGCAAATCATCTCGTTGTAAACAATTCCCTCCAACCCGACCCCACTATTAACTTGACATCCAATTCTGGCCCGACTCGTTCCGACCATTAACATGATATTTGTATGTCGGGTTAATGGTCGGGTCTGTTTGGAGGAAATTACTTAGAATTAGATGATTTGTCAACTTTACTCCTGAATTATAATGCAGTTGAGAAGAGACTGTCGGGTTAATGATCGGGTTGAGTTTGAATTTGATGGATCGCATTATGACACTTATCGCACGGGAAATTTATGTTGTGACAAAAAAAACACTGAAAAACTATTTGTGACAGAAATAACACACAAAACTACTTTTATAAGTTATTTGCTCTTATTCTAATTTGGGTGAATGACAATTTTCGGTAGTTTTAAGAATATCCTCAATGATGGACATTAGGTTGCTTGAAGGTGCACATTTTTATTCTTTAGATTGAAAAGGCGATGCTTTGATTTTATTTATTTACTAGTGGAAAATGCCCGCGCGGAATGCTGCAATTTTGTTTGTGATATAGTAAATAGTACTCCCTCCATTCCTAAATATAAGACTCTTTAGACAATTTGAGAAAAGTAAGGAAGTTGTTATTTTCACCTAAACTTCCAATATTATCCCCCACCCTTCCTCTCTCGCACTTCTTTGTCATAAAGAAAGGAAAATGTTGAGGTTATAATTGGAATAAATTGTTGACAACTAATAAAACAACCTTAAACGACAATTAATTTGGATACCTAGATATCTCCTAAACAACAATTAATAGGGAATGGAGAGAGTATTATTTTCATCCCAAATTGAATGTCTACTTTTTCTATTCATTTTACTAAGAAAGTGTATTTAATTTGTAACGAAGGAAGTAATTTTTGTAGAAGTAATTTGATGGTCATATTACTTTGCAGAAGGGACATTTATTGAAATACATGTATCTTAATAAAAATAGATAGATGACTGATAACCTATGCTACTCGGACTCGGGTATGAATGTCGGATACAGATATGTATTTAAGTGTCAGGTACTTAAACAAATTCGGACACGGCATTGGGGATACGACAATAAATTTCAATCGTCTCCCATTATTCTCTCCCTATGTGCTAATTAATAGTTTAAAAAAATTCAATCGTCTCCCATTATTCCCTCCCCCATCGTCTTTCCCTCTCTGTAACACTAATTTCTTCTCTTCCTCCTAACAAATTTGCAGCTAGTACATATTCAAATCACCATCCAATTCGATGCCTTTTTTGACTCCTATACCTCTCTGTATTCCATCTTCCCTTCACTTATCCTTCATCCGCCCAATACCTTCGATATCCAGCGACAACAACAATGGGTGTCCTAGCGATGGCGGCGATGAGCTTTCAAGAGTTGGTCAAAGTACTCATTCGCAGTTGACCATGTCAAAGTACCCATACCCATACCAACGTCGTACATGTCGACACTGCTACGGCACGACTAAACGAGAGAGTTCGAATAACATAATTGATAACCTTATTCTAGAGTAATGTGCACTAAAAGCTAACTAAGTATTTCACTATTTCGAGTTACGGCCATAAACGACGTGTTTTTTGGATTTTGACATAAAATTTTTACATGCTGCGAGTTTTAGCATTAGACCAAAATTATGGCCAAATTTTTTAACTGAAAATTTAAAAAGATCGACTTACCCCCAACCAGCCCGACCTGAACCCTTTCTTCGCTAAATCATCACTCCAATTCATAATAGTCTTAATCTTCTTCACTAACATGAAAACCCCCATCACTAATGCACCACTCTAATTCATAATAAAGTCTTCATCTTTTTTCAAGAATTCAAAGAGGATTGTTTTTTTTTTTTTTTAAAGAGGATTGAACTAATAAGAGATAAAATGTTATTCACAAACATTAAACAGTGATTAATTATGGTGCTTTTATTTTTTCAAAAACATTTCAATTGAAACCCTAAATTAAAATTTTCAAGAACATTGAATTCCGAATTTAGAGAAACTAGTTCTTTTAGAATTCTCTATTATTTCTCCTTCTTTCTCGCCCAAAAATACTTGATGAAGCTTCTTCAGGTCTTTTTGTGCAATTCTTATGGTGAAATTCTTCAGATTTTTAAATTCTTTTGTTGCTGCAATTGGGAATAGTTGAATTACTCTATTGTACTTTGTTAGGGAACAAAATATTTACGGATGAAGAGAGCTTTGGAGATAAAAATATGGATGAAGAAGAGAGGTTTGATGAAGGATTTACAATTTGTTGAGAAGAAAAATAAGGAGAAGGAATGGTTGCTGCTTGCAGGAATAACATATGAGAAGTTCCGTCTGTATGAAAAGCAAGAAGGAAGAAGAGAGAGAAAAGATGATTGAAGAAGAAGAAGATGGCCGGAGATCAGGGACGAAGCTAGAAATTTGGTGTTGGGGGTGCGAAATTGATAATTTTTTTCAAAATACACATAAAATTTCGATAAATAATAGTATTTTTAAAAGTTTCGGCGCCCCCCGCCGGAGATGGTGGGGATTAGCCAGAGAAGATGGAGCTGTTGGTGACCAGCACATGGGGATTAGCCAAAATTTTAAGGACCAAAATGTCCCTCACATGATCTGCACGTGAAGGGTTTTTTAAAAATTTAGCCGAAATTTTAGCCAATTATTAGAACTTGCGATCCGTAAAAATTTTATGATGAAAACTCCAAAAAAAAATTATTTATAACTATAACTCGAAATAATAAAATACTTTATGGTAATTTAGTCGCATATTACTATTTATTCCTAATAACTACTACTCCCATCCTAACTTTGGGAGAATTATTGCACGAGCATATATGACTGTAAAGAACTTTTTACCTTTCTACATAGAATGCCATAATTCATTTTTTCTTTTAATGTGGACTTTTTCTAATGTAAGGAAAAATGTTTCTGATTTAAAAAAAAAATCTCAATTGTGAAAAATTAATAGCTCATATTCATAGTCTTTAGAAACATAATTCCAAAATTATTTAAATTCTATTGCATTTTTTCCCAAAGAAAAACAAAACAACCAAAAAGCTCGTATTTAGACTATTATTGAAGAAAATTTTAAATGTGACAACATATATATTTAATAAATATTTTGGTGGTAGTATGGTCAAAGCAAAAAGATTAATCTAACAATACTGCGGAGACAAGCCCGTCTCGAACAAAAGTGAGGCCATGTGCTAAATACTAAAGTTAGGCCCCTTAGATTTTTTTTTTAAAGTATAAATTATTAAAAAAAAAAAAAAGAAGTCAAAACATAATTATACTCAAGTTTCAAGTGTGCTAAAAATCATAATATTGATCTTTAATTAAAAAGGGCCATCCTTCTAACACTTTTTGAAGTGAAATCGTTAATCAAATCTTCATAATCGACTTTCTCCAACATCATCAACAAGAACACAATTATCATCCAACATTACTTCATTTTCCACATTATCAATATTATTTTCAATACACATGTGATTCTTTCACAACAAATTTATCAAGAGCTCCTCTTAGGGACTAAGTTAACTCTTCAACTTTTTGTTTTTTCTTACGCTTTTCAGATCCAGATTCATATTTTCTAAATTTATGAGGCATAATTAAAATATTCAATGCAATATATAAAGAAAGAAAAACACAAAATCAAAGACTTAAAAATTAAAATTAAGCAACTATAAGAAGGATTGAAATCACGTGGAACTGAAGTTTCGAGTGCTCTCAAATACCTTGTGAACAGTGAACTGTAGACACAGACAAAATCAAAGGATTAGAGTATAAGTAAAAAACCCACCACAAAATTGATTTGATATTTTGATTATTAACCATAAACCAAACAAATAATATTCTGCCCTCCACTAAATTAACTATTAAAATATATTGAATTAAAGGCTAAAGAAAATGAAAAGAATTACAACTAAATAAACAAAATGAAGAAAATGAAGACCCGCCTGTGACCTGCCTCCAAGGCTCCGACTCACTGTCCGATAATCACAAGATCACAAGAAAATGAAACGATGAAGCCGATTTTCAATTTGGGGATTTCTATCAGAGAATCAGAATCAGAGTCTTAAATTTGGAATTTCAATCAACAAGAGTCAAGAACAATCTGTGAGTGGAGAGTGGAGATGCCGAGAGGTGGAGAATGCATAGAGTCGGGCGACGGGTTCGTGAATAATAGTGCTATTTTTTTTTTTTTAAAGTTAAGTGATTTTTTTAACAAATTGGGGGCCCCTAAAAATGTGAGGCCCGGTTCTGTATGGCACCTTGGGCCTGTATAGAGCCGGGCCTGTACGGAGAAGAGCTGCTACTCCAGACAACACTCCAGGTCACACAGAATACATAGACTAGCTTCCTATTTATATGGGAGCAAAATTCTAATAAAATCTGTAAGATATCTAGTACTCCCTCCATTCCTAAATATAAGACTCTTTAGATAATTTTAGAAAATTAAGGAACTTATCATTTTCACGTAAAGTTTCAATATTACCCCTATTTCTTACTTCTATAGCATAAGGAAAGAAAGGAAAAAATAGGGATGGCAGAGGCGGCAAATAAAAGAAATGTCGAGGGTATAATTAGAATAAATGGTTAACAATTAATAAAAGAGCCTTAAGAGACAATTAATTTGGATACCTATCAATCTCCTAAACGACAATTAGATAGGAATGGAGGGAGTAATATTAACTGACTAGGAAACTAATTAGAAAATCTAAATTGACTAGGAAACTGCTAAAGGATACCTAATACGATAAAACTAGTAATTATCAAAACTAAATTATTCTTTCAAATAATATTTTTGATTTAATAATTCCAACAATTATTCTCTTAGAATTACCTGATTATCATGATTGTCATGATTATCATCTAATGAATCTCATTAGAATTTACCTCTTAACTTCTGGACACCTACCGAATACAATTTATGCATATGAATTCAGGTGTAAAGCAGATCAAATAAGATACAACTGAATATCCACAATTATTGATCCTTATGTCCAAAAAAAAAAAAAAAAGACCTTACGTGATTTTGTAATTTCTGAAGTCACCCTCTGATTGCCTCCTTCCATAAAGACTACTATAAAAACAAAGAATAATGAAATAGTACAAAGTATTGAAGGAATATAGTAGCTATATGCATATCAATTAAGGTGTGATGTTTACGCTAGTTGTCACGAGATATACCGCAACTCTCATTCTTTATCAGGATATGGGACCTATGTTTGTTGTCATGGAGAAGATGAATACGTTAATGGATGACATTATGTAATTCTTTCTTTAATTCATGTAGTCGACTCCAATATTTTGTGATTAAGGTTTTGTTGTTATACAAATGAACAGTAGAGATAGAAAGATATGGACTGTTTATCCTTAGTAATTTTTTTTTATTGCAAATAAGTTCTCACATTTGTATTTAATTTTGCATGATTAGGTGTTATTAGATGTTTTATGCGTTATGTATTGCCTTTTATTTGTTAAGGGGTGCATTTGATGTGTTAGGAAGTTAGGGGACTTGAGTGTGGAAGTTGGGAAGTTGTGGAACTTGTTTGTAATGAATTTGAAGGGTTTTTGTGGGAGTTATGGCTAGAGGGAAAAGATGGGTCAGTTACAAAGAAAAAGGGACAAAAGAAAATGCTGAAAAATTAAAGCGTTGTGAGGAGATTCGATAATTGAATGATCAAACAGAGTCGGATCAGAGCCATTCTCTCATTGTGTTAGAAAGAGGATTGATAAGGCTACGTTATGTGTAGTGGGATTGTGTCTTTAACATTGTGTTAGAAAGAGGATTGATAAGGCTACGTTATGTATAGTGGGATTGTGTCTTCAACGGTTCAGTAGAAAGTAATTGGCTTCGAAAGTAGGGTGGAATTCATGTGTTTGGTGATTTTGATTTCCTTTGAAGTATTTGATTAAGTTTTTAAGGTAAGATTCTTACACTCTTTCTTTTCAGTCCAAAAGAGCATGAACTGTTGTGGTTACTAAACTTATGAATCTATATTGATTCGGGTTTATGACATATTTTATTGCATTTGAAAATGGTTGAAGAGCATGAACTGCACTGTGCGGAACATTTAGTGACCGTCCGATCAATAATTTGAAGGTTGAGATAATTTGAATATTAATACTTATCATGAAAAATGTGTTAAGCCAATGATCTCAACTGTCAAATTTATTATCTGACAGTCACTAAATGTTCTGCATGGTGCAGAACATTTAGTGTTTTGCAATGTAGTCGGATCAATCAGTGGACATAAACCGAACCCCTAACAAATTTTTCCGTTTTACTTGGATGAGTATATATAATTCTTTAAACGGTAACTTTAAGATGCTTCGACTTCATGCATCGTCACACAATGGATCAATAGTGAAATTTTTCTCAAAAAAAAAAATTCTCCAATTGCTGAACTTTATACCACTGGTCCATGTGTATGGAACATAAACCAAGATCATAACAAAAAAATTCATAATTATTTGATTTAACATATATATGTTTTATTAGGGGCGGCTCAAACATTTTCGGGGCCCTGTGCCAAATTTTAAATTAAGATCCTATATAACCTAAAAAAAAAATATTGGGACGCCGGATTTTTTGCTATATATATATTGGGACCCCGGATTTTTGGGGCCCTGGGTGGTCGCTCAGCTCGCACCCCCTATTAGCCGCCACTGTTTATTACTAAACTACATAGAAAATAAAATTCACTTAAAAAAGCTAGGGGTGTCAACGGGTTCGGAACCTGGCTCAAATAGCTCAAAAAATGTGAGTGTGAGCTTAACTTCGCTCAGCCCGAAATAACTCGAACCCGAATAAGAATAATATAATTAAAATATAATAATAATAATAATAATAATAATAATAATAATAATAATTAAAAAGAAGAAGACCTATAAATTGACATTCATTGAAGAATTCCTTAAATTTAGTAGTGAAGAGGAAGAAGTGATGTGTTGTAGGAGTGAATTAGATATTTATTTGGAGGAAAAACTTTAACCAACAAAGAGTGGTATTGTTGATGAAGACTTTATTATCTTGGATTATTGAAAAGCAAATGATCTTAAATTCTCTATTTTGTCTATAATGGCAACAAATGTATTAGCAATTCTTGTAAGTTCGGTAGCATCTGAGAGTGCTTTTAGCATTGGGGTCGTATCTTGAATCAATTTTGCAACTCACTACTTCCCCATACAGTTGAATGATTAGTTTGTGGTCAATATTGAATTAGGAGTTCACCAAAAGGGACTGATTATGAGGAAGGGTTTGATTATACTTTTGTAGGTTATTCTTTAATTAGTTTTTCCATTTTACTTGTATAAATTATTATTTTGTCATCATTGCTTCTTACTTTATTTACTTATATTTCCTTTTTCTTTTGTAGATTTGAATCACAATAAAAAATGAAAAATATTGTAGAAGAATTATTGATGAAATTGATTTTGACACCAATAATGGAATTAAATCACTCTTTTGCAATTTCATCATTTGTTAGAATTTTAAGTGCATGGGTTCTCTTGTTTTTTTTTATTATATAAAACTCATTTTACTAGTATAAGAAATAATTCTGAAATATCTACTTCTCTTATTTTTTTTCTCTATATAAGACTTTTATAATTATTGGACTATCGTTTCTTTTGTTTTAGTCTATATAATAATTGTTGTATACGTTGTAGGTAGATTATTTAACATTTGACATTGCTATGTATTTATCTTTTGTTATCTTTTTATTAGTTTATTTTGCTTCAAAAATTAAGTATCATTGTATTATGTATATTTGTATTTTTGTCAGAATTTAGTTTCAATGCTCATAGTATTATACTATTCTTGCTACAAGAGTTTTGTTTTTTGCTAATATGAATTTAGCTCGTAAGTTGAGCGTGAGATGAACTTTTCAACTTTAATGGGAGCTGAGAATGAGCTAAACCCAACTCAACTCTCATACCTCGATTGACAGCTCTAAAAAAAAGTAAAAAAGTAAAATAAACAATCTTCCCTAATTTTGGTGTGTATTTATTAGGATATTTACAGAGGTGTTGTATAAAAATTAAGCAATCTGTTGATGAGCCCACCCACCGCACCTTAATTAAGCCTATAAGAGAGCGAGTCTGAAAATTAGAAAGGGAAAAGATAAGGACATAACAGAAGTTCCCCCTTTTTATTAGGATATTTTCGAACCTTTTTTTTGCCTTTCTCTGCCCCACCACCAGAAAAACCAGAATCACCGTCCCGCCGTCGTGAAAGCAGCACCTTAAAACTTCAGAATTCCGATCATCTTTGATAAATACATTTAAAGTTATATACTTTCCAGTATATTCTTGCATTCTTGATTTCAACTTCCAAATCTTTTTTCCCATCACTGGAGAAACTAGAGCCACCGTCCCCGCCGTGAAAGCATCCCCTTTTCTTGGATTCCGGTAATCTCTGATATTGAGACATATAAAGTTATAAACTTTACAGTATATTCTTGCATTATATGTAAGAAGAAGAAGAAGGTCATGAGCGGGCTGGAGAAGATGTCTAAAAATATTGAACTTGCAGAATCCAAAAAGAAAATCCTGGAGCAATCAATTTTGTCTCTGTTGGATCAATATAAGGATTTCGAAGGTCAGATGGACTTAACACGGAAGGATTTTAGTGGGGTTTTTAGTGAACTTGATTTTAGGGAAAAGAAATTGAATTCTGAGGAAGAATCACTAGAATTAACCCAGAAGTCAATAGAACAGAGGTTAATAGTTGTTGGGAATAGGGAGAAAGATTTTGAACTGTTTCGTGAGAAAAAGATGAGGGATTTAAAGACGAGAGAGGAGGAATTTGTTAGAGTTAGGGATGTTTATATGAAAGAAATTGGCGAGGAATTGAGTGAGAGAGAAAAAAGGGCACAAGAGCTTATGAGTGCATTGAAATCTGAGAGAATTCAGAATTCAGAATTGAAAAATTATGTGGAGGAGAGGTTTAAGGAGATGGCATTTGAAGAGAAATCTTTGGAGGTTCAAAGGGAGGAAATTGAGTTGATTCGAACTTCGATTCAGGCGAGAAGTAGGGAACTTGAGCGCAAGGAAGGGGAAATTAAGGAGCGAGAAAAGAATGTTGAGATTAAGGAGGAGGAATTGGATTTGTGGAAGGCGCGATATGATGAAACTCAGTCGAAGGAGAAGCAGTTGGATTTGATGATTGAGGATCTTGAATTGCAAGAGAAAAGCAATGCTTTTCTTCGAGAATTGAATGAAGCGAAAATGAAAGAACTTGATGTGAAGGAAAAGGAATTGGAGGTGAAACTTAAGCACCATTTTCATTCGGAAGAGACAGGATGTGGACTGAAAGATTTGGAATCGAAAAGGAAAGAATTCGAAGAACAGATTAAGGAATTTGAATTGAGAAAGAAAGAGCTTCAAGAGGAGATTCATTCAAAAAATAATGAGTTTCTGTCTGAGAAGAACGCTTTTGAGAAAGCATCTAAGAATGTTGATGTAAGAGCGAAGGAACTCGAGGAGAGTACTAAGCAACTTGAACTGCAAGCGAAAGCACTTAAGGAATCCTTACATTTGAAGCAGACAGCGTCTCAAATGGCAAAAGAGAGGCTCGAAAAGTATTCAGAAGATCTAGATTCAAAACGGAAAGGATTTGCGCAAAGGATTGAGGAATTCAATGGGAGGAAGAAAGTATTCGAAGAATCATTTCAATCGGAGAAGAACTTGCTAGAAAAAGGATCTAAACATTTAGAATCGAGAAGGAAAGAACTGGAAGAAAGTATCAAGAAATTTGAACTGAGAGAGAAAGAGCTTGAGTCGAAAGAGAAGCAATTTCAATCCGAAAGGAACTTGCTCGAAAAAGAATCTGCACGTTTAGATTCGAGAAGGAAAGAAGTGGAAGAGAGTTTTAAGAAAATTGAATTGAGAGAGAAAGAAGTTGAAAGAAAAGAGAATCAACTAAAGAGTGTACCTGATAATGCTCATTTGAAAACCGAACAAATTCAAGGTGCGAATGGTCAGAGTTCATTGTCTAATTCTACTGATTTTGACATAAGATTAATTGCGATGGAGGGGAAGGAATTGCAGATTTTCTTAAATGACAACGAAAAGGACCATAATTTGGTCGCGGACAAAGTTTTCAAGGCTCTTCAATTGTGCAAAGACCCTGCACAGCTGGTACTAAGTGCAATGGAAGGATTTGTCCCTCCCCATTTGAGGAAAGGCAATAAGACGTTCTCGGGTTATGTTGTTAAGAGGAGTTGCATGCTTCTGTTGCGGCAGCTAATAAGAATTTCGCCATACATTCAACCTTGTGTGCGAGATGAGGCTTTGAGGCTTGCAAGGGAATGGAAGGCGAAGATTGCGACTAGGAATTCATTGGAGGTGTCTTGCTTCTTGTATCTTTTAGCTTCCTATAATATGGCTTCTGCATTTGATGCAGATGACATTATAAGATATTTGAAGTTTGCGTCTCCGCATCAACAGAAACTTGAACCTGAATTGTGTCGTCGTCTTGGTCTGAAAGACAAAATTCCAAGTAATTTTTCATTCCTTTAATGACTAAGTTAATTATCTCCGGGTTGTTTTGTTCTTTTGGGATGCTTTCATTAGCTTATATCTTTTTTAATTTAAGTTCATTATTTGTGGAATTGTCTTTTATCAGTTTATGACTATACGACTTCAGTAGACTGCATCGTTGTTTCAATTTGGTTTACATTTCTAGATAGTTGTTAATGAGCGACTAAGTACTTGTCTCTCAGAATATAATGGTAATCTTTGTGGTCGTACTTTTCGGTGATATGGAAGAAAGAGAAAATTCTAGTGTATTTCAAAGGAGGGAAATTTGCTTGTTTTCAGAAGAAAAGCCAAAGTAAATTTTCCCCAACTCTAACAGTTTGCTTTTGATTGTGACTTATTCGGTATAAGGTAGTATTACTTATGAAAACTTTTATTCGGTACAAGGTAGTATTTCTTATGAAGACTTACGAAGACATTATTCGGTATAATGCAGTATTACTTATGAAAACTATCTTACTTGGTTGATTCCCCTTCTAAAGTTCATTATCTTTGTTTTATTATTATTCTTTGGTTAGGTGGGGAGGCATGGTATGTATTCAACTTGTTTCTTTAATGATACAATGAAATGCATTTTACTTTATCTTTGGCTTCTTAAGTGGTTGAATGTGAAGAACACTTTTGGCATGTTCATTGCACATCTACAACAATAACAATAACAATAACGTAACTCATTAATTCTCCAATAATTGGGGTATGGACAGGGATGGATAGGAGACAGGCTTAACATTTGGCAATAAATGCACATAGTCTGCTCCAAGATGTTCATTACACATCTAATGGACATATTTTAGTTTTTAGAGTAAATCGGTCGACTTTGAGTGTTCAAAGTCACAGACCTAATATCTTACTCTTCTTTATCATATGACAGGTCTAATTGAGAATCTTCTACAAAGCAATCAAAGTCTGGAGGCAGTCAAATTTATTTATGGTTTTGAGATTGTTGACTGCTTTCCGCCCGTGCCTATCTTGAAAAAATACTTGGATCATGTCAAAATGTGTGCCATTACGACACTTGAAGAGAGACGCAATACAAAAAAGGCTCGGGTATGGCTAACAATCTTTTATCTTCTATAAACGCCTCTCTGCGTAAAAATAACTAAATTTGTCGCTGTTGAAATTTTATCATGTAGATTGAGTGCATTGACACAAGAGTAGCTGCTATAAGGTCCGTAATCAGATGCATTGTTGAATACCAGCTTGAATCTCAAATTTCACGTAGGGATCTTGAAAATACTGAAAAGCAGCTCCTAATGCAGAAGGGAGATAAGAACTTCACAGGATTTTCCAATTTCCATGAATCTCGAGGAAAGCAAACACTTGAAGTGAAACAGATTTCATCTACTGCTGCACCAAGTCAGCCAAACATCCCTATACCACTCGAAGGCGCTCCTCATCCTATGGCTATTATCATTGCCAATATGGATGGAAAGAATTTGCTGTCCTTTTTAAGCTCACGAGTCGTTGAGCATGAACTGTTACATAATGAAGTCTCATCTGCTCTTCAAATTTCAGATAACTCACCCAAGCTAGTCTTGGGTGCAGTTAAAAGTTTCTACAATTCTCATCAATCAGACAAAGAGATGAAAAGCTGCATCTTTTTGTTAGAGAAGTTAACAGGATTATCTCCCGACATTATGCCTGATGTGAAAGAAGCTGCACAGAAGATTGCATTCGATTTGGAAGCAACGTTGAAGGCGGAAAATGGAAATCTATTGTTGATTTCAATGTTTCTTCTACTTGTGAGTAACTATAGGTTGAGTTCTTCATTTCGTAGCAATGAACTTTTGGGTTTATATCAAAGAGTAGCGGAGCAAAAACCTTCGCCTGGATTAAGGATCTCCAGAGATATGTACAGTAAGTCACTTAAATTGTCCCTTTTGTTCTTTCCTTCAAAACATTGTTCTTACTTAACGCTATCATTTCTTATCGCCTTTTAGCAGATGCTGCTGCACCCCGTTCCCAAGTTGAAACTCAAAAGGTTAAGAATTTAGCAGTGTCTTCACTTATGGTTCCCGGACTTGATGATGAATTTTTATGCACCGATATGGATTCAGAAGAGCAGGAACCTGTTTCAGGTCATAGTGAAGTTCCAACCTTTATCTCCCACTCATCAGACCCCGCAGATCTCATTTTAGAGGCATTGAGAAGTTGTTATTGGTCCAACTTCACGAAAAACAAGAATCCTTTACTGGTTTTTAAAAGTTTCTGTCGCTTGCTAGAGCAATTGATGATGAATGTCTCCGTAGAGATCAACCCCCATCTTAAAGGACGTGCTTATGAGCTTGCTCATGATTGGAAAGCCAAGTCCAATTCCATTGTACACCATTGGGAAGCCTTGGGATTTCTGCAGCTTGTGGCTACCTATCAATTGTCACCAGGTTTCAGTTCTAATGAGCTTTTTGGTTTCTTGGAAAGCGTTGGTCAGCCCAAGAACACAAGTAACTTCATTCGGATGTTTGGCTTGGTCGATAAAGTTCCAGGTACATTTTGCCCTCTCTCTTTCTCGCTCACTTACTCATATAAACACATGACAACAAAGACACACGTAGCATGTACTTGTATTTGTTACTAATGTTGTAAAAATCGACCTATTCGGCACCTAACTGACTAGTCGAGGTAAAAAAATCGCTTGACCAACGTATTCGGTCAACAGTCAATCAAAAGTCGGTCAAAATAATTTTGATGACTTTTTTAAACTCAATTTTCTGCCCAAAACTACGTCGTTTGATTATTTTAGTATTTGAATTTGTTATTACTTATTATGGTATTGAATTTTATTATTATGGATAGATTTTGTGTACTTTGATTTGACTAGTATTTGATTGTTAATTTTTTATGGAATTTTGTTTGACTAGTATAATATATAGGATAAGAGAATTTTAAAAAATCTCTTGTAATCTAGGTAAGCCGACTACTCGCTAGTCGCCAGTCTGGCGACCGACTAGCAACTTCTGCAACATTGTTTGTTACCGTGTTCCCCACTGGATTTATACGTCTCAATTTTACTCGTCATTTTTGGTTCTTGAGTTGTGTATAGCTGTGCAAACAGGGGCATCCAAGATTAATAAATCTGAAGATTCTGAACTTGTAATGGATATAACATACAGAATCGCGATATTAGGTCATTGCTAGTAAACTTCAAGTATAACTACATGTAGATGAGAACTTTGATTTTTTTTTTTCTTTCTATTTTCCTATTAGCATCGGTTAGGTTTCTAGCAAATATAACTTGATATAAATAATAAATATTTTCCCCTTTTAGCTTATTTCGTTCAACTTTGTTTGAATCTTTTTTCTTTTCTAGAATAATTATTAGTTATGGAATTCCTTTTCTTTTATAATATGATATATGACACATTGAATTATACTTTATTTGAAAATCTACTTATTAATTAATTTACAGTATCATTTCCCTTTTTTAATTATAATACATGATGCCTTATTTGGTTCAACTTCAACATCGTTTAAAAATCTACTTGCTAATGAATTAGTTTCCTTTTTTTATATATAATGATTTAATAAGATCGTTTCTTATTACAGTCTGACTTATTTAGTTCAACTTTGTCTAGGAATCATTAATTGATTAGGATACCGTTAATTAATTTTTTGACCTTTTAAAATAGAATTAGGGAATGGTTTTTTCACAGTATCTATAGATATTCAGGGGTATTCTTGGGCTGTGAAAACTATATATCAAATCAACCATGGCACTATATATATGATTAAGCCTCTTGATTCTTTGCTGTTCTACATGTATACCTACATTGGGGCCTTCACTTGTTTTTGATTTTTTTTTAAATGCATTTGTTCAATACCGAACTGTTGATATTCTCGTTGAGTTCCCTCAATTAGGTTACTGCAGAGTTTTTTTTTTCTTCATTTTAGTTTTAATCGACAATTCCCATTATTTATCAACTCAATTTCATGTATATGGCAGAATTTTTATCCCAACTTATTAAGAGGAGGAAGCTGCTTCATGCATTTGCTTACGTTTATGAGTTTAAGCTCATCGAAGTGTTTCCACCGGTAGCCCTACTGAAGCAGCACGTTCTGTACTCAAAGTTTGTCGCTAAGAAAGTATGCAACGAGGCAGGAAATACCCCAAAGGCACAAGTAAGTTTCTCGTCCTAAATGCTATCTTCGAATACATTATACAGATACAGTTTTGTTCTGACTCGCACAATTTATTTATTTTTCCTGTC
Source organism: Vinca minor (assembly GCA_026122235.1). Lineage (NCBI taxonomy): Eukaryota > Viridiplantae > Streptophyta > Magnoliopsida > Gentianales > Apocynaceae > Vinca > Vinca minor. Next base: position 4,884,859 of record JAOCZM010000201.1, on the reverse strand, counting down.
AGGATAACGCTATAGTCAAAGAAATCGGCATTCTTAAGACTGTTATCAAACTGATTAGACAACGCGGTCTTCAATCAGAATACTCGCCTAATGAACTGCAATCAACTATTAAACAGCTGGAAATCCAAAGAACAAAATTGAAGACTTCAGCGCAGAAAGTGGCGAGTGCAAGTGTTTTTATTGCCCCGCAAATTCAAATGCAAAATGCAGGTACCAAGAAACGGCCTGCCTGTGATGCCGAGGATGCTATCTGCACCAGCGAGGCTTACCCTACAACAACCAACAAATAAGATCCCGCGGTTAATTCCACAAGGGCAATTCATTGTTGATCCCCATCCCATTCCTTCCTAACCAGCAAAGCCGTCTCACCATCCAGGTGAGACGTTGCTGTCTTTACGCGTTCTGCTAGTTGTTCTTTTTTTTTGCTGTAATTTTTGCTGTTTTAGTTACTCTGAAGATTTTTCCCAATGCAGTTTCTTTATTGACCAAGGGAGATTTTTAATTTTTTAATATATTTCATGTTTTAAGGTTTTTTTTTCCCTTATTATTACGGGATTCAATAGTTGTTTCATGTGTCGAATTGGGACCTATTTTTCCGATTATTATTTTTGCAAGTCGCTAATGTTACGTCGATTATACTAGCCTTCTTCTTCGATGATTTGAAGGCTTTTCATTTATGTATATTTAGATTTTTTTGGTGCATTGAATGAATAGGATATTTCTATGCTTATAAACCACTAGCACTGTCAAACGGACCACTAAAGTCATGGGACCGATCCAGTAGTCCCGCATTTTTTAGACTGATTTGGACTAAAGTTTATTCATGGTCCGCTTTAAATGCGGGTCATTTTAGCTCGCTCCGTTTGGACCATCGATCAAGATGGACTGGACCGGACCCGGACCAACCCGCATTTAAATTAATATATATAAAAACATATTTTTTAAAGTTTTACTTCTCATTTTTACAATTTGTTTTATAAATATTTTCAAAAATAAACAACAAAACTCAATTTTTTAAGCTTTATATTCTTTTTTTTTCAATTTTTTCTTTTCAATTTTTTAAAAATAAAAACAAAAAAAAAGTCATTTTTAAGCTTTATTTTCTTTTTTAAAAAATTTATTTTAAAAATTAATTTGGTCCCCGGGACTCGACCGCTTTAACCCGCGGATTTCTTATGGACGGGTATGAACTAGGATTTTCTTGGTCCGCAAAAATTGGTCCAAATCCGGTCTGGTCCGTTTTAGGGTAATCCGCGACGGATTGGACCGGACCGGACCAACCCGTTTGACAGTGATATAAACCACTGACCTTCCGGTATGCTGGCAGAAAAGAATTCTTCACGTTGACGGCATATATTTTTTAGCACTTGTGATCCTATGTAACACTTGGATTCTCTGTAACATTTTGTTTTTTTTTTTTAACATTTCTAATTAATTTTCAATTATAAAAATTTCACCCACCCAAAAATTTACTAGTTAGAGTTTAGATTATAATAATAAAGAATTTCATTATTATATTGTTACAAAGGGTGTTAAAGAAATGTTACAGTGTATTCGAAACGTATTTTAAAGATAATAATATTTTATTACTTAAATTTTATTGGTGTATCTTGATTGAGTCTGGTTTGGGTATGAACTCAAACTGAGAACCCAAATTTTGAAATTGAGTATGGGAATGGAATTTCTAACACTAAATCATGGAGAATTACCAAGAATTTCAAGTGTAAATGCATTCCAATCAGACCCTAAATTTATGGAGTGTATTCAATACAGGTTCTATTTGATTTTTAAGGATTTTTAAAGTTCATAGGTATTTAATTCATATTTTAAAAAGTCCATTAAATTTTATTGGTATTCAATTCAGATCGCAAATTATCTGTTGAAATTTGTTAGTATTCAAAACTCTACAAATTCTTATAGATTGTGATTGATTTTCTAGGCAAAAATTTGAATTGAGAAAACTCTTTTTTCCATAGAGATTCTAACTTCAATCATTAATAACAAAAAGGCTTTAATAATTTTAACTGAAATTACAAATTTCAGTGATCACATTTCTTTAAAAGCAAAAGTAAAACTACAAAATTCACTCACAATTTTCTTCCTGATCAACTTCAAACAAAAACTAATAAAGAAAGCAAACAATTTTTTCCCGAGCTAACCACAAATTTTCCTTTTCCAAACATGGATTTCATTTTTCTTGAAAGAGTAAATAAAAGAGGAAAATGAAAAAGTTCAAGAAACTGAAATTCAAACAAAACATACTTTAATTAAGCAAAAGAAAATAATTACATTATACAAATCTTGAATAAAGAAATTAAAAAAAAACGACAACTTAATGATTTCGAAAAATTCAAAGTTCCACCACTATACTTTTTGGATTTTTAACAAATTGATTTGATTTAAAAAAAAAAATGACTGATAAACATACGTGGATTTTGGAAATTCAAAACCATTGGATCAATATAATACACAATTGTATCAATCTCTTATTTATTTTTGAGTGTCATTCAAATAATCTATAGATTTTAAATCAAAAGAAATCGTGATAAATCAATATGATAGAATCTATAAGAATCAGCATAACTGTGTGCATAGAGTGTGCGTGGAGTTAACACAATCTATACCGTCAACAAAATTCACAAACTTTTAAAAATCAGTTAGAATATTTTAAAATCTAGAATGAATACACCCCTCTTAATACTTCTTGTAGACAATTAAATTTTAACGAAAAATGTAATAAAATTTTAAAATCAAATACTATTGAATCACATTTTATTAATTTATAACGTGTGAGGGAACTATTAAGTTGAACATAAAACTAACTTAAAACTAGCCTAATATTTTTATTTTAACTAGCATAATATTTTTATTTTAAAATGGTGGAAGTTGATACCGAAATATTATTTTTCCTGCTATTGAGATCTTTCCATTGTTCAAAAAAAAAAAAATAAAAACATTGCTAAATGAGATGTAAAATTATTTTTTTTCTTCAATAAGAGATGTAAAATAGATTTGATTTTTGCTAACTGATGTAAAATAGATAGTTCAGAGGAAATCAGCCTATTTAGTTCTCCAGAAATTTTTGTTTTGCCCGTAGTCTCAAATGTTTAATTTCAGCATGTAAAGTCCCTTACCTATTTACGGGATACATATAGAGGTTCCACCACCTCTTATGCTGCGGACTTAGGGCAAATGAGTTCCTCCAAATTATGGCAATATAATTTGGGGTTTCTTTTTTATACTGTTTTTTTGTATTTTGTAAATTTTATAGATTGAAACTGACCATTATTGTCCGCTCATTAAGCATGTGGATGATATGAATTTGGAGTTGCCCTGATTCCGCCGCAAAAGTGGAACCTCTATATGCAGCCCGTAAATAGATAAAGGACTTTACATGCTGAAACTAAACATTTGGGACTATACGAGCTAAACGAAAATTTCTGAGTAACTAAATAGGCTGAAATTAAATATTAAGGACTATACGGGCTAAACGAAAATTACTAAGGGACTAAGTAGGCTAATTTTCCTAGTTCAGAATATTGCTGCAAGTTGACTACAATAAAACCTATATACAGTAATACTCTATATAAGAATAACCTCCTTATAGTAATAAAAAGGCCAAATGGTGTATTTAGTCCTGAAACAATTTTCGCTTGGCAATGTTGGTCCCTAAAGATTGTTTGCAACTTTTTAGATCCTCAATCAAGTTATGGGCCAGGAATTGGTCCTTTTGACTTTTTTTTTGAAATATTGAATGTTAGTCAACAAGTGATGTGGGCAAAATTGGAACTTCACATTTTTTTAGATAATTAATATCATATGGACTTAATTGTAAAGATAATTAAAATTAAATACCTAATTGCAAAATTAAAAAAATTCTCCTCCTCCTCCTTCTTCTTCTCCCTCTCCCCCCTTCTTCCTCCTCCCTCCAGCCGCCTCCTCCCCCCCTTCTTCCAGCCGCCGCCTCCTCTCTCTTCCCTCCCTTCTCCTTCCAGCCGCCTCCTCCTCTCCCTCCTCCTTCCAGCCGCCTCCCCCTTCCTCCCTCCAGCCGCCTCCGCCTCCCTTCTTCCTCCTCCCTCCTTCTTCCTCCTCCCTCCAGCCGTCTCCTCCATTCTTTTCCCTCCTCCCTCATTCTCCCTCCTCCCTTCTCCCTTCTCCCTCTGCTGCTCCTCCGAATCCGGCCGGAATTGGATGATGGTTTTATTTTTTAGTTTTATAATTAGGTATTTATATTTCATTATATTTACAATTGAGTACAAATGATATTAGTTATCTAAAAAATATGTGAAATTCCTATTATACCCATGTACACTTGACTAACAAATACAAAAGGACCTAAAAAGATGCAAACAATCGTTTAGGACCAACCTTGCCAAGCGAAAATTGTTTGAGGATCTAAAAAGCTGCAAACAATCTTTAGGGACCAAACTTGTCAAGCGAAAATTGTTTCAGGACTAAATACACCATTTACCCTAATAAAAAATCTTGGTCCCAACTCGGGACCAGTTATAAATAAGAATAAACTCTACATTGTAATATTCCATATTTTTTTAGGATCATTCTTAAGAAATTTACCTCCATATAGTCATAAAATAACATTAAATTTTAAATATATTTATATATCTATATAAAATAACAACTTAAGCTTATGAGTATCTTTTAACCATTTTGCAAGATATTTTTTGCTTCCAATCTGGGTTTGTTTCTTTAATTTTGCGCAATTCGACACGAATACTTTCAGTGATTTGAGTTCGTTTGTTTTTAGGTGACATAACTTGCTTGAAGTAGAAAATGTATGATTTGAAATGATAATGAAATTTATGATTGCATTTATATATGTATAATAAAAAGAAAACAAACGAAAAGGCATTTTGAATATACATCATACATGAAAGAATATTTTAAATGAATAATGATGTACATACATTTTCTAATTACTCTATGTATATGAATGATTCTTGTAAATCTAATATACACAATGTAAATGCGATGATGTACGTATTTATTTTTTTAAAACTCATGAATCTTATATTTTTTTTAAATTAATATTTTTAAAATATGAATGAACACATTTTCAAGTGTCGTATAATGTATATTAGTTATTTTTTAAAATTATAACTTTTATATGTAAGTTTCTATTTAAAAATAAACTCTCTATACTAATATTTTTCTCCGGTCCCGAAAGTATTACTATACAGAGGTTTTACTGTATCTACCTTCCTGTATGTGGATCCTTAACATCAATTTCTAGTCTCAAGTGGTTACCCTCAAAATATGGTGATTTACAACCACTAGAAAAGTCTAGAAAATAGACTAACATATAAAATACTTCATTCATTATATAATATAAGTCGTTTAAAATATATAGTAAAATTAAAAAAGCAAAAATGAGGGTACTGTTTTAGTCAAAATATCAATATTACCCTAATATAGAGGAAGAGGAATGGTCCCCTTACCAATTGATATGATTACAGAAGCAAGTGATACATTTCTTAACCAAAAAAATGTTAAAGGCAATGAATGATGAATCCCTCATTTTCTTAGATATATATTGTATTGCATTTCTTACATAGGAAACAATCTTGAACAGGCAGACGACTTATATGTTACTTTCCATTTCTTCCAAACTAAGCTAGACAACTTAATATCTTTTTTCCGGGACTTAAAAGCTGTTTTGTTTAGGGTGACTTTTGTTTAACTGTTGTTAAATGTGCCTTTACCAATTGTGATTGTCGTGATTATAAAAAATTAAAATTAAAATGCAAATTAATTACGTGTTTGGCAAATTTTATTCTAAATACAATTTTAAATTATGATTGTCTAAAATATTCCCACTCTATGTTTATTTGATATACTCTTTATCAATTACCTCCAATTGATTATTAATAAGATATCTATATAAGATATTGGTGTTATATTTCATGTATTCTTCATATTTTGTTCAAAATTTAATAACAAAAAATTGTATGAAAAATAATATTAGTTTTATATTTATAAGTAAAATGAACATGGTAATTTAAAATTAAATATTATTATACTCTCTAGTACATCAATAATATTACTCCACGCGTGTTAACGCCATTGGATCTATAGTGAATTTAGGAACTTAATTCAATAATATCATTGGTACTAATGTACAAGAGAATATCATAGTCATATACACTATAATATAAGGATATTGATAATAAATATCAAATCATATTTAAAAAATAATGTATTTTTTAAATAAGAGAAACACAATTTAATTAAAATGACATTACTATTATAGGAAGTTTAAGATTAAATATCATGTTTGAAATTAACTTTTGATAAAAACTAGTAATTCCAACTTTTACGAATCGTGAAAAAATTATGACTCAAAGAGTTAAAAGTTAAAATTATTTGTTTTCCAAACTATACTGTCTTCCAAACCAACCAGTCCGACTAACTATTTATGACTTTCCCACACATTGTATGAAGGGAAAATGCATTTTTTTGTTTGCTGGATAATATATATATATATATATATATATATATATATATACGCTTTTCTTGACTCACTCTCTCTCTCTCTCTCTCTCTCTCTCTTGTACTTAAAAAAATCTTTCAATAAGAATTCCCCCAAGTTTGCTGTATATAAGGCTTTTCTCTACATTTCTGTAAGTCTTTTTATTTTTTGTTTTTATTTTGTTTAAATTTAATTATATTATTTATGAGCCTTATAGGCTAAACTCTCTTATGTTGGATTATGGCTGATTAATGAATCTATAGAAACTTCATGATAAAGATGTCTAAGGACTAGGGGTTTCTGAGAAATATGGCGTTATGGTTAGAATATGAGTAAGTATGTAGGTTGCTTCAGGAAGGAAAAGCCGAACTTACTGTTAAGCCTGTTGAGCCCGTCAAGCCGTTGAGAGGATGAAGGCGTTAGGGCGTTAAGGCGAGGTTTAGTGGCTTTTGAGTTCGAAATGGCTTCTCATGCTTAAGCATGATCTCGTAAAACCTTCCATGTATCGTTTGGTAGCTTAAAAGGTCCCGACTTCGATGCATATATATATATATATATATATATATATATATATATATATATATATATATATATATATATATACCAAAATTACTTGGTATCATTCAACATTTTTGTGATTTATAATTTTATACTTTCCAAAAATTACTTGAGGTTTTTGAAAAATTAAGTTGACAGTTATAAATATACAGTGAATGACTCTTCTAGAAATACTAGAAACCCTAAAAGCCAATGAAGCCCTAGGCATAACCTTTATAAATAGAGTAGTTTGATTCACATCATATGGAATGACCTATTAGTTTACGATAGATCTCTATCTCTCTAAACAACTCTTTTCCTTTCTCATTTTAATATTATAACATTGACATAATTATCTTCCTTGTCAGGGTATAATTGAATAATATTTCATTTTAATCCTATATTAAATCATTTCACATAATAGGCTTTTTTAAAGGGAAAAAAAAAAGAATCTCAAACTTCTATTAAAAAATAAATGAAGTATCAAATAAAGGAAAAGAATATTGAATTTCGCTAGGTAGAGACAGATAGTCCAATTGAATATTAGACAATTCCACAAGAAAGTTATAGAGTTGGATGAGTAATTAATTTTCAATTGTCTATTTGCTAATATCGGCAATTTTTTTTATCAAATAAGAACAACTCTAATTATACCCGTATTTTTATGACATGAACCGCATTATTGTGACATGAACCAATATTTTAAAGAAGCACGGGAATGGGAATCGGGTAGCCCAAGTGGTAAGGCTACCCGGCCACGGGACCTCTCCTTATGGGACAATAAAATTCTCCTCCTTGTGAGGCTAAGTTCCCTCCCCGGCTTGGAGCATGCTACAATCTCCCTATCTAGGGTATTCTCCACTCTTCCCCTTCGGGGGCAATCGCCTTCGGGCCTCAAAAAAAAAAAAAAAAAAGAAGCACGGAATATGCAAAATTAGAAAGCATTCTTGCTCGTTTTTTTTTTGGGGTAATTTAAAGTTCGGGTGGGTTCGGCTCCGATTACCACCGCGGGTCAGGGCAGGTTCTAGGGGCCATAGGTCGCTTATAAGGGTACTTACAGATCACCCACCAACACAGCTCTCACGTCGGCAGCGGGAATTGAACACTTGACCTTTATAAGGACGTATCAAATCTTTATCAACTGAGTCAACTTGTGTTGATTTTCTTGCTCGTTTCTTCCATTGGATTCTTCGTGACAATTCTTGTAATAATTGTTGCGACATTTTTAATTATAATTTTGTTCATACATAAAATTTATTTATTCACCTCGAGAGTTTATTCATTTTAGTTTAGATTATGCAAATGAAGGTTTTCGTAGTTGAAGTGTGATAGAGGATTCGAAAGGTTGCTTTCCTATATTAAGTATTTTTGTTTTATGGTAAACAAAAGTTTTTGTTTTGACAAATTACTACTATTGAATTATTTCTCATAATTCAAACATTAGATACATATAATATTTTACTTAATTTTTCTCATTTTTTTTTTCCTTAAAATATCCAAATGCAATGTTTCTTTTTTTCTTTTCTTATTTTGTTATTTCAGTAGATTCAGTGAAGGAATGTGAACAAAATTAAAATAAACCCAACCTTAGTGTAAGATGCAATGTTTCTATTTCATATATTCCTAATGTAATATGAAATCAAAATTTTATTAGCATCGCTACCATTAGCATTTCCTTTTTAAAACCATTATATTATTTTAATTATATTTTCCCTAGTCGAACCCATCATCAAAACATTTATTTTACTCCTCCTCCGGTGAGGTTATAAAAATTACTCTTCCTCTCAGGTGAAAGCTAAAAAAAAATATATATATATATATATATATATATATATATATATATATATATAAAATAAAATAAACATTTATTTTACTACTTTGAAAGAAACAGAAATTCGAAAATGAGTGAGTTAAGATCACACGTTTTTTGAAGTTGGGATTTGACATTCGATTTGAAAGATAAATAATCATAACATATTAAAATTCAAAGTTTATATTATTTTGTTTTCTTTTTGGAAATCTAAAGAAACATATAGCCAAAATCAACCCATAGCTTTCTCTATAAGAATAGCATTATTCTTTTTTATTTTTTATTTTTTATTTTCATAAGAAAACTCGAAGATAAGACGAGAGCAAACCGTTTGCTTTCGCTTATACACATTTAAAGAAAGTCAAGTGATTATTTAATGAGGATTGAATGATTGAGTAATATTGAGTTCGGTAAAGGGAAACTGAAAAAGACTTGAACAGAAATGATAAAATGAGATATGAGTTTGCTAAATCTAGATAAAAGTTCTTCTTTAGATCATAATAAAAATAATGCATTCATTTGGATTACCCCAATCTTTTGGATTAAGACTTAATTCTTGTTGTATAAGAAAATTCACACACGATATCAAAAATATGCATTAGCACTATTTCAACTCGGCTATGTTTAAAATAATTTTTTATGTAAATTCTGGAGCTCAATCGGTATCGACATCGGTTTTATGTTCCATTTAAGATGCAATTATCACAAGGTCCATAGCCCAGTGGGACTATGGCCTGCCCACAACTTCATGTCGTGGGTTCGATACCCTCCCCATATATGCGGCATGCTTTAATCTCCCTTTCTAGAGTTATCTCATCCTCTTGTGAGGCAGTTCTCTCTCCCCTTCATGGGGCAACCGCCCTACCGGGCTTATAAAAAAAATGCAATTTTGATTATAAAACACATTTTTTTTTTGCTCAAATAAAACTTTCCTTAAAATTCAAGATTACCTGTAACGTAAAGTGTAAACTAATCCCAAACCCCCTGCCGTTCACGAGTGAAACTCTAGAGGACAGTTATTTATAAAATAAAATTAAAACAAAAAAGAAAATAAAAGAAAAAGAAACTCTAGAGGACAGTTTCGTCTTTTACAAATAAACCAATTGCCTCCGCACATTTGCAAATGCAGGCCTGGAGACTCCAACTCGTGGAAGCTCCCAATAGCAATTGGCCACGTATGTCAAATGACAGTCTGTTGCTACGTGGCTACACATAACTCGTTCATGTCAACGAATTCTCCACGTCAGACTCCATCCAAAATATAAATATCTCTCTCGCTTTCAGTGCTTCACTCAGACTGAGTTTCTCTTTCAACATCTACTACAGCAGTACAGCCATGGCTACTCAGAGAAGGTTAAACCCTTGCTTCTTCATCGCTCTTGCTCTCATCTTCGTCGTCGCTTCTGCCGAAGTCTTCTTCGAAGACCGTTTCGAAGGTAATTCATTCTCTATATCTAAATGAATTGTAATTGGTATTAGTGTTTTTGCATTTGGAAACTGCTAATTTCAACTTAATTTTGAGTCTGTGGAAGAGATTGATGTTTATTTATGGAAGATCGGCATTTGTTTTGTGTTTTTGGTATCGATCTTCTTTTTTTCTAATTGAATGCGTCAATGTTACATTGAAATTTTTGAATAATTTGTATCTTTTGGATAGATCTATTGATTGTGGATCTAGCATAACAATTCAGATTTGTTTTTTTCGTTGTAATTCATTTATTATTTGTATTGTCTTTGGAAAGGTCATGATCGAATTGTTTCCTAGTGTCTACCTGTATTGAATCTATATAGTGAGTGATAATATTACGGTTTTTAAACTCTGATATATCTACATTCATTTTCTGCGGTCTTGTTTCCAGCAAGCTTTATATATCAGCACAATTGGTGTTTCATTTTGAACACTGGATTTTCCTGTGATTTGATCGAGTAAACTAACTGTGTGGCGGCTTGTCGGCTTGTCGAATGTGTTGATGAGTCATTTATACAATGGGTTAACAATAGATGATGTTTGCTTGTGTTGATCCTTGTGGTAATTGCTGTGGCGGTTTAACTTTTGACAAGGTTGTGGTCATACCTATTTGCATGAAAATCTGTTTTGTCCAAGTGCACTTCAGTTCATGAACATGTTCCTTTATGTGTTTATTTAATCCAAAGTTCATTGATGGATATTATTATTTTTCAAATGTGGATCTGTTGCTCTAAGATTTATTTATTTACAAATTTTATGTGTAACTTAATTATTTTTCTTCATTGTATTTCTAAGATGGATGGGAGACTCGGTGGGTAAAGTCTGACTGGAAGAAAGATGAGAATATGGCTGGAGAGTGGAACTTCACTTCCGGTAAATGGAATGGAAATCCTGAAGATAAAGGTGAGCTTTTGCGTTGTATATCTTATTAGATTGGATCACGATTTTCAACTGTCATGCTCACATGTGCACATTTCCAATTGCAGGTATTCAAACCAGTGAAGATTATAGGTTTTATGCCATATCAGCCGAGTACCCTGAATTCAGCAACAAGGGCAAAACCTTGGTTTTCCAGTTTTCTGTCAAACATGAACAGAAGCTTGACTGTGGTGGTGGGTATATGAAGTTGCTTAGTGGCGATGTGGACCAGAAGAAATTTGGAGGTGACACACCATATAGGTAATGCACAATTCTTCTCTTTATCTGTCTGTTTTCAGTTTCTCCTGCTATTAGTTTTTACTCATCTTAAGTTGCTGATTTGTTTTGATACTCTATTTTCTGCAGTATCATGTTTGGACCTGATATCTGTGGCTATGCAACCAAGAAGGTCCATGCTATCCTTACTTACAATGAAACTAACCACCTGATCAAGAAAGAAGTCCCTTGCGAGACTGACCAATTGACGCATGTCTATACTTTTGTCCTTCGCCCTGATGCTACCTACAGTATCCTTATTGACAATGTTGAGAAGCAAACCGGTAGTTTGTACTCTGACTGGGACCTTCTCCCAGCTAAGCAAATTAAGGATCCAGAGGCCAAGAAAGTAATTACAGCTCTTTGTTTCCCCTGTTTGAACTTATTACTGATATGATTTTAGTTGAAACTGACTCGATCATGTTTTGATGACAGCCTGAAGATTGGGATGAAAAGGAATACATTCCTGACCCAGAAGATAAGAAACCTGAGGTGAATAAACTCTTCATTCTGTTCTGTGATCGTTTTTTAGATGCATATGGTTGTAACTATCCTTGGCTTGTTTGTTTATTTGTAGGATTATGATGACATCCCCAAGGAAATTGTAGATCCTGATGCCAAGAAGGTAATTCTGTCTAGTCTAGATTATGTTGCATAAAAATCTATGTTTCAATGTTCCAGTAACTGATAAGTTTATTTCTGAGTTGTATCTTTATTTTAGCCTGAGGACTGGGATAATGATGAAGATGGCGAGTGGACAGCCCCAACCATTCCTAACCCTGAGTACAAGGGTGAATGGAAGCAAAAGGTTTGTAGAACTCTACATTCAATCTAATTTTGTCACAGCATGCAAGAGTTTCTAACTCCTTTTAACCTACCAGAAAATCAAGAACCCTAACTACAAGGGCAAATGGAAGGCACCTCTGATTGATAACCCAGGCATGTTGCCCTCTCTACCCATAATTTTTGTGTATTTACTCGTCTGGTTGTTGTAGTGCCCTTTGCTGACATTCGTATCTTCTTTTGCCTGCAGACTTTAAGGATGATCCAGATCTTTATGTCTTCCCAAAATTGAAATATGTGGGCATTGAATTGTGGCAGGTAAATTTTCTCCTATACAGCACGAGTAACTGTTTCTTTTGCATCATTCAACTGGATTCCTCATAAGGAATGTAAAACATTTGCAGGTGAAATCTGGAACCTTGTTCGACAATGTTTTGATATGTGATGATCCTGAGTACGCAAAGACCGTGGCAGAAGAGACATGGGGCAAGCAAAAAGATGTATGTCTAGTCTGTCTATAGTTATTCAAAAGGTGGTCTTGAGTTTTTGGCTAGAAGTATCTGTCTATTGACGCTTGAATATGTTGTTGATTTTGCAGGCTGAAAAGGCTGCATTTGATGAGGCAGAGAAGAAAATAGAGGAGGAGGTATGTAGTTCATATATTTCTGCCATTGCATGAATTCTTTGTCAGCAACATTGTTTACCGAAAGTCCTTATCATGACTTACCTAAGATGTTGTATGTTATAATCACGAAGATTATTACCTTTGATGTTCAAATCTCAAGTCTTACTTTGTTTTTTTCCTCAGGGAACCAAGGATGATCCAGCAGTCGATTCTGACGTAAGCCTATCAACTTTTACTCAATCGGGCAAATGGTTAGCTGCATTCATTCTCTTCAACTTTCTAACGTTGCTCTTTTATTTTCAGGCCGATGAGGATGATGATGCAGAGGATGCAGATGATGATTCTGACGACTCAAAGGCAGAAACGAAGGAGGATGCTACTGCAGGAGTCGACGATGATGTAAAGGTATGTTTTATTTTAGACCAATGATGAGATCGAATTTGCCATTTTTGTTCCTCTTGTTAACTTGTTTATATCCTTCTGCCTTTTAACTCTTTGGCAGGATGAGCTTTAAGGAGATATTAGTGCAATGATCGGGCCATCATGTGCTAGTCGAAATGATGAGCTTTGTTGGCAATTGAGCTCCCAAAACTTTTCCTCATGTTTTGTTAGCTTTAGATTTTTCTTAGTAGGGAAAAGACTATTGGAAGTGACATAAAGTTTATTCTACTCATTCCTTTTATTCTCAGCTGGCTCCGGCGCCATTTAGAACTGAAAGAAAAACAGTATTTTAACATGTTAGTTTAGTTTTATGAATATTGTCGATTTTCATAGCTTCTCTTATCTTATGATGATCTCATTTCATTGATCTTTTATCTTTTGCTTGCATGTATCTTTTGGCCAGCTATTTGGCTCAATCTTTATTCATTGACCAATCTCACTTTACAATTTAAAAATTTATTTTCTTTAACCTGCTTTTTAAGTCCTCTCTCTTTTTTTATCTCTCAATTGGAAAAAAATATGTATATAGTAAATTCTGATTGGTTGGAGAGGATTGAGGATAGGAATGGGGACAGAGAATTTTCATCTCTCTCTTTTCCTCTCTAATTTTTCTTGAAGTTTTTTTTTAATTTTTGTTTTCCATGGTTAGATTAAAATTCGGAGTTTTTGGTTGGATCTATCCATTATTCCTTCACTTTTTGTGTCTTCACCTCTTTATTTTGCCGTAAATCATGATGAAATTTTTCCAAGGCATTCTTATTCAAGATTTAAGACTCAGTTGCAAGATCTACTTCAGATCCTTTCAGATTTGGAGTTTCTCTGTAATCCCGGAGTTGTTCTAGGCTCTTTCTCAGTTTTCTTCATCTTTCTGAGACAATTTATGAGGCGGTTGATACGCCATGGTCTCGTAGATTGTTGATTTCTAAGAAAGGTGTTGGAATTGAGATTGCTACTATTTTTTAAGAATTTCGGAAAATATGCGATGGAATTTTTTATTATGTATTTATTGTTGGTTACCCTGTCCGGGGTGTGAGCTTTATCTGTTATCATGTGGTCTACACTATTGTATAATTTTTATTTTCTTATATTTTCATTTTATCTTTTGATTGTAATGGTTTGACTATTTTATGATTAATGGATAATTTCTTATTTAGCCAAAAAAAAAAAAAGACTTTCAAAAATAAATTTTGCTATTATATCAATTTCGAAAATAATTTTTTGCCCTCAAATTTAAAGTCAATATAATACATGTGAACTTGGATAATATCATAATACCGTGTAAAATTATTATGTAACGTGTGCGACTCTACTACGTACATTAGGGATATCATTTGATTTCAATAATTTCAATGTAAATTAATTTTCTCAAGATTCAAGATATTTTTCTCAAATATACTCTATTTAATCTCGATGAGCATACAGATGAAACGCCTTTTCATGGCCTTAATTAAAAAGTTGCCAGCTCCTATTCGAGAATGAAGGAAGAGAACATGAATTGGATATCTTGAGAATAAATGTAAACACTATAGTCTATAGATATATAATATCAAGTTTCTACTAATTTATCACATGACATGGTAATAAATTAATCAAAGGAATATTTGCTTTTCGTTTTTTTTTTAATTTCTGACATTATACTTTTATTTTATCTATTTTAGTCGCTAAACTGTTTTCGAGTTCTGTTTGATCAAATTAGTATACATGCAGCGATTTCCGGACAATTTTGATCAATTGTTCAACACATTATCGATGTTAAATTTACGTCTTTTAACACAGACGTCATGTGTAGAACACGTGATCAAAAGTGACCGGAAACCACCACATTTATACCAATTTGATAAAAACAGCCGCCTGGAAATAGTTTGGGGACAAAAAACTAAATAAAAGATAATTGACAGAAAGAGAAAAACGAAAATAGTTTACATATACATATATAACATTTATCTTAAATTTGTTGTACATTTATATAGGAATTTGTGAAAGAAGTTCTTGAGACAATTGAACTAGACAGTATCAAAGATTGTTTGGTGGGAATAGCAGGTGTTAGTGGTTTATCAAATGAGCAACGAAAACGACTCACAATAGCTGTTGAACTTGTTTCAAATCCTTCCATAATCTTCATGGATGAACCAACAACTGGATTAGATGCAAGATCAGCTGCAATTGTTATGCGATCTGCGAAAAATATAGCCGATACAGGGCGAACAATTGTTTGCACAATCCATCAACCTAGTATTGACATATTTGAAGCATTTGATGAGGTAATAAAATTTATAAATTGTATTAAATAAATATTATTATATCTTTGATATCAAAAAAAATAATCTTGGGCACATAATGCAGTTGATTCTATTGAAAACCGGGGGAAATATGATTTACTCTGGAGCTCTGGGAAAAAAATCCAATAAAGTTATTAAATATTTTGAGGTAACATTACTATTTTCCTTTTTAATTGTTTTGTATGATCTTGTCACCCAAATCTCTGTTTGTCTTTGCAAGCTTTGTTAGTGCTAAGATACATTTGAACTTTTAGTGGATAATGTTTGAGTTTTGGAAATGCAAGGAAATGGGTGTGCGCCAACGATCTCATGCCGATAAAGGAACAACGAACTATAGCAATTAAAGATGTACATTCTTAAGTATGGAACAGAATCCCGCTTATAAACAGACTTAACTTCTGTTTATTTTCTCCGAAATGATACTCTGGTACTCAGTGACGGATCCATTTGACCCCACTAAAAAAAAAAAAAATATGTGGAAAATTGTATAGGTTGTTGAAATTGGAAAAGGCAGCAAAGTGAAGTATGAACTTGACAAGAATAGTGGCCTTATCAAGGTATGTGCCATTTCATTCTTTCCATGCCGAGTCTGTGACTGAAATGAAATCATATCAGATCTAACTCTTAAAGTAACAATTATGCAATTGTCTTACTCTTTCTATGGACTATGACATGGATTTGATGTTCAAGTTGTTATCTGTAACTGATAATTGGGATTCTTTATCATCCTAAGGGAGGGTAATATCAAGATATTACTTTCCTTCTTCAGCTCGCGTTTTCCTGTGATCTCTTTTGATTGAACATCTTGTCACCCGAATCTTTGTTTGTCTTTGCAAGCTTTGCAAGTGCCAAGATACATGTGAACTTTTAGTGGATAATGTTTGAGTCTTGGAAATGCAAGGAAATGGGTGTGCCGTGCGTGAAGGATCTCATGCCGATAAGGAAGAACAAACTATAGCAATTAAAGATGTACATTCTTAAGTATGGAACAGAATTCCACGTATAAACAGACTTAACTTCTGTTTATTTTCTCCAGAATGATACTCTGGTACTACATCTAATAAAAAGCGAAATAGCCATTTTTGTTAAAATCTGTCTAGTGGTAGTGAATCGTTGTAGCAATGTGTTGCATAAACACTCTCTGTTCTGTTCCTGAATGTGGTATTTTTTACGACTCAGAGATATTCTCCTTCTGATGTAGAGTTGAAGCTAACCATATGTGATCTATTTAATTTCTAGGTTGATCGTATTCTCTACTCTTCAGTTGTCTATCCATATAACTATGGGTTCATCCCACGAACACTTTGCGAGGATAGTGATCCCATGGATGTTCTGGTTCTTATGCAGGTTCAATCTTGTCTTACATTTTCCTTTTATGTATCTCCTCTTTTGGAGGGCTTCATTTTCTGCTGATCAACATTGTTGTTGAATCTCCCTTTCCAAATTCCAACAATAATTGACACTTCTGTGAATCATTTCCACTCGCATAAGAACCTGTACTGCCTGGAACTTACCTCCGTGAACGTGCAATTGGATTGATGCCTATGATTGATCAGGTAAAGATTCTTACGCTGCATCATGGCTGCATCTTGGATTGAAGCCACTGACATTTGTGCTGAAGTAAAAGTATGCCATTTTACGGGGTGAAAAGGATGACAAAATCATAGCTGTCTGCGCTGATGATCCGGAGTTCTGCCATTACACAGACATTAAGGAGCTGCCTCCACATCGCCTTGCTGAAATCCGCCGCTTCTTTGAGGACTGTATCCACAAACCTCTTTTGGGATCATATTCACTTCCATACCATGATGCATCACAGTTTGAAGAACCCTCATTCATTGCATATTTATTAAATTTTTCTTCCAATACTTCAGAGCCATGTTTAGATATTTAAACCTCTGTGAGAAAGTAAGAAGTCGAGCTTTCATCCCCTAGTCAAACAAAGTTGTTTCCAAATGGGCTTATCGGATAACTTCATAGCATCAATCTATGAATTTGCTTTCTGCATTTATTCCAAGATGAAGAAAACCAGATCATTCCATATACTCCATATTTGTTGTTGTTGTTGTTGTACATCCCTTTACCTTCCATGAATAGATAAAAAGAATGAGAATAAGTCAGTTGCTGTGGAAGACTTCATGCCTTCTGAATCTGCAGTTGAAGCAATCAAATATTCAATGTGAGTTATATTATAATTCTTCAGCACGCGAATCGCGTGCATATGTTGTCTCCCTCTTTTAAGTAATTTCTTGAAAATTTCACGTAACTTATCGCGTAGACCGTAGTATTGGTTGCCTATTATGCAGGGATATGTATGCTTCATACATTGTGGAAGGCTTGAGGCAGTGAAAAATCCTTTATTTTCTCTGTTACAGCTACAGATATAATATGTGCAGTCATTTTGAGATTGGGGTTATCATAGCTCAGTAATATGCTGCTAAATGAGATGTTAAATTCAGATATTATATGCATAATCATACTAATACTCTACTATATTAATCTCCATCTAGATTTACTCTTCTACCATTTTCCTTAGGTCTAACTTCAATCTAGACCTCTTGAAAAAAGAAGGAAAATAAAATTGATATATTTGGATTTGTTTTTTCTTAAAGATTTTTTTGTCTCATGTGTCAGACGAAATGTAGAGTCCAAAATGAGAATTTTAAATTGAACATTATAGAATAGTAACTAAAATACACCTTACATGTTAAGGTCAAAATTAGGGGTGTCAACACGTTGTTCGAAAAAATGTGAGCATGAGCTGAGGTGAGTTGAGCGTGAGCTTAATATTCAAAGCTTCAATTTTATGTGAGTTGAGCGTGAGCTTGACTCCCTCAGCTCGAACTCGCACTCGAATAATATAATTAAAATATTATATATAAATATAATAATACTAATTAAAAAGAAAAGAAAACGTGTAAATTTACATTCATTGAAGAATTCCTTAAATTTAGTGAAGAGGAAGAACTTGTGTATTGTAAGAGTGAGTGAACTAGATGTTTATTTAGAGGTAAAACTTTACCCAACAAAGAGTAATAGTGTTAATGAAAACTTTATTATCTTAGATTATTGGAAAGCAAATGCTCTTAAATTCCCTATTTTTTGTATGATGTCAAGAGATGTATTAGCAATTCCTGTAAGTTCGGTAGCATCTGAGAGTGCTTTTAGCACCGAGGGTAGTGCCTTAAATCAATTTCGCAGCTCACTACTTTCCTATACAGTTGAATGATTAGTTTGTGGTTAATATTGGAGTTCACCAAAAGGGAGTGATTATGAGGAAGAGTTTGATTCTACTTTGTAGGTTATTCTTTACTTAGTTTTTTTTTTTATTTTACTTGTCTAATTTATTTTTTCTTCATCACTTCTTTTTTACTTTATTTACTTATATTTTATTCTCTGTTTTTTTGTTTTAGTCTATATAAGGATTTTTATCTAGGTTATATGTAGATTCTTTAACCTTTAACCTTGCTATATATTTTTGTCAGAATTTAGTTTCAATTATCATTGTATTATACTATTCTTGCTACGGGATTTTTGTTTGTTTGCTAATATAAATTTAGCTCGTGAGCTCAATGTTTGTGAGCTTTTCCGAGCTAAGTGTGAGTGAACTTTCAAAATTTTATTTGAGCTGAGCGTGAACTAAGCCAAACTCGACTCACATAATTCGATTGACAACCCTAGTCAAAATACACCTTACCCGTTAAGGAATACCAAAAATACACCTTACCTGTTAATGAAAGTTATGTAGTTGATTTAGTACTTCTAACTTGGGAAGTAAGTCCCATGTTCTAAGTGTCCGTCTATGGTGTTGAACACAAACAAATTACTGTATACAAAACATTTTTTATCGTCGGATAAAAAATTTGATGGTCCAGATTATTTTGGATCGAACAAGTGTTGTGATTTTTAACACATGTTGCGTAATACAGGTATTACATGCTGAGGACAAAAATTAATAAGGAGAAAACTCATATTACATAGAATATAATATATGTCTAAAAATCTATAACACCTGGGAAAAATATTCATTATCTACTAAATTTGTTTACTGAATTTGGTATGTTATGCATTGTAGTCGTGGCGGTATTTAAAGTAGTACTGTCAAAACGGGTATGTCTGCCCGGCTCGGCCCGGCCCGCCCATCATGGTCATGTCTTAAATGGAGATGGGCGGGCATGCCGCTTTTTTAACGGGCCATCAAAAGAGATGCCCGTACCCGCCCGCCGAATGCCCGTTGGCAGATGGACATGCCCGTGACCCTTATTATTAATTTCTCTATTATTTTTAATATCATTCATCTATTGATCTAGATCATGAACACTATGAGTATTATTTGAAATCATTTAGATAATGTTGATTCCATCTTCACATATAAAACACACACCTTAAGAAGTTAAAATATTATAAATGGAAAATGATAAATGATAAGTTAAAACATAATTTAGTTACTTTTAGAGATGAAACAGTGAATTCAATTGCGTACACATATTTAAACTTATATTTCTAGAAAGGACATGACTCATATATTTGGTAAGAATTCGTGCAAGAAGATAGCGGAGATATATGACTCTTATTCAGTTGGGAGAAGACTGAAGAAACTTATTAATCTCTATCCACAATTAATATAAAAACAAAATAAAGCGGGCATGCCCGGTTGCAACTCGCTCATACCCTTATGACCCGTTACCCGCACGAGTATGTCCGTTAATACCCATATTTAAAGGGGCATGAAATTCATAACCCAATACTCGCTCATTAATCTTACGGGGCTGACATGCCCGTGGGCATATGCCCATTTTGATAGTTCTAATTTAAAGGCCTGCCCCAATAATGATATTAAGAAAGGACCATGCTAGAGAGCTAAAATTTAGCCAATTAATTGGCTAAATTGGTGGCAAAATGATAAATAAGTGGGTGAATCACTTATACTAACATGAGATAAATATGTTTAATTTGCGTTTTTAACCAATTATTTATAGCCAATAGTGCACATGGTATGGGCTCAGGAATTGCAAACCCGCAAAAATGTGGGCTTTTTAAGTCCGGTCCGCCTGACCCGCGGCCCGTGCGGGGCGGATCCAACGGATAGCGGGCCGCCCGCAGGGTTTAAAAAAAAATATATATATAATAATAAATAATATTTTTTTTTGATGAAAATATAATAATAAATAATATAGGTTATGTTTTTATTTTTGGTAAATGTATAATATTTGCCTTTTGGAAAAAACATTCACAGACAGAAACCCTAAAGCTGAGCGGTCTCTGTCTGCATAGAGTCGCCGCCGCTGGCCAACTTCGCCTTCTGCTGTCTCCGGAGAATCGCCGCCGGCCAGTTGCCTCATCAGTCATCACTCCTCATCACCATCAGCTCCTCACCACTTCGCCATCACCATCTTTTCAGCATATCAGGTAAGTTAAATTTGGTCTCAAAATTGGCAACACCTAATTCCAATTTTTCACAATTATCCGAGATCCCATTACAATCCTCTTCAGCAAAATCGGATTCAAGCTCAAATTTCGTAGAATATGGTGCTTGTGGTGGATGTGTGTCAATGGGACTGAGTCTATTTGAATGCTCATAAACACAAAATATCTTAGTTCAAGTTTGTCTTTTTGCTACTGGTATTTAATTTAATTCATTGGTGTCTTATACTTTTAAGGCTTGTTCTGGAGTTGAGAATGGCTGATAAAGATTCTTCTCCTGGATCTAATAAAGAAGTCCCAGATCAAAGTTTTGAGGAAATAAAATTTCCCTTGAACACATCCAGGGAAAATTGGGTGGGCCCGCGGGTTTTTTGCGGTGCGGGTATGTGTATGAGTTTTACTGATCCGCAAAAATGGGCCCGCCCCGCCCCGTTTTGACTATAACCCGCGTGGACCGGCCCGCCGCTGACCGGGCCAGCCCGTTTCACAGTACTACAAAAGACTAATATATCTCATTAACTACTTCTTGGAAATTGAAATTGTGATTCAAATAAGAGTAAAAGTAGGGTAAAAATGGTAAAAGTTCATTAAATTTGTTGTTAACATTATTTTGGGAAAATTTTGGAGTCCAAATGTTAACATTATTTGGGGATGGAGGTAGTAGTATTTCAAGTTGAGTAAGATAATTATTAAATCTAGAAATTCAGGATAGCTAATATAGTGGTGGACTCTGGATTCACCAATGATATTGCTCCACATGTAGGAACATCATTGCGGCCAGAGTGTATTTACGGGCTTGAACTAATCACATCATTCCATACGTGTATGTGATATTATGTGTACTAGACAGTGTATTAGAAGATAGAGAGTCATAGTAGTGTGTTAGTTAATGATTAACTAATGAATTTATTGTTATTCATGAAGATTGAAGTTTATGTAATGTGCTTAAAATGCAGTTTGCAGTAATGCCTAAGGTGAAGACTAACCGTGTTAAATACCCCGAGGGATGGGAGTTGATTGAACCTACTCTTCTTGAACTTCAAGCCAAGATGAGGGAAGGTATGATTGACTATAATAATAATATCAAATTCATTATGTATCCTGTCTTTCTTTCCTCTGAGTTTATGAAGTAAAAATATTACATAACCTTTTGTTTTTAATTATAATGAACAGCTGAGAATGATCCACATGATGGTAAAAGAAAATGTGAGGCGTTGTGGCCAATTTTTAAGATAGCCCACCAGAAAAGTCGATACATATTTGACCTTTACCACAGGAGAAAGGAGATTAGTAAGGAATTGTTTGAATTTTGTATGGACCAGGGCTATGCAGATCGCAATTTGATTGCAAAGTGGAAAAAGGTATGTTTTCTTCTTCACATTGTAAAATTCTTGGCAGTTTAATTTGCAGTTGCATTTTTCTCTATGTTTTGTTTTGAGGGGGAGGGGAGGTCTATGGTAATCAAGTTGAAAACAGGTTCTAAGGATTTCTTCTCATGAAAGGGATAGTTCGGTTACCATGCCACACATCTTGTTGTTTCTAGTATGCACTAGAACCTTAGTAAATAAAATTCATAAGAACTGATTTTGTAAATTTCGCGATTAGGAGCTACATTATACATATGAATCTTAGTACGTTGAAATATTTGAGATAATTTTCTATAACTGTTTCGTTCTTTCCGAGTTTGCTTCATAGGGCATTGTTCTCCTCTGTAAACTTTGTTTTACTCGCCTTTCATGCTTAGGAGGAGTCTTTATTAAGCATCTTGGTTTAAATTAACTCTTTTATTTTGTGTGGCAGCCTGGATACGAACGCCTTTGTTGTTTAAGATGCATGCAACCGCGTGATCACAACTTCCAGACTACATGTGTTTGTCGCGTTCCTAAACATCTGAGAGAGGAGGAGGTTATTGAGTGTGTGCATTGTGGCTGTAGGGGTTGTGCCAGTGGTGATTGATCTCTTCTCCTTGGCTTGATCAGTCTCGTATGCGCTGCTTACTCTTGCTGGTCAAAGATAGATGCTGGTACTTCTGGTTCCTACTTTCTTTATCACCTTTATAATGTGGGAAACTTTATAATCTACCCTAGTTTAGTCCCTCTGCAAATATTAAGAGGGATCCGACTTAAATAACTTGCTGTTGTTGCCCAGGCAGTTTGATGTACTAAGCGTATTGCTAACTGTTCAAACTTATTGTAGTCTTGTCTGCTTGGTTTTATTTACTAGTTCTGCTACTCATTGCGCCCATAAAAAATTTGATTTTGGTTGTTGTCGTTTGATCCGACAGTTGGAACAGTTATTACTAAATAGTTATTTCTTCTTTCGGATCAAATGACTTGACGCCTATGTATTTATGTGTCGCGTACTTAAACATCTAAAACAAAGTGTCGTATCGGTGTTGACTAGATCCGTTAAATATATTATACTCATGTTGTGTCGAGTCGACACGGGCACGGCATGTATAAATGAAGGGTTAACATAGCTTGACGCTTGAGATTGGTTTAGTACAGTGCGGTGCTAATTAAAATACTATCGGCATTAGAACCGGATTGGAAAAATTATTACCTTGGTTGACATGCTTGGCAATTATGTTCAGTGTACATTTTATTGGTATACGTCCTGAATTTTTTAGATTTTTTGAAAATTTATTGTTGCATTTTTTCATTTTCTCTCCTAATTATTAACTAATATACCCCTAAAGTATATACTTCAAAATTCAATCCAATTAGCGTCCCTAGGGGAAAGAAAGAAAGAAGCATCATCATGCTTGGACCTCGAATTTGCATCTCAAATTGATCCGACCATTTTTTTTTGGTTCTGGTCGTTTGTTCCGACAAAATTTAATCAAATTAGCGTTCTTGCATTGGAAAGCATTTTTTATCTCGAATTTGGTCTCGAATTTTGCAAAAGTTGAATTATTTATGAGTAAGATGCAATCCGGCTCCTGTGTGGAATAGCAAAATTATGCACCATGCGGAACAATCTGTGCTGTCGGAAGATAGTTTTAACGGCTCAGATTTGGAGAGAAAAAATGCGGCTGGGCATAAAAAATAAAATATTTTTCCTTTCCAAATTTGGACCCGATTCAAAGTTATCATCCGATGATTCAAATTGATTCGCACGGTGCGAAATTTTTCATATTCCCATAAGAGCCGGAGTGAGTAAGATGTATGATCAATTCTGAAAGGTGAGATTTAAAATGATGTCCAAATAAACGTATTTGCCAGAACTGCTTTTCGGAAAGGAAACAGGTCATTTCAATATGACATTGCATAGTCACCAATATAGGGCCGGGAATCTCGGTTGCTATACCACATATTTGCGGCTAGAAATTCTCTATTTCTCATTCAGTTTCTCCTTTCTTATCACATTAATAAAAAAAATAATATGTATTAAAATTTTAATTAAAAAATTATAATCTAAAAGAAATAGTGGAACCCACAGAAAAAAATATACTTATGGCAAATATCTATTCGTGGGATATAGAATGAGACAAATAATTTTTTGCCCATATTTGCATAGGTGAATCACAAAAAGATATCAGATATTTGCGTATGAGAATCCCAAATAGTTTAAAGGACAAAAGGTTGTCCAATCCTGCTTTATTTACCAAGAACAAACAGTCCGGTTCCTATGCGGAACAGCTTTTTTTTCCCGCATATGCGAACAACCTGAGCCGCTCGGACGAGATTTTTGACTGCCCTGCGATCGGAGAGAGACTTAAAAAAAAATTATTATTTTTTTTAATCACCGCAACTTTTCTCTCTCCTGATCTGGACCGTTAAAAATCTCATCTGACGGTCAGGATTTTGTCCCGCACATGCGGAACAAAACCCTGTTCCGCATAGGAGCCGTGAGCAAGAACAAAAGGTACAAATTTTAATACTTGGTTTTGTTAGGTAATGTTTCTCTAATCTCACATTGGTTAGAAAAGAAAAATGTCAAGACAAAATGCCTTCAAATAGACCCATTTAGTGTTGAGTTTATTCGTACCAACTCCTTGAGTCTTGTGAGTGTTTAGAAGAGGGTTTGTAATTTTTACTCCGTTCAAAAATTACATAGTGAAAGTTTGTATCCTCCGGGGTCGTGGATGTAGGTCTGCGTTGAGATCGAACCACGTTAAAATTCTTGTGTTGTTTTTCTGCTTTCTTTTTCGTTTCTATTATTATTTGCTGTTTGGAGTGTTCCGCTGCTCAACAACTGGTATCAGAGCGCGAGGTTCAGGCTTGGGAGGAGACGAACGAAGTTGCAGATTTAGTTTGCGGGTAAGTTTCCGGTGCTGCTTTAATTAAGATTTTGGTGTTATTTTAATTAAAGTTAGAGTGTTTAAATTATGGAGTCTTTAAACACCGTTGTGCCGATGAAGAGCGATGTTCCATCTCCACTCTTTGATGGAAAGATTGATTTTACCTTATGGCAATGCACGATTCAAGACTATTTAGTGCAGTAAGGTCTTGATTCTGCTCTGGATGATGAAAAGCCTGAAGGTATGAAAGATTCTGAGTGGGCTACAATTAAGAAGATGGCGGTTAGTACAATTCGATTGGCTTTGGTTCCACAAATCAAGATGACGGTGTTGAGAGAGACGTCACCAAAGAAGTTGTGGGAGACTCTGGAGAATAATTATTCCTCGAAGACTTTGACTAACCGTTTGAAGATGAAGATGGATCTGTACTCATTCAAAATGGAAGAAAGAGGTAATCTTATTGATCACACTAATAAATTTAATGAGTTAATATCTCGATTTGAGAATGCAGGGGAAGAGATTAAGGATGAAGAACAGGCGCTGCTGTTATTGGCTTCATTACCGAAATCCTATAAATCGTTGGTGCAGTCACTGTTGGCAGGAAAGAACACACTGCAATTGAATGAGGTTTCAAAAGCCTTGAAGGATAACCAACAGATGATGAATGAGGAATACCCTGAGGAGGATCGAATACTAGCTGTAGAGAGTTCTCGAAGAGGGAGGAATCGAAGCAAGAGTAGAGGTGACCAAGGAAGAGGGAAATCTCGACAGAGAGGTGATTGTAGCGAGGTCGAGTGCTTCTATTGTGGGGAACTTGGTCATTTTCAAAGCCGTTGTCCAAAGATGATGGATGATTTGAAAAATCTCCGAGAATAGATGAAAGGCAAGGCAAAGGTATGTGATTCCTCTACAAATGTGGTCAACGATTATGATGATTTATATTTGACGAGATGCTTGGATGACACTCTTGAGAATCATTCAAACTGGATTATGGTTAATGCTGCTGACGTGCATATCTGCAAGGACCGAGACGTGTTTGATACTTTGCAGATGGGAGACTTTGGCTACATCCAAGTGGGCAACAACTCGAAGGTGAAAGTTGAAGGCGTTGGACGAGTCCGCCTGAAATTCCACAATGATGAGGTAAAAGTACTTCCTGATGTTAGATTTGTACCTGATTCGAGTGCCAACATAATTTCGTTGGGTGAATTGGCATCAAAGGGTTACAAGTATGTTGGAATTGGGAATTTCTGCAAAGTGTATAGAGGCAACCGTCTGGTTATGCGAGGCAGAAAGAAAGGGAAGAATTTATACCATCTTGATGGTCATTCCTTGAAGAAGCAAGGAAGTAAAGCTGGAGAAAGAACAGAGAAGGAGATTGCGAAGACTGAGAAAAAAGTTAGGTTTTCTGATTCTGTTGTAACTTGGGAATTTGAGAAAATGGAGGATATGTTAGGTAATGTTTCTCTAATCCCACATTGGTTAGAAAAGAAAAAGGTCAAGACAAAAAGCCTTATAAATAGACCCATCTAGTGTTGAGTTTATTCGTACCAACTCCTTGAGTCTTGTGAGTGTTTAGATTCAGAGTTTAGAAGAGGGTTTGTAATTTTTATTCCGTTAAAAAATTACATAGTGAAAGTTTGTACCCTCCGGGGTCGTGGATGTAGGTCTGCGTTGAAACCGAACCACGTTAAAATTCTGTGTTGTTTTTCTGCTTTCGTTTTCGTTTCTATTATTATTTGTTGTTTGGAGTGTTCCGCTGCCCAACAAGTTTTATGTGCTCCTCTAGAAATTTTATACTAACAGGTTTAAGATGATCTTTCTGTGAAACATGTGTATAGAAAGGCAAATGTAGAAGTTGATAAATTAACAAACTCTTTGGTGATTGATATTCAGGTATTTGATTCAACTAAATTGGTCGGAATTTAATAGATATTATAGATGTTGGAAGGAAATTATGTAAATATGTGACATAAATCGTTCTCAAAATATCTTGAACACGTGATATATAGAGGCTACTATAACAATCCTGCAAAATTACTCAAAAGCCAATCGCTGCAAATTGATGTTCAATTATCTCTTGTGAGACAATATTCAACGTTACATGGAGTCAGATCCAAACCACCATCAAAATTTCCACTGTTACACAACTTACACTGAGGAATGCAACCATGATTCGCCCTTTTCACTAAGAAACAGTGAGAATGAGATTGTAATAATACACCTTTAATAAAAAAGTCATCTCTCATTAAAGGTGTAGTCAGAAATTTGTTATTGGGAGCGAATATTTTACTAAAAGTTTTTAGAGGGTGCGGAATACAATAATTTCTAATGAAATCTCACAAAAAATAATTTTTTCATATAACTTTTTGAAAATGTTGAGGGAGATCGTACCCTATAGTTCCGCCACTGTCCGCCATCCTCCTTTCCCATTTTCATATTTTTTTTAGAAGGAAAATTTGGTTATTAACTCGGTTTATATTTTTACACGTAAACTTTTGATATAGATCCTCACCATTCAAAATGAAAAATTGTATTAGGCTTCAGGGTTGTTTTAGGGTTATTGAGAAACGCAACCTTATTTGAAACGCAGTTTAGGCGGTAAGACGCTTCACTTCCAACCGATAGGGGAAGTGGGGAACCACTATCAATTCTACTTGAAAAGAGAAAAAAAATAGAAAAAATAAGTAATGATAATAAAGGATATAACTTGAACCAAAAAAACAAAAAACAAAATATTGATAATATAAAGCGGGTTAGTAGTACGTATTTAATTATTATATATTTCTCAACTAAGATTTTAAAATTAAAAAAGAAAAGAATAGATGTAATAAATCTTGAATTAAAAGGTCCAATAAATCAGGTATATGGCAGAACTATCCGTTTTGAGAGAATGAACAATATTTAGACATTTACCAAATCCTTGGATTATAATGGAAGGTTATTATTGCGGACGCTTAGATTATGCAGGCAAGTACTCGAAATTGAATATTTTTGTTAATTGGCCCATATTGGCTCTACTTAAATTGGGTTTGGGACTGCGTTTAATCTGATATGAAACTCAAATTCAAACCCAGATCATTTTTGAAATTGTGACTCAATATGAAAACGGACTAAAAAAGAGATCCGAACATAACCTACAAAATTTGACCAAACTAACAAAAGACCCGACTTGGATGTTCAATGTTTTAGAAATTTTATTTATTAGATGAGTTTCATAAGTACATTAGGTTATAGACCCCGTGCGTTGCATGGGAATATTTTCTAATTATTATTCGAAATAATATAATTTCTAGTCAAAATAAAATAAGAGTTTTTTTTTGTTAAATAAGAAATATGATTTTTTATCATACAACAAATGGTATATATGACAGAAGATCAATATAGAAGATTAATAAAATTTAAATTTCGAGACAATATACATGACCTTTTTTATTTTAATGAATTGATAAAATCTTTCACATTATAAAAATTTTGGGCTCATTTATTCTTCTGTTCTCCCTTGAAATGCATATTCTTAGTCTAAGAAAGTTATCTACATCTCTTCATTTTTTCTACTTTTTCTATTTTGCAATTGGAGACATTTATTTGGGAAGGATTTTCAGTGAACTAAAACAAAACAAAACAAAAGTCGTATTGTTGAGTTAGAAAAAATATAAAAACATGTTCATTTGCCAGAATAATACATACAATTACAGCACATGACTCATGCCAAAGGATTCCGAGAAATTATTAACATTATTTTCATGTGTACATTAGAAATGTATGATAAATCCACTCCATTCTTATAAACAAATAGAAATTCAGTATATAAATTCTACCTTCTTCTCATCCTAAATTATTGAACCAAATATTTAGAGCCTTTGAGAAACTTTCTCATGTGTTAATATGCTTAGTTTATTTGTTCCAACACTTCCGTGAATCCACGATACTGTGACGGATTCCTCAAATCTGATCAAAAATTAAAAATCATTAATTTTGTATACGCATAAAGTTATTGAGCAAAAATAAAAAAGTAAATCTATTGATACTTGGTGTTGAAATCTTAAAATACTATTGTAATAATAGATTGAATAATAATAAGAAGGGAAAAATCCAAAGCTCCTGCATTTAAAACATCAATGAGTAAATACGATCTACAAATTTAAAAACATCTACTCTAATTAGCTAGAGTCAGCCATCAAAGTACTATAATGCAAATTGCACGCTTTCATGATGGAATTTGTATTATCTGATGTTTGGAGGTCCAAAGAGCAAAGAAATGAGGTGGTGTGACACATCTTATGTGTTGTGCTATTTATGCTTTTTGAGTTGACTCTTAGGTTTCTATTAACTTTTAAACTTATTCTTTATTTATGTTAGTTGTCTCTTTGATTTCAACCGATTTTTCATTTGTCTTATTTTTGGTCAATTAACTCTTTGAATTCCAATATCTTTTCATATGTTTTTCCCTTTTTTTATCTCTCGATTTTCTCTAACCTCTATTATGAAAAGACATAAGTTTTTTTTGTTAGATTATATAATCCTATTTTTTATGTAATGATATTAGTAACAATAAATTAATAATTTAATAGTATTAAAGAAGATGAAGTGTTAAAGAAGATGAAGGGTTGGTTATAAATTTTGTACATTTCAATTTAATTATCATCAATACATGTATCATGTAGTATAATTATGTTCTTTATTTATTGGTGAAGATTTTAACAGGCTCAAAACTTCTCTTCATTTTTAATCTTCATAGATGTAATTAATAATATGGATTTATGATGTTATTTATAATTGATGAATCTATTTAGCAAACTGATAAAGAGATACACTAGTGAATATAATTAGTATAGATAAATGTATATTTTAATATAATAAACATTAGTAGAATGATAACCATAAAAGAAGATACTTTTCATTTCTCCATATTAATACATTGAACTTAAAATAATAAAAGAATTTATTGTTCTAATCTTAAAGACTAAGAAAAAAACTCTTCTTTAAGATTATAGTAGAATAGCTAATAGTTATAATATTTGACCTCTTTATAACTATTAGTTATAATATTTGACTTTTTTATAACTATTAGCTATTCTACTATAATTATAGGTAACATGAACTACTTTGCTAAATAATTTAGCTTCATAGTTACCTAAAAATTCTATCTATGTTATTAGCTAATGGGGTACAATGTCCTAGGAAATAATCAATGCTCTAAATGCCACGTGTAAGCTTCACATTGGAGGATAGCATATAATATGCCACGTGTCTGCGCCACATGCTTCCGCCCCAACTTTATTATATATATACGATTTAAGGAGAGAAAAAAACCCATATTCTATAGATGGTTATAATAGGGGAAGGGGTTGAATTTGTTAAGTACTAAAAATTGTGCGCAATTTGTTTAGTGGCTAAGGTTGAGAACTCACGATGTAAAAGTCTTTTTGTATCAAATTTTTTTAAATATTGTACTTTTTAAAACGTACAACTTTTTATTTGAAATTTACGATTTATAAAAATATAATCTGTAACAAAAATTTCATGCATGCACAAGGGATTCAACAGCTAAAACTAATGAGTAAAACAACAGCTCGAACTATAAAAAGCTTGTGTCGGAGGCAAAGGCATGCCTCCCTTCTTATTCTCCAATTGCATGCAATCATTTTACTCTTTTTTAATTGCTTGATTAATGGCTAATTTACATATAAATTATTTAAAAAAAATTAAATTCATGATTAAAAGTCTTCATCTTTGCTATGCGTAATTTGCACAAAAGTGGCCAACATAACGGACCCATAAACACAAGGAATTAATTATCAATGGTTTCAATTTAAGATTTATTTAATTCAATATTTCCTCTACCTTTTTTTTTTCTATTTTATTCTAAAAGTACTCATTGCAAATACATGTGACAAATAATAAATGGGCGGACGATAAAAACAAGAGTGGGTAACAAGGAGGAAGATAATAACAATATTTTCTTTTTCAAAATACAAAATGAAATGCCTTATTTCGACACTTGCAAAAGATCGTGCTATCGAGGATAATATTTAGCTAATATTTTTAATTCAAAGATTAAAATATATACTAACTAATATTCCTTAAAAAATTCTATAAATTTTTTTTTGGGTAATTGGTGTATTTAGTCCTGAAACAATTTTCGCTTGGCAAGGTTGGTCCCTAAAGATTGTTTACAACATTTTAGATCCTCAATCAAATTTATGGGTCATGAATTGGTCCTTCCGACTTTTTTTTTGAAATATTGAATGTTAGTCAACAAGTGATGTGGGCAAAATTGGAACTTTACATTTTTTTAGATAATTAATACCATATGGACTTAATTGTAAAGATAATTAAAAATAAATACCTAATTGCAAAATTTAAACTTTTCTCCTCTTCCTCCTCCCTCCTTCTTCCTCCTCCCTCCTCCCTCCAGCCGCCACCTCCTCTCCCTCCTCCTTCCAACCGCCTCCCCCTCTCCCTCCTCCCTCCTCCCCCCTTCTTCCTCCCTCCAGCCGCCGCCTCCTCCTTCCTCCCTCCAGCCCGCCGCCTCCTCCTTCCTCTTTCTTCTGTTCCCTTCTCCCTCCTCCCTACTCCCTGCTTCTCCCTCCAGCCGCCTCCTCCCTTCTTTTCCCTCCTCCCTCATTCTCTCTTCTCCCTTCTCCCTTTGCTGCTCCTTCCTTCAATCCGGCCGGAATTTGGCCAGAATTGGATGATGGTTTTATTTTTTTAGTTTTATAATTAGGTATTTATATTTTAGTATATTTATAATTGAGTACAAGTGGTATTAATTATCTAAAAAATACGTGAAGTTCTTATTGTACCCTTGTACACTTGACTAATAAATACAAAAGGACCTAAATAGCCGCAAACAATCACTAGGGACCATGTATGCCAACCCGAAAATTTATTGAGGATCTAAAATGTTGCAAACAATCTTTAGGGACCTACTTTGCCAAGCGAAAATTGTTTCAGGACTAAATACATCAATTACCCTTTTTTTTTTTTGAAAAGTTTTGCCTCAGAGAAATTAAAAAGTAAATTATTTGAGAAGGGAGGTGTTGGGAAAAAGTAAAAATTTGCATTGGAAAATGTGAAGCAAGTAAGTAATACCCAAATGCAAGGAATGCTTTTCCAATGGAAATATCTGATATGGGCCAGCAGTAGGGTCCTATGGACACAGTTAAAAGTACAAAAATGTAAAAATGTTCATATCATTACAGAATGATGAGAGAGATATTTTTGTACTTTTAACTCTGTCCATATCAGAACTATATTTTTTGTATTTTAACTGTGACTGAGAGATGAGAATTGAATTTTTTTTTTTTTAAAGAGGAGGAGGGCGATGTGGTTGATTTTTGGCCAAGTGGACCAGGGCCCTACTGCTAGCCCTGGTCCATATAAGAATGTTCCTTTTCCAATTGAACTGAAAGTCTTGAATGAAATTTAATAGTTAATTATATTCATTTTCTTAACAATAAAATGTGTATTATTTTGTCACGTTTGTACTAGGATATTTCTTTTGATAGTAGCATAACATTTTATTACAAATTTTACAACTGTAGCATACTATCATTTTTTTTTTTTTTTGATGAATAAAAGATTACCCATTAATAATAAAATGGCTGGGGCCATTACAACCTGAAAAGTTCTCAAACTCTTTCTCTAATACAACAAAAGAGAAGAGTTGAGAAAGGAAAAAAGACAAACAATACAGGAAAAAAAAGTTACATAATGTAACGGAAAATAACCCACACCCCAAGAGGTGGGAAGCAACTAAAACTACTAATTTAACAAACAAACAAAAGATAGTCTTCTCCGCAGCGTCTTCATCGCCATTTTCGAACCTCGGAGACAAGTACTTGGTTTCAACCTCTTTCGTAGACAGCGATTCAGAAGAACATGGGCTTATCAACGATCTAAAGAATCGCCTAGAAAAGAGGTGGAAACTCAAGAAAGGGCCCAGAAAAGAACTGGGTATCCATATCTTACCACCACCAACTAGCCGATCTAAGAAGATCGACAAAAGATCTCGCCCCCAAGTCTTGAATCTTGATGAAAAACGCATTAGGGAAGGTCCATCGATGTTTGTGGCCAAAAGTAGGGGTGAGGACACCAAAAAAGGGTAGAGAATGGCTAGATCCAACCATTCTTGGTTGAATCTAGCCATGGAAGTCAAGAAATAAGGAAGCTTCAAAAGGAAGAAAAGAGAGAAAAAAGGGAGAGAGAAGAGAGGTGACACTGGAAATGTGGGAAAGAGATGTAGCATACTATCATTAAAGTTTAGGTTTGCCTATCCTGTTATTTAGATGAATTATCTCACAGTCTGAGTTTTCTTTTCTTCCTCTCAGATTAGTCTTAAATCAAAACTAAATTTTATATAATTTGATGCTGCTTGAGGTTTAATTCCAAAAATCATCAAAGGTCCAATAGTCCAGTAGGGCATTGGCCGACCCGTGACCGAGAGGTCCCGGGTTCAATACCTTCCCCAAGCATGGTGTAAGCTTTAATTGTCTCCCTTTTAGGATTCTCTTCTCCTCTTCTGAGGTGTTCTTCTCCTCTTTGAGGTTAGTTCTCTCCCTTTTGGGGTTCCGCCCTCGGGCGTTCAAAAAAAAAAAAATTCCAGAAATCCAAAAAAATATGGTTTCAATTTGAAGTATACTCATCCGAAAACAGTGGGGGATAACGTATCCTAAAAAAATTAGAAGTAAATGAATCCATTTTAATCCAATCCAAGTACACTCATCCGATCCAATCCAAGTACACCATCCAAAAATAATGGTAGATAACTAATCCGAAAACAGTGGTGGATAACTTATACTAAAAAAAAATTAGAAGTATATTCATCTGATCTAATCCAAGAACATTCATCCGATCCAATCCAAGTACACTCATCCGAAAACAATGGTGGATAACTTATCCTAAAAAAATTAGAAGTAAATGAAATCCTTTTGATCCAATTCAAGTACACTCATCCGAAAATATTGGTGGATAACTAATCCGAATTTTTTTTAGAAGTAAATGAATCCGTTTTGAATTGTATTTCAAATACCAAAAATACTTGAGAGACCAAAATTGTTTTATTAATAGACTAGAATCAATGCTATGCATTTTGAATTACAGTAAATCTTTGAATAGCATCCAACAATTGGTTTACTTGTAATGGTTTGGTTAAATGAAAATCCATTCCAGCGTCACTAGTTTTGTCTCTTCTTGTTCCTTCATTCTCTGAATGAGCTGTTAGTGCAAATATAGGAATATGGATTCCATGTGATTTCTCCTCCATTCTTATCAATCTTGTTGCTTCCCATCCATCCATCACTGGCATCTGTTTAAACAAACACAACAATCAAAGTTACTACTCCATTTTCCGTCCCAGAATGAATATCAACTTTCTATATACAAAAGTTTATAAAACGTTATAAAATTATACGTCTCAAAAGAAATACTTTGCACTTTCTAAATTAGGGTTGCTTAAAGGAAAAACTAGTAGTTGGGTCGGTACCAATGATATGGGTTTTACCATTATCTATCTCACTGTGTACTCACATGCAGATTGGATGTGACTCCGATCCCTACTTATGCAAGTATGACTACTATAAGCACAACATGTGAGAAATTTTTTAGGAGGTAGCGGGGCCGGGCCATGACCATTGAGACTGTCCCACCTCTCAATTTCTTCCTTAAAGTTTGTGTATGTCACTGTGTACTCATACTCATATGTAAATTGGAAGTGACTCCCGGCCCTACTTATGCAAAAAAGACAAATATAAACAGAGCATGTGAGAATCTTTTTAAGATTTAGTCGGGCAGGGCCAAGACGATTGAGACGGTCGCACCTCTCAATTTCTTCCTTAAAGTTTGTCTAAGAAATTCAATCCTATGTATGACTTTGAGTTTGAATAGCTAAATAGATAACTTCATTTCATTTAACCCTACTTTGGAGGGGGCTTAGGGGGTTTGGGTACATGCCAAAAAAAAAAAAAAACAAAGTTATATAGAGAACAAGACTTACCTCACAGTCCATGAATATGTAATCAAATGGAAGACCATTTGGATGAACAACCTTATGATGATCCCTTAAGAGCTTGCAGACCAAATCAAAGGCCTCTTTCCCATTAACACAAGTATCAACTTTTGCTCCAAAATTGCTAAGAATCTTACTAGTTAGTTTCCTCAAAACTTCACTATCATCTACTAACAAAACAGATTTCCCCTTCAATGGCTCTTCACTACTTTTATCATCATTTTTCTTATGCACTATAATCTCCTGCAGTTGTTCCTGTTTTTGGCCTAACAAATCGACCCCTTTTCGAACCTCAGTTCCATTACAAGATCTACTCAAGTTGTTTGAATTAACACTTTCTCCTGGAACTGCTTTTACTTTGAGTAATTTACCACCAAATTCAGGTAAAAGTTCAAGAACTTGATATAATCGCGATCCGTTCAATGGCTTTGACAAGATATAATCACAAGGAGGACTTGGCCTAGTCATTCCTTGTTTTCTCAAATCCCCGCTTCTAATAATCGGAGTCTCCAACCACACCACTTTACTCCTAATATTTGGAGTTTCTTTCTTAAAACTTGATATAATAGAACATAACTCATTGAAAGGTCCAGCTTTTGCATCAATGATAATAAGTACAAAATTCGCTGATCCTTTTGAATTCGACTTTCTATGGTCGAAAATATGGTCATTTCCTTCTTTAATACTTGAAGAAGTTCCTTCATTTGGTGCAACATTTGAATGGCTGGATGTAGAAACATTATAATCAGACGAACACAACTCTTGGGAATTGGCTTGAAAAAGGTCCATTTTTTGCTTGATCATTTCAAGAATCCGGAGAAGATCCTTGCATCTTTTAGCAACCGACACTTTTAGGCCAACGTTTTCGATTACTTTTCTTGAAATTTTCCTCCGCTCTCCGCCTGCAAGTAGCAAAACAACATGGGATCCGTCCAGTTTAGGCACTGGAGATCGAATATGCATACCGATATAATGCAGAACATCAGTTGAAGTTCCAGCATTGTGTATATAGTTTCCTTGTTCCTCTGTCTCAATGGAGTCAGCAGTTAAGGTTAGAAATATATTGAACCTAAAGCAGGTGCCTTTTTCTCCGTGTTCTTTGTCAATAATTCGGATTTCTCCCCCCATCAACCGCACCTGGAAAAAAATCAAAAACATTAAACAATATAATAAAAACGTTACAAAAAAAAGTGTTACAGAGAATGTTACAAAAAACGGATTAAACTTCTTACAAGGGATTGAACAATTCCGAGTCCTAAACCACTGCCTTCTTGTCCTAAAGCAGTTTCCTTAACTTGAACAAAGTTTTCAAAGACAGATTTTTGTCTTTCCTTAGGAATTCCAGTGCCTGTATCGTCAACCTCAAACACGAATTCCATACAATTGGGATTCTGTTGAACTGGATGAATCTCATCTAACGAACTGAGGGGGCTTCCATTAGTCTTCTTATACCACATTTTTGTCAGGCAATTCATGAAACTGTTGCTGTTGGAAGCGATTATCGCGTTCTCTTCACTCGGTTTCCTCACTATACTTCTAACTACAATGTGGCCTTCTGATGTAAATTTGATTGCATTACTTAGCAAATTACATAAAATCTGTTTAAATTTTCCTCTGTCACCTTTGACCATGTTGAATTTCAAGACCGATCCATCACAAGGGTCGAGTATGACATCTACGCCTTTCTTGTAGCCGAGAGGATAGTAGGTATCAACAACTTCATCCAGTACCTTTCCCAAATCAAACTCTTCTTCCTCAAGTTGCATTTTTCCAGCTTCAATTTTGCTTGTATCAAGAACAGAATTCAGTATGCCTGGAACAATTCCAACAAAACAAGAATTGCATCTGATCAAAATTAAAAAATCAACAATAAGTTGGAGATTGTTAAAGAATATAATGAATCCAAAGACGCCCTCATGGATATAAGTAGTTGAATTCATACAACCATTTATAAGTCTAGCACTTTTCACTAACATTAAAGGGCATTTAGGTCAGTCAGAATAATGCACAAGGGTACTTTAGTCCATCCAAAACAAGCGAAAAAATGTGTAAATCACCATACCCTACATCCACAATTTCATAACACTATAACAGTACAAATTTAGTCATATGCAAGCAGAATGAAGGATAGTTACTACTTATTACTAACATCAGCAATCAGACAGACGAATATAGTTTACCAAGGACATCGGTTGCACAAGTACTTATTTGAGTCAAATTTGAAGCCAATTCAGAATCTGGGTTGGCATCTTCACGACAAAGCTCAATTAGGCCAGTTATGGCTGCCAAAGAACCTCGAACATCATGACTTGCACTAGCAAAGGCCATACTTTTGTTCATACTTTTGCGCTCAGCTTGTTGTGTAGATTCCATTTGTTTGATCAATGCAGCACGTAGAAACATTTCTCTTCTTGCACCTCTTAGCATAAAAAATATGAAAAGAGAAAGGGACACAACTATTATCACTAGCATAATCACAAGATATGTGACACTATGCTTGCTGACACTTCGGGCAACACTTTCTATTCCTCCTTTGTAGGGAAAAGCTAAAGTATATACCTAAAAAATATTTAATCAGTTGGTTAGATTAGCATTAAAAAAAAAGATATTGAATTTACTAATGAAACAGTTCAATAACAATTTTTTCATTGTAACAAGAGCAACAAATCAACTACTAGTACATTCTTTGAGGTGCAATATGCCAACGGTTCAAATCCTCTGTAACATTCTTTCGGTAAAATTTTCATTCATAAATGCAAGAATTAAGCTTGATAAGATATGAAAAAAAGAACATACCAAATTGACTCCTCCAATTTGAAAAGTTGAGCAATAAAAGGTGTAATCCATTCCATTGATCTTCACATGAAATTGTCCTAATTCAGGATGATCCACATTGCAAGAATGGTTTATCATGCCTTCATCTTCAAGATTACCATTTCCATTAATCACTCTTATTGAGATTGTGCCATGATCAACCACTATTTGAATATCAGGAAACTTTGTTCCTATAAGTACTTCTTTACCATCAAATGAAGCCAAATGGAAATAACCACCAGGAAAATCAAGACTAGCAAAAATATCGACGACTAATTGGGCCCTAAAACCAACAGAAACAAAGCCTCTACCATCCATTTTAATGTAGTTAGAAAATAAAACATCTCGATTCCACCCTGTTTCAAGTGTAGAATAAGCCATTGACATATCATTATTTTGAGCCCATTTAGTAAGATTTGCAAATGTAGAATTTACAACAATTGCTTCTCCATATCGCTTCCCTGTATCTCTATTCACTGGCTGAGAATAATATATCAATGGTGATGAAGTATTTGAAAATACTGCAAAAGTTTTATCACCATCAACATAATAGGAGAAAGATAGTCCATCTGATCCTGCATAGACCACTTGTGATACATATGGGATTGTTGAAAGCAATAGAAACAATGCTTGAGAAACCTAAGCCAACAGAACAAAAGGGGTTCTTGTTAGCTGCCAAATGTTGCTAAAAAATACAATGCAAAATCATCAAATATGATACCATGTTCAAAGAGAAGCCTTTCCCCAATATTTGGGGTCACAACAGTTGTATGCGGCAATTGGTACAAGTGCACTTCACAGCGTAAAAGTATATAAAATAAGTGTATGTCGCCATGTCAGTGTTTAGTACATCTTACGATGT
Source organism: Vinca minor (assembly GCA_026122235.1). Classification (NCBI taxonomy): domain Eukaryota; kingdom Viridiplantae; phylum Streptophyta; class Magnoliopsida; order Gentianales; family Apocynaceae; genus Vinca; species Vinca minor. The sequence continues at coordinate 4,845,880 of JAOCZM010000201.1, read as the reverse complement.
AATGTTATTACATTACATAAAGTGTACACTGAAAATCATACATACGTATTAAATATTAGATGCAGCTGCATACACTAAAAGTGTGTCATTTGATATACTTTTACATTATGAGGTACACCTGTCACGCTGTATAGTATACTAACTATATGCAACTGTTAGAAACTCAATTGTTGCGTCCCGGATCCTTTTCAGGGCGAGAGGTAGACTTAAAAAAAAATAGAATTATCAAAAGGGTTAAGGTTGCTTACCCTGGTTTCAATTATGGAAAATGTGATGGTTGTTCCATTAAGAGATGAAGCAACAGTCCTTGACAAGCTTGATGCAGATGAATTTAGAGGTATAAGCAGCTTAGCAGAGTTTTTTATCTCTGAAAAAGTCTTGTTCTGAATTTCAGCTGCTTTGTAAATTAGATTTGTTTCTTGTTGCTTTGTAAGGGAAAACAATTCATAGATTGAGAAAGCAGATGAACCCTGAAAAGAAAAGAAAAAAAATTTGTTTATAGTTGGAAAGAATAGGACGAAGCCATGACTTTTAGGTTGGAGCGAAAAAACCGCAATAGTAGATTGAATTATATATAAAAACTGCAAAAAAAAATGTTGGGACGAATTTGATCAAATATTCCGAACTGCATATAAAATTTACTATATCTATTAGTATTTTTTTTAAAATCTTGGGAGCCAATGCCTCCACCCGCCCCTGTCTTCGTCCCAGCAAAAATAGTAAAAAACTTCAAGAAATTGAGTTAATAATATAGTAAAAAGAAGAGAGAGAATTACCAAGAGTATCAAGAATAGAAGAGGCCAAATTATGATGCTTGACCAGAATCTCATTGTGATTTGACTATTCCAGAATTTGTTCAATGTCTGCAGATCCCATTAAAAGAATTAAAAACTTTTAGTAAATTCAAGTAATTTAAAAAATACTACTAAAACTCAATCAAGTAATGTAACATATATAGCTGGACATTTAATTTGGGACGGAGAATAAAAAACAAACGGAACAATCCCTATTTTTTAACTCTGAAAATATTTCTGAAGAAAACTCCATGCATGTGTTATAAGGTTGCCATGTTACTATTATGTCCATCCTTTCCACTATCTCAAAATAAATAAATTAATATAACTATTGGAATACCTTTCAATGAATTTACTCTCCTATACATATATAATTATTTTCTTTTTAAACATAACAAAAAATAATCTTAATAAACAATCTCTAGGTAGAATCAAAGGCTGATTAATAGAACTTGAAAAAATATATATATAGAGAGAGAGAGAGAGAGAGATTTTACCTAAGATCAGTTCTAATTATATTAAAAAAAAAAAAAAGGTTAGCAATGTTGAGGTTTTTGAGTGATGAAAACCCCATTGATATTGAAGTATTCATAATTATTGGGTTTGGAGAAAGAAGGAAAGGTAAGAGAGTTAGAATAGAAAGGAAATAAACAGAATTTTTTGGCACTAATTACTGTGCTGGAAGATAATTACCAAATTTACCGTGTGGATATTAGGAAAAATATCGTCTTATTTTAAAAAAACTTAGGGGTAGAAGCAAAAATGTCCTTACAGTATATGAATTTGTAACAGATATACTTGCTCATGATATTTGTAACAAAAAAATTTTGTTATTTGCTTATAGACTTCTTCATTAATTTATTACGATAAAATATTTATTTATTTTGGAGTATGATTTTCACAATTTAATTATTGGATTGAATTTTTGCAGGGCTTTTTCTTGGAAGTGTTAGCAATCACTGTTCACAGAGCAAAAGCAAATTGCTAAGAGTGCATTAAAAAACTTGAAATTACTATGTACAAGTCTTATCATGGGCAACGGTCTGGGTCGTGAGTTCGATACCCTCCCCGAGCATGGATGTTGAAATCTCACATCAACTAGCTAGTGAGCAAATTTGTTCTTTATAAGGATTGGGCAATCCTCCCCCTCTTGAGGTACCTTTTGAAGGAATGAGTTAGGCCCAAGTCCATTTTCTACATGGCATCAGAGCCAGGTTGTTCGATGTTGGGCCCCATTATTGTTCACGGTTCAGATGTCCAGCCCTGGCCGTGAGGGGGTGTTGAAATCCCACATCGACAAGCTAGTGAACAAATTTGTTCTTTATAAGGATTGGGCAATCCTTCCCCTCTTGAGGTGCCTTTTGAGGGAATGAGTTAGACCCAAATCCATTTTCTACAATGAAGCATGCTTTAAATTGTCTCTCTTTCTAAGGTTATCTCTTCCTCCTCTTGTGAGGTGTTACTCTCTTCTTTGTGGTGTACGCCTGTCTGGGCTTAAAAAAAAAAAAAAAAAAGTCTCATCATAATCAAAATCTTCTAAGAAAATGGGGATCATTAGGTTTAAAAAACTACATACAATAGGGAAAGGAAGGGTAAAAAAACATAGTACCACATTAATTATTACACACAGTAAAAATTCAGGAGGATAGAAAAATCAGAAGAAGGAAAAAAAAAAAAGTACTCCTAATTGCCACCATTTGATTTGGTCTTTTTCACTATCAAAATAGGACACTTCACATTTTGTGAACAGTGATTACTAACACTTCCAAGAAAAGCCCTGCAAAAATTCCATCCAGTAATTAAAATGTGATAACCAGTTCATGTAAATGAAATTATCTTAATAAATAAATAAATTTCTTTTTTTTTACTATAAAAAGGGAAAATATATATTTTTAATTAGAAGAAGAACGAGTGAAAATCGTCTGTGTACCCATTTTTATGCCCAACCAAGAAGAATTCGTCATGTGATCATTTTTTTTTAATTATATATGCACATAGTACACAGGAATGAATATACACACAGTTAGAGACTATTATTTGCCAAGAAGAACGTACCTCTTGAAGAGACCATAACCATGACTACCCATGACTACCAAGTCAACGTTCAATTTCTCAGCTGATTGGCAAATTATGTCCCTTGGATCTCCATGTTCCACCCGCGTCTCCACCTTAACCTGAACACAACCTCTCAATAATTACTCTTTTTATAGCACATCAAATCTTCTCTTATACCACTTAGCAATCTTCTCTTATACCCACTGCAACACTTACTACAATACTTCCATTGAGGTGGTGATCATCCATTACAAATAGTATTACAGAGAGTACTACAAAAACTGCAACAATATATTCAAACTGCTTCTATAGTAGTTCTATTTCAACTAGATCTAACTTGAATATTGTAATTGAGTTTATTCTAAAACAAAAACAAAAAAAAAGCGGATTTGTGCACCCATTTTCACGGGAAAGTCTGGCATCGGGCGGCTCTTGTGAGTACGGCCCCACACTCCTCTCACATAAATTTAGACAGAACCCACATGCATGATAAGTCCCGCAGGCCTCCATGTCTCACAGGTACCCACAAGTTCCGTCCCATAGAGAATTTTTTCTATTTTCACACATTATCCAACACAAAATTCTCACTTTAAGTTAAAACATCTTTCTCACAAATAATTTACTTTTCTCACAACTCTATTGACATGAGGGTAAAATTGTCAAAATAGAAAACAAACACAATTTAGTAGAATTTTTTTTACAGTATTTTATAATTTTACTGTGAATCCCGGATGACCTTGGCACTAAAAGAAAAAAGGGAATTACTAATAAAATTAAAATTAAAAATTAAAAGGGATAAGATGCAGCTAAAGAAAAGTTACGTGATTCAAGTCTTTGCAAATTCGCTTAGCTTTCTCCATCACAACCTCAGCAACCTCATTGTTATATTTCTCAACGGAGGCCACAATATCATTAGAAAATAAATAGCCTGCAAAATTTTCAAAAAAATAAATTACTAATAGGAAAGGAACAATTTTCAATAGGGGTCTTGGACTTAGGTTTGGTTCGGTTTACATATTTTTTAAACCAAATCAAAATATTCGATTTTAAAATTTTGAAAGTTGAAACTAATCCAAACCTTGTATATGTTTGTTCGATTTTTGTGAGATATACAATATATTAACGATAAAATAATTTAAATAATTTTTTTATATAATTATTTAGTTGTTAAAAAATAAAGAATTTTTTTCCACAGATTAAACACAATAAAAAAAATAAACAAATTCAATACACTGCAAACCGAAAAAATCAGTTTAGATTAATCGGTTGCGATTTTTCATGAAGACCCATAATTATCAAATCGGAAGTGGTGTGTGATAATATTCCTTACAAATAATGTTAAAACTTGGACCTTCCGGAAATGCCCCCGAACTGAGCTCAAATTTACCTGGAAAAGGAGTCTTGTCCTCACCTATTCCGTCGAGAGAAGTATAGAGAACGCGAGGTGGTTTGACATAGAGAAGGATGAGGGTATCTTTGGAATTTTGATTGAGGATGTTGTTGACGCACCATGATAATGCGTAGCTGCTCTCTTCGCCTTCATCGACGGCAATCAGAATCTTCCGCTCTTTGTCTGCTGCGTCCATAATCAAGTGAGAGAGTTGAATCCGAAGAAGTAGATATTTAATTTGGGGATTTTTTGCTTGCTGAAGAACGGGCTTTGAGTACTGGCGGAGATCAATCATGGAGTATTTATAAGGGGATTGCATTAGGATGATATTTGTTTAGTAGAATAATCATGACATTTAAAAAAGTGGAAATAATATTTCTGATGAGGACAGAAGTCCTCTCGGCTGATGTGACATTTTTCAGACGCGCCTCGCCAATATATATATATATATAAATTAGTTTCTACAATTGCGAGTCGAAAAAACTCTGAATCCTTTAGACATTATTTAATGTGTTTAAAAATAATCATATTACTACATTAAATAATGTCTAAAGGATTAAGATATTAAGAATTTTTTTGATTTCGCAATTGTAGAAAAACTATATATATATATATATATATATATATATATATATATATATATATATATATATATATATATCCTTTAGACATTATTTAATGTGTTTAAAATAATCATATTACTACATTAAATAATGTCTAAAGGATTAAGAGTTTTTTCGACTCACAATTATAGAAAACTAATTTATATATATATATTAAATTAACATAAAAAGAAAAAGACAAAAAGTGAGAGATCACAAATCATCAAAAAAAATCAACAAAAAAAAGGTTCACGGGGACTTCCGTCATGAGGCTATGACGGAAGTCGCGCTGACGTGGGCGAGGCGCATCTGGGAAGTGCCACGTCAGCCGATGTCGCCAGAAATGTTACTCCCACTTTTTTGCATGCCATGCCATGACCATTAGAGAAAAATTGGGTCATACCAATGCAATCCCCTTGAAAAGGCGGGGGTGGTGGCCCGGTAGTAGCGTGGTTTGTGTGGGGTTTGGTGGTTTTTTATGTCTGCTTGTATTGGGTATGGTTTGAATTTTGTTTGATTTGAGACTCAAATTTATATTATTGACGCAATTAGAGTAGTTGGCAATATGATTGTAACAATGTAATGATTTTTGTCCCAAATGTAAATTTTGCACACAATCTAAATAATTGGGTTAAATATAATAGCTTTGTAGGATACATACCTGAAACTATTCTCCTCACATCGGGTATATTTGTAACAGAATAGGTCTAGATCATTGTTCGAACTTTTCAGAAGTTTACCAAGTTCTGATATAATTTTTTAAAATATTAATAATAACTAAAGTATTATTTATAAAAAAATAAAAATAAAAAAGTAAGATGTAACATTCGACATGCATATCTTATGGAGAAATTTTATTTTGGTAGGTGATTAAATTTAAAAGTTATATCCAAACAAATAAATACAATACACGTAGGTTAAAAAGTTATTTTTTTTTTTTTACTGAAGCCCAAACGGGCATACACCCCAAACGAGAGAGTAGCATCTCATAAGAGGAGAATGAGATAACCCTAGAAAGGGAGATAATTTCTCAAAGTTGTAGGCAGACCGTTACCCCCACTGAGCTATGAAACTTGTGACAAACTTCTCTATCTTGAAAGTTGTGATTGAATTTCTCATCCCTTAGTTTAAAAAAAAATGTTGGGTCCCTGGTTTGGTTGGTTTTGGTGGTTTTCCAATTTCCAGACCGTGGGCATTGTTTGTTTGGATTCTCAATGTTGATCATTATCTTTCTATTCTTTGTTTTCTAGTACTTCTTTTGATAATTATTTCTTATTGTAGAATTAAATATTTATATTTAACTTGTATTAGTGATAGTGTTTGTATAGGAGGCGAAAAGTAAATTTTACTCGATTTTTAAAGGAGACGTAATTTTGATACTAGAAATTTCAAGATTTTTTTTTGGTAAAAATGTTATTTTCAAAATTTTGAAGTACGGTCGGCTGGTTGCTCTTTTTCGTCTTCCTAAATTCATCCATGACTTGTATAAGAATTAAAAAAAATATAAGTTGACCGTAACAAAATTAGAATAATATCTTTACATATAAGAGACTCATATGTTAGTGGAGTTTGTACTCTTAAATATGATGATAGTAAAGTTTAAGAAGAAAATATAGTCATTTGAACAAAGAAGAAGAAAATATAATCATTTGAACAAAGAAGAAAAGAATCTAAAAATGTTTTACAAGGCTCGCAGATTCTTACATATTCTATTATATTGATTCAATAGTGTTGAGTTTTCAAAACTCACATATATTTATCCGTCATTTTTCTTTTGTAATCAAATCAGTTTGTTAAAACTTCAAAAAGGCACGGTGATGGGTCTTTGAATTTTAGAGATCACGAGACTGCTGCCCCCATTTTTTGGTTTCTTTGTTTTAGGTTTGTATAATGTGATTCTTTTCTTTTATTTAATTAATGTATGTTTTGTGATGAATTTTGTTTGAATTTCATTTTCTTGAACTTTTTCCGTTCCCCATTGATTTTCTCATTCAGGAAAAGGAAATCCATATTTGGAAAAGGAAAATTTTTTGTTAGGTAGGGAAAAAATTGTTTGATTTCTTTATTAATTTCCGTTTCAAATTGACTAAGAAGAAAATTGTGACTGGATTTTGAAATTTTACCTTTTCTTTTAAAGAAATGAGATCATTGCAAAATTTGTAATCTCAAATAAAATTATTAAAGTCTCTTTTATATTAATGAGAGAAACTCATAATCTTGAGAAAAAAAAGTAGAGATTTCTCAATGCAAATAATTACCTAGAGAATAAATCACAATCCTCCATTTAATGAAATCTATGAGAAATTATAAAGTTTTGAATACCAACATATTTGAATAGATAATTTACAATTTGAATTGAATAACTCTACATTTTAATGGTGTTTTTAATTGAGTACCTATACACTATAAAAATACTTAAAAATCACCTAGAATCTTGTTTGGGCAAATTGGTGCCTCGGGTCCAAAATATATTTATGATTTAGAAGAATGGCCAAAAAATATAAACTTTTAGTGTTGATTAACTTCAAATTTCAAATTAATAGTTGACCGAGTGATTTTTTGACGGAAGAATGCAATTCACCAATTTTAGATTGTTTTCAGATAAAACTTTTAAAAAATCTAGTTTTTTAACCATTTTTTAAATTGTTAATAGATTTTGGACCCTATACGCCAATCTGCCATCTTGTTTGAATACACCCATATATTTCAGCTAAGCTAAAATCCACATGTCAAATTTCGGGATTTGCATGGGCTTGGCCCAATTTTTCCAGATCAGTCATAACATGTCACCCGGAAAAGTGGGACAAACATTTTTGTCCATAACGGAAGTCCCAGCTTCCCGTTCGGGAGCCATAATCGGAAGTGGGACTTCCGTTTCAGGTCGACGTGGCGACTTTTTCCCACGCGTTGCCACGTGTCCGAGCGGAAGTGGGACTTCAGTTATGGGCTCCCAATTTAAAAAAAACCCCTTCTTCTTCCCCTGATTTGCAAGAGAAATTTTCCAAAAAAAAAACCACCCTCCGCCCCTCCGTCTGCAGCCCCTCCCTCCCATTGCTGCCGCCGCTGTCGGGCCTCCCTCCCACCGTCACTCTCACTCTCCCCACCACCAATATCTCTCTCTCCCAAATTTTAATTTGGAGGTATACTTTTTTTTTTTAATTTTATTTAAGTGTAATTTTTGTATATATAGTTTTAAAATTCAATTGCAGATTAATAATGTATTTTGTATATATAGTTTTGATATTTATGTATTTTTGCGAATTGTATATGTATGTATTTTTTGTGAATTTGATATTCTTATGGACTAAAATTGCAATTTTGTGAATGTGATATCCTTATGTATTGTAATTGCATAATGTGAATTTGATATTCTTATGGACTAAAATTGCAATTTTGTGAATTTGATATCCTTATGCATTGTATTTGCAATTATGTGAATTTGATATTCTTATGGACTTGAATTGCAATTATGTGAATTTGATATCCTTATTTATTTTAATTGCAATTTTTGAGAATTTGATGTCCTTATTATTTAAGTGCGAATTGTTAACTACGCACATTTTATTGATAAAAATCCCACAGTTTTTGTTACAGATGGCTTTTCCTGCCCACCTTATGCCCGGTCCGTACGATCCCAGTGTGTTGAACAAACACACGTCACATAGAGCACTTAGGATTTGGGGCGGGGATGTAGTCCTAGACAGGGGTTTGAAGGTCATTAGCTATGACGAGCATTTTTTTGAGGCATACCAACGCGAGGGCAACCGGAGAGTGCTAGATCTCATTGACAGTATAGGTTTCGGGGTTGTTGTCGGATAGGTAAGATAAAGATAGACCACGCACTGATCACCGCATTAGTAGAGCGGTGGCGCCCGAGACGCACTCATTCCATTTACGATGCGGTGAGGTCACCATCACCCCTAGAGGGACGTAGGGTCGCCTCCCTAGGGATCGCCCACCGAGGGCGACGTGGTGACGTGGGACGAGGACTACAACATGACCAAGGGTCAGTGGATTGAGCGTGTGAACCATATCCTAGGTTTCCGCCCCACCGGTCAATTAAGGGTAACGCCCTCGAGCTTGCAGAGGTGTACGCCCACATTTCCGAGCCCCTAGGCGAGGATGCCACGCACCTCGCGGTTTACCAGCCGGGCCCGGGCCCCTGATTTTCCTCTCGCATGGCCACTTTCCTCTTCCCGGGATAAGTCCAGGGTCGCGAGGGAACATGCGCTATCTCTTGCTCATCGGGCCCGACGGGGACCTCACCGATGACCAGGGATTCCCGGGCCGGGCGCGTCTGTCGTACCTATACCGCCAGATGTGCATCTCTGCACAGGCCGTCTCTAAGGACATAGCTGGCTGTTGTCTGTTGATCCAGGTTTGTGTAATTGTTAATGACTTTTTTTTATTGTTTACCTGCAAATTTTTAAATATTTGATGATTAATCTGTGTTTGTTTGTACCAGTTGTGGGCGTGGGAGCGCATTTCATTTCTCCGGCCGGCGAACCGGGAGACATTATGAATGAACCTCCCGCGGACGGCCGAAGCGTGACGGGCGCGTTGGAACACCGCCCTGGAGTTTAAAAAACGCACCGAAATCTCAGCTGACGGTGAGCCATGACTCACTTGACCGACCGACTTTGACGCTCGTGGGGTAAGATTTATCGTATTTTTCGTGGTGTTTGTTTTTATTTACGCAATTAATTTATGCTAATGTACAATTTTTTTTACAGTTCATGTGGAGGTCGTACTCGATCGGGTTATCGCTGCTCGGGTCTCACGCGATGAGGGCTTCCTATCCACCTGTCGGGCCCGTACGCCACTCGTGTGTTTCGAGTTGGTTGAGTTTCACATGCCGGATCGGGTTGCTAGGCACTCGGGTTCCAAAGAGTGATACCGACTCCCATCGGTGGCGAGGGTACGACAGAGGGCGAAGACGCCCACACCCACATGGCGGGGCCGAATATGAATCGGGCGAAGAAGCACAAAGACTACATAGCCATGTGGGATGCCCGACGAGATGCATCGGCGATCGCTGTCCCTGGCCCCCTGTAATGTGATCTTACCAACCCGTGAGTACATGGATTGGTACAATCGCATTACGTGCACCTCCTTACAAACCCACGCAACAGTGGATGCTGGTCCCACTCCCGATGGGCATTCAACCCATCGCGCATTCTGAGGACGTTATTGTAAGTTTTGTATTTTTTGTTTGTCTACATTGCTTTTCCTTGTTTATATTATACCGACTCGAGAATTGATGTTGCAGAGCGGATGCCAACAGACTCATACCGACGCGAGCTCGATAAGCCGGCTTCCAACTCAATCGGCCACTACAGTCCCTAGTCTCCCGGGCTTCAAAGACAATCAAAGAGGCGTTCGTGGCGGCCGGAAGTCCCCGACTCGCAGATCGAGAGTCGCGGATGTGGCAGAGTCGGCGGTTTCAGAACCGTGACGCAACCGAGAGAACCCTGCTCCGCCCGGCCCCAAAGAGGAAGGCAAGGTACGCGGAGGCAACGGGATGCCGCGCGGGAGGACTTGGCGGCGAGGCGACAACGACAGGCCACAAGGGCCACTGGAGCCGGCTGCACTGGGCGACAGATCCTAAGACGAGCCCCCGACACATACACAGCTTTCCCTAGCCAGTCGATGTACCCACCCCTTTTGAGTACTAATTTGCATCACCCCGGGTACTTTTTTCAACGAAGTTTTCAGACGGGTGGGAATCCCGGTGTCGGGTCCTCTACATCCGCACGACCAGGGCTTCTACTCGGGAGAGACGCCTTTGCAGCACTCCGCACATCACCGAGACGCAAAGAAGCAGACTCCGCTGCCGATAAACCCCGAGGAGCGGATATTTATCGACCACGAAGGCGCGGAGGTCATCTCAACCAATTTTGGTAGCGCCGTGCAGGGTGAGAGATGGCGACCTTTACTTCCCGCATGACCGACCCCAAAACACACCGTTCCATACACACCTTCGTCGCCGTAGATAGGTTTTCATTTACGTTGTTTACGTTTCGCTCATTGTAGTTACGAAGAATGTTAATTTTTTTTCGGTTGTAAAATATTATTACGATAATTCGTTGCTTGTTTTATATTAATATACAATTTATTTATTTTCTTGCTCAATTTTTAGTAAGTATTGTGTTTTGCAAATATTGTTTATATATAATACAAACACCTCGTAAAAATAACCTCCGGAAAAAAAAACCAAGTGTTTTGGGCAAACACATCGCCAGCTCCATAACTGGAAGCCCCACTTCCGTCCCCGGCCATAACTGAAGTGGGACTTCGCTCTAGACACGTGGCAACGCCGCGTGGGGAAAAGTCGCCACGCTAGCCGTAACGGAAGTTCGACTGCAGTATGGCTCTGAACTGAAGTGGGACTCACATTATGACAAAAACGTTATGTCCACTTTTTTCGAGTCATATGTTATGACCGATCTCGAAAAAACTCAGGGCTGAGCCCATGCAAATCCCCTCAAATTTCCACAAGAAACTATCAATATTGGGCCGGTCCAAATGTCCAATAACTCAGCACATTATCCAAAACCTCATTCTAGTTATGGCCAACTCAAGTAGCAGATGCCTTTAGAATTACAAGACGGCCTGCTGAAAAGGTTTATATCATTACCATGGTTTGGAAGTCTACTCTAGAGTTCCACTTCCAACTACTTTTAACGGTTTCGCCATTATTATACTCAGAGATTGTACTTCCTCCGTTGTCTTAATTTAAAAACTACACAACACGGAGATATGGGGTAATTGGTTGGAGCGGTTACATGTCTCACAGTTGACGAGTGTTCGATTCCATCGGAGAACGACTCTCGTGAGAATTTCCCTCGGTGGTAAAGGTTCATTTACAAAGAGGAGCATGAGTCATGCCCTCCTCCGTTGACGATCACGTTACGTGCCAAACCACAGGCCGAGTCCGGATTAGTTACCACTTATCATGTGGTGGACAACGAGTACCCCTCGGGGTGAACCAAAAAAAAATTAAAAATTACACATTAAAAAAATATCATAGTTAAATTATTTAAAAATCATTTAGTACATTTGAATACAATAATTATAATATTTAAGCAAGCCTTCCCTATGCAATGACGCTTTCTAGTTCGTATGAGAAGATCAAATAAATATAACATTCTGATTGTTTTATAACAACTAATTTGACACAAATAAAAAATATTTTGAAATAACCAATTTGGACGAAGGAAGTATTTGTCAGTTCACAAATTTATTTATTTTTTATTTTTTTCCTTTTGATAGAACAGTTCACAAAATTTATAAGATTTAGGTAAAAGAGATCACCTAAATTCAATTCAGTAGGAACAATAATCTCTGATGCATTAGTACTCCAACAGTGTACCAAATCAGTTGGTAGCCAAATAAAAGTAACAAGATGTTCGTTTGATTGTAAGGGCCTCAGCTATTTTGTAATTAATGAAAAATTTCTTATTCAGAAAAAAAAAAAGTTTTGTAAACGAAAAAAAAGTTGTCCATGATTCGGCTATTTTATGATTAATGAAAAATTTCTTATTCAGCAAAGAATAAAAAAGTTTTGTAAACGAAAAAAAGAAGTTGTCCATGGTAGGAAGAGCTTGATGTTTCTTAATTCAAAGGAAATATATAGTGTTTAAATCATATCATAAATAATTCTGACCCGTAATTTTAAGTCGAAAAAAACTTAATGCCAACCACGCTTCAAGTAAATTACAATTTATATTACTTATTGTATTGGGTCTGGTTTGAGTTTGGTCTGATTTGAGACTCAAACTCATACCCAAACCAGCTTTGGATTGAGTATGAGATTAGGTCTGGGGATGATTTAACACTTTAGATTTCATTTCCAGACTCAATCCAAAGTTGGTTTGAGTCTGGGTTTGAGTCTCAAACCAGACCAAACACAATCCAAGCACACATATATTACATACAACGTAGGTTGCGAGTTCGACCCTCAAGTCTAATATAAAATGAGGATAATCTTTGAATGTTTATAAAAATATATGTCAAGTAATTTTAATCGTTGATTTTGTAATATTTTATAAATTGAAATCGAATAGAAATTTTATAAAAACCGAATACCAAAATATTTTGGTATGGGTCGGTTGGGTGTGTATCGAAATTTCAATAAAAAATTCTCATAGAGTTCAACTTAATAAAAATTATACAAAAAATAAAATTATAATGCACAAATAATATAAAAACAATAAACTAGAATTTAAGAATGAAAATACAACTCTAGATAATATTAATAACAATAATAATTATAATAAAAAATTAGTTTTTTGAATAATAAAAAAAAGAGCAAATAGCCTTTTCTGCCACAAAACTAGTTACGAGTGCTATATCTGCCACAAATCATTTTTCCGTGCCTTTTTTGCCATTAAACATTTTATGAGTGCTAAAAATGCCACAAAAAGAGGGAGGGTTAAAGGAAAAATAGGTAAGAGATCAAATTAATTTCAAATAGACCCTAAAATCAAAATTTTATATTATATTGGGTACCTAATTTTATTTTATTTTTAATACTTGACCCTTCTTCCCAAATTTACCAAAACCCTCACCGCTACCTTCTTCTTTCTTCTCTTCCCACATCGAGCCACCACCACCTCCCATCTCGTTACCCAATCCCTGCCCCCACCCATACCAAAGAGTACCAAATCTGCCAAAAAATGGCTGCTTGAAGATTTGGAGAGGCGTGGTGAAGGTGGTAGCCTAGCAAAAAATGCCTAAGAACAATTAGATATTCTTAGGAAATTGGTCTGCATTTTGCATATTGCTTTGCGAGAGTCCTTTTTGTTCAAGAATTCTGATGGTTTCAGATGCAAAGCATCTCTGTTAGGTTAATTATGTACTGCAAACTAATCTACATTTTGTTTAGTACTTTGATTGGTATGTATTTTGTTTAAATTTTTTTATGGTTTTAGCAGCAAAGCACTTGGTTAATCATGTAGTGCAAAGTGATGAGCATTTTTCTTATTGCTTTGACTTATATGTATTTTGTAAAACAATTTCTAAAGGTTGGAGCAGCAAAGCATTGTGAAATTTGTTATATGTGTCTGAAATATAGACCTAGAAGTGCTTTCATCATATGGATTGCTAATCTTGGTTAATTTTCAGGGGGTTAGGGATTGTGTGGCGGGATGGGAGGTGGTGGCGGCGGCTCGAGGTGGGAGGAGAAGGAAGAAGAAGGTGGTTGAGGCTTCGATAAATTTGGGAAGAAGAGGTCAATTATTTAAAAAACAAATTGTGTACCCAATTAAATATAAAAATGTGATTTTAGGGTCTATTTGAAATTAATTTGATCTCTTACCTATTTTTCCTTTCACCCTCCCTCTTTTTGTGGCATTTGTAGCACTCATAATATGTTTCATGGCAAAAAAGGCACGGAAAAATGATTTGTAGCAGATATAAGACTTCATAACTATTTTTGTGGCAGATATAGCACGAAAACATGATTTGTGGCAGATATAGCACTCGTAACTAGTTTTGTGGCAGAAAAAGCTATTTGCTCTAAAAAAAACTGGTCTATTCGATATTTCAATTTATAAAATTAAAAATCAAATACAAAACTGAATTAATTTAATTTTTTAAAATCGAACTGAATAATTTAAAATATCAAACTAAATCGCATAACAAAATTCGGTTTTGATTTGTTTGGTATTCCGATTTAACCAAACAGGGACCCACTTAGCCATAGTACATAACGGTGACCAAAGAAAGGTCGGACTTCCCTCACTACTAACAACAAAACACCCTCACTTCGTTAACTCCGCCAACGGACCTTTCAAAGCCTCCTTTTTCATCTTCACTCTCTTCTTCTTCTCCCAAAACCTTCATCGCCATTGCTCTTTCTCACATTTTCTCTCTCTAAACTCCTCAACTCCAACAATGCAATCTTCAATTTCTCTCTCCCTTTCTTCTTCTTCCTCCATCACCACAACCAGATCCGACTGCTCTAATTCCTCTTCCATTTTTTCCAATTCTATTTCACTAACGCCGCGATCGCTTCGATTCTGCGGTCTTCGAAGAGAATATTCTTTTAATTGTTCTTCTAATTTGAAGAATTTGAAGCAGCGTTCTTATTTGAATAATAACAATTACTTTAAGGTTTCTGCTTCTTTGAGTAATGGAAGTCCTTCTGAAGGAGGTTTTGATTATGATTTAGTGATTATTGGTGCTGGTGTTGGTGGTCATGGTGCTGCTCTTCATGCTGTTGAGAAGGTTGAATTGCTCCACATTTATGCTCTTTTAGTACTACCTACATTTCTTAATATAAGTCTGAATCTTTCAGGAATATTAAAGAAGTAAAAATTAAGATTTTTTTTAATCAAAATATAAATATTACTCTCTTAAATAGAACTAGTGGTATACAAGTCATATTGGTATTTTGACTAACAAAGGTTCTTGATTTTTTCAGGGGCTAAAAACTGCCATTATTGAAGGAGATGTAGTTGGAGGAACATGTGTAAATAGGGGTTGTGTTCCCTCTAAAGCTCTTCTAGCTGTAAGTGGACGTATGCGTGAGCTTCAAAACGAACACCATATGAAGTCTTTTGGTTTACAGGTATCTTATTCTTTTATTTCTGGAAGCAGATATTCATTCTTGTGGATATTCCATGTTGTTAAGATACCTCATTATATTGTACACATGAAATCAAGAATTATGTTTTGCATAAAAAATCCATTTCTTTTAGTACTTGTAATAGTAAACTTGATTACATGGTAACTTCCTTTAGTAGTATTTAGGTTACAGTCTCAAGCCCATAGGAAAAAATTCCTTTTCGTGTTTGGATATTCTACATCATCTTACTAATACAACTTTTTAGTTTTATCTGATGGTTCATTTTGGACATTGTAATGCAAGGTTGCTGCTGCGGGATATGACAGACAGGGCGTCGCAGATCATGCAAATAATTTGGCTTCCAAAATTCGAAGCAGCTTGACCAACTCGATGAAAGCACTTGGTGTGGATATATTGACTGGTTTCGGGACGGTCTTGGTGAGTTAAAAATGTGAACAAATTTAACTAGATGTTTTTGCATTCAAGTTGAAATACTATATTGTATTCGTTTGATCACTACCATGGGATTCTTTACTAACATTCTAATGTCTACGATTTTGTGGATATACACAGGGTCCACAAAAGGTGAAATTTGGAAAAGCTGGTTCTGAGGAAACCATAATAACAGCAAAAGATATAATAATTGCCACTGGCTCAGTGCCTTTAGTGCCCAAGGGAATTGAAGTTGATGGTTAGTGTTTCTTGGACTGTACTCGTGTAACACATTGTCCTAGTTTGAAAGTTAAGATTCTGCTTACTCTCTTTTTTAAATTTTGCAACCTTTGTTTTTAGAATAATTAAGGAAACAACAAAGTTATCAGGAAATGTGTTGTGTTATTGGAATATTGGGTGGAGCAACATGGACAAATTGCAGTTGTTCTTCTGGGTTGTAAGTTAGGGTTGTTTTTGTGCGTATTTCAAGAGCTATAGTCAGTATTATTATCTCCCAGATACTTATAGAGAACAAAGATTTTATTAGCTGGGAGGTATCAGAAATCAAATTATTACTCTCCAGAACCATGCCCCCCATCGCCTGGCGCGCTCTTGTCATTTGTCATGACTTAGCTGCCACCGGGAAATAGTCAGTCATAACATTTGTTGAAGAACATATATTTTTCTCTTTTCTGTATCTTGTTGTTTCTCTTCTAGTTTTTTTTTTATTGTTAGTTCCTCTGCATCCTGTGGCCCTCATTCCCCCCTCATTCTTTCTCGTACATGTCTGCAGGTAAAACTGTAATAACCAGTGATCATGCCCTAAAATTGGAATTTGTTCCAGATTGGATAGCTATAGTAGGAAGTGGGTATATTGGTCTTGAATTCAGTGATGTGTATACAGCGCTTGGAAGTGAGGTAGGGGCGATTTATCCTCTGGACACTTCACATTCTACTCGTTTTCTATTTTCAATGAAGTACCTGGTACTGATAAGTTTTTATTTATCATCGTCTTCTCCTGTTTCTTTTTCCTGTATGTTACATTTTTTCTCATTTCTGGAAGGACTATTGCCTTAAACTACATTTTCTTGGCTCGTGTATTTGACCTGCCCTCTTAAGTGGTGCTTTGGTGACTACTTTTTCACATTTTTCATCTTCAAATCTGTAGTTAAGGACAAAGTTTGCTAATCTAATGTTTATTAAATTAAAGGACAATTTTTCAGGCAACGAATGAATTTTTAGCAGAAAACCTTACCAGTAAAGAATAGGAATTCATCATTCCAGGTTGGTGTGGTTACATGGAACATGTGTGGCCTTATGGGGTGTGTGTGTGTGTGGGGGGGGGGTGGAAGCGTATAGTGAAGTAAGGTCTGGTCATTAGAAAACTCGTACTCTGATTGACAAATTTTTTAACCAGTACTAAAATGAACTAAAAAAATAAGGCCAAAAAAATATCTGGAAACCTAATCAATGCAAATTTGTTTATCTTACTGCTTCAAGAGCCAATTCCACATGGATTGCTGAGAATATCAAGTTACTAAACCTATGGTTAAAGTTTCTTCTATCTAGTTGAGATTGCAAGCTGTAACCTGTGCCTGTCAGGTTACCTTCATTGAGGCTTTGGATCAGCTAATGCCTGGGTTTGATCCTGAGATTGGAAAATTAGCTCAGCGAGTTCTCATAAATACTCGGAAAATTGATTCTCATACTGGTGTTTTTGCTAGCAAGGTACTGTAAAGCTCCTAGTCCCTCTATTAAAGGCATATGCTATTGTTGTAGCAAAGACATGGGATTTTCTTTGACTCATTTTAAACTTTTACACATTTGGATAGATAACTCCTGCAAGGGATGGAAAACCAGTAATAATTGAGCTCATTGATGCAAAGACAAAAGAACTGAAAGGTACTCTGGAGGTAAGTTTGAGGCATATTCTTGAGGAATTGGACACTGCACATTAAAGTAGTAATTTTTTTTCTTTTCTATATATATATATATCTTTTCATGAATAGTATTAGACTTATAGATGCTTATTAGATCAAGATAGAGCCTTTTGTGCGGTAAGCTTCTCAAAGATATGAGTTGATTGAATCAACCTTCTCTCTTAGAATGCTCAGGGTCGGTCGTAGTTCTCTTCAGGCCTTTGTACTCTTGGATCCTCATGCACGTAATTTATATATTTAAGGCGACTGGGTAGGGTAACTATTTTATGATACTGGATGATTAACCGACAGCTTGCTTTTGTAACCCCACTGTTGTTGCAACTTGTTATGTGCAAATCTTATACTATCATTTCATATTCATTGTCTAAGAAGCATGGGTTTTGCTACATGCATCACATTACAAGGACTCTAAATCTAGTATTGTTTAATGACACAAGATATACCCAATTTTCTGGTTGAGAACAGAACTGAATATTTACTTGGAAGAACTCAATATGTTTTTTAGGTTGACAATATCATTACCAACAATATATGAAGTCTAAGAATAGTTTGTAAAGATACTTGTAGGATGCTTCTGTTCTAGATAACTGACAATGAAAGAAAATAGCAGTTATATCAGAAGAGGCTCCATACTCTTCATCGTTAGCATCTGCCATTTAGAATTAACAGGTATATCTTGGGAATCTGAAAATAGTTTCTGAAGAAGCTGATTCTTTTATTTTATTATTGGGTTCCTTTTTATGATCCGTTACTCTTTAAATTCTTATTTAACCCAAATTGAGACATGCTTGGGGTTCTTTTTATGTTTATAGTTTATAGAATGAATTTCCTGTGCGGCTTAGTATAACTTGTTAAATATATGGTTAACCTTTTCAGGTTGATGCTGCTCTTATTGCAACTGGAAGGGCTCCATTCACTAATGGACTTGGTTTGGAAAATGTGGGTTGAATAGTATACATATTGATTAAGCACAAGAATTCAAGTGAAAATATGAAAATAGATAGTAAACTAACTCTATTCCGTTCGTTCGCATGGTCCAGATAAATGTACAGACACAGCGTGGATTTGTACCTGTAGATGAACGCATGAGAGTCATTGACGCTGATGGGAAGTTGGTAAATAACTTACTTCTTTCCCCTTTTATGACGGCACTGTGTATGGATTCAGCTGATCCTCCATTCCTTGAATATTAGGTTCCTCACTTGTATTGTATTGGTGATGCAAATGGAAGAATGATGCTTGCTCATGCAGCAAGTGCACAAGGAATTTCTGGTTGGAAACTCTTTTGTTTTTATTTTCTGGCCCTTTGTTTTTGTCATATGTTGGATTCATACTCGGTTTAACACCTTGCATTGCTTTCTTTACAGTTGTTGAGCAAGTATGTGGAAAGGACCATGTTCTAAATCATTTAAGTGTTCCAGCAGCATGTTTTACCCATCCAGAGATCAGTATGGTGGGATTGACCGAGGTATGACTACTTTACAACCTTTTATGCGAAATTTATTTTGTAGCGCATTAACATCTAATTCTAGAGCCTTTTCTTTTAGTTTAATGAATTTCAATAATTTTAACATTAAGACCATTTTTGGGAAAATGCATGACTAATTGATTGAAAGAATACTCTGAAAGGAGTGTTGATTGTACCAATCTGTGATTTAAGCAAGAGCTGTCTGCTTTCTGTTTAAAACATAAGACTAGATTGGGCAAAAATTGGTTCATAAGTCTGATTGGGGGATTGATTTGTTTTATGATGCTCGCTCCTTGATGATACTTTTAAAGAAGATAATCATCTAGTAATAGCAAGAATAAGCTCAAATAACTAGTAAAGGTTAAATCTTTTAAAGACTTCCTATATTATTTGATTTTCCATTTTCCATTTCGAATAGGCTCACTGTTCATAGGAACATAGGAAGGGCATCCTTCTTTCTCCTACCTTGAATATTATATTGAAAAGGTTACGATGAATAATTTCAACTTCTTGCAGCCTCAAGCTAGGGAAAAGGCTGAGAAGGAGGGGTTTGAAGTAAGTGTTGTCAAGACTAGCTTCAAGGCTAACACGAAGGCCCTAGCTGAAAATGAAGGCGAAGGACTCGCCAAGGTTACAATTATAATGCTTTAGAAACCTCTGATGCATGATTTTGGAATGTTACTTTGCCTGATTTCACTCCAAAATTTGTGTCTGAATTTCCATTTGTTTCTTTTTTGGTCTACTGACAAAGCTGGCATTTGGTACAGATGATATATAGACCTGACACTGGAGAGATCCTCGGAGTTCACATATTTGGATTGCACGCCGCTGACCTCATTCATGAAGCTTCAAATGCTATTGCAATGGGGACACACATACAGGTATCATTTTGCTCTTCTCTCCCAAATGGAATCGAAAGACCCTGTATGTAGAAGAAAGAATGTGCATGCATGCTCTGAATAAGCAAACTTCGGGAACAGACCTTTTAATAAACCTAAAGAGGCATGTAAGTCAATTTTTAGAGAACAAATTCGTTTATTTCAGGGAAAAGGAAAAATGAAGCATTACATTATTGGGCTATAGCTACAACCTTTAAATGTGGGGAGAGCTAATGTCCAACTTGATGGTAACTACTAACTACTGGGCAGTAGATCATCTGTCAACATATATAATGTTGAAAAGTAAATTTATAAATATAATAAAGTTATTACATATAACCCCGTCTTTCATTTAGTTAATCTTTCGTTCCACCACCTATTTCTGTTCACTTTTCAGTCACATCTGAAAGGGTAATAGTCGCTTCAACATGCTTTTCTATAGTAATTTGTAACCTTGGAATGCGCTTTTTCCCTTTACGCGTGAGAAGATTACTGGTTCTTCTACCCTTTACCAACCCTTTGAATCTTTTCTGGATTATACAGGACATAAAGTTTGCTGTTCATGCACATCCAACCTTGTCTGAAGTGCTCGATGAACTATTCAAAGCAGCCAAGGTAAGTCTGGTTTTATCTGGTAGAAAATTATTGCACCAGATGAATTCTGTGCTTGATCAACATTGCTGAAGAATGTCATACAGATAAATAGAGAATGTCAGTGGATTATACATTAACACCCACCACAAATTATTTTTCGTTCTATACTCGAATAGCAATGCAGATAAAATTCTTGAGTACCAGTACTTGAATCTTTCCCTCACATTTAGAACTGTTAGTTGCGACTGGCCAATTCTTGTAAGAAACCCTCACTAGTGTGCGCATGTAAAACGTTGCAGGTAAGGAGGAAATCCTCCTTAGGTCCTGAACTGAAATTCTCTCACATTTTTTAACTGGTACATTAGACAACCTATTTCGAAAAACTATATGCTGTGAAATGTAGCTTGTTTGTACGAAACAATGTCGTTTAATTTTCAAAATTTAATATAAGAAAACAATTACGTCTCTCCTAGATAAATATGTAACCTTATCCGTTATTTTCTGACAGGTTAAAGTTAACGTTTCTAGTCCAGTTGGTGAGCCAGTTACAGTCTAAATTTCAAGGAGCAGCGAGTGTAATATAGCGGAGTATGTGGATTTTACGGAGTATGTTTCCATCTGCTCCAAATAACATGGAAACATGATTTTTTTCTAGTTGTACCTTTCAGTAAATTATTAGTCCTTAAACTATTGCCATACACCTTAGAAGAAAAAGAAAAAAAAAGTGCTTTCATTTCAGTTCTCAAAACATTTAATAATCTCATTGATTCGAGTGACTGATTAAAGCTTGCCTTTGGAGTGAAGTTAGGGAAATTTATTCAGTGTCCTAGCAGTAGAGATCAAGTTTGTTGTAGAAATTAGCAAAGTTTGAAATAAAAATCTCTTTCTTCTTAGTACTTCTTAGCATAGAAGATGAAGCTCTTGTTACAGTCTTGGCTGCTGTTGAGATATATTTCGGTTACAATTCATTTTATACTATTTTTTTCTACTCTTTTCACTCTAATTTTTTTTATATCTTTTTCCTCATAAAAACCAGATCTATCGCAAAATATTAATATTTAAGAGAGTAATATTAATATTTTGACTAGGGCTGTTAGCGAGCCGATTAAATCGCAAATCGCTCGTTAATCGGTTCGTTAAAATCGGCTCGCTAACTCGCTCGGCTCGTTAACGAACCGGTTACGATTCGGTAAAATGACTCGTAAATCGTTTTAAATCGCTCGTTAAACCGGTTAATAATATTCTACCGATTTTAGCGAGTTAGCGAACCCGATTTTAACGAACCGATTAACGAGCGATTTATGAGTTAACCAATTTTAGCGAGTTAGCGAACTGATTAACGAGCGATTTGCGAGTTAACCGGTTCGCCAACAGCCCTAGTTTTGTAATAGTATGATCCGATTAACGAACCGAATTACGATTTTCGATCCGATTAGCGAACCGGTTTTGCGCGATTTGATACGGTTCGATTAACGAACCGGTTTTGTACGATTTTATTTCGAATCGTTTACGAATTGAACAACCGAATCGGTTGACTAACGAACCGATTAACGATCGATTCGGTTTTCTTAACGATCCGAACCGATTTGGCCCAAAACCGACTCGGTTCGGCTCGTTAACAGCCCTAATTTTGACTAGTAAATTACCTCATTTCTTGCTTTTTTTTATTTTTTTTATTTTCGCTACATGTACCAAACGACTTATATTATGGAATTAATGTAGTATTTTATTAGTTAAAGGGTAACACTAACTTTTCAGCAAAGAACATAAGAGAAAATAAGACTTTATTTTATATGTATAAGAGAAAATACGACAATTAAAAAATTAATTTTGCTAGCGGGCAAATCTTGTCATTTAATTGACAATTGAGAACATTTGTCACTCAATTGAAGGGAAAAATTCGGCATGGGACGGACCCAATGGGTACGGTCTCACACTTCTCTCACATAAATTAGGGAGGACCCATCTGATTGACCTGCGGGACCTACCTTGCAGGTGGGTCCTGTCTAAATTTATATGAGAGGAGTGTGGGGCCGGATCCATTGGGTCCGCCCCATGCCAGACTTACCCATTCCTGAAAGTCGCAACACTGTTAGGTCTTCGCTCCTTCTTTTCTGGAAAGTGATAGCCAGGAGAGTTTAAAACATCTTGGGAGCTTGGAGTTTGATTATTCCCCTCTTGGGGCTGTTTATGATTTTGCAAAATCTCACCTGCTTTCCTTTGATATTGTTAGTTTATCATTTGTGAAACGCTCTGGTAATCAAGCTGCTCACTGTCTAGCCAGATTGGGTCATAATTTTGCTTCCACGTTGTGAGATCGAGGATTTCCCCCCTCCCCCTCTGTAATGACAGCGATCTCAAATGACCGCCTTCTGATTACTTAATTTAATGCACCCATTTGGGTTTCAAAAAAAAATACTTAAAAATGTCATTAACCTACTTTATTCGATTTATACTTTATTTTAAGTAAATTACGTCACTGAGCAGAAAGTAAACAATTTCTAGATTTTTATTACTTTCCCCCAACCTACCCCCATTCTCTCTAGAGTTCACTGTTCAACACGCGCTATACCGTACACAAACTTTTTCTCTCTAGAAATTCAGAGTAGAAGAACTCGAGGAAATATTTTCGGGCTTTTACATTAGACTAACCATGGCAGTTAAAATATTGGGCAAAATATTTTTGTCCAGAACGGAAGTGGAGGTCAAGACGAAAGTCCCACTTCCATCCTGGGCTGACATGGCATTCCCCAGACGCGCCTTGCCACGTCAGCCACTTCCGTTCTCAACTTGCAGTTTAAAAAAACCCATCAGTCTCTTCTTCTTCCTTTCACGCAAACCAACACAGCAAAAAAAAATTCCTAAGGCAAAACAAAAAAAAAACCTGCAGCCTCTCTCCCTCCCACCCCAGACCACCTCCGCTGCTTCCACCACTTTGCTCTCGCTCGCTCTCTCTCTCTCAATTACAAAGGTATGAACTTTTTTTTAAAATTTTTTTTGGGCAATTTAACTTTATGTTTTGAATTGAACTTTAAATCTACTAATTAGAGTAATTTGTTGATTTTGTGAGCTTTTTGTATTTGTGAATTTAGGGCATATATTAATTTAGGGTTTTTGTGAAATTGTGAAATTGTGAGTTGTGAATTGCTAATTTGGTAATTTATACTTAGGACATTTGTGATTTTGGTGATATAACATGTGTTTTTCTGATAAATTGTATGTCTATTATTTTTTTTTGTATAGATGTATATTCCTGCTCATCTTCAGCCTGGTCTTTATGATGCTAGTGTTTTAAACAAACAGACATCTCATAGATCTTTAAGAATATGGGGGTGATGAATCACTAAACAATCCACTAAAGATTATTAGAAAAGACGGTCAGTTTTTTTACGCGTACAAAAAAGAAACCAACCAGCGAGTGATTCATCTGATATACCAAATAGGTTTTTGGGATGTTGTAGACTAGGAAAAATTAAGGTAGATCACGCTTTAGTGACTGCATTAGTAGAGAGATGGCGCCCTGAGACCCATACTTTTCACCTACGTTGCGGTGAGGTGATCATTACACTTGATGACGTAGGATGTCTTCTAGGACTACCTACTAGGGGTCACGTAGTGTCGTGGGATGATGACTACAATATGACTCCAACTCAGTGGATTGAGCACGTATTCGACCTGTTAGGATTCCGACCCCCAGAGGCTTCAATTTCGGGAAACACCATCTTGCTGTTAGAGGTTTATGTCTACATTAGTGTGCCCCTAGGAGATGATGTTACTGACTTGGCGATAGAGCAGAGGGCTAGGGCTTTGATTTTCCTCTTGATGCCTGCTTTCCTTTTTTCCAATAAGTCGGGGGACCGGGGGAACATGCGTTTTCTCTTCACCATTAGTGGTATCCTCGAGCATGACGACTCTTGGGCTAGCGGTGTCCTTGCACATTTGTACCGGCAGATGTGCATCTCATGCATGGCTTATTCCAAAGACATGGCCGGCTGTTGTTTGCTGATTCAGGTTTGTCTAAATTATATAAAGTTTTATGTTTAATATGTAATTAGAATATTTAATAATCGATGTTTTTTGTTTTGACCAGTTGTGGGCATGGGAGCGAATTTCATATCTCCGAGACCCGATTCTAACTGATATTCCCGATGACGGTAGAGCTTATGGGGCACGGTGGAATACAGACCAGAGTTTTCGCAACGCGTCGAAATCGCAACTGGTGGTGTTTCGTGATCAACTAGATATGCTGACAGACGCACAGGGGTAAGTTAATTTCGGTAGTCTCGTATTTTTTTATTTATTTAAATTAAATGAATTTTTTACATTAACTTGAATTTATTTTTGCAGTTTATGTGGAGACCGTACCCTGATTGGGTAACTGCCGAGAGAGTGGCTCGGGATGACAGCTTCATGATGACCTGTCGAGCCCGAACGCCACTCGTCTGCTTCGAGGTGGTTGAGTACCACATGCCTGACAGGGTTACGAGGTAATTTGGCTTCCAGCATGTGGTACCAATCCAGGCGGGGGACGGAGGGAACTATCGAGGGTGTTGACCTCCACACATGCAAGGCGGGACGAAAAAAAATTTGGGAAGCCTTCCACCGCATATACATAGATTTGTGGGACAACCGCATCGATGCATTGGCGAACGCTGCTCCCGCTCCCGGTAATGTGATTGCACCTACCCGCGAGTATATGGATTGGTACAATCTCATTACCGTTCACCTTATGACGAACCCACAAAATAGGGATCCCGGGCCACTACTGATGGGCATTCAATCCATCTCTACCTCTGAGGCTATTTTTGTAAGTTTTATTCGTTTCGTTGTCAAAATTAATCTTTTTATTTTAAATATACTAATTTTAATATTTATGTTAAAGGAGGAGTCTAACAGGGTGATGCTGGAAGAACTAACCGCCAGTACAAGGATCTCATCATCTGGGCTGCCAAAACCATCAAAGATGCATTCGTAGCGGCTAGGAAGACAGTTGCATGCAGATCGCGCGCTGCCGATGTAGTAGATGTTGTAGTTCTGCACACGATCGCACAACTGAGAGAGCATGTTGCAGGTAGGGCTGCGGTTGGGAGGCAGGGTACTCGCCGGAATCGGCAGGCCACTTAGGAGCACATTGTCGCGCGGCGCCTTCGGCAACGTGGCGATGCGCCGGGACCGTCTCAACCGCATGAAGATCCTACTCAACCTCATACTCAATTCACGTCTCAGGTCCCGTCTTAGGCTGATGTACCCACCGGGTATCAATACCAATTTGCGAGCATCAACACTTTCCCCCGGCTATTCAGACGGGGGACATCCTGGAGCGGGGTCCTCTTCATCAGGACATCCAGGTGTCTATGTTGGTGGGACGCCCTCGTTCAGCCTTACCTGGACCAGACTAAGACACAACAGCACACTCCACTGCTCCAGTCGCATTCACCTGAGGAGCCGATGCGTATCGACCCCGAAGGCTCTGAATTCATCGAGACGATGCATGGTAGTGTCGTGCGAACCAGGGACGGGCACACATACTATCTACGGAAGAACCCGAATCCAACAGTTAGATACACACCGTCGGGGCAGTAGATATGATTTAATTTTCTTTTGCTTTTAGTTGTTAAATTATTGTTACATACAATTTGTTTTATATACGATTTCTTTGTTTTTTTCGTTGTTCATTTTTTATTAATAAAGTCGGTTTTGCCACAGTATTTTCGTACACAAATTTTGGTAAATATTATGTTTTAGTTATTTTTTATGTTGTAAAAATACCAACTCAAAAAATGGTAGAAAAAAAACTAAGTGTTTTAGGCAAAAATTATCTGTTAGTTCGAACGGAAGACTTCCGTTCTGGGACCAACACGGAAGTCCCACTCCGTTCTAGGCTGACGTAGCAATGCGCATCTGAAAAATGCCACGTTAGTTCCGTCCTGCGTCTTGGTCCCAGGACGGCTTCGGTTCTGAATAAGAATGTTGTATCAAAAAATTTTTTTGATGCCATTTTACGACAATTCTACTCAATCAGTATTATTCTAATGCAAAGTCATATATTCTCATTTCCGTCTTCCCTTTGAACAAACAAACCGAGAGAGAAATCACCAACATTTTCGTTTTCCCTTTCTAAACTTCCTATGCCGATCCATTGATCGATTCTGGAGATTTAGAGATATATTTAGGGGTTATTTCTCGTTCGAACGTTCAGTTTTGATTGGAACTGTTGTATAAACAGTGAGTAATCGGAGATGTTTTTGGTGGATTGGTTCTATGGAGTATTGGCATCGCTTGGATTGTGGCAGAAGGAAGCTAAGATCCTGTTTCTAGGCCTCGATAATGCCGGCAAAACCACCTTACTTCATATGTTGAAAGATGAGGTCTTTTTTTCTAGGTTTTTTTATTATTGAATTGAGTGATTTTCATCTGTGTTACTTAATTATTTTTATTTAAATTCCTAAATGAAGTTATGAATTAATCATCTGTGAATCTATGAGTAATTAGAATTTTCCTTAAATATTCTTTCTGCATTTGTTTGATAATTTTTTGTTTTCATTTTTCGGTTTTTGACTTTCTAGGGTTTTTTCCTTGCATTAACTGATTATATTCGTAAATACAGATAAGGTAATCATCGGTGAATCTGTAATTATGTGCCTGGTTCATTAGAATTTTGCTTACAAATTCAGTTTGTTTGTGGAGGTTCATTTGGTATAAAGAATTTATGAAGGTTGTTGAAATTTGGCTTCTCGTGTACTTTATGAATTAATTTGTTAATTTAATTTGAGTTTTAATATGAAATTTAATAGAGGTGGATGTGAAATATTATTGGTGCTTTTGCAGAGATTGGTCCAGCATCAGCCAACACAGTATCCAACATCAGAGGAGCTCAGTGTTGGCAAAATCAAGTTCAAGGCCTTTGACTTGGGAGGCCATCAGATCGCTCGCAGAGTCTGGAAAGATTATTATGCCAAGGTATACACTTCTCCAGTTCTCCTCTTTCATTAGTTAATACCTGCAGATTTTGAGGATTTCTTAGTTATGATGGTATAACAATTTGTTGTGTCAATTAATGTAGCACTAAACTTTGATGCTCAGATTTTCCTTGGTTTTTATTTATTTTTCACTATGGGTTCTGTTAGTTGCCATGACCATACAATGATTTGATCCATTTCTGGTAGAAAATCGCTGAGTTTTCTGATTTTACTCTTTATGTTTTAGCTATTTATGTCATATCTACTTGAATGAGGTAGATGCAGGATGACATATTCTTTTAAGGTGTTTTGCCGGATATTAGTTTTAGTTCAGATTATAATTAATTTGCTTTAAATGTCTGTAGCAAATGTGTTCATACCTGCTCAAACTTATAGGACCTCATTTTTCTTCAAATCAGATTATATTGTCCAAACTTGGTAGAAGAATTTCTGTTACTGTCCTGTTCAGCAATCTATTTATAAAGGATACTCAAATACTCGCGTTAACTATATCATTTTGACTGGTGTAAAGGAAACCTACTTAGCAGCATTGTTTTTAACTAGAATAGCAAGAATTGAATCATGAACCTATGTTGTTGTGCCTTCATAATCCCAAATAAAAGTTTATGGTGTTTATTTGATTCATGGGAGGCCTATACTGACTTGGAAGTTCGCTGATAATACCTTGCCTATCCCAGAAGGTGTTTCAATAGTACCTTACCACAACTTCAGATTTGATTTGCTGATAACTCTCTAGAATTATTTTTTCCTTCTTTTTTCAATTTTCCTCGAATCTGAACAAGTTAAAATATGCAAATGTGGAAAAGGATGGGCCTGGTGCTGGTAGCCATTGTCAGGAACCATTACTTTTCTGAAAGCTTCTGATGTAAATGAGAATGCAAGGTATTGTTGGGATGATTGTTCTTTTACTTCTACGCTGTCAAACCATGTGTAATAAATAGTCTTTGAATGAGGGAGGACAATGGTTTCTCAATAATGTGATTTATCTCTCAAAAAAGGGAAAATATGTGATTTATCCCTGAAGTGAAACTTTCTCCACTGTGTGCTGCATTTTTCTAATTGTTGAGTACTTGACATAAAGCCATCATAAGCATGGACTTTTTTCCTTTTATTATTTTGCTATTATACTGGCCTTATTGTGCCACACTGAAGGTTTGCGGTGCGTCAGTCAGTCTTTCCATTTGGTTGGAAACCTCTTTATCTACATCTCATGATTTGTGTTCTTATCACCCTATTCAGATTTTTACTTCTCAAGTCAAATTATTGTGGTGCGTGTTCGCTTGGTTTGATTCTACGTTTAGCGACTTTTCATTTTTGTTTTTTTTTGTATTTATTTTTGGGTTCTAGCTCATCTTTTTTTCTTCCTTAAACAAAACATAGAGGATAAAACAAGAAAAAATGAGATATGCTTCTGATTGTTGTACGAGATGAAATATTGAGTGAGTTTTGGCTTCACTTTAGATTTCAATTGGATAAAGCATAATTTGAGAAGTTTATTCTGTTTTACTATTGCTTCCAATTGAAATTGTGTACTCTGAAAGTGGTTTCATGAGTAATTCAAAGTTCAAACTTCTTCTAAGGTTTCATCGCAGTTTTTAACTTTCAAAACAGACTGAAAAATCAGTGTTTAGGTACATAAAATTTTAGTGTTTTTGTTGGTCCAACTATCATTGCTATATAGGAGATACTCTAATTATTTTCAAACGTGGTGTATATTCTCTGATTTCAATGCTGAATCTATATAGATGTATAACATGAATGTGTGATTGTGAAGGTGGATGCAGTTGTCTACCTTGTGGATGCCTATGACAAAGAAAGGTTTGCGGAATCAAAAAAGGAGCTAGACGCCCTCCTCTCTGACGAATCCTTGGCTAATGTTCCTTTCCTGATTTTGGGGAACAAGATTGACATCCCTTATGCTGCTTCTGAAGATGAGTTGCGTTACCATATGGGTCTGACAGGCCTTACTACCGGAAAAGGAAAGGTATACTTGGCAGACTCAAACGTGCGCTCTCTTGAGGTGTTCATGTGCAGCATTGTTCGTAAAATGGGTTACGGAGAAGGTTTCAAATGGCTCTCTCAATACATCAAGTAGTGCGCGTAGACAGGAAGATTTTGTTTTTTCTCTTTTCTTTTATCTGTATTGAACTCGAAAATGAAACGTCTGTCTGAAAGCAATGTTCAATACATCTCTCTCTTTCTCTTGCTCTAGTTATTGGTCAAAATGTAGTACTATACTATAAATGACAGGATGATTTGACACTAAATGAGGAGGAATGATATACAAGTCAAAGACTAGAGAAATCATTCCATAATCCTTCCTTCAGATTCTCCTTTGTTGGTTTCTCTTTTCGGTGTACTTTTCAAATAGTAGTAGGCATTGACGCATTGCACCCATTGAGGGGTTATTGTCTATGGAGTTGATCTTGTGTAGTTTATTATGGTATCAGCTAATTTGGCAGCTTAAGTCCACTGCTAGATAAAAGCTAAAATGGGTATTGCTATTTAAAGGAGAGCAAGTATTCGTTGGAAAGTTAAGATTTGATTTTTTAGCATAAAAGTGAAAGTTTATGAGAGGCGAAGAAGGGTATGAATAAAGTCCACACAGGAGAAGAGGAATTATAAACTTTTGGATGTACTGACGTTAATACATGCATATTTTGGAAAGTAAGGACTGAAATGTACAAGTAAATGATCATTTCTCTCTCTCGCTCGGAAAACTTCATACTTCATGTGTATATACTTGATAAGATTAAATCTGAGAATCTCATAGTCAGGAGCTGGATGTTACAGAGTATATGAGAAACAACATAACTGAACTCTATTGACTTGTATATTTATATTACTATTATTATTATTAAAAGAACAACAAGGGATGTAGCTCAGATGGTAGAGTGCTTGCTTAGCATGCGAAAGGTACTGGGGATTTCTGCTCTCCTTTGCTTCCATTTCGGTAATACTCCATTAATCCCATACTCAGTAGTATATCATATCAACTTGTTTCCGTTTCTTTGACTACTTTTTCTGCCCCAAAATGCCTGCAATTTTGATGTGTATTTGTAAAACAGATATATAGTGGGTGTGATGAAGAATACAGATTGAAAGAAGGCGGGGATCTACACGTTCCTTGTGAAATAGCTAACGAATTTTGTTATGGACCTTGTCTATCGGAAACTAGATCACTTCTTAAGTGTATTGATAAGTTGGCATCTGGCTTCATATTTTTAAACCATGCCACTACTCAAATCATACGAAACACACTCGATTCTGGATATAGTCACACTCCTCTTAGAGGTATCTATACCTATCTATATATTCAGTCCTAATTATTATTACTTGTAAAATTTTCAAAATTTTCCAATAAATTTGCTAGTTAATCATCAATCAGCATAATGTGACATTAATTCCAATGCTAATTAATTAGTAATGTTTGTATGCAGGGGTGTTTATTGTGGGGAATGAGAATAAATTAGCAACCTGTGATATGATTAGCAGTGCATCAGCAACAGGATCCCAATATGCCTTTGTTCTTCTAATATCAATTTGTTCCCTATTTATTTTGCTACATCTTTGACAACCCGATTCGATGGATTACAGGGGATGGAACAAACATTATCGAAATCCCAAGTTTAAATGTATTTTGTTACGAGACTTCTCGCCGCATCAGGGTGGATCGTTTGCTTGTTTTCACTTGCAAACCATCTTTAGACTTTAGGGATGATGTCTAATGAACTCAAAGGGAATAGTTCATTTTTTTTAAAAAAAATGTAATTTTAAATCTTTCAATGATGTTAATGCATGTTGTTTGAGAGAGAAGACGCGATGTTTCAATAATATTGTTATATGTTATATAGAGAGGGAGGAACCTGAAGAAACTTCAATAGAACATAATAGTAGATAATAATGATAGGTGAGTTTAACAAGGAGAGAAGAAAGCCACCCAAGACAAGCAGTGAACCCTCGTTCTACGATAAGCATAAGAAAATAAACATTGTTTCTTGACCTGTTTTAACACATACATAATCCAGAGTTAACATAAGTTATGCTCTATGCTTAAAATCCTATATTACTGAATCTGCTAAGTTAACCAAAAGAGTGAGCATTTGAGCAAAAAGAACCGCTGAAACTACCTGCAAAAAGAACAATGAAAATAAGTAATATGTTCTTCAGAAGCAGACATTAATGCAAGATAATACCAAAACAAAATTTGCGTAAATTGGAAATATGCACAATCATTCAAAGGCGAGGAATAGCATTTACAGGCGAGGTTGAGCAATTCATTCACAAAGCTTTCAATGTTTACCCTTAGTGTTTTCAACTATCACCTTGGTCCCCAGATCAACAACACATTCAAAGAATCGAAATTTCAAACAGAAGATTCAAATTTTATTCTTCAAATCTCAATGCAGACTACCGAAGATGTAAACTACCCAAAATGGCTAATAGAAACAAGAAAATTGTATGATAATACACGTTTCATATTCTGAACCCCGTGTTTCTGTTAAGCAATTAGCTACATCTTGTCTTAAGGAACATTGCATACTACTAAGAACATTGTATTAATCAAAACTTAATAAATAAATAAATAAGTACCTCAATCCAATAGCAGCACAAGGCTCTCCATGAATCGGCTCTCCACCATGTAAGGCCCATCAACCGCAAGATCTTTAAACTCCATGTCATCAGGATTTAGTGCACAAATCTTGTTCTTAACACGCTTTCGTTCACCCAACTTCCGTTCACCAAACGCATCAATAACAATCTTCCCGCTGCAACTTACACCCACAACAAGTCCAATTGGATCATCCATCATGAGAAAATCAAACTTTCTCTCCCACGATGAATTCCCATCAATATCCTTGTTCATCTCCCAAAAGCAACAATTCAAATACTGCATCAAATCTCCAGCTGACTTAAACACACACAAACCAACAGAACCATTCCAGTTAAAAATGCTCATAACAACATTATCATCCAAACAATCATCATCGTAATCCTCGGGCATTTCCACTTCACGAACAACCTCATCCTTCAAGTCAAATGACATTACCCACTCAATTCTATCGCGGGGCGTCTTTGCTACTAGCCAATGCAAGCATCCATCAACAAATGCATTACGATTATTAGACGCCACATGCTCAACATTAACACTAACACTCCTCCATTTCCCACTATTCAGACTATAAACCTCTACCCTGGTTCGCACCCTGGGACCAGAATAAATAATCCTAACAACTCTATAATCATTCTCCGGCTCGTAAAACCCAAACCCTACAACAGGGTAATGCTTATAGACATTTTCCAACAAATCAACATAGCACGAAAACTCGGTACTCAATTTCTTATATTTCTGAATAGAAGGATTAAAGAGGTTTCACCGCCGGCATAAGGCTCTTTATTATCAGTCAAGCACATCAGTCCATTACAAGAACCAACAAATCGTACGGTTCCAGTGCGAGTACGAAAGGGAATTTTAAGAGTGGAGTGACGAGCTAGGGTTTCGTCATCGGAGAAAACCTCACAATGGGAGTTTTCAGAGAGGGATTGGGGAGCGATTAGTATATAATGATTATAAATTGAGCGGGAAATGTGATAGGAGATAAAATTAGGGTTTTTGATTCGACCATACCAGAGCTTGGAGATGGAGGTAGATCGGATTAGGGTTTTGATCGGAAGTCTGGAGAGGATGTTGGTGAAGAGCAACGGCGGGAGATCGTCGAACGATGTCGTCTTACCTGATGAGGAGGAGATGAGAGAAAGTGGCAGGTCATTCCACAGCGACGTCGTATCATCCATATCGGGGAGGGGGGGGGGGGACCAACTCCGGGTTCGGATCAGGAAACCGACCGTCGGTTGAAGGGGTCTTTTGGGTAAACGGATTTTTTTAGTGTGAAGTGGATAAGATAAGAAGAAGTAACAGTGACTATAAATGGAAAAACAAGTGGAGAAACCCTAATTACTGTATATAACAATTGAGTTTCAGAAGAAAAAGAAAGAGGTGAAGTATTTTTTACTTTTTATCTTTTATCTTTGAGATATTAGCTTTCTTTTGCCCATGAACTATTTACGAATTTTTTTTTTGCCCAAAATTTATTTTTTATTCGCATTTTACCTTCTGACTATTTGCGCAGGCCAAAACTGCCCAAATGAGGCTGATTCCGGCAAACGAAGCAGTGCAGCTTAGTCATCTCCATTCTAAGTAGTATGAGTTAGAGGTAATACTGTCCAATTCAAAAATACACTACATCATCCCCTCCAAACAACCCCATTATCCATCCCTTTCCAAAAATCAGCCTCATAACTCCATAAAATCCCTTGTCTTTAGTTGATTTGTAATGGTTATGTAATGTGTATGCACAAGATTAGGGGTTTTATGGATGGGAAGTAAACAAGTGAGTAGAACCCAACAATGAGTTTTATGGAGTTATGGGGCTGATTTTTGGAAAGAGATAGGTAATGGGTTGTTTGGAAGGGATGATGTAGTGTATAAAATAGATATAGTGAATGTATTTTTATATGGGACAATATTACCCCTGACCCATACTACTTAGAATGGAGATGACTGAGTTGCTCTGCTTCATTTACCGGAATCAACCCTATTTGGGCAGTTTTGGCCCGCGTAAATAGTCAGAGGGCAAAATACGAGCCGAAAATAAATTTTGGGAAAAAAAAATTCGTAAATAGTTCATGGCAAAAAATGCTAATATCTCTTTATCTTTTAACCAACCTGACTTGACGGACGGAACATGTGGAAAGTCTTTACAGAACGTTTGGTATGCTGAAAAATAATTTTTTCATACCGAATCATTTTTATTTGGATTGTGCATATATATTTTTTATTCCAATTTCTGGAAAAATAAAATTAGATTGAAATGTTAATTCTTTTTACTCTATTGTTAGAATAAAATGGGATTAAATATAATATGATATCAATGTCCTAATATCATATATTGATGAGTAGACCTAATTAAACCTATCATTTACAATTTTTTATTTGAGTAGCGTTGATTATATATCAATCATATACAAAAGGAGGTGATATTTACATTCATCTTTTAGCTTCTTAAACTTCTCTCTTGCTTATTTTATTAGTAAAAAGATCTTAATACTCAAATTCAACTCAAGCCAAACATTCCAAGAAATAGCTAAAGGTATTAAAGTGAATTATTAGCCACTTTGATCATCAACGTTTTTTCGCCTAGCCACTTTGGTCAAAATTTCAAGTTTTTTAACTTATTTTATCATTAAACATTTTTCGGCCTGCCATTTTGGTCAAAAATGATTTTTTAAACTTTTTTCATCACTAAATTTTTTTCGATCTGCCATTTTGGTCACTAAAGTTTTTCCATTCTGCCATTTTGGTCACTAAAGTATTTTCATTCTTCCATTTAGGTCACTAAAATTTTTGACCAAAATGGCTGACCGAAAAAACTTTAGTGACCAAAATGACAGGCCAAAAAACTTTAGTGATGAAAAAAGTTAAAAAAACCATTTTGACCAAAATGGCAGGCCGAAAAATGTTTAATGATGAAATAAGTTAAAAACTTGAATTTTGACCAAAGTGACTAGGCGAAAAAACGTTGATGATCATAGTGGCTAATTATTCGTATTAAAGTATTTTCATTTATAAAACAAGGAGGGAAGGAGTGTGAGAAGCTAATTAGTTGTGCGAATATTATTTCTCATATGCATATCAAAAAAAGAATATTATTTCCCATATTAAAAAATATAGCTTAATTATTGAAATATTTATAATAAAATGTCACCATAGCCGTAAAAATAATTTTTTCTCGAATTAAAAAATAAATAAAAATACTACCATGAAAAATAAATCTTTATGTAATTATGATTTATGATATTTTATCAAGCGATTTTTTTTTCCGAAATAAGAATATGTAGCTATGTAATTTGGACATTATGATTAATTAAAATGAGGATTGTAAGCCCTAAGGGCGAACAAACTCAGTTTTTGATATTGGACAAACTTTTAATGTTGTGTCTAATGATCTTAATATTTGTGATAGAATATAGGAACTCATTATGGAAGCTCTAAGTACTTCAATCAAGCCATTGAAAGCCATTGGTATCAAGATTCAAGATATGCAAGGCTCATTTATCAAGATTGAAGATTGAAGACTTAGGTTTGGTTAGTTTAGCTTTGTTGTCATAAGTAGTTATCTTATAAAGCTCTAACCAAAGCTCTCATGAACATAAGCTCTACACCCCAGTCTTGCATGTTTTCATAAACAAGTTTTCGAAAGGCTTAGCTTCAAAATGATCCTTACAAGTGTTCGTATTTTAAAAAGCCTTTGTTTTCTAAGTCTAAGTCCTTTAAAATGGTTTTCCAAGTGTTCTTACTTGTTACCTTTTAGGAAAATCTTTTAGACTTCTAAAGACTTTAAAAGATTTCAAAACGTGTGAAAAATAAGCTTAGAAGTTCGGTCAACCGAGCTCAAGCTCGGATCAACCGAAGAGAAACTGAGAGGTCTGAAAATAGGGTTCGGTCGACCTTAGGGGAGGTCGGTCGACCGAGGGTCTTGGACGGTCGACCGAGGTGGCCTTAGGTGGATCCGAAGTCGAGCTTCGGTCAACCGAAATCTGTTTTAAACTAGCCGTTTTTTTACCGTTAAAAAGTCATTTTTCAGCCAAATTTGAAATGTATATATACTCCAAAGCTAGAGAAACATTCTAGGACTTGCAAATACATTTTACATTGATTTCTTATCAAGTCTAAACACTCTCAAAGTAAATGCTCTTCATTTCCATGATCTAAATCATTCAAGAGCAATCTTTGAAAAGCAAGACAGAGTGGAATTCATATGTTCTAAAGAGCAACAATTCTTGTACTTCAAAGGTATTAATCTTTCACTTAGAAGAGTGAATATTCTTTGTATTAAACATTCATTTCTCCCTTTCTTTGTGATTGGGTAATTGTTGTAAAAGTCCTACTTAGTGTGGGCAAGCTCTTAGTGAGTTTCTTGGTATTGTGGTTGTGTTTGTAAAACTCTTAGTGAGTTAGCCACAAGTGTAACATCTTCTTAGTGAAGTTGTTGCAAATCCTTGGGTGCGGCTCAAGGTAGTGGATGTAGATTCTAAGTGAATCGAACCACTCTAAATCCTTTGTCTTGTTATTGGGTTTTACTTTGCTTTCAATCATCTTGCTCAAACTTTCAATAGCATTGTTTAGAGATTCGAAAAAGTTGCCAAGATTAGTTAAAACCCAATTCACCCCCCCCCCTCTTGTGTTTTACAAGGATATAACGATCACTTATTATTAATAGATGATTCCAGTTTCACTTAAATTCATTCCACATGTTACAGTGTAGAATGGTCTTTTCACTTTTCCAAATTCAAGTTAGAAGAGTCTGTCGGGTTAATAGTCGGGTCATGTCGAATCTGAATTGGATAGGTCGCATTATGACACTTATAAACGCGAAATTTTGTGTGGTAAAAAAGACACCGAAAAATTATTTATTGCAGAAATAGCACAAAAAATTACTTTTGTAGCAGAAAATGCATAGAAAAACTATTTATATAAAAAATAAGATACAAAACTATTTTCCATTCTTTATAATTTCTTAACCTAATCATCTAATTTGCCTCAAACATAATTAACTCACCATATGTGCTAATACAACGTTATTACGGTAATAACTTAAACAAAGAAATTTAAAAAAGTAAAAAAAATAATAATTAAGAATCTAATTCACCCCTCCCAATGTAAAAAAAAATTAAATAATTCTCATAGTCCAATTTTATAAACATCCACATCCCTAAAAAATACACATCGTGAGGAGATAAACCTACATGAAGTAGGTAAAACTTATATGCCTTAATACTAAAGTGACTACCGAAAACAACCCATATTCAGAAAGTGTTCGATCAATCAAGGGAATAGCTCAACATGTTTCTGGTGTTGTTGAATATACGATAGATAGTAAAAGGTTTGGAATTTATACGAACTCGGAAAATGTGAATTGAATTAACCTTGTTTCGTACTAAAGTTAGCGTCGATTCATTGAACACGAGTTCACATTCATCATTTATAATTTTGTGACTCCTATTGAACTAGTTGTCCTTTGACTCGACGATCTCTCACTAGATACATTATCACATTGAGTAAGTCTCATGTATCGGGTGAGTTTAAGTTTGAGTTTTTGGTCACAGTATCAAATTAATATCAAAATCAAATCAATTTCTTAATGATTTAATATTTAATATTTTATTTGTAAACTTAATTTAAAACTGATTTTAATTTAAAATTGAGTCTTCAACTAAATCAAACACAAATTAAATCCCATGCAATCTGATTCATAATCATGAGAGAGTATAAGACCATGTCAATAACTTCTCCATATTTAGGACAGTGACTTTGTCAAATTTGTTTTTATTTTTTTATCTTAATTCTCCTATATTTATATCATTTACGATTTTTTATAAGTATAATTCAAATATTTATTTATAAACTGCTTCTAACCTCAAGAAGCTCTTCACATTTTCGCTATTCCGGACCAAACACATTAAAATTGATTGTTTTTTTTTTTATCCGGAATGAAATATGTTGTTGTTATAAAATGAAATTAAACAGAAATCAGTCAAATCCTGGACAAGGCAATACTCGATGGCCATCTCCAAGCTCGGCCTATCTCCACAGCTCCGCAACCGGAAGACATATTTACCATAGCCCTTGGACTTCAAGCATTTCGATTTATTCTTGGTAAATTGGGCATTTGTGATCTCCATCCTCTTCTTGTTAGGAGGTATTAGCTGGAATTCTATTCGGTTTGGAATTCAGTTTGTAACTATTTAAAGAGCACGGCTCTGTGAATATACACAAGAAAATATTTTTGTTCCACTGAGATTTTACCTTCCTCAACTGAATTGAGTTTTCTTGTTTTTTTAGGATTGTTGAATTCAATTGTGAAATCCCATCTCGCTTTGCT
Source organism: Vinca minor (assembly GCA_026122235.1). NCBI lineage: Eukaryota > Viridiplantae > Streptophyta > Magnoliopsida > Gentianales > Apocynaceae > Vinca > Vinca minor. The sequence goes on along the minus strand of JAOCZM010000201.1, from coordinate 4,807,234 downwards.
CCTTTCCAAGCTAAAAAAAAAAAAGAAAATTCTGGGAATTTGACGAGATGGGGTTGAATTTTTTTCAGCAAGATTTGAGCTTGTTTGCCGCTTTCTTGAATTGGGCTGGAATCTGTTGACCAAAAATGCAGAGTCGATAGCAGGATTTTGCAGCAAAATTAGAGCTTTTTTTACAGCACTTTGAATTGGATTGAATTGGGAAGATGGGAAATCATGGCATCTAAGTCAGAAAATTTTGAGCAAAATTTTTGGGATTTGTTAGTATAATTCTTGAATTGAATAAAGAAAGATGGAGAATTCAAAGGCAGCAAGGTCAGAGATAATCTTCAATTATGAGTTGTTTCCATTTGAAATAATGATTGAGATACTGTCAAGAGTGCCTGTTAAGTCACTTGGGAGATTTGCTTCTGTTTGTAAATCATGGAGATCTCTTATTACAAGTGATATGTTTATTCAGACACATCTCAAGTATTACAGTATTTCGGATGAATCTCAAAATATATTCTTGATGCCTTCATATATTAAGCAATTGGAGAAATACTCATATTCATTGTTCTCTGATAAGACATTCCTTGAGATTGGAACTTTTGTTCTGCCTATGTTGTATGCTTGGCTTGAGTTATTGTTTGTTGGGAATTCTTGTAATGGAATAATCTGTTTCACAGATCAAAAGGATTTTTATGGGAGAAAGGTGTTTTTGTATAATCCTTCTCTTAAGAAAATAAGAGTTATATCTCATAATTGTTTTGCTGATTCGATGTATGATCGCAGTAGAGTTTATTCGAAACTGGGATTTGGGGTTTCACTAAGTGATAATGACCTTAAGGTTGTAAGGATACATTATGTCAAAGATAGGAATTTGAAGATGTTGGGGAATGTACGACCTCTAGTCAAGGTTTATAGTTTGAAAGCAGATTGTTGGAAAATAATTACGGCAGACATAAAATGTATAGTCTACCACAGGTCGGTTTCTTGTAACGGAGCTGTGTACTGGTTGGCGCGTAAAAGGGATAAATGGGGTTGCTATACTATCTTGTCGTTTGATGTGACGAATGAGGTTTTCCGTGAGATTGCATTGCCTGCTGAATCTATCTCTTTTCGTAGACGGGAATATATTGGTGTTCAAAGGTTTGCTTGCTTTCTGCAAGGATGCGTTCAATAATAGAGATGATAGAGTCAAATGCTATGAATTGTGGGTTATGAAGGAGTACAGTGTGACTAACTCGTGGACGAAGCTTTCCACTTTCGAGACGGATCAACCACTATCAAAGGTAATTGGATTTACAAAGAGCGGAAAGCTTATAATGCAAAAGGACTGTGGTACATTGGCATCCTGGGATCCCTTAAATAACCTGATAGATATACTCAAGATTAACGGTTTTCTGAATCATGTTGATGCTTCTTTTGTTGAGAGCCTTGTTCTACATGGAGAAGAAAGTAACAATTCAGCCGATGCAATGTAAGATGTTCATAACCTTTTTCAGTTGATGCATTTGATATTTCTGATAACCATATAGATAGCTGATCAGTACAATTCTAGAGAAATACAAAATTTATGGCGCTACGAGAATAAGTTTACACTATTGATAGTTAGGTCTTCGGCTCATGTTACATTTAGTTGACTTGGCAAATAGGATAATAAAAAATGTTACATTACGTTTAGTTGGAATAAAGACTCTGAGATCACGAGTAAAGGTCTTCCTGTTAGTCTTGATTTGTCGTCATTAACTGCGTCGTTTTCCTACACGGGAAGTGGGAGTGTTGATTTGTCGCCATTAATTGCGTTGTTTTCTTTTGAAGTTTTCTGTCCACCAATTTTGTACTATGAATATTGGCACGTCATATATTAGTTCACATTTCATCAAGTGACAAGTGAGTCATGTAGACAGTTGCACACCTTCACATAACTAACTCCATTCAACTTGATCTATTGCATGTTTTTGTGTTTCATCCGTCACGAACTATACCAATTCTCACTTCTGACTATCAGGTTAATGCTTCCCGGAACAAGCTCAAGTATGTCTATCCTTAATCCCTGGGATCTGCCCTTAAACATCGCGGGCACTTGCAAGATTCTGGTCCATGGTGATGACGTCACGGTAAGGGTGGCTGGTGATGTTGATATGGTTGATTATGGTGTCAACGAATTGAAGAATTTGTGTCGTAGACGACCAGCTTTAGTGGGGATTATGGCTAGGCCTCAAAGTGCACCTTTAGCATTGCAGCTTAGTGTGCAGAACTACTGTTTGATTGTTCGGGCAAAATCACTTGATCGTGTTCCCCAATCTCTGAGAGATTTTTTGGCTGACCCTGCAATATGTTTCGTTAATGTTGGTTCGAACAAGTTGTACCTTAGCCCGTTTAATTTGGAGGAAAGTGGCATTATTATGTTCAGCGATTTAATTAGCAGAGCCCTTAAGTTGAACAATCTTCGTGGATTGGGATTAAAGTTACTTGGAGCTGAAGTTGGAGTTACAGTCGATGAATTTGATGCTGCTGGTTCTTCCATCGACTGGAGTGCAGACGTCTTCTCAGATATGGATCTCCAGTTGGCCATTCATCATGTCTATGCGTGTCGCAAACTTCTAAGTTTGCTTGATATTTCCTTTTAATTAAACTTCTAAGTTTGGCACAAAGGGGATGTAGCTCAGATGGTAGAGCGCTCGCTTAGCATGCGAGAGGTACGGGGATCGATACCCCGCATCTCCACCACCTCTTGTGTTTTTTTTTTTTTTTGGTTGTAAATACTTCAGTATCCTTATTTATCTTTTGTCCTTTGAATTCCTGGAAAGGTTTCAATGAATTTCTTTTTCTATTTTTCTAAAGGTTTAGAAGAAAACATTACTTGTAAAAATTGGGAACCAAAGAGATGAAAGAAGAAGTAAAAGTTTGTTGGCTGCTGCTATATAACCCACACCAAAGTCGGAAAAAATTCTCATGGGGACGGTCCCTTCCAGTGCACTGTGAGACATGAAGGCTTTGCGACCTGCACAACGCAGTGCGGGTCCCCTGCCTCAAATTATGTGAGAAGAGTGTGGGCACTGCACTCTCAAGCCCTGCACTCGGTTACTCAAAGCAAATTAGTAATTACGGAGGCTGCCTTTTCTCCTAATAATTGGGAAGAACAGTTACTCAGCAAATTAGTAACCATCATCACCCTAATAAATCTCCCACTCCTTAGTAACTTCCACCCCCACCCCCTACTACGGGTGAAAATTCTCTGTCCCCAATCTTGTCTCTAACCAATCAGAATTTACTATATAAATATTTTTTTCAATTATATATACACATGGTGAATTGTGATTGAATGGGGACACACACGGAGACACACACAGGAACAGGAACAGAAGATTTTTTGCCCCTACTACTAGTACTAGAAAAACAATTAAATTAAAAAATCTTTTAGGTCCACTGTTATTCAACAAGCACAATTACACATCTACTGATTAAGACAAGACTAATTTTCCTTTCTCTCAGGTAATCTTTCTTTAGGATTTTTTCCTTGATTTGATTATATATAATTCCATTACATTTCACTGTACTTATAACTAGCATATACATATTTCCTTATTTCCTCAAAATTAATGACATGCTATAGATATTATGCAATTATTTTGTCGCAGGTTTTTCAATTTTCCAAGAACATTGGCAATGAGCTGACAAGCCAAACCCAATCCAACTGGAACGACGAAATAATATTGCAACTTCACCTCTACACAAGGAAATAATATTGAAATACAAATGACTATTTAGTATTCCTTAATATTATTGGCTTGGAGCTTATGATTATTATTTGCTACATATTCAAGAAACTTCTTCGGAACCAAACACTTCTAAGAATAATTATTCTCGCCAAGTAGGATAACAACTATTATAGTATTAGGTTGCGCCCCCATTATATCTATCATGGTACATATTGAGGGAAAAAAAATGTGAGCACTCGAGACCTTAGCTTTAGCCCATTAAAAAAAAAGAAAAACAGAAGAAATTTAATAAGCAAAAAATATGAAGAAATAGAAAAGAAAAATAATTAATGAATTACCTGATGAAAAGAGTCCATGGTTTGAAAGAATTTAATATAGTTAAAAGCAGCTTGGAACATGTGAGCAGTGTTCATCTTTTGACTACCTGGTATAAGCTTACCAAGTTCTTGAGTTTTGCCACTTATCTTTCTTCTCCTTTCCCTTGCTGCTATACTTTGTGCTGACAAACTCCCTCCTCCTCCTCCTCCATTATAGTATTAAGTTGCATGGCCTCACAAGTAGTACATCTTTTACTATTATCTCCCCATAAAAAATAAAATAATTTTACTATTAACTCATTTGTTACCACTTTTTTTTTTTTGTCCATAGGTAATATTAAGTCAATATGTGCGGATTTACCGAAAGAAAAAAAAAATTAATCCTCCGTCTCAAATTGAATATTTTCATTTAATTTTCACAAAAATTAAAGACCTTTTTTTTTTTTGAAACGCAGACGGGTGCATTTCATTAATGGTAAAAAAGGTGATCAATGGAAATCACAGAAAGACATTAATTTGACAAATAATATAATAACATTCTTAATTAAAGATCTTTGTAGCGGAACCCGTGTGCAAATGGAGTATGAATCGCTTAATTGATAGAGGGAGTAATATATATAAATCAAAAAATTATTTATTTTCTAGCTTGAATTATCAAGCTTATTAGGAATTATAGATTTACTACATTATTATATCAGGCAAAAAATCATCTGTCACCGTTTATATCTCTATTTCTTTACCCAATCAATTACAATTTGCTATGTGTATATATAATTAAAAAATTATCCACATAATAAATTCTAATTGGTTTAATATTTGATTAGGGGCATACACAGGGACAAATAATTTTAACCCATTATATCAGTATAGATGCACTTTCCACCTTCCCCTTTCATTACGTAGGGGTGGCGGTAGTGGAAGCTATATGGAGGTGGCGGGAGTTCTAGGGTTGACAAAATTTGTAATAGAGAGTACTCGTGGTCGTGGGCATGATCATGGTTAGGTAACCACACCATGTAAAAATAACATAATCGTCGGTCAAGATTACAAATTATAACTAATTTTAATCTTAACTGTTTTAAACTATTAAGGTTACGATTATTAATCACCGATTAAAGTTAAAATTACGATTATTAATCATCTTAAATTAATTTTAACAAAATATTTTTACTTTTTTAAATAGAAAATAAGACTTGAATTTACTTTTTTTTTATACATAAACTTAAGATATCTATGTATCTCTTTAAGGTATATGAAGGGGTCGAAGGGCCCAATTCGTCATTTATGTATTTTTGAAGTATAACTTGAGTCCTCTTTGTTTAATTTAACTTTTAATATCCATTATCTATTTTAATTCTTCCCATAAAGGACTTCCGTCACATTTTCTGTCAACTTTCCGTTAACACAGGCATGTGCCTCGCACGTGAGGTACTTTTAAGGGTGTTTCAGACATTTTAACTAATTTCTCACAAAACAAAAATTGTGTACTCAATTGTTAAATAGAATAACTATAGATACCCAATTTATAGTAACCCAAAAAATCCCCAAACTCATCTTCTTCCCCATTCATTTCATCCCTTCACCTTGTCCTCCTCCCCCACCACCACCACCACCACCATCCACCATCCACCACCCATTCTGGTCTTTTCTTCTCTTTTTAGAAGAAAATTAAAAAAAAATTATGGTCTTAGATTGACTGTGACAGCAACGAGAAGTAAAGAACAACAAGAAGCCATAAATCTGAGCCTCGAATCCTTCAAGAACAGGCCAGAAAGTCGAAATTTCTGGAGCAAAAATTAGACCAAGAAAAGCATAAAAAAAAAAATCCAAACTCTATATATTATTTTCTCTTTAAATTCTGGATGGTGATGAGACCAAGCATAAACTCACAAAAATCCCAGTTTTTGCTATCCATGTCCACGAAGAATTTGAACAGAGAGGTTGGTTTGTCTCCAAAATGAAACGTAAAAAAAGATGGAGTTTTTCTCTCTATGAACATCAGCAAAAAAAACCAAGCTTTTCTCTCTTTTTTTGGCAAATTGGTCGTTATTGTCCCTAAACAATTTATCAATCAGGCATAAGGTCCCTAACGATGTTTTCTGTACATTAAAATTCTCAAACAATTTATGATTGGTGTGTAAGCGTCCCTTCATCAAAAAAGCTGACGGGTCAATCATCAATTGAAAATTTTATTCGAGTCAACATAAATACTTTAGGGGAATAATCGGTAAATCACAATTAAAATACCTGCAGAAATTGGTCATTATTGTCCCTAAACAATTTATGAATCGGGCGTAAGGTCCCAAAACATTTTTTTCTGGACATTAAAATCCTCAAACAATTTATAATTGGTGTGTGTTAGTCAACTGTCAATTGAAAATTTAATTTGAGTCACCATCCCCACCTCTTCTTCACCACCAGCACCTATTACAGACTTATTCTTCAAACTCTCTAAAATGAACAAAAATGGCCGCCGATTGAGCCCAAAGCAAGGATTTTTTAACAGCATCATAGACATGCTCATGTCCAGATTCCATCAAACCCGCAAAATTCTTTCGTGAAATATCAAATTTTAAGCAAACAACCTTCATTACATACTTGAAATAAAAATCCACAAACTACAGATAATAATTCTTACTAATTAAAAAAACTTAGATAAATTAAATCACCAAAACAACTAAAAATCAATTGGCATTAGATCAATTGCATCAACAACTTCTACTATAAGGTCCTGAATTGGGTTGATGAGTTCTTTGTCTTTGTCATTCAATCTTTTTTTGCTAATTTGGTGAATTATTTTACGGTAATAAGATTGACAGAAGGACCTTACACACCAATCGTAAATTGTTTGAGGATTTTAATGTCCAGAAAAAATATTTTGGGACCTTACGCCTGATTCATAAATTGTTTAGGGACAATAATGACCAATTTGTGATATACCGATTATGCCCCTAAAGTATTTATGTTGACTCGAATAAAATTTTCAATTGACAGTTGACCCGTCACTTTTTTGACAGAAGGACTTTACACACCAATCGTAAATTGTTTGAGGATTTTAATGTACATAAAACATCGTTAGGGACCTTATGCCTGATTGATAAATTGTTTAGGGACAATAACGACCAATTTGCCCTCTTTTTTCCCCCTCTAATTTCGAATAGCTTCAAGAGACTAAGAAAATGATTTCAAACGCATTAAACCCTCTCTCCTTTGCATTCAATACCACCGCCATCAGCTGCGTTATGCAGAAAACACACAAATTGCATTTGCCAGCAATTCGAAATACTTATAAAAAAGTACCTAGGTTACTAGAATTATTAGCTAAAAATCGGCTAAAACCCTAAAATTGGGATTCAGGTTACTAGAATTATTAGCTAAAAATCGGTTAAAATCCTAAAATTGGTTGAATCCCTTATATCAACGGGGATGAATAGTGTTTGATTTGAGATTTTTAATCAATTTTTATCCAATAATTCTAGTAGTTAATCATTTTCCTATAAAAATATACCTTCAGATTTGAGAATCAAAAGCAATAAGGAGATGGCGGAGACAAAATTAGGTCTTCAGAGCGGTCTAAACACTAGCTTATTCACTTAATTCTCTGGTGCAATTGCAGAGGTCAGGCAGCCGGATGAAGATGTGTACTTTGTTTAGTTTTAATTGTACTCAGAAATGTTTTTGATTATTTAAATTTGGTATTAATAATTATTTTGTTTAACAATTGAGTACCCCAATTTTTTCTTGTTGAAAATAAAATGAAATGTCTAAAATACCTTTAAAGGGTACCTCACGTGCCTGTGTGGATGGAAAGTTGACAGAAAATTGGACGGAAGTCCTTTATTGGCAGAATTAAAATAAATAATGGACATTAAAAGTTAAAATTAAACTAAGAGAACTCAGGTTATACTTCAAAAATACATAAATAACGAATTGGGCCCTTCGACCGTATATGAAGGCCCACATAGTACTCTTTCTTTAAAAGTCTTTTACTCCAAATAATTTAATAAATGACCGACAAATACTTAGTCAAAAATTTATACTTATTGATTTTAAGTTTTGGATGTTAATTTATACTTATTCTTGAGTAGCTGTCCTAATTATTAGCAGAGAGATAGCAGCCGTAATTCCTAAATTTTAACCCTCATACGAATTTACTGTTATATTTTACCGCTAATTGGAAAATTAGCGCTCCGGGTCCAAAAACTATTTATATTTTAGAAGAATGGTTCAAAAATTATATTTTCCAAAAGTTATATCCTCAAACAATTTATGTTTGGTGGACTTCATCCTTCCGTCAAAAAATTCATCAGTCAACTGTTAATTTGAAATTTGAACTTGGTCAACACTAAAACTATAAGGGCATTTTTGGGTTTTCTCACTAAACACCCTAGCCCTTACCCCAACCCTCCCCCTCCTCATCACTTTCTAACACCACCGACACCACCATGGAAACCCTATTTCTATTTCTGCAGTCACTCGAACCACCAATTCATCGTCTTTCTCTTTCTCTTTCTTTGTTTTGTTGGTGATAATAATAATAATAATAATAATAATAATAATAATAATAATAATAATAATAATAATAATAAAGACTGTATCTTCAGTTTCGGATTCAAGGCCATCGAAACCGAAGAACCGCAAACGAGAGATGTGATCGGAGGAAAAAACTGAAATGTTGACAACATTTAACCAAATCACGAGTGTGAACATAAATAGAACAAACTATGAACATTGCTAGGGCAATAAGAAGCATTGGCCAGAGGTAACAGGTTCAGGTCAAGTAATTATGTGATGCGAATTGCAATTGAAGGCTTCTGAGTCTTGGATTCGTCGGTAACTTGCGCGGGTTGTCGTATCGGCAACGCCCCCTCGAGCATATTGCTTGTGCTCGTCATCTTGAGGTGTTCTTGATGGGAATCATATGCTTGGATATAAATTTGGATTTCTCTGCTTTTTTATTCATTTTTTTGGATTGTTCAGTTGTAGCAATTTTTGGATTGTTCAGTTGATGCATCTAAGACTCCAGTTGCAACAATTTTGATCTCTTTGGCCAAAAGTTGGAGTAGCACTTTTTGATCTGGCCAGAAAATTGTTGTGCCTATTTTAGGAACGATCTCAAGAGTGTTGGTGTTGCAGGTTGTATAATGGAAATGGTGATCGGTGATGGTGGTGGTGTTGGGCGGCGGCGACGGTGCTTCAGGTGTAGTTTAAAAGAGTAGGTGTTGATGGGTTGTAGTGGAGGTTTTTTTTTTTTAATAGATTACCAAAAATGCCCCTTATTGTTTTAGTGTTGACTAAGTTCAAATTTCAAATTAACAGTTGATTGATGAATTTTTTTACGGAAGGGTGAAGTCCACCAAACATAAATTGTTTTAGGAGGTAACTTTTGGAAAACATAGTTTTTGGATCATTCTTCTAAAACATAAATAGTTTTTGGATCTGGGGCGCCAATTTGCTCCGCTATTTTTTCGTTAATTGTTATTAATAAATCGTAAATTAACCCATGGGGAAATTACTACAAAACTTTTTATCCATAACTTTTTTATGTATTAGCACGCATATAGATTTGGGATATTTTCCACAAAAACAATACCTCATGTTAATCACTGTATAATTGGAAATTTGATTGTTTTTCTCAATTATAGACTTTTTTCTTTTCTTTCTTTTCTTAGTTTATTTTTCTTTTTTTACTACATGTTATACCTCATATGCATAGCGCATGTAATTGGACAAATAATGGTAGAATTTTAAGTGGTTTACAAACACCTTTGTTTAGAATTGAAGGAGGTAAGGGTACACAAATCTCTTCCGTTAAAATGAAAAAGAGAAAGTCATAAAGTTATTGTATATATAGGATTATAAATTTTCTAATTCTTAGGTTCTCTCATTCTGATAGGATTTTAAACTTTTAATATATTTAAATTGAGTTAATAACTATTTATAGTATTAAACTATTTACGAATTTCTCTTTATAGTACTAAACTAACTTTTTATCTAAATATGTCACTCAACTATTTACGTTTATCAAAAAATATACAACCACCCATTTTTTGGGTGTTTTATGGCCAGCGATGTCACGTGAGTTGATTCGGAACATGAACAACGACGAAAAGGAAAAGAAATCTTGGAAAAGTCGGGCGATAACTGTTTAATTTGTTGTTGCAAGGGCAAACGGGTCTGTCAAATTAAGCAGTTATGGCCCGACGTTTCCAATGTTTCTTTTCCTTTTCGCTTTGTTCATGTTGCAAGCAACTCACGTGACATCGTCGTCTGAAAACACCCAAAAATGGGTGGTTATATATTTTTTTATAAACGTAAATAGTTGAGTGACATATTTAGATAAAAAAAAATAGTTTAGTACTATAAAGAGAAATTCGTAAATAGTTTAATGCTATAAATATCTATTAACTCTATTTAAATTACCATGTATTGTCTAATTTATCTGAACTAACATGTATCTTGGTGCACGTGTTAGATAAATTTTTACTCCTTCCGTCTCAAATTATCTGTCTACTTTTTGTTTTGCACAGAAATTAAGGTTTCATCAAATTCTATAGTAGAATATGATAAAATGTCAAACATGAACATATTTAATTTAACTCCCAATTTAATATTACCTTCTTTTCCCCTCTATCTTTCTCTCTCTAACATTCAATATAAGGAGTATGATTGGAAAAATCATCATTAATAAGCCATTTATTTAAAAAAATGAACAGTTAATTTGAGATATATTAAAAAATAAATGTGTACAGATAATTTATGACACTGAGTAACAAATTTATCTAATAATCATATTGTACAGTGGTCCGTGGTATTCATTTACAATTTTGTATATATAGACATGTATCAATTCATGGATACTCATTTTCCTTCTGGCCACACAACACTTTTGGTAAAAAAATAAATCCTACTGGTCAAATATTTTGATTTTTTTTCAACTATAAAAACCCTCTTATCAAATATTAAAAATACTTACAAACAGTTCTCATCATCATCATCATATCTTTACCCCAAAAAAAAAAAAAAAATCATGGATTTGCTTTTCATCATCTTCTTGTTCCCTCAAATCCTTTCAATTGTTGAAAGTTCAACAATGGAAGAAGGCCCATTTTCATTAATCCCTGATGAAATTCTCTTTCCTATTTTGCTACTTCTATGTCCTAAAGACTTGATGCAAATGATGTGTGTGTGCAAAAGATGCAAAGATATAATAACAAGCTCAAGCTTCAAAGATGAATTTTGGAAAAAATCAATTTCCAAAGGTGTGGATAGCTTTCTATATATGACAACAAAACAAGTAGAAAGCATGTCTTTGAACATAGTTCCCATTGGGTCATTAGATCAAAAGGCCTATGCCTTATGAACAAATTCCATTTCCCTTTCCTCCAATGGATTATTCATTAGTTGGTTGCATCAATGGTATTGTGTGTTGCACCGAAACAAATAATTTTGGGAAAACGCTTTATTTTTATAATCCGTGCATTAGAAAACAAAGAGTTGTCCGTTCTTCCGCTATTACTGTCGCATTAGAAAACCCTGAAGCTTTTCTAGGGTTTGGATATCATGCAGAAGAAAATGACTGTAAGGTCGTCCGAATTTTGCTCGATCATCACTGTACTTCTCCAAAGAGTACAGTAGATTCTTTGGAGAGTACTGATAGCTCTGAAATTTACGTTCATTTCGAGGTGTATTCACTCAAAACCAACACTTGGAGAGAGATCATTGTTGAGGTATTCCCTATCAGTGATATATCCTCTCGTCCGGGTGTCTCAGTAAACAACTCAATCAACTGGTTTGCGGAATCAGATGATGAAAAGGTAATCTTGTCATTCGATTTCAGACAAGAGACCTTCCGCACAATAGGGCTACCGGACTTCGGGGAAAATGTATTTCTGATTATCGGGGAGTACCTCCATGAATACTTGGGAGAGCTGTGTGTCTTCAAATACGTACCCGGCATAAGCTGGGAGGCCCCAAGCTTGAATTCGTTTCAGTTATGGGTGATGAAGGAGTATGGAGTAGAGTCGTCGTGGACAAGAATATATAACATACAAGTGGATAATAAGAGATTGATTTTCAAGCCTCTACTTTTTACCAAATGTGGAAGGCTTTTGGGTGAAAAGCAGAAGATCTAATGTTGTTTTGTGTAATTTGGAGAATTGGGAGATGAAATTAAGTGGAATCAGAGATGAGGATAATGTCATGGCTTTTGTGAACTACAATGAATCTCTTCTTCTTCTTCTTGCATGAAGTGGCAAATGTAGCAGTGGAAATTTAAGGTTGATCAGAACTTAGGTTTAAAGTTTTTATTAATATTGTTGTTGTTGTTGTTGTCTTTTTATCATTTTAGTTATAATTTTTTTATTTATTTTTTTTAATGTTTCTTTGCAATGGAATAAAGATGTAGTTTTCTGTTTGATTAAACTTTAAACTTGTGAAATTCTTGTCTGCAATTGTAATGTTTTTTTATACAAATGCTTTTTTTCAACACGAGCCTAAATATTGCACGAATAATTTAATTTAAACTACCCTCAAAGTATTTACCAAGTCACGATAAGATTCTTCATGTTTTTCTTTTACTTCCTAATAGTTCCTAGAACAAATTTCGTATTTGTTAAGTCGTCCCACCACCATTGTCTGCAGCGGTTTCCGGCAAATAGTAGTCATTTTTCGGCTAATTTTGACCGGAAATCACCGTGGACAATGGTGGTGGGACTACTTAACTGTTGCGAAATTTGTGCTGTGACCTACCAGGAAATAAACAAACTTGTAGTATCTTATCGTGTCTTATTAAATAGTTTGAGGATGATCCATATCATTTTCCCTTAATTTAATTCATTATTTAAGTCCTTTTCAAATCAAAATAAAATATCATTCACAAATATAAAAAAAAACAAAAAAAACATCACGCAAGAGGTTTCTAACGGCAAAAAATCCTCTGTCCCCGTTCCTCTCCCCATCCTTATCCCCAACCAATCACAATTCACTTTGCGTATATGTAATTAGAAAAAATATTTATATAGTAAATTCTAATTGGTTGAGGACATGAAGGATGGGAACATGAATGGGGAAGCGACTACCTATTGGTTATGGAAAGAATCACACAAGTAAATCCCTATTTCTTTGGAAAGAAAAACATTACATATGGATTTGTTACTAATAATTTAACTTTATAGAGGCATCAAACAAAATCAGCAGAGGGCTTTCCAAGAGAAGAAGAAAAAAAACCCAATCAAATTCCTTGCAAGAACCTTAATAAATCAAATTCCTGACCAGATCGAGCCATCTCAAGAACGTGGATAAATAATTCACCGCAAACCATCTCAATGTAGCTTTTGACATGTAAACTGTTTTCTTATTATTACCAAAAAAGAATAAAGTAACAATAACTCTCAAGACAGTAGTAATGTACATCAAAGATTACAATAAAATAGCTAAAGACTACAATGGCACCTCAGTCGAAGCAAAAAGGGGGAAAAGAATGAAAAAAGGTTAACTCGATAGAAAAGGTACAATAAAAATACTAAATGGAGAAGCAGTAACTCATAGTCGATCTAAAGGCGTAAACCCGATGTTTTTACCTTTAGCAACTCTGTATCCAACAAAAATAGAGATGCAAAGGGAAACAACGGATAGTAGAAGAGCGAAGGCACTGGCAGCTTCCCAAGAACTTCCTGATGCTACTTTTGCTGATTTAGAAGTTCCGGGAGAGACATCTATATATACCCAGTCACAGAAAATGGAATAGTGTGCTGATCCATGCCATGGATTTCCACCATCCGGGTACCAGAATGCAGCCGAAAACTTGCTTGATTGACCAATAGTAAACTGGACATCCTGCACCAAAAAGCAAAATTTTCATTTAGAAATGTCTCCAGAGTTGCCCAAATCCTAAGACAAGCCTTCCCAGATCGCTGTAAACTTTTAGGCTAATCTTTCATCAAAAGAAGGCCACTTTGGAAATAAGAAATAAGATCATTGTGTAATTTCTAACTAGCAAGATCATGAGAAAAAATAAAAGCAGTTCTGACTCTATTTATGAATCCCAAGTTGAACACCACATAAACTCCATTTTATAATGAAACATATAGATTCAGATACATTAATACAACAACAACAACAACAATAACAATAACATGACCCCATTAAGTCCCCAATAATTGGGGGTATGAGCGGGGAATGGATAGGAGACTGCCAAAGGTTAGGTCAGTCTCCAGTCATCTTTAACCTTTGGCAATAGATGCACAAAGCGGCTGCTCCCAGAATACCACCTAATTTTTACGGCTGTGTAATTTATTAAAAGCTTTTTTTTTGTTCAAAGTAGGAAATGAGTGATAAATTCATCTCATTTTCAACCATTTCCGGGAAGTAGTGCATCCAAGGTATTTACAACTCTTCTTTAATTAATGCGTACTTGTACCTTTACTTCTATAAAACAAGGTTGAAATTAATGATAAAAAAATGACAACTTTATAAATTTCTTAAACTGAAAGGGTTATCACAAGAGCTTCTATTCGAAGATATGATGAGAGATGCCGAATCCGCTGGTGCAAAACAGTATGTAGGTTAAGCAGTGACAGGGAATGGGGGGTTTCTGAAGGGCCACTACCCTAATCTCATTCCTAGTTTTTAGTGTTTCACCACAATGTATATCCGAAAGAAATGAAGAAAAGAGGGCACAACCTGCTGGAGACGATCCATTGTTCTCAGTGGCCTTGAAAATTCAAAGAAGTATGTACCCTTCTGATGAGATGATGCAAAAGGACTGTCTTCTACAAGAAAACCTGTCAGGTAAAAGTTTCCACATTCAAACGCACCCAGAAAAAACCCAGAGTTCCATGGAACAGTTGTAAACAATTGAAAGGTTTATAGATAAGAGAAACAGTCAAAAAGTTTCAACAAATACAACTGCCACAAAGGTCATAAATGGTGATCAGTACCTGCCTTGGTGTAAGTTAGACTAGTTTTTCCTTTTCCTTTTTCTATTAACCCTATGAACCTAACTGTTATCTAGGAGATATCCTTTCTTTGCAGTTTAAGGATTAAAGTTTGCAAGGGAATAGAAACTTCGTACAAATATAAAATGTCATGACTTTACTAAATACATGCATGTAGAGAAACCTTATAATAAGGTTTCGGTAACTGCTTGCAAAGTTGAGTACTAACCATTCAGGTGGTAAGTCAACTGATATGACAACATAAATCTATGTCTTTTCTAGGCCCATATATTTTACATATATATGAATCAAAATATCAAAACTTTCACCTGAATGGGTTGTGAAACTGCTATGCCACCATGCACCTTGCCAGTCATTCTGAGCAGTGGAGTCATTCCCTTAAAGAAGAATATCAAGAAAACCATAAAATTTTATATTTGACAGCTGATAGGTGTAGCAATTATAACCACAGGAGAGGCAACTCCATAGAGATCTCAGAGTTAGTTGTTATCAACCATGAGATAGAAACGAGCAATGCGTGCTCGTTCCACCCAGTAGGTTAAATGCATTGGTAGAATTTGGCAAGAGGGGTTTCGACAATGTCCTAATGTTTGCTAAGCTAGAGATTTGACAATAATGTCTAAATGTGATAAATACATCCTGCAGTTACTCAAATGACAGGATACAATATGTACGGAACTAATTCATGACATGCTAGCAATAACAATAAGTAGAGAAAGGATGCTTTATGTTTTAATCTTTGAAATTGACTTCAACCAAGTTCAACAGCAAGAAGTAAGTAACAGAAGAATTTGATCTGGTTAGGGTATATTTATACTGATAGAGGGTTATGTGTTCTGAAAAGATTGGAAACTGAATACCATCCATAGATTAATCAACTTTAGGAAAGGAAACGATGAAAATTTATTGTCTCAAGTTTACCTGAGGGGCTAATTCCATCGAGGTTTTGACAGTGTGGATTCCAGGCATACAGATCAACCAAATGGCCGAATCTGTTCAAAAGGAATATTAATATCTAAAGCACCAATCATATCACTGTCAATCACTCAATGAAAAGATCGACATGAAAACTGCAGATGATAGCTAGCTACCTGTCACCTCCATTACCCTCTCTGCTGTCAATTGGATTCCCACCATATAACCGACCTGGAATAGCCTTTCCAATAGAGAAGTGCATGATGTCAACTTCATATCCATGGCAGCTCGTTCTATTGCATGTACTAGGTGATTCTTGACACCCGCCCATCTTGAACAAGGAAGTCAAACATGTTAACAAGCTCAAATGAATAGAACGGATTCCAGGACAAAATGACAAAAGAGGAGATAAAATATATCCGGCGGAAATTAGGTGAAACCATAAGCTAAAATCCAATGGAGTAAAATGATCAGTTGCAGTTAGACAGAGAAACCACAATTTTAGCGTGTTCAAACTAATTATAAGATTTACTGCTTACCCTATGATAGGTGGCATTTTCACCAACTTGAAACATCAATGCTACAGACGGGCAGCCATTATCATTTCTGCAACATTGTAAAATCACGTATAAATTGACCGGAACACAGCATGCTTACAATTTGTGAAAAGCAACTACAACCATAATAATGTTGAAAACCTTGTATTAAATGCAAAAATTATATCTTGTTTTGTAATTGCAATACATAACGCATATTATTTGCTTCAAGGAGTGATATGTTCTTCTAGTTCAAAATCTATTCTCTCGGCCTGTGGAACCTTATAAATGCATGTGATGAAAAGGCCAAGTTCAAATTCAATAGGAAACACATTCTAATATTCAGAGTGGATAATATTTATGGGTATTTTGCATGCTAAGGGTAACAAATTGAGCAATTTTACCTGTAATGACAGTGGAAGGGGATAAGGCCAAACCAAGGGACAATTGGCATAGGACATAAATAGCAAGTTAGATAGATCAGTCAACTTAAATGATATGGTCCATGTAGCTTGACCCAAATATTCTAGTCCAGTTGAAGTAGACATTAAGGGACATAGATTATTTTTTTTGAAAATTTCAATAATCTATTAGACAAGAATAAGATGAGCTTCAGTTAGAATAATGAAGATACCCAATTTTACAGCTTGCCAACAAATTAGTCATATAAGGTAATTGATGCACTTTCCATAACTGGAAACAAATCATTTTAAGGTCTTTTAGAACCTTAAGAACCTAGTTTTCTCTTCAATATAGAAGCTCAGAAAGAAGATAAATGAAAAGCCTAGTACCACAGTAACCACATTTTTCTCCAAAATGCCGTAAAGCTTGAATTTCCTTTCATGCCCCATTCACGTAGCATTCCGTTTTTCGTTTGGACATCAAAAGTTCATGTTAACAAATGTTTTTCATATTTAAGCTTCCTTTTTTCCCTAAACATGGATAAGAAGTCTTTTGGTTCAATATTTAATCTTTCAAATGACAAATCAATGGTAAATGCTTAGAATTTTATTCGCAGGAATCAAATGTATAAATCTTTTCTTTTTCTTTTTTCCCCATGCTCTTCGTCAATATTTCTTTTGTGTCCATTGTTTTATGTACTACTTCCCATTTCTGCATGCTGAAGTGAATTTTTCTTCTCATGTCTTTTTTTCCTACTTATCTTCAGCAAAATTAATGGAATTAATACTAACAAGTTCCAAAAAAGAAAATCAATTCAATTATTGCACCATATCTACACCAACTAAATCTATAAGGCACTAAGTTTGTTAAATAAATACAATATTACATCTAGAAATGTATCAAAAACCTCCAACAACTCGGAGATAAACTTCCAGTAGTAGAACAAAAATGTAAAATTATACCGAATAAACTGCAGATTAAATTAAACAAAAAACAAATTCTAAATTCATCCAAAGAAAAACCCACCCTTTGGTATACACATAGTCCCCATCCACTTTCAACAAGAAGTACATATCCTTTCCATCATGCAATGCCTACAAAATTCACCGCCAAGAAGAACATAAACAACAAAATTTATCAAAAAATTTAACTTCCGAAAATTATACTCTCTCCATCACAAATTAAACGTCTACTTTTCTATACAAAATGTAAACAAAAGCTAGTGTCAGTAGTTGACACGGTATTTTCGACCTGGAATAATAGGTCCAGGTTCAACCCCCTCCCTTCTTCCCCCATCATAAAAATAATTTTTAAAAAATAAAATACTTGTGGTTGCAAAAAAATTAAATACAGAGTAGATATTCAATTTCGAAAAATTTCATCAATAAAAAAGTCAACAGGAGTTAGTGGAGTTGGCGCTGTATTTCCGACTTGAAAACCCCTCCCCTATTCCCCAATCAAAAAAATATTTTTTTTAAATATATATAAACTTTTCATGGCAAAATAAATAAAAAGTAGACATTCAATTTCGGAGAATTTCATAAATAAAAAGTCAACATAAGCTACCTTCATTATCAATTTTCCACCTTTGTACTCCTTATCTTGATCCGGGTCAAGTGCGGGCAAAAGAGGGAATTCAAATCCATAAACATCTTCCCAATCATCCGCACGACCATCAAGAGTTATGATTCCGGGATTGAATTCAGCAGAAACCCGGGCTTCTGAATCCGGGTCGCAGTGCCACTCGCCGGATTCTTCATGGGAGCTAACAAAAATGATGACCCGAGTGGACTCTAAGACTGCAAAAGAAGCCAAGAGAAGACGAAGGAAGAAGAATAGAAGCGACATTGTAGGAGGAGAAACGATGACGTATTATTGGGGGATTTGATTTTAAGCAAGTGAATTTGAAGTAGCTGCCGCCCGTGACGGTGATTTTGAAGAAGTCGTTGCATATTAATTATATTAGTTGTACTACATAAGATTTGTTTCGTACAACTGTTTTTTTTCCTTTTGATGTTTCAGTTATTATCTGCTTTGCTGTCACCTGGAATTTTATTTTATTTTTTTCTCTATCAATCTCATCACGTGACATAAATATCTATCAATATTATTTTATTAAATAAAATTAGTGATATATAAATAATATTTAATATAGTAATATTAATATTTTGACTAATAAAGTATATCTTGCGTTTTTTCTTCTTTAGTCTTTGTTACATGTTTTAAACGACTTATATTATGGAATGAAGCGGGTGTTATTAATTGGAGAAAGTACCAAAATTATAAACCAATCTACAATCACCAGAAGTTCGCTAATGAGTCCATATGCAAAAAACATGGTAACTAAGTCCTTTATCAGCCTATTGTATCTAGTTAGTTGCACAAGAATAGATCAAGAACACCACTAACAAACAATCAAGTTGACGATCCAAAACACTGAAGTTTCAGCCAAATCCATCAAACTAGCGCTATGAACCAAACAAGGTTTGGGGAGCTGCGGTGAACGAGACATGGCTAATCTTAGCTTACAGTTTAGCTCATTTTCACCATTAATCTTGTGACTGCATACAAGGATAGAATGACAAGAACAACTATAGCTAGTGACGGATCCAGAAATATAATTCACTGGGTCATTTGATATACACAACAAATGTATATGATGATTCATTTCTATTTTTAGCATTAAAAAAACTATTAAAATGTTAAATAATTTCTCTTAAAAAATAAGTATAATATAGTTGGATTATTACTTCCTAAACAGTGCCTCTACATCATATAGTTGGGTTTTTTTTTGGATGAAAATCATATAGTTGGCTTTGTACTTATGATAAAGTGATTACTAATACAGTATATTTGGTTTTATTTTCTATAGCTAGTCACACGAAGTGATAGTACAATAATTTTGTAAGCACTATCATAGCATTTGTACTTATTTCTTTTGTACTAGCAAATGAGTTAGTGTACTTTCTTTATTAATAATAAAGGTTATAACTATTTCGATTTGAACTTTCACATTGTGTGATAATGATTCGAGTCATTCACGATTCAACTTTTTGTTTATAAGCTCTTGTGATAGTTTTTGTGACGCTAAATAGATTTGTGATCAATTTGAGTAATGTAGATTAATATATAGTTTAAATCTCATTTAATTAAAGATTTAATTCCCCCCTTTCAAAAGAAATCATATATGTGATAAGGCATGATGGATATGATCTAAGTAATCTTATTTCATAAGTACTATATTTAAAAGTAATAAATATGTTGTTTAATAGTAGAGCAATAAATAGATTACTAGATTCATAATTATTTTTAAAATACAAAATAATATTTATTTATAAAAAAATGGAGTTTTTTTTTTTGCTAAATAAGAATTATCCATTAATAACAGATAAAAGTCCACACCCTGGACCGGGTAAACACTACAAAAAGTAGGAAAAAAAAATAAATAATAAAATTCTTCGCAGCATCTTCTCCAAAATCCTTCAATAGCAGTAGCAAGCTCAGTTCCAACATCTTTCTTAGAAATCAACAATCTACGAGACCATGGGCGTATCAACCGTCCCATAGATTGTCTCGGAAAGATGAAGAAAATTGAGGAAGGGCCCAGAACAACTCCGGGTATAGAGGGAAACTTCAGATCTGGAAGGATCTGAAGTTGATCTTGCATATGAGTCTTGAATCTTGAATAAAAATGCATTGAAAAAACTCTATCATGATTTACAGCTAGAGGGTGAAGACACCAAAAGTGAACAAAATCAAATAACTGGCCAAGATTTGACCATTGGCCAGAGCCAATGGACAAATCTGGCCAGAGGCAGCAGGAAAAAAGGGGAAAAAGTTTGCAGGAGGAAAACAAAAAAAAATGGAGTTGGAACATTGTGTTGGGGACTCCATTCTTTACATCTCTTACACGTGAATATTGTGGGTTTTTTTTTTAACAGAAAAATTGGATATTATTTAATATCAGCAAAAATTTGTGGTAAGAGAAAACTTGGAGGACCTCCAAACCATTGAGACGAGGTCTTTGACCTCAAAACGTATTTAGCCAATACATCAGCAGACGAACTACACAATCTATGAACATATGATATATCGATTAGCTTTAACCCCCCCCCCCCCCCCCTTCTTTACATCTCTTACACGTGAATATTGTGGTTTATAATTTACTTTTCAAAAACAAAAAATGAAAGAAAAAACTAGAAATGCAAAATGCAAGATGGTTGGACGGGTCTCCAAGTTGAACAAAAGATTATCAGCCCAATGGGCTTAACGTAACTTTCACTCTATGAAGACTGATTTTGGACTTTAACGGATTGGTCTCTAAGTCACAGCAAAACCTATAAATAGTAGAGAAAGCAGGGTAGGGGCTCAGCTGACTGTGGGGCTTTTAATGATTGGTATAAATTTGTAGTTATAAGGCCTTCTTTTTGTGTTTACTACTCTAGTGCAAATTGTGTTTTTCCGTAAGTTTTAGAAAAAAAATTAAATGAAAATTCGACGATTGAAATTTTATTTCGAAAATAAAATACATATTCTTCTTTTAAAAATGCATATTCTCTATTTGGAAATATATGTTATCGAAGAGAGTGAACATGTATCTCTGAAAACATATTAACTTAAAATTTCGAATGTGAAAACTAATATATATATATATATATATATATATATATGTGTGTGTGTGTGTGTGTGTGTGTGTGTGTGGGAAACAAATTGTAAATTGAGTTCCGGATAAATACAAACAAAGAGAAATGAATCATTAAAAACATGTGAAAATTGTTTCGTCCAACTATTCAAAATTAGTTATGTAAATATTTTTTTTTTAATAGTGATTAAGCATACGAACTAGTACATACACGTGCAAAACGATTATTTGCCATAAAAACAGGGGCCCAAGTGGAGAAAGTATGGGAATCTTTCTTCTTTAGTGAAATGAAAGAAAGAAGGAAAAATACGTGGGGTGAGGTAAGCAAGTAAGCAACATCAGTCCCAGCCAGTCCGGCTCCTATGCGGAACAAGATTTTTTCAGTATGTATAAAATATTTTTTACCTTAAAAATAAGTGTTCTTAACTTAAAAATAAATTTTCGCGAAACGGGTGTTTTTAAAAAAAACAGGTATTTTTTTAAAATTAATCTCAGCCATCAAAATTTTAATCAAGCGGATAAGAATCTGTTCAGCACGTATAGAACGTTTCCCATTCCGCACTGGAGCCGTGGTGAGTCCCAATAAGGTCCTCTCATTCATTCATTTCATTTGGGGTTTCAAGTCGACGAGGAGCAGTTTCATCTGGGTTTAGAAACATATAAAATTTGTGTCTAGATTAATTAGTGTAATAAACATAAATTAAAAGTATAAAATTATATGAGAGGAAATTTTAACTTTTTATTCTACATGTATTCTACTTATTGATCCGAGTTAAAATTTTAAATTTATTTATAGACCAAGATAAATAGTTTGTTTTGATTGGGTATCAAATTGAAATTATTTCTTTTTTTTTTAAGCCCGGTTGCCCCATAAGGGGAGAGAGAAACGCCTCACAAGAGGAGAAGATAACTCTAGAAAGGGGGACAATTAAAGTTTGCCCCATTGAATGGGGAATGCATCGAACCCACGAACCCACGACCATGAAGTCGTGGGTTGACCCTTACTCCACTGAACTAATGGACCTTTGATAATTGAAATTATTTCTTAGTCTCAAATCCGTTACAAATCAAAATCAAATTTAAAATAATTTAATGTTTCTGATTTTATTTTCAAACTCAATACGAGAATAATTTAAATTTCAATTTGCGTTTCAAATCAAACTCAAATAATACTCTAATCTAAATACACTTAAAATTACTCATGTAGGAGACATCTGATGACTTCTTCAAAAAAATTAAAACATCAGTCAATTGGTGGGGATGACGTGGATGAAAGATCGGACAGGATGATAGCGACATCGGCTCTCTTACACGACAAGAACCCGCGGGATGCACGGGAGCTTTTCCTTTGGTTTTTGCTTTGGATTTGTACACGTCACTCTCTGTACTGTGTTGGGTGTGGGAATTTTATGTGACGTGACAGGGGAATCTTTTATCCAAGCTTTGCTTCCTCTACCCAAAAAGGTCATACCAACGTCTCAAACTCCCACACTCCTATCCGATAAAGTAATTGGAGGATATAAATTAAGGCGATTCAGTAGCTCGACCAGGTAAGAAGACTTTTTAACTTGTTCCCCACAAGAAGCCACCCCACATGTGAGGATTGAAACTTACACACTACAGCTGTCAAGAATTGATCATTGCTTCTCTCTACACAATCTGTCACCCTGGAACCAACTGGGCTATCCTTGCGGATTCAAGCTCTGCTTCCTCAAACACACCTCCGGCTGCTCTATAGTTTGGGTCACTTTCGCATGTAGTTACCCTTGTGGAACTAGCTCTACGGTCTTTTCACATTAGTTGGAGGAGGGACTACCTACAAAGTAAGTCTCATCTCGCGGTATAATATTAGCAAACCGCTCCAACTTAACCTAAGCTCGTGGGTTCTTAATTGTAAAACTTTGTAAAACTCCCTTTGTCCTAATTCAATGGATCATGTTTGACTTGACACAAGAATTAATGAGATTAGGACATCTCTACAAGTTTCGCCTAAGCCCCCAAAATCTTTCTACACGGTCCTGTAGATAATATGGAAATTGATGAACAAAATCAACAACAACAAAAAAAAAAATGCTCAAGTAAATCAGAAGAAGAAAAAAAAACAATAAAGTCATTGATGCACCATTTTAGCAATGTACAAAGACCTCAAAAGGGTGAAGTTAGCAAGAAAAAAATTCATTATTCATGTTACATATATATCTTTCATCAAACTACCTATGATCTGCCCTTTCCATTTCCTGGACTTCCAAGTGTTAGAAACACTCCTTGAAGTTCACTTATATGGTTCGGATCCACATCTAAAGAGGTTGAGGATGATCTAACAACCGGGGACGGTCTTCTAAGGCTGATTGGCCTAATTTCCGGAGAATGCACCTTTATCGGCATCTCAGAACGCCTTAGGGCACCACGACTTGAATGATTTAAGCGAGGATTTACTTGATGAACTGCATTAGGATTCGCCAGATATGGTCGTTGACCGTGATTTACCCCTCTTGTCACATGATTAGGCCCCTTAAAATGAAATTTCACAAAATATAAAACGCTAATTACAAATATTCATCATTAAATAAGGAATGCATTACAAATAAATCTTGGAGCTTACCGGGGGGAACAGAACGCCTCTGAAGGCTCTTCCATTAACAACGGCAGTCATTAGGTAACCAGAATCGAATGCTCCATCAACTTTACCGCGCACATCAGCTCCAATCTATTGGTGGCAATGTTGAAATGATACGAGGTTAAGATTTTTATGAATCATCACATATACTAATGCAATTGTGCATTTACGAACGAGAGCAATTTAGACAATTTGACACATTCAAGGTGAAAAGATTGAACGTACCAAGTTTTGGAACGGTCCTGCCTCGAGGCTTTTGTGTTCTTCAGCCACAAAACGCTGCGTCACGTGTATGAGCATTAACAGTATGCATATTGTGTGGTTGATTCAAGGGTTCTCCCAATATATATAAATCATTTGAAGTGGTCCGGGGTGTAATTTTGGGGTTCGGTTGGTTGAAAGGAAGATGATTTGATAGGGAACTACTTCGCGCCAAATTTTGCAGCGGAAGCAATGGAGTGAACTGAGGACTTCTGATAGAATCAGTTGCTTTCTTAGCAGGAGTCTGTTCTTGATCAGATTGAGATGGCGATGAATGCTGTGAGAGCGAAAGAGAATGTTCTTCGGCCTCTGATTCTACGCCATATGACTTTGTATTGTTGTTCATTCTTCGCCTTTTAGGATGAAATGAATCTAAAAAAAACACAATCAAATTTCTATTAGTAATGCACTAATGCTTTGATTTCTTGAAACTATTCTACAAAAAAATAAGAAGTTATTTTGAAACTGACCGATGCCAATGAGGAAAGACGATTTTGATGATGATTTTAGTTCATTATCATCTTTTGCGGCCTCATGTTCGTCTACGTCCACACATATAGTTTTCTGCTGCAAAGAAATTAAGATTTATTTGTGAGAATAATAACAAAAGTAGTACCTCAGGAAATGAGATTTCGATTTCTTTAAGGATCCACTTTACCAAATTATCGTCTCCTTTTAGAAACATCTTGCTGCTTTCTTGATTATACTGGTTTCCGGATGTTCTATAAGCAGGCACGTTGTAGAACGCGTTGGCACTTTCAATTCCAAGTTGCAGGATCAGTAACTCATTGAGCGGACGCTCATCCTCACCACACCTACACGATTAGTAACAACAGATGCGTTAAGTAAGCATTCACCAGTGAGGGAAAGAAAATCAATATTTTCATGCTCTCATAACATTACCCTCCATAGATTGCTATGCTCAAGTTTGAGACAATAGCGGTATGAGAAAACCGTCCTTGTGGCTTTTGGCCACATATGTCGAGTTGAGTCCACGTACATGTAACGACATCAAGAGCCCAAACATCATTATAGTACTGCTTCTCTCCTACCCCTCCAATCACATATACCTGAAAAGCGCGATAAAACTTTTAATCATCTCTCCAATATGATGTTTTAACTTCTATTGAAACATGTAACAATGTTCGGGAACATTTGCTTTTGTAGTTTATGATTCTACCTTTGTCCCAAAATTTACAGAAGCATGACCTGCTCGAGCACTAGGAGAGAGACCTTGAACATCTAACTGATTAGTGGAAAAAAAATGAAAAACACATTAGTATATGATTAATTTGAAATTAAAAGCAGAACAATTAAATTTTGAAGTAAGTTCGCCATACCTTTGACCAAGTAAATGTTTCTGTATCGAGTACTTCAACGCCACACTGGTATTGATCACCAGAGTCTCCTCCATACAAGAAAAGCCTATTGCCAATTGCAACAGCACTATGACTATCCCGAGGGACAGGAATGTTTCCCCTGACCTCAAGGGAGGTCCATTTCATAGTTTTAAGGTCTAAAACATGCAAATCATTCAAATAGTTCGCTTCCCCTTCTCCGCTTCCTCCAAATATTACTAATATTTCTTCGCCAACAAGTGTAGCAGTGTGACTTTCACGAGGAGAAGGCGGAGTTCCATTGCATTCGGGATGTGTCCATTCCTTGGACTGTAAATCTAAAATGTGCACGTCGTTGACTTTCTCGGTACCATTTGTACCTCCAAAAATGATCATCTTATGCCCAACTAGTGTAGCACTATGACTATCTCGCGGTCCTGGCCCCTGCCCTCGCGTTACCAGAACGTTCCAAGCCATTGTCTCTAGATTTAGTACAAGAACATCACTAAAATGCATACCTCCACAACATCCCTGAATTGAGAAAACCCCATATTTACATTTCCTTCATATATCAATCTAGGCTAGAATACTATATAATGCTAGAGAACATAACATTCATTAATAAATACAAGTTAACTACATGTTAAAGTAAAATCTTTTCACCCCAAAACTACTTGAAATTTTCCGAATGAATAAATTCAAGACCAACTCGAAGTCAAGTCCCACTTCATTTACTCTACGTTATTTCTATCTCTCGAATGACACACCAAGTTCTACATACTCCGTGTGAATTGATTTTAGCATCGGAGCGGGTTGAGGTCTTCCCTCACTCTCTCTAACTTTGCTTATCTCAGCAGGTGAATAAGTACCCAACTCGGATAAAAAAGCACGGCCACTTGTCTGAGCCCTTCGCTCTCTCCCTAGCTCGGTTAGCTTCCCCACAAGAAGGTAGCTCGGCTAACCCTTTGGTTTAGGCCCGAGCTCCTTTCATTTGCTATTTCCCTAGAACTTAGCCACCCGAGTTAGGAACGCATCAGTAGTCGTGTTATAATTTTATCTAAATTGACAAATAAATCCATCCTATAGTAAAACATGGGGCAAAGCAACATTCTAAGCAAAATATGAATTTGAATACTTATAATTATAATGAAAAGGCAAAATTGAGAAGGAACGAATTTTCAATTTGCATGAAGAGAAGAAAGGCTTCAAACTTCAAAAAATTCCAAGAAAAATAAAAGGAAAATAGATAATAACACCAGGTCATAGATGTTAGTGAATTTTACGCTGGTTGTCATGATACCTATATCAACCCTCCTCTTTTATCCGGGCTTGAAACCGGCAGTAATTGTCACAAATTAGAAATTGTCACGAATTATACTTCACAACACTTGCTGCAGAGTTTTTAGATAATAACACCAAAAGAAGAAGAAAAAAAATAAGAAGAGGACAAAAGAGGAAAGGTCTAAAACCGTTGGTAGAAAGTGCAGAAGCTGCTTGCCTTCATGAAGAAAAAATGAGTACAATTTCCCAAGCCAAAACTAATAAAATTTCAACAATTAATAAAATTAAATTACTCCATTGAACTTCAATAAAATCAAACTAATACTCCTTCGTACAAACAGTAATTAGTGGTATACAAGTCAATATTTAAGAGAGTAATATTGATATTTTAATTAAAAAAAAACATCTTAATTTTTCGTTCATCAATTAATTTTCGCAACATGAAAAAATTCAAAAAATAAAAAAATAAGAAATCATTACTTACTCCAAATACATAAATGGAAGCATCAGAATAGCAAGCAGAATGACCCCATCTCTGAGAAGGGATGATGGAACCATTCACCTTTGGTTGCAACCACATTGCCTTCATTATTCTTCCACTTCCTCCTAGTGATCCCATTTTCTCTCTCTCAAACGCACACACACACTCTCTCTATTTCTCTCTCTAGAAGTTCAAGAGAAATGCTAAGCCTCTAAAAGCACATGATGATGAGGTTGAGGAGGAGATGAAGAAGAAATTATAGAAAGCCAAGGAAAAGAAAGGTTGGAGGTGATAAGAGTGAAGAAAAAAAAGGGCAAGTGACATATCAAAGAATCAGTGTCAAAATCAAGTCTAAATCACTGTGACACCAACATAAAACAACAAGGCCTAAAGAGGCAGTCCGGCTCCTATGCGGAACAGCTTTTTTTCCGCACGTGCGGAACAATATCAGCCGTCAGATGAGATTTTGAACGGTCCAGATCTGGAGAGAGAAAAGTTGCGGCTGACTTAAAAAATATTAAAAAAAAAATTTCTCTCTCCAGATCTGGACCGTTAAAAAATCTCATCCGACGGCTGGGATGGTGTCCCGCACAGTCCGCACAGAAACTGTTCCGCATAGGAGCCGGGGACCTAAAGAGGTGACACATGCATTTAGTTTAGTGTATATTTTTTTCCATTTTTTTTAAGTGTAGTGTAGTGTAATAATTATCAAAGCATTTGAGAATGGATAAACAAGCTTTATATTATTATGTATGTACTACTTAGCAAAAAAACAAAAAACTTTATATATGTACATGGAAAGGTTGGTGAGTTTGGGTTTAAATATTTAGTTCGGAACGAGATTTTTTCATGTATACAATAAATTTTAACTGTAAAATGAATTTAGTTGATAGTTAATTTTTTTTGTTATGGATACACAAACGTTGAATAAAAAGCTGATGTTAACTCTTTTATATATCAACCATTAAATTAATAATTTTTTTTTGAATAATTGTTTTTCTTAAAAAAAATATTAATAATTGTTTGGCAGATGTTATATATTTTTAGATAAGTGTTACATTTTATTTAATATATTTTCTCTTCTAATTAACACTTGTCCTGAGGTATGCAATACATATTTTACGCAATATATTTTTGCTCCAAAAAATTTCGACCACCATTCTTTATCCAACAGTAACAAAATATTTAATATTTATTAAATTTTTAGTGTTAAGCACTATAGTCGAACTAGAGTTTTTGGGCTGTTCCCACCCAATTCTCTAGGTGGTCTAGAAATGTGCATCTAGATATGTCTCTTCTCAAGGTCTTTGTAGGACTGGTGCTTTGTGTAATGCAAATTCTTTTTGAGTTTTGGGAACTGAAAATTGGTGCTCTTACTTCCTCCAATTCCAAAGTTAAGAAAGAGAACATTTTTTTTTCTTCAAATAGCTCTAGCACCTTTTACTATGTCACCAAAATATTCGACTTTTAACTTATCTATAATAATCACAAGGTCTATAACTCATTAGAGTTATGGTCTTCCCACAACCGTGAGTTCGATACCCTCCCCATACATAGGGCATGTTTTAATTTCCCTTTCTAGGGTTCTCTCATACTCTTGTGAGGCACTTCTCTCTCCCCCTTCATGAGACGAAACCCAGTTCGACTAGGGCTTCAAAACTTATCTATAATAAATAATAATAAAAAAATAAAAACACATTCGACTTTAATGTTTGAGTATCCCATTAAATTTGATGTTGATTAAAGGTAACTTACCAAAAAGGAAAAAGAAATTAAAGGTATCTAAAGAACTTTCAACCACTGTAATGAAATTTCACATCCATTCGTATTCTCTTTTCGAGTCAAAAGTTTACAATGAAGCAATGTAATTCCTTCACATAGGATATAATATTTTATTTGTTTCAAATTAAATATTTAATTTTTTGTTTAATATATTTGGCAAAAAAATTTCTTGTTTATTATGAACAAAAAAGAAACATAAACATAAAACATTTTTTTTCACAATTAATCGTGTCCTTTTATGCATTTAAGGGTAGTTTTACTATTTCTAAGTTATGGGTAATTGCATTTTATTCCCCGAAGCCTAAAAAAAATATTTCAGGGATTCTAAAATTGTTATTCAAAACTTAAGATATAAAATGTTTATTATGTCCTCACTTATAATAGTCAATGCCATTATTCGTCGATGTTAGTCTATAATTTTTAATGTATAGACATATTTAGTATATACTATTAATTTGGTGATTATTTCACCAGAGGATGTTAAAAAATGATCAAACATTTACACCTACTCGAGAAATAATGTCATTAACATAAGTTAGGGATATAATGGATATATTACATGCATATTTATCGAAACCTTGCTATATAACTTTTAACTAACGGGAACCCAAGAACTTTTGTGATATAAATAACTAAAATTTAAGTACCGATTATCTAAAAAAAAAAAAAAAGTAAAATGCAATAAAACCAATATTTTTTTTTAATCAAAAACTCATTTTTAATAAGGAATTATACTATGACACAACATAATCATGGAGTACCGTCTCCATCCACTTTTACAGGTGCCAAATGACATTTTTCTTTATTCAATCATTTTGTATACTTTAACAACTACTGTCTATTTGCATTTATAAAAAATATATTTTCTATTTTCGTCCTTATTTAATTCGAAGAAGAAAAAAAAAAAAAAATATATATATATATATATATATATTTGGTGGATTTTTTTCACGCGATCTGAAAGTTGTGGACGTGAGATTTGCGCCACTGCTCCACATCTCCTCGACAGCAAAAAAAAAAAAAAAAGAATACTTTGATTAGTAAAATTCATGGAAAAATATTTATGTCTTTTTAATTTAGATTTGCTTAAATTTTAACATTTTCTTAATCATCACACATTTAAGAGTTGATACATGTAAAAGTAAACGGGTGGAGTATACTTTTAGTTGGTGTTTGTAAACAAAAGTTGATATTGCATCTATGTATTCTTTGTTTTCACCAGTCAAAGATTCAAAATTTTGTTTTCAATTAATATGACAAAAAAATCTTAAATACTCCTCAATTAATGAATGGGAAGTAATTATTAATGGTTAATTGGGTAATAAATTAGGGGTATGACTGTAAAAATATCAATAAAGATGCATTGATTTTTTAAACGTGACAAACAATATAAGATGTCTACAAAATTGAAACATTGCAAAACAATTTCTGACGGAGGTCGTAAGTAACAAATTGTTTGCAACGTTTAACATTTTGAGACATCCCAAATTGTTTGCCACGTTTAAAAAATCAATGCACCTTTATTGATACTTTTCCAGTTTTACCTCTAATTTATTACTTAACTAACCACTATTAATAACTTTTCAGTCATTAATTGAAGGGTATTTTGAACTTTTTTTCTCATATGAATTGCTTTCTAATATTTTCTTTAATCTTTGTGAAAAAGGTAAAACGTTACAAATAATTTGGGACGGAATAAGTATTATGTAGTTAGTGGGATTGATTAATCAAGCATCCCTTTGCTTAGCACAAAAATGAATGATGCAAGAGAGTCAGTCAAAGTAGATAAGTACTACTACCTCCATTCTCAAATATAAAATTTTCATTAAATGTTGCGAAAAATAAGAAAACAAAAATTAGGATGTTTTCGTAATCAAAATATCAATATTTCTCTTTTAAATAGAATTATGATATACAAGTCATATTTAAGAGAATAATAATGGTATTTTAATTACAAATTTTTTTAACTTTTGTTTTTTTAATTTTCGCAAAATGTAATGAAAGTCTTATATTTTAGGAATGGAGGGAGCAGGAGCTATGGTTTTATGTCAGTTGCTTTCATGCAACAATTACATAAGAATGATGAATGAGTAGGAACTACACTAATTCAGCCAGTACCCCTTGATGACCTTCAATAATTACTAAACAATGAAACTTCATTTCTTTATATGAATTTAGTGGTGGTCATAGAAGGATGGTTCAATTGAGTTGTCAACAATTTTATGCCTTTTCTAAGAAAGAGATGGAGGAGGGAGTGGTTGTAAATTTTCAGTGGCTTTTACTTCTCTTTTTCTTGTACACAAAAGGCGATACTCACGCCCCCAGGGCCCCCACCACCCGATCCGACAGACATTGTGGAGGATGTAAATCAAGGTGACCCAGCGGTTCGATTGGTGAGAGGCCTTGTCTTAGCCCACCGCAAGAAGCCACCCCCACATTGGAGGGTTGAAACTTCCACACTGCGGCTGCCAAGATTCGAACATGCGCCCTTGTACACAATCTACCACCCTCAAACCAACTGGGCTACCCTTGCGGATATACTTCTTCTTCTCTTTTTCTTGCCCCTTGTAAAGTTTGAACAAATACACATGCATAACATTGTTTGGAGCAATCTAGGGGGGAAAAAAGAAGATTCGAACTCGAAATTTTTTTAAGGGACACTAATTTTTTTTTCATTTGGACCAATTTAGAATTTTTTTTTTTGTCAGCAATCTTAAAGACCTTTTAGTCACGAGTAAAAGCTTGTCCCATTGGGCTACAGCCTCCTTGACAACCAATTTAGGTTGGTCAATAGAATACTCCTATAATTAATGATCATATGTTATTCAATATACATCGAAAATTATATGCCAAATATCCCAATTTTTTAAATTATTTTTGCCATATATCAAACTCTCCCTTTTTTTTTTCTTTTTTTTTTTTTGACGCCACGATGGGCGATTGCCCCACATTAGGAGAGAAAACACCCTAGATAAGGTAGAATAAAGCTTACCGCACGCAGGCGGAGGGTATCAAACCCGAGACCTCTCGGTCACGGGCCGGCCAATGCCCCACTAGGCTATTGGCCTCTTCGATTATCAAACTCTCCTTATAATGGTTCGTTAATATCTTTTATTTATATATATTAAAATAATAATTATGGGATACTCTGTCACGATTATTGAAGTATAGTAGACAAATAAAAAGTAAGGTTAACTGCAATAAATTACCTTGTACTTAGCTGGGTTGAACACTTTACTCTAAAAGTTGTAAAAATGCACTAGATGTCAACTTATTAGGGGTTTTGATGAAAAATAATAACAGAATGACCTTATTACCCTTGCACATATTTTTGCATTAAACTCGATTAATTCGAGGTATTTTTAAATTTAGTCCCCTGAATAAATGAATTTACTCATTGATTTTAATTCTAAAGTTTGTACATTTGTGCACCATTTTTGGACATATTCCAAGATTTGGTTTGGGGCTCCATAGCTCCTCTGACAAACGATTCACTTTTTCGATTCTCAAGAAAAAAATTTCTAAACAATTCAAAAACCAATCTAAAGAATAAAATGTGGAAGAGACTAGAGAATATTATTATTTTTATGATACTTCTTATTTTGATTAATTTTGAAAATAAACTTTAGAATCAAAAGTAATGAGTCAATTCATTTATTTAAGGAACTAAATTTAAAAATACATCCAATTGATGGATTGAAATACAAAATTGGTACAAGGGAGATTCACTTCGCTACTATTTTTCAACAAAACCCTAACTATTGAACATCTGGTGCATATTTTACAACATTTGGAGTAAAGTACTCAACCCCACAACTACAAGGTAGTTTATTACAATTAACCCAAAAAAGTACCGCTATTTTTTTTTTTTTTTGGTTGAAAAGAAATAAATATATAAATATAAACGAAAAACTCCCTAGCCCGTAGATATAGGGACAAAGTGGTTACAATTAGTCCTATCAAACGATACCTCTTGTCCATATCCTGCCACTATAAGACTAACAAAATGATGGATATTGATAGAGGTATCTGAAATAGTCCTATTACAAAAAGCCCCACGGGCATCCCCCGCCAATAAGTGGCTAACAGATGGGGGTAAAGAGTGAAAAGTAAGAAAATCAGAGGATGTGAGGAGTCCTCCAGCTTTAGCAAGCCAATCAGCATAAGCAGATTGAGCGGCTGTGACATGTTGAAGTAGATTGAGGCGCTGTCAAAGTTCCCTAGCTGGGGCATAGTCTCTCAATATGTGCTGAATTGATTCAGAATGAGAGCCACACCGAGGGCAGTAAGGGGTGTCGCTAATGTGCTTCTTATGTAGATGCTCTCTTGTAGCCAACCTGTTATGTAAGCAAAGCCATAGAAACATCTTTATTCTTTGGTTGCAATTCACCGACCAAATCCACTCCCATTCTTTTCCCGTAATTTTTTCATCAAGTTTTCCCTCATGAAGAATCAAGTGGGCAGCTTTAGAGCTGAATTGACCACCCCCCGTCAATTTTCACATCCGTCGATCTGGCAGATCAATATGATCCGATCTAGGCACACCTCTGATATAATCGGCAATTTTCTTTGGTAAGCGAATAGATAAGTTCATGAGGTTCCAATTACCAAGGCTATTGTAGATTTCCTTAATCTTCGCATTATCTTCATTCCTATTAAGAGGTCTCGAAATCAGATTTCTCATAGGGCCTAGACTTGTCCAGTCATCGTGCCAAATTCTGATGATATTACCATTCCCAGGGATCCAAGCAGAACACTTATGAAAAAGGTCTAATCCTTGTTTGAGTGCTTTCAAATTGATGGATCCTTGTCCATTTTTAAGCTGAATGAAGGAATGGGAATCATCTTTGAAGTATTTTTTTCTTAATTACTGAAGCCCATGTACGCGTGCTTTCAATAGAAGCCCTCCAGTTGAGCTTTGCAAGTCCCACTTGGTTGATGTGTCTTGTCTTCCTTAAACCTAAACCTCCCTGCTTCTTAGGTCTAGAAACCCTGTCCCATTTAACCAGATGAATTTTCTTTTTCACCGAAGAGCTTTCCCAAAGGAAAGCTCTATTTTCCTTATCAATTTTATCGCATATTAAGGCAGGTATGGGTAAGCATTGGGAGTAGTAAGATAAGATATGGGATGTGGAAGTTTGAATAATAGTACGCCTGCCTGCTATGGATAGAATGTTAGCTTTCCACCGGGAAAGTTTGTTTCTCACTTTATCCAAAATGAATTGGAAATCTGAGTTAACTGGTCTTTTTTGGAAAATAGGGAAACCTAGATATTTGCCAATGTTGATCGTGTGGTTGATTTGAAGTTGAATCTCAATAGCCTGTATTCTGGTGGGCGAAAGGTTATCAGAAGCAATGAATTTTGACTTATTGAGATTAATTCTCTGCCCCGATCTTAAGCTAAAATCGTCAAGCACCCTTTTCATCTCAGAGATAGTGGCGTCATCAGCTAAGCCGAATAGAATGACATCATCGGCGAATAATGAATGTGAGATTTTTGGGCCTGATTTTCCGATTTTGACTGGTTTCCACTTCTTCAATGTAACCGATTTCTCAATACTGATAGAAAGGTATTCCATACAGATAACGAACAAGTAAGGAGAAAGCGGGTCACCCTGTCTAATACCTCTTGAAGGGTAAAACCAGTCAGTTGGCTCACCATTGAAAAGAATAGCCATTTTCGAGGAGCATATAGAGTTCATGATGAGCTTAATAAGCATTTTGGGAAAGTTGAAGAATTCCAACGATTCTTTGATAAAATTCCACTGCAAACGATCAAATGCTTTTTCCAAGTCGATTTTGACAGCAATAGCACCCTGCTTACACAAGGTTTTTCTAATAGTGAAGATTTTTTCCTGAACAATGACAACGTTATCAGAACATCTCCTACTGCTATTAAAGAGGATGTTCGTACTGTTATAATTTATGCACGACTCTTGGCAAATTGCCTAACGCAAACTTTCGATTTAGTTCCATATCTTCTCGAATAAATATTTCATGTTTTAAATGTTAATGACAGAGATTCACTAACCTGAACACGAATCCAAATACACCATAAGCAAGGGGAACTACACGAAAATGTGTTCATCGCTACAATTGTTTTAGCTACGAAATGTGTTTGGTAGTAACCAATTGACCGCGATTTTATATTTTTTGTAGGTAAAGGTTAAAAACTTTATGCAACTATGAAATATTGTTTCGTTGCTAATAATTTCTCAATGTATAGCTAATATTTTACATTTTTGCTACAAGACATATTTTGTGGCCAATGAAATTATTTTTTGTGGGTGATCAATTTTCGTTGCTTAAATGGTCTTCTTTCGTGCGTAATTTGTTAAGTAAATGTGATGTTATATTTTGCTACATAATTTTCTTCATAGTCTTTGTTAGTCTTTATCGATAAAATTTTGTACCGTTTTAATTTAAACTTTAGTTACGAATACATTTGTTGCTAAACTAGCCAATTTAGGAAAAAAATATGATTTGTTTAGCTAAATTGCTTGGAAATAGTCATATTCTTGTTGTGAATGATTTCGTTGCTAAAGCAATCTATTTAGGCACGATGATTTTTACTCTATGCCTAAATAATTTGTTAATTTTCAATTTAGTCTAAATTTTTTATTCAAAATTTGTCCTTTAGTTATATATATCGGTATAGTTATTTGTCATAATAATAGTAAATTTAATTTATTTTTATTTTTATTTCAAGTTTTTATTGTTGCTGTTTTTTTATATTACTATGTTAAGCATAAGAAATAAAATTGAAATTAAAACATATCAATTCTAAATGTTTATTTTTTAATCTTTTAGATCTATAAATTTATGAAATATATGTGTTTGATATTTTTTTAATAAGATATGATATATAAATGCATTGTTTGCAAACATATAACACGAATGACATATGACACAACGGTTAACAAAATATGCACACACCGCAAGTTTAATGATTCAATTCTTGAAGTTCCTATACTATTTGGGCTTAGTGAGTTAGGTCGGATTCCATTTTGCCGAAAGTGGGTTGGAGCTCGACCCAAATAGGTAGGTAATTTATCTTATTTTTATTTTTTTAAAGGATTAAAGAATTTTTCGGTGATTAAATATGTTTCGTCGCCAAACATTTATATTTTTAGCTACGAATTACAATTTATTAGTAACAAAAAGTTTTGTGTAATGAGTTGTTTTAGGAGACTTTTAGCGACAAAATGTCTTTTTATTTACAAAATTGTGTTAAATAACTACAATATATTTTATTGCTAAATGTGCAATTATTGGCCACTAATTTAAAATTTCGTTTCCAAAGATCTGTAACAACAGGGACGAAGATAGGAATTTGACGTTGGGGACGAAACTGCAACAGTATGTCGAACTACATATAAAAACGGAAAAAAAATCTTGGCGGCAAAACTGATAAAATATTCCGAAATACATATAAATTTTATTATACCTAGTAGTATTTTTAAAAATCTCGGGGGACGACTCCCCCTTTCTTCGTCCCTGTGTAACAACCCATCTCTACCCACGAAGTGTGCCACAATAATTTTTTCGTAGCCAACAAAAAAAATCGTAGCAAAATAGTGAATATGTTGTAATCATGTGGAATTGGAAGGGATAACCGGCATCCATGGAAGGAATTGATTGAAGGAAAATGCATGCAGGCAGAGGACAGAGGCCCCCGGAGAAAAGGGGGGAAGGGATTGGCAAAAAACAATTTGTGTTCCGTTTTCAATCCTAACGAATAGATTATTAACATGTATTCACTTTTTTCTTACGAGTTTCACAATATTTTTTTTTAAACTTATAAAATTTTTAATTAATAAATATCAATTTTTTATTAGTAAAATGAGAAATAAAACACTAAACGAGAATATAAGATTCTTATGGCAATAGTGTGCATTGATTCACATGCATGATTGACAGAACAACCAAGTGACTGGCTTCTGCCCTTCCTTTCCTTTGTAATAACTTGAAATAAATTTTCATTTCTTTTCTTTTGTCTCCTTGTTTGACAGACAAGAAAAGAAAAGAGAGAGAGGAGTGGGAAATTGAAAGACATTGCATCAAATCGAGAAAATCCCTCGTGAGATTTGATGTTAAGTCATGCATAATTGCATATAATAATGTTTGTTGGGAAGCATAACACGCTCTCACACGCTACAAAACTGAAAATTCTTGTATGAGATGGTTCCAATAGGACACGTGAGACATAAATACAGGCGGGGATCTACAATACAGGTGGGTCCTAAATAATTTTATGTGAGAGAGAGTGTGGGACCGGTCACATGGGACTGTCCCATGCCAGACTCACTCCTACAAAACAAACACTTTGTATTGGCATCAAATGATATATTTCAATCCCCGAGCTCTGGGGCAGCTGACGCCGTTGACGAGAGTTCGATTTCTGCTGGTGGAATTCGACTTTTGCGGGATTTTCCGTGGCTGAGAGCGCCGTTTAAGAGAAGTATGGGCTAGGCTCTCCTCCTTTGAGTGGTAACGCGGGCCAACCGTGAAGCCGAGTCCGGATGTAGTCACTACGTTGTCGGTGTATACCGGATGCCCAAACGGGTAGAACAAAAAAAATGATATATTTCAATTTTTGGTAGCTTGATCAAATGATTTGTATTATTATAATTATTTCAAAATAAGTACTTTTAATCATTATTTAAAAATAATTATAATTTAAAGTATTTGATTCGAACGATCCCCAATGTAAATCACTATGTATTGTGCGGTTAAAAATACCTATCAATATCATAATCAAACTATAAAACAGATAGAGCAAAACATGAATGAGTTTATTGTGTTTTAAATCTCGTATAAATTGAAACATAAGATTTTAAGTTTCGAAACTCTATTTTTTCACAAACATTAAGTTTTTTAGAAAAAAAACAAGGAAAAGTTCTCAAAATTAAATATTACTGTACTACTTATAAAACAGAATGGAAGAAAAGGAGATCTAACTTAATGGAACATTTTTCTTTTCTCTAAGCAGTGTTACATGGGGATGCCGGAGCAAGATTACAATGAACATGGTATTGCTATGCATGCGTGCCCATTTAATGAAAACAATTTTTCAAAGGTATTGGGTTTCCAACAAGGTAATCATCGGCACGTATCCTCCACGCTGTTGTGTGCTTATAGATTCCCAAACATACATGGAGGATTCTTGTCTCCCCCCAAATTTTTTAAAAATATTATATTAGTAATTTTTATATATAGTTCAGAATTTTTTGTCAATTTTACCCCCCAAAAATATTTTTTTTGTAATTTTTATAAGTCGTCGGCATCTCATTGCAGTTTTTTGCTCCCAAAATACAATTCCTCACTTGGTACTGAAAACATATATATATATATATATATATATATATATATATATATATATATATATATATATATATATATATATATATATATATATGCACTTGACTTGCTCATTGCCACCCTAGCTATCTGCTCTCTGCAGAACATCTTTTATTTTGTATGTGTACGTGTGAAACAAAGTTTCAACAATTAAATATACAATTTAATGATAAAAATTTATTTAAGAAGGAAAACGTATATTTAATGATAGAAATTTGTTTGCTCATTATTCTCTTGATACGCTCTATGACGCCTGTTATTTTTTGGGCATTTGTTCTCAAGACATAAATACATGTTCAGTGTCCTCAAAAGAAAATAGATAATTTTTCTTACAAATATATCCGTCGACAAATCTTATATTCACCTAAGATTTGTTCTGCACGTACGGAACAAAAGACGTTTTATACCAGAGTTGGATTGAGTGACTCTAGTCTTACTATAGTCAAAACTACATAACGCCTATTTCACACAACGCACATTTTTTCCCTCTTTTGAATGGTGTTGATTATTTAACCCGATTAATTCGATTGAAATTGAATAAGTCACGATCTATTGGTAGAATCTTGCGATTTTTCGACATTAGTTTTTTTCAAAATATCTTAATCTGCAACATTATTCTGAACAAGCCCTGAAAATTAACCAACAAAGTCTAAAAAAATAAGTAAATTTTGTTGAGTCTTTATCCTTGTTTTTGGTTCATTAGAATTCTTATTGGTTGGAACTTCTAGTGAAATCCCCTAGTATATGAAAGAGTGAAAAAGTGCATTCGTTGTTGTAGAATAAGAAACTTTTGTATTTTAATGCACGTATTGAATAGGGAAAACTGTGTGCAACGAAAACTACAAGCACGACTTGAGGAGGGGTGTTTACTTAGTTTAACAAAAAAATTATCTACTCCATCTGACTAGTTCTAGGTTCGAATCCCGAGCAACCCACTATCATATCAAAATTATATGTATAGAAATCCGTATTAACTAGTATCAATTGACCAAAACAACACACTTTATAGCAATGACAAAATGATATGGGTGAACTTAGTGTCCTTCAGGTTCTGCAACAATATGTCGAAATACACATGAAAAACGGGAAAAAAAAATTTGGGGGAAAAACTGATAAAATATTTCGAACTACATTTAAAATTTACTATACCTAATAGTATTTTTAAAAATATTGGGGGCAAATTGCCTCCCCCCGTCCCCCTTATCTTCTTCCCTGGCTGTCGTATCAAATTAATTCAATACTTTTTCTTTTTTCACTGATTTTTGTTTTTAGTAGGTAAAAAAATGTTTAGGTCGGGGAGGCTTCTACACTCCATGGCTAGGGCAAGTCGCGAGCCTATCAATTGAGATTATTGGTAGCGCGATTCTACTTACGCCTTACAAACAAAGTTAAACGATTATACTATCTCAATTGACTCTCGTTCAAGATAAACAATAATGTGTCAGCTGCTTTTATCGAAAGATGTTTCTAATTAGTTAATTTCTGAAAATTTTGTTTAGAAACATCTTTCGATAAAAGCAGCTGACACATTATTGTTTATTCTGAACGAGAGTCAATTGAGATAGTATCCCGCCGTCCTTCTTGGGTCACGTCGGGACAGATGAAGGCCCGTCGCCCCACTTGGATCGTACGGGGACAATTAGAGTCCACACATGCCACATAAGGGTCCTCTTTGATTTCACGTGAAAATTAACTCATGAATCTCCATATTCTTTTAAAATCATTTGTCAATGAGAGATGTTAACCTATAATCTTATAAATTATTTGAGTCTTCCTTAAATACTCGAAACTTCATATTTCAAGCAAAAACTCGACAACAGCAATAAACGTACAAAAATGATGAATCAAACAGTTTAATGTGTTGAACATTTAATATTATTTGAATGGACCTGGCAAGTCAGGCAGTGACAGCTAAAGAAGTCTTTCCATCTTTATATTTGGAATAGTGTTTTTCTTAACCAAAAGCCACAGTGTCGTACTGTATTGACAAGGATTCAATCAATAAAAAGAAAATGGACAAAATTAATTTGTCATATTATTTTTTTTTCACGTTTAATAACAGTGTTGATTTGATGGTTTGTTTTCAAATGTCTCATTTTCACGTTGAAGTTTAAGCTATGATGTTAAATACAAAAAAAAATTAATATATCAATATTTTTTTCCCGTCGTATAAAAGTTTTGATAAATCATTTTTTTCTTTTGAAAGAAGAAACGATAAGTAAACAGAAGGATTAGTTATAGTATTAGAAAACATTATAGTCTCATTTCCATCCAGAAATGGACAGAATAAAAGGAAGATATATCAACATAATAAAAAAATTATTTCGACTAAATACCCTTACTTTGAAAGGGTATGTAGTCAGAAAAACACACACACTAATAGTTTATAAACAGGGCGAAATCTTTTTTTTCCTTTTCGGGGGTATGGAGGACTGGTAAGAGGATAGACATAGGGTGAGTTTGGCATGGGACGGTCCCATGTAACCGGCTCCACACTCCATTTCACATAAAATCATTCAGAACTCACATGTATTGTAGATCTCGCCTGTATTTATGTCTCACATATCTCATTGGGACCGTCCCATACAAGAATTTTCCATAGACGTACATCCATCGAGCTCAAACTCTTCGTGTCCGGTAATCAATGTTTTACGAACTAAACTACTATTTGAACACTATTAAAAAAGTATATGAATACGTGTTCTATGAATGTTGTGTACACTTTAAAGAAATCTGAATACTTTCCATACATGCAGAAGAAAGTGCCAAGGCAATGGCCAACTAAGAGCGAAATGGCTACATTGCATTACTAACTGTTCTGCACATGCGGAATTGTCTTTCTCTCTCCAAATATTTAACAAAGAAGAAAAACCGTTATTTTTCTCTCTCCAAATTTGAACCATCGGATGAAGTATCCAACTATTCTTCATGTTCAGCAGGAACAAAATTTCGTATGTTCGAACCATAACCTAGATAAGGGCGTCCTGTATGGGCAGAGACGATTTTGGGGGCGATCACCTCCCAAGATTTTTAAAAATACTAATAGATATAATAATATATAGTAATTTTTATATGTAATTTGGAATTTTTTTATCAAGTTCGCCCCCCAAGATTTTTTTTTGCAGATTTTATAAGTAGGTCGGCATACTGTTATAGTTTTTCGCCCACCAAATACAATTCCTGACTTCGTCCCGGGTATGGGAGACCCCAAGTTAGATGAAGATGTGATATATTATTCATAATTTGTTTGGTACGAATTATTTATTTATAATAGTCTGTCATTTGATGATTGATTAGGACTTTCTGGGGGGGTTTTGGATAGCAAAAAACGTGATCCCTGGTGTTATTGCTAAAGTGAGACTTTTAGGACAAGATCTTGTAGAGTCAATTGTTGTTGTACAACACAAATTGATACCTACAAAACTATTCTGTGGTCTTCTTTTTCTTCTCCTCCAGTAGAATTCAACCCAAGCAATCAGTGCACCTTACTGCATAACAATTGTAAAGAGAAGAAAAATCTAACCAAATTGAATCCTCAAGTGTAGTGATTTCGAGATCTGGTTACAGTGCTGAGGAATGTCTTTCTCATAACGGTATCGATGCAATCTTAACCTTTAGTAAAACTTAGTTGTCGAATCAACTATAATTAATCATTGAAAACTGAAAAAATATGCATCGACATCCTAACTTAACTTTGTTAATGCTAAAATGAATATCCTGAGTCAGTAGCAAATGTCTAGACGAAGGCTACCTAAAAGGAAAAATTCTCATTTTTACTGCTTTTATGCAACTCGAAGATTCTGATTACAAACTAAACTCTTATCGACTTACGCTTTAAGAAACTGAATTATGCAATAAAAGAGATTAAAAAATATACAAA
Organism: Vinca minor; assembly: GCA_026122235.1. Taxonomy (NCBI): domain Eukaryota; kingdom Viridiplantae; phylum Streptophyta; class Magnoliopsida; order Gentianales; family Apocynaceae; genus Vinca; species Vinca minor. Next base: position 4,764,761 of record JAOCZM010000201.1, on the reverse strand, counting down.
ATAAATATATTTATACCCACAGTAAGACAGATCCAACTTCAATAAAATTTTACTTGCATGAATCCAAGGACTAACTGATCTTGGGGGAACAATATTTGATAAACCCAAAGTTATAGAAAGTTAGATTTATGTACAACTTCACCATCTCTAGTTAAACCTATTCCATTTTTCCCATTTGATGGTGAAAAATAGGTATAAACTGTTGCTACCATAAATATATATGGTACAGAAGGCTTCATATCAGATTGGACTGTACAATACACTATCTCCATTTCATAATATAAGTCGTTTAAGGAATTTAGCGAAAATCAAGGAAACAAAAAAATAAGGTAATTTGTCAGTCAAAATATCAATATTACACTCTTAAATGTTATTAGTGGTATACAAGTCTTATTTAAAAGAGTAATATTGATATTTTGACTAACAAAATACCTTACTTTTTGCTTTCTTAATTTTCGCTGCATGTCCTAAACGACTTATATTATAGAATGGAGAGAGTAGTATTGATACAATAAAACCACTGTGCACAACCATATGAATTAGAAGGTATACCTCAGTCCTCCTTTTGAGTAGCTGTTTTTTTCCAACCTCCCCAAAGAAGGCGTAAAAAATTGAATTCCGTTAACTTCTTTATCTTTGATACCTGTGCAAAAGCAAGAGAAGTGTGAGTTGTAACTGGAAACGTTACACATTACCAGTTCTTAAACCGGCAGATACCCTCGCGCGAGCACTAAAGCATGATTATATCAAGGTTACAAGTTCAAGGGAATGAAGCTGCATAGTATGGAATCTAATAAGTCGTGCTACTTACATGTGGTATCAAACCGAGGAGTCAAATGCAAAAAGGCTCCTCTGCGTTTCTGTTGGGTTTGTCAACCATCGACAAAACAACCACGCTGCCCCAACCACCGATAGAAGCGAAAGCATAGCCAAAATTCCAAAATGCGAGGCATCATTCGCGACTATTGCTACTCCTAACATTATAGACTCCGCCAAACTTGCAAAAGAGACCTCCGTTGTCCCAATAAGATTTGCTTTAGATTCTGGGATTCCAGTTTGTAGAATTTGTTGCCCAACAACATCATATGACATGTGTCCCAATCTTGATAATATCTGCGAAGTGAGAATAGGTATTCAATAAACATTTCAAAGAAATGCTGATTGATGTCAAGGGCTAGGGTTAAATTCTTAATAAGAGTGTGAATTGTGCAGCCTCAATAGATGAAGCCGTAATACTAGGGAAGGACAATTAAATGGATAGAGATATATCATCCTAGGAAAAATAGTATGGTACTACCTCCATTCCATAATAATAACCGCGTTGTCAAAATTTGTTTGTCCCAAAGTAATTGCAACATTGTATAAATCAATAAGCATTTATTGAAATTTTCCAATCTTATCCCCTAATCAATTGCTCAATTATCTACTACTTTCAACACCTAATTCATGAATGGAGGGTAATTTAGACTTTTTAATCCCTAATAATGACTCGCTAATCATTTTATTAAGTTATGTGAAACCCCCAAATGTGGCTATTATTCGGGAATGGAGGTAGTATTTTGATAAGCAGATACTAGACAAGATATAGATGAACTTACAATCAAAGATAAAAAGAACAGAAGAGGAGTTTTCTGAGAAAGAGATCCGGTAAAATAAACAGCAACCGCCGTAGCAAGAAGAGATGCCTGCAATATTAGGCCAGCAGCTCCAGCCTGGTAGGTGAAGTTCGTGAGACTCTGCCCGAGAATTCGACAAACAAAAATATGGCTATAGATGAATTAGTCAACCATATATTTAGAGAAATCAACCTTCAAAATGCCGAGTCGTTTGACCAGTCTCGCAGAGATAAACGTCGCTGCAACACCCATAAAAGCACATAATCCACTGAAGCCCCCAATAAGAGATGGATTCAAACCTGAAACAAGTTCAAGATCAATGAATTATACAGTTACAGCTGATGGTGTTCATAGTACCCCAAGAAATACCTTTTTGTGTTAAGAATGCCGTCATCAATCCACCGGGAGAAAGAACAATATTGAAGCTGAGTAGCACATAGGCAAGGCTTGCAGGAAGAACAGGCTGCTTAATATACTCAACCCATCCTTGCTTGATGGTTTGCAAACTCAATTTCACTTGCAATAGAAAGCAACTGACTCAGCATATGTAGTTCTATAAAATGAGACAACGTACTCATTTTGCAAAATAATTTAGGTAAAAAGGTTACCAATAGTCGTTGCATCTGACAGATATCCAATGGCGGAATTTTGGCAAGAAGATGGTATTTTACTATGCTCAAGAACTCCAGCAGAAAGCTTGTTGGTTAACCATGTGAGGAAAATCTAGGTCCAACAATACAACGGTTACCATAATAGCACCAATGTCGACAAAGAGCATAAAAGCTAGAGGAGCATACCGTAACAGGCAATGCTGATATCATCAAACTAGCAGCGAGCTTCAAGCATGCAACTGGCTCATATTTGGATAGGAGAATGCCAAATAATGAAGCACCAGCAATCTGCAATTTTGCAGGACCGTGAACCGTATTAGATGCCAATTGGTTAAACACCAATCATGTCAAAAGTTTTGCCAGGAAAAGAAAAAGAGATTTGATGATAACCGCATGAATACATCACATTTTTCGTCCCTAACATTTGTCTTCACTGTCAATTTTATGCCAAATGATCCATGGATCTCATATTTATATGAAAATTGTCCCAATTTTACACCACAAGGCCATCTGAACATCTCTTTCCTTGTATTTTTTTGTTGGTTTTCTCTTCTGAAGAACATCTAATAAATAAATAAGGTCGTACCCAGTGCACAAGGCTCCCACATCAGTAGGGTCTGGGGAAGGTCCCGATGTACGCAGCCTTACCTTTATTTTTTATTTTTTCATAAAGAGGCTGTTTCCGGGGTTCGAACCCATGACACCTAGAGAATAGCAAGTAAACACTTGACCATCGCGTGCTTACCTTCAACATCCAATTTCTAATAACATTCATTAATCTACTCCGATGCACCATTTTTTTTTTTATTTTTTTTTATGTAAAAGTGGTATGTTTTGGTATTGGAGCAAGTATCAGATCCCAAAATGTTTGGCGTGAAACTGAAATGCGGTAAAAAGTTAAGAACCAAAAGTGTAATTCACCAAAACTGCATTGTCAAATTAATTAAGATCTGGGGACACCTATTCGACATAGGATCAAGTTGTACATATGAGTCTAGCATATACTATCTACATAATATTTATTCGAGCATCGTATATGCATTATGCAAACAAAACCAATTGAATAAAAACAAAGGCATAGCATAACAAGATGAAAGAAAGTAGGAAATAAGACTTCCTAGGATGAAACACAATAATTCTAGCAATCACCTCGCAAAGGAGATCGATTCGGCTAAGAATAGCATTTGCTTGTGCAAGAGCAATTGGCCTATTAATTCCTGCTAACTGGAAAACCAAAAGATTCAATCATGAAATTTCTCAACATATTGATAGACAAGTTCATAAGGAACTTCATACCAGAAAACGAGTATCTAAAAAAGAAAAAAAGGGAAAAGAACAAGAAGGAATCAGTACCAGAACAACCCAATCACGCTCAACTGCGACGCCCAGAGCCAGTCCTGAGAGTCTCTCAACGGCCCCAGCCATAACAAGTACAACAAACCAAGGTTGAACAAGAACAGACGGCACTGGTGCGGATTGAACAATGTGAGCATGAATTATCATTCCAACAGACAATAACTGAGCAGCTGCCTGACAGGAGAGAGGCATTAAGAAACAGAATATTTTGAGAAAAACATTTTGCACCCACTGAATAATGTGGACCGAATAAAACACAACCTGAACAACAGACAAACAGTTGTACGAAGTCATTCGGGGGAATTGATCCATCAAGTCTCCCACTAGAGGCCCTCCAACAATTACTGCAAGCTGTTGAACATGAAATTGATACCAAAGTAAATATTGGTCTATGTTATGAACAATTTTTTTATCCCTTTCTTTGAGTAGATCATAACGATACCTTAGTAAAACATCCCATTACAGCTACAGGAAGTAGACTTGGATGGAGTAAAGCAATAGCAACGGGCCAGGCAAAGTTCCAAAGCTGTTCCACCAAATTCCCAGCAAAGCAATTAGCATACAATGCTGTTGAACAAGTCATAGTCAGTGAGAAGCTCAGCGGCTCAGCGGTAAAACAAAAATCGCAATGTATGCGAAATGATTTTTGGTGGTAAACATACATCCATTTTCCAGCTCAAATGACTATGGAGTGAAAACAACTTGGAAGGTCAAGCAATGCTATCATGTCAGATTACTAGAAAAACTTCTGGTACATCAGAACCAGTGTCATTTTTACCCAAATTGTATTACAAAACAGATTCAGACTAAAAATAACTTAGCAAAAAGAGGAAAAAAAAAAAAGATTTAGATTAATAATAAACATGTTTTCTTTTCCTCCTGCACAACAATCTATAGACTGAGAAGAACCTTGGGTATCAGTAACAAGGCCAAAAAGAAGGTCCACAAACACGCCCAGCACCACCAAAAAAGGTTTCTGAAGTAGTGGGAATTTTCAATGAGATTATGGGAATTACATCAAGATCGTCTATTTCCATAACCTCATGGGCAAAGTGTAGCAATACGTAATTCCCGATATCTATTAGTTGGTTTGATATACAGAACTCATATTCCGTGGGGTGATTCAAGTAAGGGGTTCAATCCATAAACAGTTTCGAGCGTCCATGATTTACAAAGCATTGTGCAGCTGATGAATAGTTTTCCACTTTTCCAGCAACATTTTAAATGAGTTTGGACTCAATTTGACATTCTTCTATATAAAATCTTCAGATGCAAAGTCGTTACACGACAACTTGGTTTCAGGTACAACCTAATGGTATGAAGATATGTCAAAAATAGGTAGCTATTGCATAGAAAGAGTCCAACACGTGAGAACGTTTCAAGCAAAAGCAAAAATTATCTTCTCTTTCTCAAGAAACTTAGATTTGCCTGGTATATTAAGCCTAATTCCACATGCATAAGAAAGATTCCTACAATGTTTTGAATAAAGGAAGCAGCCTAACCATATAACCCCGCTGGATGAGCTGGAGTTGCAGCAATGATATTCTGCTCTTCCTCTGATAAGACCTAACAAATGAAAAGGCGGAATTACAAGCCAAGCATAAGTGAGCTACGTGAACAGTTGAGCAATTCAGAAACAAAAGTAACGCGATGATGGGACATACAGGCAATGTTGTCAAAAGCGTGTCTACATAAGTTCCCTTGGCCAATAAATTAAGTGCATCAGTCTCCAAGACATCAGATGTGAGATGAACAATCGGGACAGAACAATTTGAATCAGCAGTTGCGAGATCCTCCTGAACTTCTTCATCAGTTGTTATGTGGTCCAAAACATCAGTGTTTGTTATTGAACACTTCGGATTGAAACATTCAAGCCTGCAATTAGTATACATAGAAAAATCAATAATCATGTTCCAAATGATCACATCCACTCCAGAAGCATCATCATTAATTATGAAGCTAATAAGAACATTACCTCGGATAAAGAGTTGATGATCTCATATTCGGTCAAACATTCTAATACAATCTTAACTCAAAGAGAACGAAAAACACTATCTAGCTTAGCCCTAAAGCAGTATCTGATCCACCGAGTGAGCTGATCAGAAACTAAATCTCCTCAATAAGAACATTATGTAAAACCGTAGAAACAAAACACAAACCTAACTTTAATTTCTCACATAAAAAAAATGTAGATCACTAGAGAACTTCATCAATTTAAGGCAAATCAGAACTCCAGTTTAAAACTATTCTGGTTTCATAACTCTAGTGAGGAGATTGCTTAATATGTCATTGCCATTTGTCAAATGTAATTCTGAATGCTATCACATATTCATAATAAAAGCTATGTTGCCTGGACTCGAGTACGGGTGCCGAATACGGGTACATATCTAGGTGTCAGATACTTATATCTAAGTAAGGATACGAGGACACTTCTAAAAACTCGAGTTGGCACGTGGATACGGCAATAATTAGGGGAATACGGGGAAATTAACAAATTAACTACCTTTCATAAAGGGAAATAGACCTATAATTTGGGGAATAAGCCTATAATATTCTCCTCACTATAGATAGGATAGGGAATATCACTATTGAAGATGCACCTAATCTCGGTCAAAGTACTCAACATATTTTGACCACGTCCAATAAGTATCTCATGTTATATAGTGTCGACACGGGTTAGGCAACCAAACCTAAAGAGTCCAGGTAAGATAGAATAAAAGTGCTTCTAAGTTCTAACTTGGTTCCACAGCACTTCTATTGTCATTTGTCAACAAATCCTGCTTAAACAAAATATGAGTGCATTTGTAACCACAGTTCTGACGCCAAAGTTTTTATCTTTATATTTATTTAACTCCTCAATCAATTGCCTAATAATTATCTTATGGAACCCAATACCCAATTATAACTGCAGTCTATCGAAGGCATGTTAGCCCAGTGGGTAACATCCACTGCCTGTGACCGAGAGGTCCAGGTTCGATACCTCCCTCACACAAGGGGAATGATTTAATTGTCATTTCTTTGGGTTCCCTTGTGTGAGGTCTTATACACCCCTCACGGGGCACTGTCACGGGTCGTTCGTGACTTCGCACAGGAGACAACAACGATGCTCCTCTGCGCGCCCGAGCTTGCCTAAGCCGTGTGGCCAAAGGCTCCCGAGCATGCCGATCATGGAAGGCGCACCTCGTTGTCGCAACATGACCCCGCACGCCCGTGCGCTAAGCGTGCCCCCATTGCCTCGCCCGGCTCGTGCGCTCGGAGGCGACGATCGTCCCAAGACATGGCCCAAGGCATGCCCCAAGACATGCCCTGAGCCGGCGCCAGACAGCTCGCCCATGCTGGCCGCCCCATGCCCTGGGCCGCCCCTGCGCGGCCGCCCATGCCGCCCGCCCATGCCACGCCAGCCGCACATGCAGCAGCGCCCAGAGCCAGCCCGCACTCTGCCCCTATCGCCCATGCCCGCGCCCAGTGCCGCGGTCGCCCTGAGCCGGCGCCCAGTCCAGAAGACACCTGACCACTAGCCAATGCGCCCCTAATCACGGCGAGACAGGTGCACAACAGCCAACCGACTTGGCATGTGCCGTTTTGTATCCGGATGAACTCCGAATGAGCTCAAATTTGATGAGTGACCTTTTGTAATCATTTAGAAGATTATGCACGAGCTAGTTTGTAATTATCATGTATATAGCATATGTTAGCGTTTTTCCCACCTCCTCGGAAATAAGTGGTACACTCCTAGCATTTGGGCAAATGCTTTTTAAGCACCTATAGGGGGAACAAAAATTTCAAGCAAACAAGCAAAAACCAAACTTCTAGCATTTGTAATAGGCATTCAAGCGACTCTCCCCCTCGTCGTTTTGAACTCTTTTGATGTAAATTTTCATACTTGTAATGATGTTATATTTTAATGAGAAAAGCCGATTTTTCGCGTAAGTTACCCGTTTTCGTTTTTAAGTGTTGCATATCTTCTTGTCCCGAGATTGTGACTAAAGAGAAAGCTTGCCGGGAGTAACTTAGGAGCTATTTGAGCTAGAGTTACTCGGCATCGCGGGCGTCTCAAGTGTTGAAACTTGCGACCCGTGACAGCACCCGCTCAACGGGACTTCTACTTCTCCCCTCTCGGGGCTTCTACTACTCCTCCTCTGGTGAGGTCATATAATAATATAATTATAATAAACTGGACCATACTTATAAATGGTCTAGTTTAAATATAAAAAAAAAAAAATTATAACTGCAGTCCTAAAACCTCAAAAAAATGCAGAACCCATTTGCATTTCAACCCATTCCTCCACAATTTAATTGATTTCATAAAGAACAAAACAGAAAACAAAGAGAAATTTAAAAGAAAAAGAAGCAAAATAGCAATTAAGAATGGCAAATAATACTACCTGGGAGGGATTAATTTGGAGTTCAACCATCTAAAACTAGTGGGTGCCGGATAAGAAGTTTTCCTCCTAAAAGCGAAGCTGACTTTGGAATAAGTAGTAGTATTAGGCTGAAGATTAAGAAAGGTAGCCAAAGCCATGTTTCTCCACTGTTGTCGCTCTTCTCCAAGAACACTGTGGCCTTGAAGCAATTTTGTTCTTTTACTTCTTGACTACTCATGCAGCCTTCTCAATTGATGTTCCTAAGAAGAAAACTTCAAGAAAATCAATATTTCTTTCTGGGGGTTTTTTTTTTGTATTGTATTCTCAAAATCTAAAAAGAACTGTAGAATCTGATATAAAAGAACAAAAAAATTTCATTGAATTTGAATTAGGGGTAGACAATTTGAGTTGTATAATGAATCTCCTTCTTATCTTGAGAAGAAAAAATGAGAGAATTGGTTGGGGGCGGACAATTCATCAAAACACCAACTCGATTGTGTAAAGACCATAATTTTATTGCTTACGTGTATATATCCTATCTAGCCATCCAGGCCACTCAAATATGGGATCTGCGAATGGAAAACAAATAAAATAAAGAGTTAATCACTATTTGAGAAAACTGCTATATATATATATATCAATTATTTCTAAATTTTTTTATAAATAGCTTTAATAATGAAATAATCCATTTTTAGTTCAAATTATTTACGGATCTACTGTTTGTGTCAAATTAAGGAATCGGACCAATTTTCAGGCCAAAAAAATCACGTACTATGCACGTGCCATCGGAAAATCCTTAACTCAACCCTATATTTCCGTTGCGAAAGTGGAGTTGAAGATACCTTACATATTCTCAGAGACTGTCATTATGCAATTAAGTTTTGGTCTGAAATGGCAACTCTCTTTAATTTTAATATTAAAAAACTCCTCCTTCTTAACAACCCTATCAAGACTTGGATAAAAACAAACTGCACCACTACTCTCTCCACTCCATATCTTATTCCTTGGTATATCACTAAGTTCACTCAGCTCAGGATACACAAAATAGACTCTACACATATTTTCTCACTAATAAAGACTCTACACATATTGTCTATTCTAATATTGTTTCGGATTGCAGATACCTGCTCACTCAGCTCAGGATACACAAAATAGAGTATGTCTATAGGGAGGCCAATCAAGTGGTTGATGCACTAGCGAAGCATGGGAGCTCTCTTGCCTTACCAGAATGACATTTTTTCTATTCGGCACCCACATTTGCTCTAAAAGTGTGGCAAGATGACAAGGAAGGAAGAAAGTTCCTAAGGCAAAAAGGTATTTCGGCTATGTAATAAGAATAATATTTTACTTTCTGTCTTTATTTTCTGTACTTGTACTTTCCTTTTCATTAATATATTATCTCTTTCTACCAAAAAAATTATTTCTATTTTTCTATAAATACCTTTAACAATAAAATAGAACATTTTTAGCTCAAACTATTTACGGGACTGCTGTTTGTGTCAAATTAAGAAATCATACCAGTTTTCAGACCAAAGACATCACGTGCTATGCACGTGTCACCGGCTATTACAAACTAAATGAAGTGCAGAAACAATGATCAACACAAGACTTTGAAGAATTTAGAGCATAAAGAAGAACTCGAGATTGAGAGGAAGAATTCTCTTTTTCATTGAATGAATTACAATGAGGTATGCACAGGTATTTATAGATTTCTGTAATCTATGTACAAGTAGTAAAGGTACAATAAGTTTAAGCTATACACAATGCTAAAGTGCACTGTAAATGTTTGTTAAAATGCTCCTAACCGCCACTTATGTTTTGAGCGGGTAAATCAGTTGTAACTGATTCCCACACTGTTTCAGAGTTATGATCAGCTACTTCTCTGCTTCCAGAATCTTCTGTTTGAGTTTTATTTGATGTGTTGTCCAACTGATCTATTTGCTTGCTATGTGTCTTCTTTGTATATTTACTTTCCTGCTGTGCTGTATTTTGTCTTTGCTGCTGTACTTTGTTCTTCTCTTTGGAGCTCCTTGAGTTGAGCTCCTTTGTTGAGCTCCTTGAGTTGAGCTCCACAGGAAACTTATCCATATATTTTGATACCCCCCACAATCTGTACCAAGAAAAATGTTCTGAATATTTAGGGAGTGTAATAAAGGATAGAAAATAGATGGATCTAAGGCCTTGGTAAAAATGTCAGCCAGTTGTAAACTGCTAGGTATAGGTAAAGGTTTGAGTAAACCACTTTGATATTTTTCCCTAACAAAATGACAATCCAACTCAATGTGCTTTGTTCTCTCGTGAAATACTGGATTTTCAACAATATATACTGCACTGTTGTTGTCACAGTATAATGGAATAGGTAAGGATATATGAATTTGAAAATCTTTAAGTAAATACACTAGCCATTGAAGTTCACAGGATGTTAAAGCAAGTGCCCTGTACTCAGCTTCAGCTGAGCTTCTTGATAGTGTAGGTTGTTTCTTAGCTTTCCAACTGATGAGTGAGTGACCAAGAAAGACACAATAACCTGTTATAGACTTTCTGGTATCAGTACATCCAGCCCAATCTGAATCTGAGAAAGCTTTAAGTTGCAAAGGAGAATTAGCTGCATAAAATAAGCCTTGTCCTGGAGCATTTTTAATGTATCTAAGAAGTCTGTGTGCAGCCTTGTAATGTAGTTCAGTAGGAATGTCAAGAAATTGACTTAACTGCTGAACTGCAAATTGGATATCTGGTCTAGTGATTGCCAAATATAATAACTTTCCAACAAGCCTTCTATAAGGTGTATTGTCAGCCAATAAGGGTGAATCTCCAATACTTAGTTTTGTTCTTGAATCCATAGGAGTTGAAACTGCTTTACATTCCAGAAAATCTTCTTCTTTAAGAAGATCCAAAGCATATTTTCTCTGGGACAGATTGATGCCTTGAGAAGTCCTGGAAATTTCAAGTCCTAGAAAGTACTTAAGATTCCCTAAATCTTTGATCTTGAAAGTCTGATCAAGATATGATTTAATGCTGTTTAGAGAGTCAATGTCACTTCCTGTTAGAATTATATCATCAACATAGACAAGCAAAGCTAAGAAACCAGAAGAAGTGACTTTTGTAAACAAGCTGTAATCTGATTTAGATTGAACAAAGCCTTGACTGATAAGTGCAATGGTGAGCTTGAGATTCCATTGCCTGTTTGCTTGTTTAAGTCCATATATGGATTTTTGTAGTTTGCATACCAGTGTTGTTCCTGAAGGACAATCAGGAACCTCATACCCAGGAGGTACTGTCATATATACTTCTTCTTCCAAATCACCATGTAGAAAAGCATTGTTTATGTCCAATTGTTGTAAATGCCAGTTATTGATAGCAGCTAGGGCTAATAATAACCTGATAGTGGAAATCTTAGCAACAGGAGAAAAAGTGTCTATGTAGTCAATGCCTGCAATTTGAGTGTAGCCTTTTGCCACTAGTCTGGCTTTGAGTCTTTCTATCACACCACTGCTTCTGTATTTGATTCTATACACCCACTTGCATCCTATGGCCTTCTTTCCTGGAGGAAGAGAAACAATGATCCAGGTTTTTTGTTGATTCCAAAGCTGAGATTTCTGCTTTCATTGCATCCTGCCATTCTTGAGACCTTGCTGCTTCAACAAAAGATTTAGGCTCATATGTAACATTTAAACTCATAACATATGACAAGTTAGATTCAGTGAGCTTTTGATAAGAAATAGCCTGATTAACAGAATGAGGAGAACCATGTGAAATAGGTTTATAGACAAAGTCTTTCAAGTAAGTAGAAGGGATTCTATTTCTGGTAGACCTTCTAGGTGAAACAGAAGAAGGAATGGAATGAGCAGAAATAGGTTGAGAATTCTCTGAGTCATTGATCACAGGATCATTGTTATCAGAGTTATTAGAGGGCACATAAACATCTGAGAGGGGGTCTATGCAACAGAGATACTTAAAGATTTATCAAGGCAGGAAATGTCATTATGATCAGAATGACTAGAGTAAGGAAATAAAGTCTCATAAAAAATGACATTTCTGGAAATAAAGATTTTTCTAGAAACCAAGTTAAGAAGTAGATGACCTTTGCTAGAAACAAGAACCCCTAAGTAAACACATTTCACACTTCTTGGATCAAATTTGGTTCTTCCTTGCTCCAAAGTATTAGCAAAGGCAAGACAACCAAAAACCTTGAAAGATTTATAATCAGGTAGCTTGTTGTACAACATTTCATATGGGGATTTGTCTTTAAGAATGGGAGTAGGAGTGGCATTTATAAGTTTTACTGCATGTAGAATGAAAAAATTCCAATATGCAAGAGGTAAAGATGACTGAAATTTTAAACTTCTAGCCACATTTAGAATGTGTTGATGCTTTCTTTCCACTAATCCATTTTGTTCTGGTGTCTCAACACATGTTGTTTGATGAATGATGCCCTTTGAAGAATAAAAATCAGGCATCATGAATTCTTGACCATTGTCTGTTCTTATAGTTTTGATGACAATGTCAAATTGAGTTTTAACATGTTGACAAAAAGATTGAATAAGGTTTCTGGCCTCTGATTTATTTTTCATCAGAAAGATCCAACAAAATCTAGTATACTCATCAACAATAGTAAGAAAGTAATGATGTCCATGAATAGAAGCAATTTTAAGTGGTCCCCATATGTCAATGTGTACATTCTGAAAGATAGTAACAGCTACATCAATTCTTTCAGCAAAAGAAGCTTTCTTCTGTTTAGCTAAGGGACATATAGGACAAAATGATGTTTCAGGAATGATAACATTAGATAAGACTTTCTTAACAGCTTTAAGCCTAGAAATAGAGGAATGTCCTAATCTATAGTGCCATAGCAAGGAGTCTTTACATTTATTTTGATGAGACTGACTAGAAACTTGCAAGGCTACTGAATTATTTAATGAACCTAGTTGTAAGTAGTATAGTCCTCTCACAAGCTTAGCTGTACCAATCTTCTTCAAGCTCTGCCTGGCCTGAAGAATACAACCATCAGGTATAAAAGCTACAAGACATCCAGACTTAGAAACAAGTTCACTAACAGAGATGAGATTAAAACCAAAATTTGGTACAAAGAGAACATCATGAAGAATAAGAGATGAGTCAAGTTTAATAGTACCTTTGTGAGTAACATTCACTCTAGTACCATTAGGAAGATTGACAAAAGCAGATTTAATAGGATAATAGGATGTGAAATGTTGAATTGAACAAGTAATGTGATCAGTAGCTCCTGAATCAACTACCCATACATTTGAGTTTAATTGAGAATTTTTACCTGGATCATTTTGTTGTGCAGCAAAGTTTGCAGTCATAGCATAAGATACATTTGCATTCTCATCATTATTTTGATTTATTGCCGCTGTAGCTGAGTTAGCTTCTTCATTTGTGTGTGATCCTTTCAGTAGTTTCAGAAGTTCTTGATACTGTTCTTTGGTAAACACAGAGTTCAAGGAGTTAGTAACAACATTTACACTTCCTGTGGTATTCATACCTGCATAGCTAGCTGCATATCCTCCTGTTTTTCCTTTGTTGTTGGTAGAATTTATTTGAAATGCACCTGGACCTTTGAAATTTGGGGGAAAATCATATTTTTTGTAGCATCTGTCTATAGTGTGACCATTCCTATTGCAGTAGGAACATACAAGTGTTTTATTTCCTCCATATCCAGAATTTCTGCCTCCAATATTCTTCTTATAGTTCTGATTAGATGAACTATATAATGCAATGCTAGATATGCCTTCATTGTTTGTTGATTTTGCACCAGCATTAGGATGTTCATTTGTATAGACCATTTGTCTCTCAGCTTGCATTGTCATTGAGAATACTTTGTTGATAGTAGGTAAAGGACTAGTTAATAAGATCTGTGACTTCATAGCACCATAAGAATCATTTAAACCTTTAAGGAACCTGATTACATAATCAGTTTCCATATATTTTTGAATTTCATGTAAAGCTCCACATGAACAATTAGGTAAAGGCCTAAGAATGACCAACTCATCCCAAATGATTCTTAATTGTGTAAAATACTCACTTACTGATTGATTTCCTTGCTTAATAACTTGCAATTCTTCAAGTAGATCAGATAATCTGAACTGATCTCCGTTGGAAAATCTGTCATGTAGATCTTCCCAAATCTCAGCAGCTGTATTAATCCATAGTACACTTTGTGATATGGATGTTGACACAGAGTTTAGTAGCCAACTCATGGTCATGTTGTTGCATTGTTCCCAAGCAGCACAGTTTCTGTTTCCAGCTTCTGGCTTCTTTAAAGTTCCATCAACAAAGCCTAACTTATTCTTTGAGATCAATGCAATCTTCATAGCTCTGCTCCAGGAATTGTAGTTATTTCAAGTGAGTATTTTTGGTACTAATACCGCAGAAGGATTTTCACTAGGATGAAGGAAAAAAACATTTCCATTTGTGTTCTCATTTGTGTTTGTCATTGTAGATGATAGTTTGAAGAAAGATAGGATCAAATCAACAAGATAGATGAAGAATCAAGAAGAATAATCTTCGAGCCTAGCTCTGATACCATATTACAAACTAAATGAAGTGCAGAAACAATGATCAACACAAGACTTTGAAGAATTTAGAGCATAAAGAAGAACTCGAGATTGAGAGGAAGAATTCTCTTTTTCATTGAATGAATTACAATGAGGTATGCACAGGTATTTATAGATTTCTGTAATCTATGTACAAGTAGTAAAGGTACAATAAGTTTAAGCTATACACAATGCTAAAGTGCACTGTAAATGTTTGTTAAAATGCTCCTAACCGCCACTTATGTTTTGAGCGGGTAAATCAGTTGTAACTGATTCCCACACTGTTTCAGAGTTATGATCAGCTACTTCTCTGCTTCCAGAATCTTCTGTTTGAGTTTTATTTGATGTGTTGTCCAACTGATCTATTTGCTTGCTATGTGTCTTCTTTGTATATTTACTTTCCTGTTGTGCTGTATTTTGTCTTTGCTGCTGTACTTTGTTCTTCTCTTTGGAGCTCCTTGAGTTGAGCTCCTTTGTTGAGCTCCACAGGAAACTTATCCATATATTTTGATACCGGCCTTGAGGGTAAAATTGTCCGAACAAATATTTACCTCATACCCATTTGTCTATATTAACAAATCAACCAAATTCATGAATTAATAGACAATTAGAGGAAACTTAATCAAATTTACCCTTGAATCAATGGAATTCACGAATCTTCTACCAGGGGTCTCTTCTGTCTAAGAAGTTCTAAGTGCAACGGGCTTACCATTAGGGCAGTAGCAGAACTTAGGTGAATAGTTGGATGATTTAATGGATCTAGAGGTCCTTGATTGAACTTTCAAATTAGGGTCACAAAGCTAACAAATATGTATGTGGGTTTTTAGGATTTGGTAAGAAATTTGGGATATTAGGTAGCAATGGCAAACGGGTTAGCCCCGACGAGTTCGGGGCGAGTCGAGAAGAGTGGCGGGGCGAGGCGGGTCCAAATCTGAATATGACGGGTTTGACAAGTTTAGCGGGTTGGGTGTGTTTTGTAATTTTTTTTGTAAGTATAAGTTAGAAATAAATATAGATAAAACCACATTTTAGTGGTGGGGAAGGGGGGAGGGGTTTGGTATGGAACCCTACCGGTTTTATTAATAACAAAATTAGACTTACATATGAGGGGGACTTATGGCCTAAACCTCACAAATGAAATTATATGGCACTATCTAATATTACTAAGTACTAAACTTAAATGAAAAATACATAATAAAATAAAACATTACAATTTAATATTACTAAGTAATAAACTTCAATGAAGGGAGCAATTAGATATAAGTTAATTTCGTTCGCGGACGATGACCTGGTGGATGTCTTTTTCCTCTTCATTATTTTGTTCAAAGTGTTCGGGATCTTGGGTCAAAATAATATCGGCTAGCAAGCAGTAGGACTGTAGGAGGTTTTGTATCAAAATAATAAATAAAAAAACATAACGGCTACCTAGTAGTAATATGGGTTAGGCGGGTTGGGGTTGACTTAAATGGGGCAGGTTTAAGCGGGTTGGTTGACATGTCAGAGTGGGGTTGTGAGTTTTTGACGGGGCAGGCGGGGATGTTCAATTTTTCTTGGATGTACAACCCACCCCGCCTCGTTTGTAAAACTCACTTAACTCGTGGGTCATAGTGGGTTTAGACGAGTCTAAATGTGAGCCGAGTTAAACGGGACGGGGCGGGTCGCAGGTAGGCCGAACCCACTTGCCATTGCTAATATTAGGTTAAAGAGGATGAAGAAGATGAAGCTTATGTAATGGAGGGGTATTTGGATTCAATTCGGCTGGGATGATGTATTTTTTTGAGACAATTTTGCCCTCAAGGCCGATGACACGTGCATAGCACGTGATGTCTTTGGCCTGAGAACTGGCCCGATTCCATTATTTGACACAAACAGTAGGCCCTTAAATAGTTTGAGTTAAAAATGCTCTATTTTATTGTTAAAGCTATTTATAGAAAAGTAGAAATAGTTGGTGTATATATATAGCAGTTTTCTCTATTTAATTATTTGTTGGGACAGTTTTTCCCTCGTGGCCGATGACACGTGCATAGCATGTGACCTTTTTGGCCTGAAAATTGGCTCGATTCCTTAATTTGACACAAACAACAATCTCGTAAATAGTTTGAGCTAAAAATGATCTATTTTATTGTTAAAGCTATTTATAGAAAAGTATGAATAGTCGGTGTATATATACAACCGTTTTCTCATCACTATTTATACCCTTCAACTATTTCTAAAGTAAGTTATGCCCATTTTGTTTTTTACGTGTCATTAATATCTTCAACTATTCACGGAATGCTAAAAATACCCAACATAGGTAGAATTCGGCAAGGCAAGACGGCTTTGCACATGTACGGCCCACACGGTCGAATTTCCTTCTTCTTCAATTCACCTTCTTCCCTAATTCCTTTCTTCAATTCATCTTATATATGAAGCTTTATTGGGAATCCATTTGCTTCAAAATGAAATTAGAAAGAAACTCATCTCCTAAAACTTAAAAATAGTCGAACTTTTCCACCAAAAAACACTAATTAAACAAAAATATTTCAAGAACCCCATTGCTTTGAATTTGTCAAATAAATCAAGAACCACATAGAGGATTCATCTAGAGTAATTTTTGTGACTTTTTCAAGATTAAATGTGTTCCTTTAATAAAATTGTGTAGAAAAGATTTGAATTTGAGTGGGTTGGTTTGGTTTGGGTTCGAAGAAGATGAAGTTGAAGATGGAGTTTGGGAATTTTGACGATTTTGCACCTGCAATTTCAACGATGTTGACCGCACGTGTGCAAAGTCACCGCCGAATTCCGCCCATTTTGAGTATTTTTGGCACCCCGCAAATAGTTAGGGCATTATTGACACGCAAAAATAAAAAAGAGAATAACTTGCTTTTAAAAATAGTTGAAAGGGGTATAAATAGTGATTATCTCTAAAATAAAAATTCTTCCTTTTTTTTAAGATTATATATTAGGGAGAGTGCTTTCATTTTTAAGCCGTCAGTCTTTTTCTAAAATTTTGCATATAATTATTATAGGGTACGATTAGATTGAATTTCATTTTAAAACTATTTTCAAACTAAAATTAGTATTTTTAGATGATATTAATTGAGAGTTGATACTGAAACTTAATCCAAAAAAAATTTGAGCTTTAGTTTAAATTTCAAAATTAGTCAAGTCCGAACTAGACTCAATCTAAATAGTCTCCATTTCTTTTTCGGCCCAAAGAATATTGAAGCAAATGAATGACTCGCCTTACAAGCAAAAGTAAGAGAAATTATTATATGGTGAAATCACTATTCCACAGAAATATTAGTATTTGATATCAATTTATGGAAAAATAGTAGGACACCAATTTTGCACATTATACTACAGAGAAATGTTTCTTACGTTAGCATACTGAAATAAGAAATGAAAATAAATGTAAAAACAATCATGGAAAATATACATATTGTTTTCCAGTCCGGATCATATTTGGAACAACATATTTTCCGCACTTACGGATCGTACGAAGAAAGGTGTTAATTATGTGCTCAGGACATGTGTAATGCACGATATGTGTCCTAAATTATGACACGTGTTCCGTTTAAATAAATCTTAAACGTCAAAATTTGATCCGACGAATAAAAATAAATCTTATTCCGCACTGGAGCAGTAGTGATTGTTTTCTTAATTTACTAAGGCATATTTCACTATTTTGTGATTATTCTACTAAAGCTCTAGTCATGATATAGTGAAAGCTCTTGCAGTGAAACATAATCCAATAAAAAAAAACTGGGTCAGAATTTCACATACAAAAAGTTTATCCAAATCCTTTGGACAAATTATCTGCGATGAAGAGATTTGACAGGTTTTTCATTATAACTATTTAACTTTTTTACTTACATTTTTTTGTGTGGATCTCACCGCTTGAATATTGGAGACATAATGTTGTAAGAGATAGATACAGTCAAGTTTGAGTCGAGGTCATAAGAAGCCATATAATTTTTTTAGATTTGATGAAACTATAATGTTAGATAAAAAAAATAAAGATAATGTATTCATATTAACGATCACACGGAATTCTTACGTTAATGTATGCCACCAACACAATAATTGGATTAAAACTTTAGTTTTGTTGAATGAATCTCACAACTACTCTCACAAAAATCAACTCCATACTTCACAAAACCTAAGACAAGAATGAAACTCTTAATAAAATTTTAAAAAAAATTCAATTACCTAAAGGGTGGAATTAAGTATATTTAAACACTGCATTTTCTCTCACAAACATTAATGTGTGTTGTGACTTGTGGCATTGAGAAGGGCTAAGAGATAAACTACCAAATTCAAAACAACAGCCCAAAAACTCTTCATCCCATACCACTATGAACGGTAGAGATCTTCTCCACTTGGAACCTCGTGTTAGATGCATGTATGCTGCCACTTGGATGTATTTGGGACCTCAATCAACGCTTAACATTTTGCCACATCATATTAAAACATCAAAACTAAAATGACTTCCTTTTCGATTTCCAAAGGAGAAAATGGTCATAAAGAAGACAAAACCAATATCTAAGGAGAGAAGCAACAATGGCGATGTGGGGGTTCGAATACTCTCGCGGATTCTCATAATTTTTGGACAATTATACCCTTCACGTGGCAGGCACTGTGTGTGTGTGTTTTTTTTAACAGAAATCTGATCAGAATTGTTAAAAAGAGTAAGAATAATTATTATAGTCCAATATTTAAAAAATTAAAATACTTTGTGGCCATTTAGTGCAATTCGCACTTGTTTTCTATGCAATGTCTGGGTAAGTTAAGCTTCGTTTGATGTTGAATACCTCTAGTAATGCATGCATAAGACCAAAACATTTCGAAAGTTCATTTGGTTTATATTTCACTTTCAATTAAAATAAATTCGGTTTGGAAGTTAAATTTACATATTCTCTCACAAATGATAAGGATGGGACTAGATAGAATTTGGTTTGGAGCTAAATTGTTTACATACAAGTTAAATTATTAAAAAATGAAAATGAAAATGTATTAATTGTAAGGTGAAAATAGGGATGGGAATCGGATAGCCCAAGTGGTAGAAAGTTTATCCGAACACGAGCAGGAGGTCCCAGATTGTTCAATTCCCATATCTCCCTAAGTGCAAGTCAATAAAAATTCTCCTCCCTTATGAGGCTATCTTCCTCACTCGAGCGTAGACGCTACAATCTCCCTATCTGTGTACTCTCCGCCTCTCCCCTCAAGGTGAAAATAAAATAAAATAGAAAGGAAAGTAGAAATAAAATAGAAATACATAATAGCCAAATTATCTAATAAAAGTTCTTGGAAAAGAAGATATAATACTGGAAAAATACTAGAACAGAGTCATACAAAGCTAAATGAAAAAACAGAAAGGAAAATTACAAATATACCCAAACTTCATAAACACATGTTGAATGTTGCCTTAATTTTTAACAGCAGAAAACTATGCATCAATAATCTCTCTAAGTTAGGCACACTTGGCGCTCTCATAATTGATATTTGAAAAAGGAAAATTAGTAACCAGTGAAGAAAAACAGATTTCACCAAAAATCTAGACATGAGTGGGGGAAGAACTTTAGCAGCCAAAGTAGCAATAGTGGCAAGCACTTGCATTCTGAGTCTTAAAAAACAGGGAAACTCATCATCAATCATTCTTCTTCCATCCTCCTTCATTCATTATATATATATATATATATATATATATATATATATTATTTATTTATTTATTTATTTTTTTTTGACCTCACCAGGGAGGGAGTCCAAGTAGGGAGAATAGAAAATCGGCAAGCCGGTTGCCCCAAGAGGGGAATATAAGTGCCTCGCAGAGGAGGTAAATTAGAAGATCGGTTGTCCCAAGAGGGGAATATAAGTGCCTCACACAAAGAAACAAAAGAATTGGAAATGAAATCATGCCCCTTTGTGTGAGGAGGGTATCGAGTTGTGGGCAGGTCATAGTCCCACTAGGCTATGGACCTTGTGGTATATATATATATATGTGTGTGTGTGTGTGTGTGTGGTAAGTATTAATTTAAGTGGATAAAAAAAAATATGTGAGAAAAACACACTATTATACACTAATTTTTTTTACATATATTCTCCTAAATCTTTTTATTTGTAATAGTCGTATAAATCTAACATGTATCCCGAGAAATTGTTGTTCAGAATTGCGATGATATTACTAAGTACCTATATTAAATCACAAAAAATTAGAGTGAAATAATATATATATATATATATATAATATATTTTTATAAAATTAATAAATAACATTTTTACTATCATAATAATTAATCTTTCAGGATAATGGAAAACAACATTACGAACACATCTCAATCTCTCAAACCGAGAATGTATGGTATATGGACGCACATGTGCAAGTTGAATTTCCTGGGGTTAGTTTGGATCAATTTCATTAAATATATATAAAATAGTTTGACCTGTATAAATATGATATTAGTCCTTATTAATAATAAAATTTATCAAATTTACTATATCAATTCACGAACAAAAAATAAAAGCTTATTGTCCAAAAAAGTTAACCATCCATCTGGGTATTCATTAAGGAAACTCATCCATCAATCATTCTTATTCCATCCTCCATCATTCATTCTTTTTCAATCCTCTATACATACTAAAAAAAAATATAGTAAATATGAATTTAAGTGGATAAAAAAATATTTAAGAAAAACACACTATTATACACTAACTTTTTTTACATATATTCCCCCTAAATCTTTTGATTTGTAAATGTAGTATACATCTAACATGTATCCCGGGAAATTGTTGTTCAGTATTGCGATGATATCACTAAGTTCCCATATTAAATCACAAAAAATTAGAGTGAAAATAATATATATAATATTTTTTTATAAAATAAATAAATAACATTTTTAACATCATAATAATCAAAATTTTCAGGAAAATGGAAAACAACATTACGAACACATCTCAATCTCTCAAACCGAGAAGGTATGTTATATGGACGCACATGTGCAATTTGATTTTCCTGGGGTCGGTTTGGATCAATCTCATTAAATATATCTAAAATAGTTTGATCTGTATAACTATGATATTAGTCTTTTTTTAATAATAAAATTTATCAATTTTACTATATCAATTCACGAAAAAAAACAAAAAAATTTATTGTCGAAAAAAGTTAACCATTCATCTGGGTATTCATTAATACTTGTAAAATTATCCAAAAGACATTTAACTCTATTTCTATTTATTCTCGGAAGATTTTCTGCAACCCTTCTTATTTCATTACCAGCATTTCTACAAATAACCGGCATGAAGTACATCCCATAATCATCCAATAACAGTGGATGTCTCATCAATTTGTTCATGTTAAAAAATGTATTAATTATTTTTTGTATTTAATTAAAAACTAAATAAATAAATTACCCACTTACTCATAAGAACATTCCAAAAAATGGATTGTCTCAATCTTATCACATCCTTCTAAAAACCTCGAAAGGCTTCTTTTAAGTGTATTTTTTCCAACTCTCGTAGAACATTATTTTGTTTATTCCAAAATAATTTTGAATTATTTTTACTAACAAAGCCATGTTATCCTCTAAGTTGACAAGTAAATTGTCAAAACGTATTTCTCCGGTTAATTTTCCTTGTCGTGTCTGCCAATATTTTAAACCTTCCCTGTATCCTTTATAAAAAAAAATTAAAAAAAAATAAAAACTTATAACTAATTTATTAACATAAAATTATAACTAAATAAAATTACACTTAATTAAATCACGCCAAGTCTGATTTAATATATCATTCATGTACCAAATATTGGGATACTTATCGTAATACTCACGGAGGAAACCACTTCTTCCACAATTACAAAATATTTGGTCCAACGATCATGCTGGACATTAATTAAGCCATACGGGTAGTTGAATTTAAATTCTCAATTTTTTTTGAGCAATTTATTCAGAATCACATTTTAAAAAAGATACATTTTTTATCAACCTTCTTGCTATTAAATTTTACCCCTACTAATATTCCCCTCCTCGATACCTTTCATTTCATAAAATCCTTCATTGAACTCCCAACTGACCTGAAATATTTAAAAATTGAAAAAAATTAGAAATGAAATTTTTCTTCAAAAAAAAGTGATTTTTAAAATATACAAGATAGTTGTTTCATATAACACCCATTTAAACTCCCGAAATATATAGAAATTGAAAGAATTTTAGAATTTTAGAAATGAAAAAAATAATTATTAATCAAGCAATTTTGTTCTATTTTCAATATTCAAGTGCAAGATGTTTGGCCTTATTTCACTTGCAACTTTAGCAATAATAGATTTTGGGTTGAATGGGAGATTGTGATTTAAACACCAACCTTACAAAAATTTCTAAGAAAAATGAAACTCAACAAGTTAGGAAAATTATCTTTTATTCTGTATGCGAAATTAAGAGTTTTTTTTCACATGTTATGGACCAGGTCCATTAGACCATCTGATTTAGAATTGATCACATTACTACAAAACGATAAGAGAAATAATTCTGTGATAACGTGATGAATTTCGGATTACAAAGTTCATATCAGAAAAATCCTTTACTTTTGAACATGTGGTTTAACAGATTGCCTGTAAAAAAAAATTATATGCTTTACTCATCTGTGGACGACTCATTCTTTTGTGTATCACTAAATTTATAAGTTTCAAAACCCCAAAGCCTTTTACCCTTTGTCCACACTTAGTTAATTGTATTTGGACATCATTCCTTATAATAATATTAAAAATAATTATTGGACCCGAAATTGAGGTGTCAAATAATTAATTAATTGTATTTGAATATCATTCCTCATAATAATATCTAAATTTGTTTATTTTGATCCCCACGTCACCTCTCACACATAATTCATTTGATCTTTTAAAATAAAAAATAAAAAAAAAAATTAACCATAATATACACTCCTTCCGTTCCCAATTATCTATCGCCTAGACATACTTTATCAATTTTTAATTATCTGTCACTTAAAGAAATTAAGAGAATATTAAATGTATTTTTTTCCAAACTTACCCTCATCCTTAATTAATTCAGTCAACAACTAATTTGAATTGTTCAAACATAAATGTATTAATTAAAAGGTAAAAGTGTTTATCTATCTTTAAATTAATGTATCCTAATTATTTTCTTAATTCGAGTGCATTGTTTTAAAGCGACAGATAAATGAGAACGGATGGAGTAGCTTTTGAAATAACGATTTAGCAATTGACTATCTTACTTGTAGTAACGAAAATAAAGTTTGGATCTTAGAATGTTATTTAAAAAACAAAAGAAACATGTTAATTGGCCTTCCTTTTGGCGTGACAGGTAGCATGTTGGTTAGTAAAGAGAAATGCGAGATCAAACTTACTAATGAAGAGATAAGTTAATTAAAATGCAATTGATACAAAATTATTTATTATTATAAATAGTAATCTAAATAACGTTGCCTTGAAGAAATCCTAAAGACACAAGAATGTTTAAAGCAGCAAGACAACAAGTGATTGCGACACATTAAAACACTTTCTTTGACTATATATTGTCAATTTATGACGTAGAGGTAATAAGTTCGAATCTCTTTATCGCTTTTTGAATCCTTTATTTCTTATAATAGATAGGTCTCTCTCCCCCAATAAATAATTTTTTTTTAAAAAATAAAAATAAATATATTGTCAATTTATGCATTAAGATTTCCATACCTTTCTAAATATTCACCTAACTCCTCAAAATGCAAATTAAATACATCTTAAGGGTGGAAAGGTAAATACTAAAAAATACTGGAAAACAATGATATAAAATATTTGTGAGACGGTTTGAATTTAAGATCCTTACTTGAGATATTGATAATTTTTAGGAACTGATTTGAAATTGTGAAAATTAGCTCATGGGCTTCCATATCCTCTCAAAACCAATTGGCAAGGAGAGGTGTTAGCCCATGAACTTATAAGTTATTCTGATCTTCCTTAGGCACTCGATGTGGGACTTTATATTTCAACACTCCCCCTCACATCGAGGTAGGAGTCAAATTCAGCCCGGCGCCCTACTTGGGCCAAACGGGAACAAAGAGCACACACATCTCGCCTAAGGGTCTGCTCTGATACCATATGAAAATTAGCTCATGGGCCTCCATATCCTCTCAAAACCAATTGGCAAGGAGAGGTGTTAACCCATGAGCTTATAAATTATTCGCATCTTCCTTAGGCACTCGATGTGGGACTTTATATTTCAACACTCCCCCTCACATCGAGGTGAGTCAAATTCAGCCCAGCGCCCTACTTGGGCCAAACGGGAACAAAGAGCCCACACATCTCGCCTACGGGCCTGCTCTGATACCATGTAGAAAATGGACTTGGCCTACATCATTCCCTCAAAAGGTACCTCAAAAATGGGAGGATTGCCCAATCCTTATAAAGAACAAATTTGCTCACTAGCTAGTCGATGTGGGATTTCAACACAATTGTAAAAGATTGGTCACTCAATTGACAAACCACTCAAATTAAAGGGTACTAAAAGTCATTAACTCTATTACTATTATAATAAGTACTATAAATAAACATATTTTGAGTTCCATACTTCTACATTTCCTACATTTTGTACAAATTGCAAATTAATGTGTTTTGTTTTTTTGCTCAATATTTTTCAAACACACTTTGTACTATTTCAAATGTAATGACTTTAGATATTCTAATAAATATTCTGCCGAATCTTCTAGTATTTCATATAATATATTGTCCATGTCACCAATTAATTATTGACACAATCAAAACCCGAAAGTGTCCGTGACTACCAGACAAGGAGATAATTTGTCCGTAAATTTGTAGAAATTTATAAAGAAATGTTAATGTGGATAAACATGGGATTATTGAATTGGAAATCCCATGTTAGAGGGACCAAAGTATCAAGGCCCCCTATCCTTCTGTCTATGTCACAATCACCGCTGTGTTCTGATTAATCTTTCTCTACACAACAAAATGCTGTATTTTAGTTGTTTAATAATCTCTATCAAGTTAGTATTTGATAAGGAAATAACAAAGAAATTAATCAGCAATTAGTGGTAATAATAAGGGTTTGTCTAGCATGTGTCCGACACATAGCGTGTCCAAACACATGTTAATTCGAATAAAATAGACTAAGTATGATAATTTAAGTATGTTTATTATGTTTATCTCCTCCAAGATTGTGGATATTTATTATTAGGATTTTTTTAACGTGTGTTTCAATGTACATGTTAAAAGACACAGCAGATTCTGCACTGTTAATTGCGTAAGATTGTGATACGCCTCTTGAATCAGAGATTGTGGATGCCCCGACGCGGGGTCTTTTGAAGATTTAGCGAACTCTCAACATGAGTATGATTATGAAGACTTCACTCCTGTCCGTTCACGCACGAGTAAAAATAAAGCTAAAAGGACTCTCACTGAGCACCATATGGAGACTCGATATAAGCCGTTTAAAAGACACTAGTTTAATTGTCCCCTATTGGGTTTTTAATGGTCTACAAGGATTTCATTATCCATGTAGTAGTGGATTTGTCTCCACCTAATATTGGAGGAGGGATTTAGACCCCTCTGTGTACATATTTCATCTCCTTCATTAAAGTAATATTAGTTAGATGGATCAATAAGTGTAAGCGCAATGACAATTTGCTAATTATTAATTGTGTACTTTTTTTATATTGCTAAGATTGATTTATTTTCTTTTCAACTATAAGTCCGCCACTCGACCCACCACATTAAATGGCCATAAATTTTTGTATTAATATGACATTTTAATTTTGGATAACAATACTTGAAAAAGAATAAAAAAGAACTGGTAGATGTTTGATTGAGGGAGGCAACACACTCTGGCTTATACCAATTCCAAAGAAAAGGCATGCTTTTGCTTTTGTTTTTCTATGTTTATTAGTACACGATTTGTCTTTCTTCCACTTTTGGTGTGTTCACCCCTTCTTTTGCCGTAAATCTTGATAAAAAATTTTCAAAGCAGTATTATTCAAGATTCAAGACTCATATGCAAGACCAACTTCAGATCCTTCCAGATCTGGAGTTTATCTCTATACCCGGAGTTGTTTTGGGCCCTTTCTCAGTTTTCTTTATCTTTCTGAGACAATCTATGGAACGGTTGATACGCCCATGGTCTCGTAGTTTGTTGATTTCTATGAAAGGTGATGAAACTGAGCTTGCTACTGCTGTTCCAGGATTTCGGAGAAGATGTTACGAAATTTTTTATCATGTATTTATTTTTTTACTGCTTTTTGTGTTGTTTACCTGGTCCGGGGTGTGGACTTTTATCTGTTATCATGGTGTTTACACCATTGTATAACTTTTTTTTTTCTTGTATTTGCATTTTATTTTTTGATTATAATGGTTTTGGCTATTTTATGATTAATGG
This sequence comes from Vinca minor, assembly GCA_026122235.1. Classification (NCBI taxonomy): domain Eukaryota; kingdom Viridiplantae; phylum Streptophyta; class Magnoliopsida; order Gentianales; family Apocynaceae; genus Vinca; species Vinca minor. Next base: position 4,737,886 of record JAOCZM010000201.1, on the reverse strand, counting down.
GTAAATCTTTATTTAGCCACAAAAAAAAAAACACGTGAGCTGCACCTTACATCCTTCAGGCTTCTTAGTTGGAAGGAGAAAAGAAAGAAATAGAAACTTATATAGCTTGAGGACGTTAAGTTGAGTTTTTTTGAGACACTTAATACAATATTCTAACTGTAACAAGTTTTTTGTTCAAATATTATAAACTAAAAGTATAAACTCTATAACCGAACAAAATATAATTAAGATGTGAATATAATATAATTAAAAATATGGTAATAAGTGACCTTGAGGTCGTGGGTTCGATACCCTCCGCCTGCGTGCGTGTGCAAGCTTTAATCCCCATTTCTAGGGCTATCTCCTCCTCGTCTGAGGCAGTTCTCTCTCCCCTATATGGGGCAATCGCCCAATCGAGCATAAAAAAAAAAAAAAAAAAAAAAAGTTCGATGCGATCCTCCTAGTATTCGATCAACTTTCTCTTTCCATTTTAATCTGAATTTGGAAGAGCATCCCTTTTTTAATCTTTGTTACTCACGCTGCTACTACTTGAATGTCCAAACAATAATTACAGCCGTCCTTACTAACTGGACTCACCTTTGGTAAATATAGCGTCCCTCTAATGTTTTCATTTTGTTTGATATTCATGGTAGGAAAATATAATGATATATTCACGAATTCCACCCTTAATAAATGAAAAAAATTCCAACGACCCCATTGTAAGGAAATAAACAGTAATATTGGGAGAGAAAACGAAATCGAAAAACAATAAAGAAATATACAAGAAATTGTTTACCCACTTCGTTAAGAAATTGACTATGTCTGGAGTGTTACCAAGCCAGAATATTTACTATGTAATAGATACAATATTTAAGTTACATATATAAACTATTTATAGGGGAAAAAGACGAAACCCTAATCACAACACATTAAACCCCAACAATTTGGCTCGTCGAGAACATGGACCGTTTGCTCAGTATCTCAAGCTCCATGACCTAACAACCATAACATATATAGAATCCCATCAATTTTATGATATATATATGCAATTTAATAATTTTTTAATTTTGAGGGAGTAAAGACACTAGAGATTTCAGTAATAAATTTGTTAAGGAAATTAGGTTGATACTCAATAATGCTGAGCCATAAGAAGAAAGAACAAGAAAATGATTAGGAAATAAGAATGTCTAAACAATGATTATGAGTATGCTAAGAAACACTCCCCCATTGTTAATTAGTTTGGTGTTTAAGTAATAGTTACATCACTTTATTTGATTAGCTAATTACCAATTAGTGGTACACCACTCACTTTATTAACTTCCTTCATTCCATAATATAAGTCGTTATATATACATATATATAAAACTATGGAAGTAAAATTTATGGTGTTTTATTAATTAAAATATTAATATTACTCTTTAAATAAAATTAGTGGTATACAAGTCCTATTTAAGAGCGTAATATTGATATTTTGACTAACAAAGTACATTATTTTTTACTTCCTTAATTTTCGCTATATGTGCTAAACGGATTATTTTATGGAATGAAGATAGTATTATTTTTTTTATCCGTTGAGGTGCCAGGTGTCATCATTTGAGACTAATCCGAATTTAGTTGTCGGTAACGTTCACAAAATTTGACTTTTGTTCGGGATAGGACGTGATTTTTAGATGTTTTACACGTCGTTTACAATCAAGACAGTATTAAAGGCCGAAATCACACTACGGAAATTCGAACCTCCATCCGCAGTGTAACATTTACCGTCCGCAACCAACTGCCTCAAGCTCAGGTTACCACTTATTATTTTAACGAAGGAAGTACACGAAAGAAATGTATTCCAAACAATGAAGGACTCAGGACCAAAAGTAGCGGGGCACTCATGGTAAATTTATATATTTTTTTTTGGTAATTAAAAAGTTCGGGTGGGTTCGGCTCCGGTCACCACCACTGGCCGCAAGAGTCTCTAGTGACCATAGGGTCGCTTACAGGCAGATTTCTTACAGATCACCCACCAACACACTTTCACGCTTCAGCAAATGGAATTGAACACTTGTTTGTAAGGACGCTACAACTTCTTACTAACCCGAGACCAACTCGTGCTTAGTTGCAGAATTTATATATACTTCATCTTAAAAAACTTTCAATTTTCCCTTTTTTAGTGATTCTTTTTTAAGCTATTGGATCTTTATAATTCTCATCATTTTAAATTGGATATCCAATTTCCTATACAAAATTAATAGAAAAATAGATATTAACTTGACACGGAAAGAGTAATTTTTAAATTAATTGTGGACACTTACAAAAATTAGTGGGATGATCATTTGTACCTTTAAAAAAGGTACTACTACATAATACAAAATTGGCATATAATTTTAGAATTTTCTTTTTTCTTTACAGTTAAAAATACAAATCTTATGGTATATAAGATACTCTTTTGTGACAATTTAAACTCATATATTTGGTCGTTCCTAAGTTTTCAAAGTCAATATTGCTAACTTCTGACTCTAAACAATGATTAACTCATCTACTATAAAGTTTAACATCACAAGTAGAATTGAGGTGTATTGGAAGTTAAAAGGTCAATTTCTTCTAGTCTATTTATCATGTCCCTAAAAAAGGTTTTAACCTGAAGCATATGTGTATATCAAAATGCTCCCAAAACATATCTGATTGGATTGTGTCTGATTTGGGATTTCTAATTTCTATCTCAGACTATCTTATATTCAAATTTGAATTTAGATGAGCTAATATTCCAGATTTCATATTCACACTCAATTCAATGAGAATTTTGTCAAAACCCAAACTACAAACAATCTAAAAATCGCCTCCTGCTCCCTATGCGGGATGACTTTTTAGTTTCGCATGTAAGTGGACAAATTACGATCTGGGCCGATGAGATTTTTTAATTCGTCCCGCATCCTGAGAGAGATTTTTTTTTTAATATTATAAGTCCAACCACAACTTTTCTCTCTCCATATCTGGACCGTTCAAAATCCCATCCGACTGCGGAACAATCCCTGTTCCGCATAGGAGCCGGACCGTAATAAAATCACAAAGTAAATTTTGTCAACTTACACCTACCATTACACCTACCATTGAATAGTTCTCCCTAGTATACCTCCTTTCAAGAATATTTAAACAGATTAAGAAGGACAATACTTATCCAAAGTGTGATTAGTCTAAATTAAGATTATCCTAACTATATAGTGTCTTGATGTGATTTAGCACAAATTAGTGTTAGTCTATGTTTGGAAAGAGAGGATATAATGGTAGAAAAGTTATGGACATGCAAAAGAGAGGAACCATAATGGAATGAACCCCTTTTTAAGTTGATAAATAATAATTAAAAAAAAGGTTAAATGTACAAATGACCATCTGTTATTTCACTATTTTGGGTTACGGTCCAAAACAATTATTTTCGCGTCTTTTGGCCATCAAAATCTTACGGGTAACGAGTTTTAGCACCAGTGACAATTTCCGGCCAATTTCTTCATATTTTTTGCCCGAATATTTGAAAAGACATATTTACCTTTATAACAATAAATTAAAAAGACCCGACCCGACCTAAATTCTTACTCAAAATTTTTCATCTTCTCCGACACCCAAACACCTCACCTCTCTTCTTTTCTCCCGTTCACCTCTACCCTCTTCCGAGCTCCCTCTTCTTCTTCTTATCTACCTCAAACATAGGGAGCTCTTGCGGTTCTATCTTCATGTAGCAATTCAATTGAAGATTTTTAAAATGATCTCACACTAATATATTTAGGAGTTAAACGAACAAAAAGAAATTTAATTAAGCCAATCGGCTTAAATGGGTACAGAAGGCAAATAAGGCTAAAAGCTTCATTGACCAATTAGAAACATGGAACAATTAAAAGGGGATCCGGATATACTTTTTACGCTCAAGTGCGATTAGTCCCCGGCTGTAAGAGCTAAGAATACCCTGGGATAGTGAGATCAGTACGTACACTAGTCAGTGAGTGAACTTAGCCTCACAAGAGAGACTTTATTACCCCACATGCGAGAGATGGAATCGACTACGTGACCTCCGTCCTGCCACGGCAGCTCTTACCACTTGACTACCCGATTCCCATTGCAGTGGATACTTTTTGAAGAAGCAAAAATGCTTCTCAAATGTATTTAGCCAATCGACTACTAGAGAGACAAAGGAGACAAAGACTTTCAATTGGATTATAAATGCTACTCCCTCCATTCCTAAATATAAGACTCTTTAGACAATTTAAGAAAATTAAGGAAGTTGTCATTTCCACTTAAACTTCCAATATTACCCCACCCTCCCTCTCTCACTTTTACATCATAAAGAAAAGAAAGTGAAAATATTGAGGTGATAATTGGAGTGTATAATCTAATAAATTGTTGATAACTAATAAAAGTAACCTTAAAACGATAATTAATTTGCTACTCAGATATCTCCTAAACGACAATTAATAGTGAATTATGAAAGTATAATAATTAAACTAATACAACATTAATTAAGTGATAAACTTGGTTTAATTCCTACATCAATTTATTGGTTTCTACCCCAGAAAAGGAAGCCAATAAATCGGACAATCTTCGGGCTCATGGTGATCGAAATCTGCAGTCATAGACATTTATCAATAAATCCTCTAGAAATTGGGTAATCGTCCATTTGCGCCTGCTCAAGTGAAATCAGATTTGAATTGAGAAACAAATCATGAGATTGCGGCTCTGCATATCTTCTTGAGTATTTAGATCTGGCTAAGAGAACAAGTTTAGTGGCTCTTCTGCGAGGAATTCATTAGCAATCCATTTTAATATATGGGTACTGATTCAAAGCAATTCATTAGCTCTTCATTAGTTGATGTAATGGTCAAGTCTAGGGGATTTGGACCCAGCGAAAATAAGCATAGTTTAAAATTGAAGAAGAATTGCAAGTCTCAGACGTAACAATGGCAACATCACCGGCTATTATTTTTGGGAGAGAAGATGGAATATATTTTGACGATTTTACCCTCACGTGGCCGTACGTGAGGACTTTTTAACTTAAATCCACCGGAATTTCTGCTGGTTGCTCAAAGTTGCAGCCCCTAAAATTTCATACCCAAAAAGTGCGGAAATAATTGTTTTGGACCGTATCCGAAATAGTGAAATAACAGGTGGGCATTTAGTGCCTTTAACCCTTAAAAAAAATTGCCAAACAAATTAAAGTACTGTATCGATAAGGTAGTGGTGGATCCAAATAGAGAACAATGGAGACATGATGATTTATGTAGAATCACTAGTTATATATTTATCATCTAAATTAAACCAAATATATTATATTTTTTATCACCATGCTTAATCCGCCAATGTATAAGGTAGGGTCTATTCTCAGCTACGACTACGCGGCCTCAGATTTCTGCCACATCACCGCATTTCCTTCTCTCTCCTCATTCTCGCAGTGATGCTACTGAAATCCCCACCATACTGACCCTTGGGCCCATATCGATATTTCCATAAGGTAATATGGATCAAACCTCTCCACATCCTTTCAAAGGTATATGCGACCCCAAAGACCTTTCACAAGACACCAAAGCTAATGCCAGACTTGATAGCGCCCGACTCAGTAGCCAGTAACGCAGCCGAACCGAGCTTGCTAGCCAAATCTGCTCGGACAGTTAAGAAAACCGAATCGATCATTAATCTGGTTTGCTAGTCAACCGATTCGATTGTTCAATTCGTAATCTGCTGAAATAAAATCGCATAAAACCGCTCGTTAATCGAACCGTATCAAATCGCGCAAAAATCCGCTCGCTAATCTGATCGAAAATCGTAATTGCATTAAATCGTAATTTGGCTCGTTAATCCGATCATACTATTACAAAACTAGAGTCGCTGATGAACCCTAGCTATCTCGCAAATCGCCCGTTAATCGGCTCGCTAACTCGCTAAAATCGGGTTAACTCGTAAATCGCCGTTAATCTGCTTCGTTAAAATCACCGCTAACTCGCTAAAATCGGGTAGAATATTATTAACCTGCTTTAACGAGCGATCTAAAACGATTTACTGAGCCATTTTACCGAATCGTAACCGGTTCGTTAACGAGTCGAGCGAGTTAGCGAGCCGATTTTAACGAACCGATTAACGAGCGATTTGCGATTTAATCGGCTCGCTAACAGCCCTACGCCCGACTATATATTGCTCAACAAAAACAACCAACATTTAGAATATATTGAATTTTTTCTATAATCAAATAAAAAACTTGACGGTTTAATTTTTTTTTTAAAACAATTGAGTGTTGAATTTTATAATATTTATTGCGTTAAATAAGTGTTACATATTTTAGAACAAGTGTCAATCAATCATTATATAGAATGTAACACTTGTCTAAAAATCTTTAACACTTGTCAAAGGTATTTAGCATATATTAAATAGTCTTCCGTAGAACTATCATTGTGACTCCAGTGCGGAATGGAGTAAGTTCCGCACGTGTGAGACTTACCCTCATCCGTCAGATTGAAATTTTAACGATTAAAATTGATTTAAAATGGATATCTGTCATGATTTACTCGTCGTATTTTTTAAAGATATCTATCTTGTTTTAGTGCGTAAGAATACATTTCCTAAATCGTTGTATACATATTGATTTTTTGATGTTACGCATAAGACCGGGACGATGAAACTACATAACTACAGCCACTTATACAAAGTGCCATGAAAACAACCACATGCTTTTCAACCCCTAATTATTGCAAAGAATAAAACAAATTCCATTTTGACCACATATGAGAGAACCAATGAATGACACCATTACCACTTGAGCGCCCTGAAGGCGATCGCCTCTCGGGCGTTTAAGAGTGGATAATACCCTGGGACAGTGAAAATCAGTTCGCCCCTACGCCCGGCGAGTAAGATAAGTTCTCATAAGCGAGGAGGATTATTTTGCTTCCCATTATGGGGAGATATAGACCGAACACGACCTCCGCTCAGCTGCTCAGAGCACTTTTACCACTGCGCTACCCTGATTCCCATCCACTTTGTTATCCAACAAGGCATTTCCATACAATCAACATTAAGAATTATGCCAATTCTTAACTTTGGGTATTTTTTTTTAATGCAATAACAAACAGGCCTTGCAAGAAAAGACAAGAAGACATCACTGTTCCTATCTTTTATTCTTTTCCGTACGTTAATGAATACACTTCCTTGTGTAGTCTTTTCTTCAAAGTCTCCCAAAAACAATTGCAGCCAATATGATCATACAAGTGAAAACTTAGCTCAATTATCTTAATTTTTTTTATTCTTGCAAGATATGAGAAATTTCTAATTCAAATAGCTCATGTATACTCTCCCTTTAAATTTTACTTACCAGCGTTAATAGACTTTCGCGGTCGAATTGTCCGCCCATGCTTTTTCTATTTTTATCAACGGAGTTTAGAAAGGAGAAACGGAATTCTAAAGAAATAGCGGAATCTCCTCGCTTTCGGAACTGAACATGTAAACTAGAAATACTTTTTCTTGGATAAGCTGCAAGGATTTGTTTTTACTATCTGGGGTAGTAGGCTTTCCCTTCTGTTGGATCAGGCACTAAAGACCCGGCTATGACTTTGATTGACTTACCCGCACATCGCCTTTTTTGAGAGAAGAGATCAAGGGGCTAAGTGACTCTCGAAAGTATAGTTATAGAACAAATAAAACAAAACAAAAAAATCAAGAGCTTCGAGCCAATAAAGACCGAGAAGATTGACTCAAGAGCATAGGGTTATAAGTTTGAATCATCTAGAGAAACGACATTGATCACTCGAATTGATATTTAGATATTGTTTACCAAAATATGAATTCTTGTAGTACTAATTTGATATTTCTTGAGACTGGTGTAAAATTGAATAATGCTTAACTTTTTAAATTTATTTTAAACTTTGTAAAAATTAAATTGTTTCTTACAAAAAAAAGCAAGTGTTAATGCTAAATTATTACTTTTTGATTTTGAAACAAAACACTTCTCAAAAAATTATGCATTGTTATAGTAAAATACTTTGCATTCCACCCTTGAAAAAGAAAAAAGAAAATATTCACCGTCAACAACTTTTACTTGTGTGGGGTTGGGGTTGGGGTTGGGGTTGGGGGTAAGTCCAATTTTCATCTTGTCATCTTACCTGTAAAGTTTTTTACTCTCATCAGGAAAATCGGGAATCAATGGATGAGATTTAACTTTATTCTATTCAGTCCGGCTCCTATGCGAAATAGGTATTTTTTTGTACATGCGAAACATTTTATTTATTTATTTTGAAAACACCTATTCACGGGAACAGGTGTTCTGAAATCAGAATATGTGTTCATTTTAAATCAATTTCAACAGTCAAAATTTTAATCCAAGGGATGAAAATCCGTTCCGCACGGAACATTTGCAGCCGTGGTTTATCCTATTGGGCACATTTTTGCTAAAGAAGTCTCAGCTGGGAAGGGCCTACAATATATGCAGAATATAAAAATTCATTACATATATAAACGTTTTAAAGAGATATTAAAGATTTCTAAACAAGTGTTATATCTTATGTACTATGTATTCTCTATTGACTAACACATTTACTAAGGTATATAACACGTGTTTTACACAATAAATTTTAAAAAATTACATCTATTCGCTTCAAAAACGTTCAGTATCTATTTAATTTTTTGTATTCAACATTATAACCGAACTGACAATATATATATATATATATATATAAACATTCATGTCTTTTTTTTGGGTGGAAAAGACGAGAATATATTAAGCATGGAACAGTAATAAGAGTACTATAGATAAAGGAAAATAAACAAAATACGTAGCCGAATTACAAAATAGGGGTTCTAAGAAAACTTTCGCCATCATAATAAACATTCATGTCACCAAACATCTTCTAAGTCCCCAAGTATAATTATAACAAAAAACACAATCACCAAATGAAGGTTTAGGTTGACCTAATTACTCCTTTTGTGCTCATTTATGCATTTTATCTTTGCAAGTAAGCTACCATGCCTAATCACTATATGTTTTTCATTTGCCATTGCAATAAACAAATATATGATTCAGCTTGCTTAAGTACTAAAACTGCATCAAAGGTGTCATATCTAGGGGTGTCAACGGGTTCGGGCCAGCCCGAACCCGGCTCACATAACTCGAAAAAATGTGAGTGTGAGCTGAGGTTATGTGAGCGCGAGCTTAATATTCAAGCTCGCTTCTTATGTGAGCTGAGCGTGAGATTGATCCCGCTCAGCCCGATAAAAGCTCGAACCCGAATAAGATTAATAATATAATTAAAATATTAATAATATATATAATAATAATAATATTATTATTATTATTATAATATATTGATAAACTCAATACTCAATACCACAATTTAATTATTCTCTCCTTCACAAAACCCTATTCAGTATTCACCGAGACCGACTCATCATCTTCCATCACCATCATCAGTCATCCTTATTCTGTCTTCAACATGTTTACAAGGTAAAATTTGGCTCTTTCTTTCTAATTGCATTATGCTACTACATCAATCGACAATTAATCCAAATCATATTCTATATTTATGTCGTTTTGTCTCTTTTGCTTCTTTTTTGTATTCTTGTCCAAATTTAATTTTAAGACTCATTGTATTATACTATTCTTGAGACAGGATTTTCGTTTTTTTCGTTGATATAAATGAGCTTGGGAAGCTCGTGAGCTAAGCTCGAGCTCGTGTTAAAATGTGAGCTGAGCATGAGCTCAAGGTTTATGAGCTTTTCCGGGCTGAGCGTGAGCGTGAGCTTTTCAATTTTTATGTGAGCTGAGCGTGAGCTATGCCAAGCTCAGCTCACATAGCTCGATTGACACCCCTAGTCATATCCCAATGGGGCAGGCGCCTGCTCACGACCTTAAGGTCGTGGGTTCTTCGATACCCTTCGCCTGCGTGCGGCAAGTTTTAATCTCCTTTTCTGGGACTATCTCCTCCTCGTCTGAGGCAGTTCTCTCTCCCCTATATGAGACAACGGTCCAAATCGGGCTTCAAAAAAAAAAAGTACTAAAACTGCTATTTTTATGCAACATCAGGACTGCGGAGCGGGGCAAGAGGACCATATGCACTTTTACATAAATTCTTGATAAATGAAAATTTTCTTACTTAACATATTATTTTGATTTATTAGTTAAATATGTATACATTTGCAAAAAAATTTAAAATTTAAAAAATTATTTATTACTCACTCCATTCGAATTTGAATATACAATTTTATTTTTTGATGTCCAAAATTGAATGTTTCATTTTCTAAAATAGAAAATTAGAAATAATTTTCATTTGAATTTACACTAGTAATCTCATTTTATTAACACACTACTTTTCTTAAATGAAAAAGATAAGTTTGTAAACTCATTAAATTCAAATTCTCCCCTTAACTTTTGTATCATAAAACGATATTCAATTTTGGATGAAAACACTATTTATAATGAATTGTATATAGCAAACTCAAAGTATACCATAGGACTCCAAATAAATAATTTTTTCTCTAAAAATATACATACATTTAATTAAATAGTATATATTTTTTTATAACTTTCTCATGCTATTTTGAAATATGGTTAGTGACAACAGTCTTTGCAAACTAGTCGATTTTTCTTCATTTTTTTTTATCAATTTTCTTCCTTATAGTTTCTGTCTCTTTTTAAAAATAAGTATCGATATATTCATATATTCTAATAAAAATATATCCTTCTACATCAAATATATCGTCTTACACACGTTTATTTTTGTGTTAAATTTTTATAACCGGTGTCTGAAAATTATTGACCCGATTAATCATGTTGGAATTTGAAAGATATTGTAAATGATTTAGCAGAAATTCTTGTAAACATGCGATAATTGTTACTCCTTTGCGTCAAACTAATCACTCATTTACATGCAACGTCTCTAATTTTTTAAGCATCAACCAAACAACGAACAACAATGAGCATATTTACAACTTATTGAATATATACAATTATTCCCCCATTGAGGCAGCTTCTGGGTAGGGCCAGACCCAAGTTTGTCCCGCCAATTTACTTCATGTTCCAGTTGTCTAACCATATGACCCTAACCAGCAAAGAAGTGTGTTAAGAATCTTGCATTAAGTAGCGTGTAAATATATTTACAATTTATTACATTCAATCATCCTTTTTGAAGTACCTTTTAAGGATCGAAGTTACATTCAAATTCATTTTTTCCACATAACTCACAAGGAAACTTGAGAACATTTCACAAATATCCACCTTCTACATCCATTGTATAAAGTAAAATGAAATTTATTTCATGACAATAGCCAAAATAGTGAGGAACAAGGCATTCTACTTATCAGGTTCAATAATATTTTTCTTGTTGTAGAATTCAATGTAAACGGTAAAATCTGAATAGTGGATGTGAAACCCATCTCACATGGAATAAATAAGGGAAGTTGACGTGTTATATAACATGGGTCTAAGTATCTATAGTCATTTCGAGATATTCATTTTGACATATCGATTTCGTTTGCTAAGTAGGTGGTCGTATGTTCTATTAAATAATGTATTGTTCTCTTGGGCCGCGAAGACGGGGGCATGACAATGAAAGCATACCTTTTTCATCTTCATCATCGTGTTCATTTGATTTTTAATCATCAAAAGGGATATAGGCCATTCACTTTGGTTGAAGAAAAGGTGACATAGCCATGTGATATCCTGATATGACCTAAATCTGGATTTCTTATGGTAGATATATATCAATTGTGAGGCAACTATTTACACCCCCAAACAACAATTGTAAAACAAAGAAAAAACCTTATTAATCACTATTCATCATGAGAGCCCCATTAATCCATTCCTAAAATTTTAGTGAAGGAATGAAAATTGCGAAATATACCTCAATAAACGAATTTTTTAGAAGATATTTGTACACTAGTTTACTAGTCTAAAAGTGTCTAAACGGGTCATTGTGATTTACGCTTTTTAATTTCTTATTTTTTTATTTGTCAAAAAAATATCTTTAAATTAGATGGAATATGATCAATAATAAATATATAGGTCATGAAAGTAACTCAAATCTAAACAATAGTACTCCATCCATACCAAATTGAATGTGCACATTACTATTTTAATTTATCCTAAATTGAATGTCCAATTTTTTTTTAAATAGACCTATTTTTTCCTTTAAACATCCATAATTAACCTCTTACATTTAAGGGATTCAAACTACATTAACATCAAGGTTACACCACTAAACACTTTAATTAAGAAATACTTTATAATAACTTATCTATGGTAAACATAATCTCCTTAATTTTTTGTGTAAAGTCAAATGTGGACATTTAATTTCGAACTAGAGGGAGTATAGTTTTTATTGGTGGGTGATATTTACACTCATCTTTTAGCTTCTTGCACTGCTCTCTCCTTTAATTTATTAGTGAAAAGGCTTTACTACTCAAGTTCAATAAATCCAACTGAAAGCTAACGCTCCAAGACAAGTATAGCTAAAGATATTAGAGTCTTTTCATTTATGAAATAAGGGAAGTGTAATAAATTATATTGTGGGTGTGGATATCATTTTTTCTTTTTATTTTATTATCTTGCATATATACTGAAAGAAAACACACACTCAACTTAAGGTAGAATAACATTAATATTTTATAAATCTATAATATATAAAGTTAGAAAAAGTTGAGGTAGAAGTTTGAGGGAGTGACATGTGGCATTTTGTGGGATGTGGACCAATTACAAACTTACATGTGGCAATGTAAGCTCTCTAAAATGCAAAAGATGTTGTGCTCCATCATCTAATAACTTAAGCTAAAGTTTTAAATTGCTATTGAGATAAAATATGAAGTAAGAAATTTTAGCTATAAGAAATTTTAGCTCTATATATACACACACAAACTATAAATGAGTATTAATTATAACATACAACTAATGATATAACTCATGTATTAATGTTAATTGGAATTGGAAAAGTTTGAACTATAATGAATTATGTTGTTTCAAGTGACTTTTGGATTTCTTATTCATGTAAGGGAATTTTAAAAGGCATGTATTAATGTTAATTGGAATTGGAAAAACTTTAACTATTGTTAGTTATGATGTTTCAAGTGACTTTTGGAGTTTTCATTCATGCAAGGAAATTCTAAAAGAGTTAATTATAAATTATAACTCATGTATACTTAACTCCCAAGACTCTTCAAGTTCATATAAAAAAGAAATATGAACAACATACTTAACTTAAAGTTCATTAGTTATATTAATGAATGAAGTAGAAGAGTTTTGTAACTTTTATTATAATAATTATATTTGTTTAGTTTATTAGTCATATTAATGAATGAAGTAGAAGAGTTTTGTAACTTTTATTATAGTAATTATATTTATTTAGTTCATTAGTTATATTAATGAATAAAGTAGAAGAGTTTTGTAACTTTTATTATAATAATTTTATTTATTTAGTTCATTAGTTATACTAATGAATGAAGTAGAAGAGTTTTGTAGTAATTATATTTATTTAGTTCATTAGTTATATTAATGAATGAAGTAGAAGAGTTTTGTAACTTCATTCATTAATATAAAATTTTGGGTTTTTATGAATCAATGAAGTGCCTTTTTAGTTTCTTCTAACCAACTATATTTATTTAGTTCATTAGTTATATTAATGAATGAAGTAGAAGAGTTTTGTAACTTCATTCATTAATATAAAATTTTGGGTTTTTATGAATCAATGAAGTGGCTTTTTAGTTTCTTCTAACCAATCATGCATTCCCACAATAACTTAAATATGAAAAAAGAAAAATTGGATTTTATCAACTAAAAAAGAAAAAGAAAATATCAGTTTCCAATACTTTATTATTTCCCTAATGAAAGACTCATGATATTCTTTAACAATAAAAACTTTAATAGTTAAAAATATAATTTAAAAAATAGGTTTCAAAAAACCATTCTTTTTTCAAAGAAATGACTTTTCATATTATAAACAACAAACTATAATGACTATTTAAATAAAAAATAATCTTTCAAAAAATGGTTTTTTAATTTCTCTAAGAAAGTAACTTTTGACTTTCTCGGGAAGCCAAAAAGTCTAAGAGTTTATATATTTTATTTATTGTCATTATTATTGTTATTGTTTTGACGGTTAGGAAAGTTCAAGAGTTTTTTCTTCTTATAAATAGAGAAATGATATGAGCAAATATGTCATGGTCTTCTTGGTTTTAATGGGGAAGAAATTCATTTTTTTAAATAATGCAATTCATGTTTTCACTTGATATATTAATTTATATGTTTATGAACAAACATCTAATAATTTTGTTTAGAGACAAATTATTTTTCAAGTACTAAGTTAAGAGAATATGTGTCTCAATTTCCAAAATATGTTTTTGTTGATTGAAAACAGAGAGCTTGCCGCCTGAAAAACATGGGTAATAGAAAATCTTGATACTTGATTCAATTCTTTTTTTTCTACGTAATTATTTCCTTGCTTTTGTTTTGTTTGCTGTGTAATTATTTTCTTACTTTTATTTGTTTGAGAATGAGGATAGATAACATGTAATACGCTATAGAGGGTGAACGTTTTTTTTGTGTGCAGGTATAATGGCTCTTAAAGGTTCCCAAAATAAGCTTCTTGAAGAGGAGTAATTAGAGAATGGGCGCAAAAAAATTGACGGGAAAAGGGGTGCTAAGTAGCTCTTTAGTGACAGAAGCCAAAAAAATGTAGGCTAAGCTTCTTTGAGGATTGTTTTTTGTATTTTGTTATATTTATTTCATTTTAATATATATTTTATATCATATGTAGAACAATTATAAAATATAAAGGCTATTTTGTTTTCTAGAAAAAAATAATATGTATGATGGTTTTGTTCTCAGACAAAAAGAATGAATTAGCAAGTTTATGAATAAAAAAGTAGAATTATTACATCTTATCTAAATTTATTTTGAGACATATTAACATGTTTTTCAGTTTCAGTTATATCTCTAAGCAAAATGCAAGCTAGAAAACATGTACGGCATCATCAAAAGAGATACAAATTAGAAATACAATCGCGCATCGCGCGGGGATCAAACCTAGTTATTAATAAATTAGAAGTAATTACCATTTACAATGTATAATTAATTGAGGAAATATAAAGCAATGAGTGTGGTCTGATGATATATTAAGACAATGGCAAGAATAAAACTCATTACATAAGAAAAATCAACAAGGATAACAAATCAATGATCACCCAAAACAACAGTTATAAAACTAAAATAAACAATTCGAAAGTTATTTCTTATGTAACTGTCACTTTATTTTAGAATTTAATAGTAATTGTTTGAGAGTTACCTACAAAACTTATATAAGGGAGACTACAAGTATATTCTCAGTCAAAATGTCTAAAATGCCACTAATTGATACTCCCTCCATTCCTAAATATAAGACTCTTTAGACAATTTAAAAAAATTAAGGAAGTTGTCATTTTCACCTAAACTTCCAATATTATCCCTTACTCTCCCTCTCTCTCTCACTTCTTTGTCATAAAGAAAGGAAAATGTTGAGGGTATAATTGAAATAAATTGTTGACAACTAATAAAACAACCTTAAACGACAATTAATTTGGATACATAGATATCTCCTAAACGACAATTAATAGGGAATGGAAGGAGTATTTGTCTACTAATCAATCATTTCTTAAAAAAATTAACTAACCAATATCTTAACTTATATTTGAAACTTTCAATCCAATTAACTAGAAATATTAAATAAGATGATGAAAATAAAGATAAACTTGAAAATTTTAACATAAATAATTATTCTAGAAAAAATAATAATTAACTTGTAACAGACTAAAATTTAAATTAAAACAATTAATTTGAAATAGAAATAAAGAGTAAAAAATAAACGGCAGCGATACTAGTATACTATGTTTTTTTTTTTTTTTGCTAAATAAAAAATTATCCATTAATTATAAAATAGCCGAAGTCATTACAATTAAAGGACAAAAAGAACATACAAGAAAATAAAAGTTATACAATCATGTAGACCACCACGATAATGAGATAAAAGTTCACACCCCTGACCGTGAAAACACTACAAAAAGTAGAAAAATAAATACATAATAAAATTCTTCGCAAAGATCTTCTCCAAAATATTTGAATGCAGCAGATGAAAGTTCTTGGGCCCAACACCTTTTTGAAATCAACAATCTACTTGACTCACGTGCGTATCAACCGTCCCCATAGAATGTCTCTGAAAGATGAAGAAAATCGAGGAAGAGCCCTGAAACAACTCCCGAGTATAGAGGGAAACTTCGGGATCCCAAGGATCTCAAGCTGATCTCGTGATCTCAGCCTTAAATCTCGAATAAGCACACTCAAAAACTCTATCACGATTTACAAAGAGATGGGCAAGACACTAAAAGTCAACAAAAGAGATAATCGATCAAGATTCGACCATCGACTGGAGCCAATGGCCAAATCTGGCCAGAGACAGCAGGAAAAAAAGGGGGAGTTCGCAGCAGGAAGAGGGGGGAAGAGAGAAAAGAGAGGAAACTAGTTGTAGTTGTAAGAATAAGAGGAGTAGAAGAGTAAGAAGTAAGAACTTCGGCCGCCCGAAAACATGAGAGAATATGAGCAAAGCAAATGGACAAACGGCGCGTGGCTTTGTCTCCTTTTCAATCTCCAACATTAATAGGAAAAAATTGTTTGTAATAATTATGTGTCTCGTTTTTTCTATTTAATTAATAATAAATTATCATATATATTAATTTTATAATTAAAAAAATTATAAATTAAAATAAATGACAAAATCCTTAAGAAAAAAATTAAACCCAAGCGAATTTTTATTAATTAGACAAAAAATATGGACATTAATAAATACTTCTCTTCCTCTCCATTTCCCAAACTCTTGCTTCCTTCCCCCCTCTTCTTCCCTCCTCTGTTCTCTCCCCACCCCACCCCCACCCTTCTCCTCCCACAATTACTCATAATTCACAGCAGAATCCATCTAGCTCCGCCTCAGCCGCCGCCGCCATCGTAATATCAAAGGTACAGAAAAATATTCTGAATCTGTTGCTTTCTTAATTACTGATTTATATATCAGAAAAAAGCTCTGACATATATATTCAGCAGCATCTTTAGAATTTTGATACGTGTTGAGGAAGACTCTTCCATTTTTGTGTATCTGAATCAAATGATATTTCGATTTATAGCCAGATTTAGTATTATTTCACAATTTGCAGTGCAGAATCTAATTCAATTTCTCCTTTTTCTACTTCTGTTTACAGTTTTTCTCTCTCCTCATCATCGGATTCATTTGGAATTGCGAATTTGAAGAAATCATTTTTTTTCACATCATGATGGCGTCATCATTTTCAGTTGCAAATCCCGAAGCCAACAACTCAAATCGATCGCGAGAATCTAAGGGCAAAAAGAGAAGAAAAATCGGAGTGGACAATTCGACTGGCCAACCGAATAATGTTATCGACCCGGCCAAATGGAGATCCGAATCGAAGGAACGGATGTACGCTTCGAAATTCGTTGACGCTCTCCGTCAAGTCCGTCCTCCGGTGACGGTGGAGACTGCGACGGCGGCAACAGCTTCGCCTGTCGTCGGCGGACGTGCAGTTAGGGAAACTGCCGACAGAGTCCTGGCTGTCTCAGCCAAAGGTAAGAGTCGTTGGAGCAGAGCGATTCTAACTCGTCGACTCAGTTTACGACTCAGTCAGATTAATAAAAGGCATAAACATAAGAAAGCAAAGGTCACCGGAGATAACAGGTTGAAGAAAACTGGAGGACCGAGAAAGCGGTTACCTGCGTTGCAGAGGAAAGTGCGTGTTCTCGGCCGTTTAGTTCCTGGTTGCCGGAAACTCTCTTTCCCGAACCTTCTAGAAGAAGCCACTGATTATATTGCAGCTTTGCAAATGCAAGTCCGAGCGATGACTGTAATTTCCGAGCTCCTCACACCCGGCGGTGGCGGGGGCGGCAGGTCCGGCCCCAGTCAACCATAGAGCCTTGGCTGATGTGGCCAATCACCATGCTGAGATGTTTTCTTAGCATTTTTTTATATTTTTTAATTTTTACAAGCTTCTGGCCAAAAAAATTCTGTCATAAAGGTATGTTTATTCATATTTTTAACTACTTACAATTTATCACGTATTAAAAAATTTGGAGAGAAATAAAATATGATAAATTGTGAATAGGTGAAACATAGAAATATCAGTTGGCGATAAGCTGTTTTTTTCTGTTAATAATTGGGAGGTTTTCTAATTTGGTGTATTTTATTGTATACATGTATTTTGTTTCCCTTTTTCTTCTTCCTACTCCCTCATACTATCTACATTTCTCTCCGGATCAAATTATTTTGTGCTCGAACTTTTCTCTGTTATTTCGTTTTATTTTAATTTGTTTTACTCTTTTTTCCAGTTAACATTATTTATTCATTCAATTTGTTGGTTGTTTGATTAAAGTTGAGCATGCCAACTCATATGTTGTACTTTTATATTGTGTAAACTCATGTTGTGTTTTTATTCCGGGTGTAATTGGATTGGATCTATTTTGATTTGGTTTGAAACTCATTTTTGAAACTTGAAATGAGATTAAAATTGTTTTTGAATCAAGTTCGAAAACGAATTATGAAAAATTAAATTATCTAGAGTTTGATACTGTCTTAGACTGTTACCGAGATCTCAGTTTGAGACTCGATCCAAACAAACCCTCAATTTCCACTAAACACAAGATGCCCAACAATGATTTGGGTGTTGTACTTATCTTTCCAATTTAACAAACAGATTTCTCTAGTTAATTCAGAGTAGATATTACTATTATTTTAATGAAAATTGTTCCAAAAATTGAATTAGTATCTTGTCACATATAAATGAATTACCAAACTGAAATCTTCAGGGCATTTGGCTTTTGAGTAATTACTAAAGTAGCCAATTCAAGAAATGTATGGACATAAAGACCGAAAATGATTGGCATCATAGCTAGATTGGCATAACAACTTTCTGTAGGAATTTTGTTTTCAATAGATAATCAAATTTCTTGAACGTATTTAAATTTGTAACGAAGAATCAACTATCCGGTGTTGAACTTAATAGTTACTTTCATAAAACAATCATATTAATGTTATAGGAACACTTTTTTGTATTCCAAAATGCAAATTAATCTGCATGTTTTATAATTTATATAATTACGGGTAGGGGTGTCAATCGAAATGTATGTGAGCTTTAAACTGACGTAACTTTCACACTCACTCACATAAAAATTGAAAAGCTCAGCTCACGCTCAGCCCGAAAAAAGCTCACAAACCTTGAGTTAACGCTCATCTCACATTTTAATATGAGCTCGAGCTAAGCTCACGAGCCTCATGAGCTAAATTTCTATTAGCAAAAAATAAAAATACAAATCATGTATAAAGAATAGTGAAATACAATGCGACATGAGACTAACTTCTAACGAGAATCCAAATATATATAATATAATAATACTTAATTATTGTAGAAAGATAAAATAATAAAAAGATAACCAAAGATAAAACATATAACAAGGTCAAATGTTAAAAAAATCCATAAAAAATAGATAAAAATAAAATGATGTTCTTTGTCGCCAATTTTATAGGTCTTTTTTTTAAAATAAAAATTTAGTATTATATACAATACACATAATTATATTATTTTTATTCGGGTGCGAGCTTTAACCGGGTTGAGCGGGGTCAAGCCCACGATCAACTCACTTAAACCCACGCTTACATATTTTCGAGCTATGTGCCCAAACTCGTTGACACCCCTAATTACGGGTAAATGGATATCGTTGTAGTCTTAAGCGTTCTAATAATCAAAAGAGAGAATATTATCAGGAAAAAAGAATAAAATGTGACTATAAAAATGCTTTACGTCACAATCATTAATTAGCTGTTGGAATGTGTTTAGACATCAAAATATAAGGGATAACCATTTTAAACTTTCGGTTTAGGTTGGATTAATTTTCATTTTTTGTGTATGAAATACTGGATAGTTTTTTCTAATAAGATATTTTTAAAGAAAAACAAACCTCTAATCAAGAATAACCTAAATATATATTGGCGAAAAAAGAAAAGTAAAGCCTGATTTTTAATTAGTTTAATTTTTTAGGTCATTTTTTTGTGGGGGTTACACACCGGAGGTTGGTAAGAACTGAGGGACAATGCTCCCCTAACTTAAGGGTGAGGAATCACAAGGTCCTTAGTCAGTGGGGCAACGACCTATCCACGACTTCGGTCGTGGGTTCTATACCTTTCCAAGCATGGAGCATGTTTTAAATTGTTTCCCTTTCTAGGTTATCTCTTCCGTCTCTTGTGAGGTGCTACTCTCCCTTATGGGACATCCACCAAATTTGCGCTTAAAAAAAAACACTTAGGGGTTGGGGATGGGGGGCGGCGGGGTAGCTCGAATTTGGTACGAAAAAATGTATTTTAACTGCATATGTAGAATTTTGAAAAATAACCATTCTCTCTACGGGAGTGAACAACTCTTTTTGAATTGTTGTTATAAATTTTTAAAAGAGATTTAATAACAGTTATTCAAAAGCGTCTATCTGCACTGAATAACAGTTAAATAATAGGGACGTAATCCTAGTACGACGAGGCACGGGCCAAAGAGGGCCGAGGGAGTTGGCGAATGCGCCAAACAAAGTCTAGTAAGCAACAGCCGCATGGCCATGTGCGGCATTTTAAAGGGCAATGACTTATGACCATAGCCCCCACCAACTTATAAGGCACATGTGAGATTGTTAAAAGATTCAAATGTTTCTCTTTTCATAATGAGGTATGCTTTTGCTTTTCAATACCATTCAATTGTTCTACCTTCAATGAACTTTTTGGTCTAGGATTAATATTGCTTCAATCACCTCATCAAATCATGAATATTGTCTACAATTAACCATCTCTCCCAATATAAGTAACTCAGCTCGACTCAACTCGAATCATTCATCGCAATTGCACATTCACATCAATGATAGAGAGAGGAATTGATTGTTTCGGGCTAGGAGGAAAGAATGACAAATAAGGGTCATTCTCCGAAAACTATATTTCATCCTAATAAAAGTAAACACGCGTGTCAACATAAGTTATCAGAAGATCAAGATGTCCGCGAGGAAGGCGCGTGGCATCGCCATCTCTCTCGAGTGATTTTTGGAGCTTAAAGGGAAGTTCACGATCAAATTTAATTATGATGTTGAAGTTATGATAATTTTGAAATATATGAATTAATGAAGGGGGGAAAAGAAGGACCACCGTTTATAGGGTGAAAATTCTCTATCCTCATTCCTATCCTCATTCATGTCCCCAACCAATTAGAATTTACTATATAAATATTTTTTTAATTATATATATACACAAGGTGAATTGTGATTGACTGGGGGTAGAGATGGAGATAGAAACGGGGACATAGGATTTTTTGCCCCATTTATATATGGATTTGCATGTTTATAGGCTTTTTTGTAACTTCTGGGGGTTTAAAGTCTAACAAGAACAAAGATGTGTGCTGCTTTTTTATTTGGTTTTCCACCCAAAGCTCACATGGATCCATGTGAGTTGTGACTATTTTGTAGATAGTCAGAGCTCTTTCTCTCTTTATTTCTACGACTAGCCTGGCTTGCATAATAATCTCATCTCTGTTACTATAACTTTTACCAAAATTATAGTGATCTGCTTTTCAAACCTTGTAATTAATTTGTTAGAAATTAACCTAGTAATATGTTTAAATATACTTATTTTACTATTAGATTTTCTTTTTTAGGGTTCTAGACTATTTGTATTCAGCGTGACAGACCTAACTAATTTGGAGTGGATACTGTAGAGGCCTAAGAAGAGGTCTAACACGTTTAAAAAACTGTTTCAAAATCTTTATTATAACATGTTCATCATTTAAAATATTTGTTTAACGCGTGTCTCAAAGACTGGAATATAAATTTTATGTTACTATATACCATAACTTAGTTTAGTTCACTTATGAAAAGCTCAATTTGTTTGCAATTCTACATATCTCACAATAATTTGAAGTAAGTTTCAACCTTTTCTTTTTAATGTTTTCTCTTAAAACTTAAATATGACTTCTAATATTAGAGTTTTTTTTTTTTTTGGTGAATTCTAATATTAGAGTATGAATAAGGAGAAGTCTCTTTCCAAGCCACCAAAGCATCCATCCACGTGCAAAGCCAACAATTATTGGGCAAAAAATGGGGCCATTATAAGATTTTTTCTTCACTATAATTCTGATGATGTACATGATAAATGGGGTTCAGTTTAAATAGTTTCACTTTTATATCTAAAACAATTTTTATAATATTTGAGTTATTTAGAGAGTGATTACATATTGTATTATTAAATTATTCAATGTATATTTTAATCGTTCATTTGCATTAGTCTGATTAATACATAGATCACCAGTTTAAAAAAGAAATCCGCTAGCACGTATCTAAAAGATAAATTATAGGATTCAATTGGAGAAGATAATGAAGAAGGTAACACAGGCTAAAAATTAATTATTTTGTCTTTAATGCCGATAACATGTGCGAGACACTTGACTTTTTTTTTGAAAATTAGCCGAATTCACTAATTGAATAGAAATAGATGTCCGTAAATTGTTCATTCTATATTTAGCCTAATAAAAAGTTATTACTAAAAAATACATAAATAAATACGTATTATAAATAGTGGATTTCTCCATGATGTATGCCACATCACCACAATTACTATGAGAAACTCCCAAATTCAATTTTGGTTTCTTTGGAGTCAACTTTGGTCCCATAATATAAGAAGAATCTAGTGACTTGTGTGCTAGCTAACCATGCCACGACTTGTATAACAGAAACTGCCATTTTTTTTTTTATTTTGTCCATCTTCCTTTTTAGTAAGAAAAATCAAACTTCTTTTTATGAACCCTTAGTCAAATTTGATCTGTTTCTGCATAATTTCATTAAAGTATTTTTTCGGTCTTGAGGTAAAAAAAAAGGGTGAAAATCGTCTGTTTCCGTGTATGTCATCATTCATATCCCAATTAATCAAAATTTACTATGTAAACATTTATTCCAATTATATATATACATAGTGAATTATTATTGGTTAGAGACACAAATGAAAATATACACGGGGACAGGTAATTTTTTGCCGTAAAAAAAGCATGCCTAATTAACAATTTTGATGATTCGAGAATCAAAAGATGCTCTTAACTAATGTTTCAACATATGGGAATTGGGTAAGGTTACCCTGGCCACGGGATGGAGGTCCCGTGGTCGATTCCCGTATCTCCCCTTGTGGGCAAATAAATTCTCCTCCTTGTGAGGCTAAATTCCCTCCCCAAGCATGGGGCATGCTACAATCTCCCTATCTAGGGTATTCTCCGCTCTTCCCCTTCGGGGACAATCGCCTTCGGGCGCTAAAAAAAAAAAAACTAATGTTTCAACATCAACAGCAGTCGGTCGAAGTTGAACGAGGTTCATCATGTCTAAATAAGGTCGTGATATCGAGACAACAAAGTGTAGTTTAAATGGTAAGACGCTTCACTTCTAACCGGTTGGTTGGGAGTTCAAATCATGCTAAAAGAGAAATAGGAAACCACTATCGATACTTCTAGTGTCCCGAAGAAGGAAAAAAAGGTCGTGATATCGAGCAATTTGTATAAACAAAGCTTTGTTCGAAACTCTATTCTTTTCCTTATAGGGTAGTGATTATTGAATAAAAAATTTGGAATCAAACAAAGATCAATCATATCAAATTCTAACAATCATTTTTATTTTATATCATTTAATCCTTTATCTGATCCAATTTTTTTTATCCAACAATCATTATTGTTCCTGGGTCATCTAGTAAAAACACCAAATTAATTATTGCTCTTAAAATAGACATTAGTACTCATAATCTCAAACTGCAAACAAACTACTAATGCTTCCATTAATATAATCTTTATATATATATATATATATATATATATATATATATATATATATATATATATATATATAAACTTCGGAAGCAACCCTCACCCCCTTACACAATCCATAATAATTCTAATTCTAACATGAACAAGTGGAAGAGAAAATTAATCATTAAAAAAACATAACTTTCTTATATATAATATGTACATGCTTACTTCCACATTTCAAAAGTATTTTGTTTTACATAAAAAAATAAAATGGTTTAATTATTTTTTGTTTGTTTATAGAAGCAATATCACTTATTTGAAGCTACAGGATAAAGAAATGCCAACAAAAATATAAGGTCAATGACCAAGAAAGGCCCATTGAGGGACCAAGTACTTCTCATTTCTTGACCACCATAAGTTAGGGTTGTTTGGTTTCAGCTCCGTTGACTTCACCATTGATTCTTAAAAGCTTATCCATGTAATTAATGTTCTACTTAGCAAAAAAAAAAAAAAAAAAAAAATATGTTCTAGTTTTAAGTCACTCAAATATCGACTTATTAAATTTATTTTAAACAGATCAATATCGAAATAGTTAGGTGATACTTGAATACCATAGTGGTAGTCTTGACTCTGTGATATGATGTGAAATTTGCAAATGGACAAATATCAATAAGTAATAAAGTGATAAGTTCAACGAAAATTGTTTATGTAACTGGAAAATTATCTTACTTATAACTTAACTTAAACCAAAATAAAGATGAATTAATTAATTAAATCTATTAATGAATAACAATAAAAATAAATTAAAAAATGTAATTTAAATGAAATAAAAATATATTAAATGATTGGATTAAGACACTTCAAATTCAGTCTACTCCTTTTATGGAAAATGGAAAATAAATGATTGCTTAGTTTTAGTTAATGGTAAAATTACCGAATATAAGATAGACACAATCTCTTGGCGAAAAGCTCCTATCTTTAGAGAATAAATCAGTCGTATCTCTACGTGATTTTAAAATCTAAAACTGGATAAAAATTCGTGGTCTTCCCTAACTTTGCTAGAAACCACACAAGGAAATCAAATTTATCTCTAGTCAATTTGTACGTTATGTTGTTATTATCCTTGATCCAATTAAATATAGAACTTCTCAGCCTCGGAAAGTAATTTAGATTCATGCAATAGTTGTTAAAAAAATTGCAAGCATCAAGAACAAATAATATCAATTAATCATATTATCGAAATAAATAAATTAATATGAATTAAATATATTCATAAAAGTTTCGATCTTTTAATTGTACCAAGTTCTCCAAATCCTAGATGGAGTCTTGCACCGGTTTCTTTGATTCCTAATTCGAATTGGATTGCTTTTTGGTTGTTGAACTCCAATTCAAGTAGAAAAGCATTGGCTTCTTTGATTCCTAATTGGAATTGAATTGCACTTCTTCAATCTTATATTTTAGGTTAGAATTGGCGACAATTTAGCACTTGTCAAATATAAATTTTATTTTCTTTTGATGTCCAAAATGCCCTTTAACCTGCATAAAATATTAGAAAATTAGTGAATTAATTTTTAGTTTTGCAACTGAAATTCACAAGAACATTTTTAGACATATTCACTTATAAATACTAATTTAATATTTTTTTTCTCTCAATTAAGTTCAATCCAAATAGGAAAACAATCCAAAATAATGGTAAAATATAGGCTTAAGTCCTACCTTTCACTCACATAATCCTTAAGGGCTTTCTATTTAGACAAATAATCGTCTGTACCCGCATGTGTACTCACTCATGTGCCTAACCAATCACAATTCACTATGTGTATATATAAATAATAAAAAAATGATCACATGACGAATTTTTATTAGTTGGACACAAGAACGGGTACAGAAGATTCTCACCCCTCTATTTACAGTCAAAAAATCCTCTGTCCCCATTTGTGTGTGTCCCCGTGTCCCCAATCAATCACAATTCACCATATGTATATAATTGAAACAAATATTTATATAGTAAATTCTGATTGTTTGGGAACACAGGGACACACACAAATGGGGACAGAGGATTTTCACCCCTATTTACATGTAGGGACCCGATAAAATATATGTGAGGGAAAGATAGAACTAGGAGCAAAGTCAATTCTACCTCCCATTTTCCCCAAAAATCGGGGTTCTTATTAATTCAACAAAAAACAAGATTTTCAAGTAGTTTTCATTGATTTATCAACATTAATTTGTATACAACATTTTCACGTGCATCCATGTGACTTCGATTAAGAAAGCAATTAATCCCCATCCCCCAAAATCCATATTTGACAATGAAATTGCCCAGATCACTCGTGCAAACAATTCTGTCTTCTTCTGAGTGAATTCTCCCACCATGAGTGCAACTACTCTTAAATTCATTGGTCCACTGTACTTTGTGCTTACTGGCGGAATAGGGGGAAGGATGGGGTATGTCGGTCAACCCCTACATTTTATTGTATATATCACAAAGAAAATTATTTCTATAAAATAATTATTTTAATATTATAGCTTTTTGCTAAGTAATATTATAGCTTACTCTTAAATGAGTTTCAAAATTTACTGGCTAAAAAAATGAATTTGAACCTAATTATTTCAACTTCTGAAAGATATTTAAAGATAGAGTTGTCTAATTTTTATTAGGAATAAATATACTCACAAATTAGCTAATGTGGAATTCCTAATACACACATATCAAGTACAGGACTGGACATTTGTAGTGTTCACAATATAAGATTGTTTTTGTTACCATGCTAAGAAATATTCCATCCGATTCGAAATATAAGTCTTTTTAGGAGTTTTCACACAAATAAAAATACTAATCAAGATTACTAAAGCACCCCTAATTAATACTCTAAAGAACAAAGAAATTAATAAAAAGTTACATTGGAACTACACATTTTGACCAAAATGAATATAGGGGAAAAATAATATAGGGGTAAATTAGCCAATTAAAACACAATTCTTGTAAAAAGACTTATTTTTGTAACAAAAAATAACTCCTAAAAAAAATTATATTTTACATCGGAGGGAGTATACTTGAATCTAATTTTAACTATCGGAAGGTATCTCAAAAGGAGAAGAATTGCATAATCCTTATAAAGAATAAAGTTATCACAAACTAACCAATATAAGATTCTAAATAATTTACTATAGTAAATATTTTATTGTATTGTAGTTTGTTCTTCATCATATAACTTCTAGTTTTGTTAATTAACTATAGCATTATGGCAAAATTTAGACTTGGTGGCACTTAGACGCTGACATTTATGATATATCTCAGTGATTTACGATACTTATGTGAAAATATTGTATTTTAGTGGCATTTTATAACAAGTGATTATTAATAGTGACTAATAATGATCCTCCTGTGTAATTAATATATTTCTTTTTAATAAATCAAAATTTATTTTACATTTTATTAAAAAATTATATGATCTTCGGGGCATTTATTAAAAGTGACAAAATATGTTATATTTTTAATTTATTTATGACATTTAGAATGTACCGCAAATACCACCAATGTATTTATGATATTTTATAAGTACCACAAAAAAGCGACACAACTTATGAAGATATTTTGCAAAGAAGTACCACAAAACTCCTTTTATGACACTTAAATAGTTTTCATGACATTTATTCAATAGCACCAAAAAGATAAATATTCGATAGTGTAGAGGGATTGCTTTAATCAATGCACAAATAAGTACACACAATACAAGGAATGACTAGGACATGTTCTCCGGAATTGTGCTCAAGAGAGACTCGCAAGGGTTATATAAAGGACAGCTTGTATATCCTTTAAACAAGTAATGAATTAAGTATGCTCGAGTTTGAAATTTAAGTTGAGACTTAAATTTTTTTTTAATTTAATTTGAGAATGAAACTTCAAGAATTAAAATATGTAGCATTTGATTTGAGTTTGAGAATAATTTGAAACTGAAATAAAAAATATCAGACTCTAATTCAATCCAATAAAAAGATATTTCATAGAGAGGAAAGTTGATGATGCACCCTTGTATTTTGTTTTCCATCGAGGACCATTGACTTTTGAATTTCTTTCATATTCTGTCTTTTTGTTTTTATTATTGTTTTTTTAGGTTTTTTCGTTCGGTTAAAAAATAATTTTGAAAATATTTTCGAGCTAAAGTATTACCCCATCGACTCAAGCAGCTAGTGCTGGTGTTACAACTTGTGTGAAATGTGTCGATAGTAAGTTTAACATTGTAAAGACAAACTTTAAAGTATTTTAGTGAAGATATTATTGGTAACTCATTATAAATTTATGCAATATAGGAAAATCAAAACTCGAATTCTTAATATCTTTAATTGCAAAATTTTAACTCTTAGAATAAAGTCTCATGTTTATATAGTACATTATTTTAATAAGTTGAACTAATTCGTATCTAAAAAAACAGCACGGTAAAAAATGTGGTAGTGAAACTTTTGTTGTTGTTTATTACAGGAGTAACATGCTATTTTAGAGAAAAAATGGGTCTATTCAAGAGCATCATATTCACAAATGCAAGAATCAATTAAAATTTTACATCTAATTATAAATTTTAGTAAAAGCTTTTGGGGTGTAAATGATTTTTCAAGCATTTACAAACAGAAATGGAACAAAAGTGGCATACATATGCTGGTGTGTTTTTGTTTTCCTTTTAAATTATTTATTACTCCGTCCATTCCATAATATAAGTCGTTTAGCAAATATAGCGAAAATGAAAGAATCAAAAAGTAAAATATTTTTTAATCAAAATATCATTATTATTCTCTTAAATAGAATTAATGGTATACAAATCATATTTAAGAAAAAGTAATATTAATATTTTGACTAACAAAGTACTCCCTCCATTCCTGAATTAAATCTAGACTTGATTGGCTCATGTAAGATGATCTAAACCTCAAACTTTTGAAAGTCCTTACCATCCACAACAGGAAACATAATAAGATCATGTCGTTGAAAAAGTCAAATGGTGAATGAGAGTTCGACATCCTCACAGTTAAAAGTATGATCTTATATTTTATCCTTTACTTATTTAAAAATACATAAAAAAAATTAAAAAAAATAAAAATTCTTGAAAGCTTAAAAGAAAGGACCAAAATGACAATCCTAGTCTAGAGTGTACTCATCAACTTGGTGCCTATATAGTGTAGCACATATAAGCTTCACTCAAAGCAAATTTGACACCCTCTTGAGAAAAACAAACGTCACCCCAGAGAAGTTCATTAGAGGCCACCCCGGTCAGTCTTAGGGCATCATTAGTTAGAAACTTGAACCACAAGAAAACAGATAGATTGATCACTCAAGAAACTCAAAAGCGAGCTAGGAAAGGAACTCATTCGTGCCATTTGCACCAACAAACAACGATCTTCGACGGCCTTTAAATCGAACCCTACAATAGGGTAGTCTTTGTTGATCCTAGACTTCAACTCAGGCCCGGCTCCAAGGGTGTCCAAGGTGACATCCGGAACCGGGCCTCACATTTACAGGGGCCTCAAATTTTTTAAAAAATTACTTAATTTGTATATAATTATTAGTTAAAAAATTGAAGATCTTGATGTTTTACAATTTGTTGCTCAAAATCTTTTTTACCATACACCAGTGCCCGTTAATAGGGGATGCGTGCTGAGCGACCGCAGAGGGCCCCAATATTTTTTTTTTGTTTATGTATATATACTTAGCCTAAAATTCGGGACCCCAAATTTTTTTTTGTTTATATATATATATACTTAGCCTAATTAGGCCCCAATTTTTTTTTCGGCACAGGGCCTCGAATATGTTTGAGACGGGCCTGCTTCAACTCTAAAATGCCCTTGTCTTCATTCATTATCCACAACTTTTGCCTGGATAGTATGGCCATCTAAATTAAGGTCATATATGCCCGTCTTGCGTACTAACACAAGTGGAATCATCTTTTGAATTATTATTTTTTCTGCAAATCTTTGATTTATAATGCTGGAAATAGTGGGTTCATTTTGGTATTGTCTCTTTAGTTTATATATAGAGTTCTGGACATAGAGAGGATGACAATAAAGTGTCGATCAACGTCCACCTAAACTTATAGGAATTAACATTTGCTATTATTATTTAGATGGTCAATGACCTTTACTGTTTACAAGTCACAATGCATGTATTTTTTTTTTTTTAAAGCCCAACTGGGCGTACACCACAAGAGGGGAGAGAGTAGCACCTTATAAGAGGAGGAAGAGATAACCCTGGAAAGGGAGACAATTAAAGCATACCCCATGCGCTGGGGAGGGTTTCGAACCCATGACCTCAAGACCATGGGTAGGCCGTCGCCTCATTGGGCTAAGGACCTTGTGATTCACAATGCATGTATGTTTTTGTTACTTGAAATATTTTGTACCTTTCCAACGTTTCAGTCTAAAGTTCCAAATTTTCCTTCTTCTCATTCCCATTATATGGTCAAATTTAATTTTCCAATGAGAAGTGTTTTAGGAACATAGCTTCCGCGAAGATACGGTTTCGGGTCGGGTTTTGAAGAAGATGATGTGGTTTCGGATCGTTTTTTGAATAACTCATTCTCATCTTTGGATTGACGATTTCGTCCATGTGTGCCGCGCATGTGCGCTGCCACTGTGGGTCGCCGGATTCCGCTTAATTTGGGTATTTTTGGCACCCCGCAAATTGTGTTGGGTATTTATGGCACACATAATAGTCAAGCGTTATAACTTGCTTTTGAAACATACCTGAGGGGTATAAATGATGATTAACTCTTTTTATAAATATTTAATTTTCTTGGTTGTACTTTTTAATCTATTTTTTTTATTTTAAATTTTTTATTTATTTTGATTATGTTGACATTTTAATAAAAATGATATTTCAATAATATATATATATATATATATATATATATATATATATATATATATAATGTCAATGTTATTCTTATCAAGATTTTGTAAAGTATGTTTAATTATTCTACCAAACGTGCACTATATATGCTCAGGGCAAAAAATCATTTATCCCCATTCTGTATCTCGTTTCCCTATCCTCGCGAATAGATGATTGACACGTGTTCATATTTCCCCTACGGGTTCCACTATTTCTTTTAGGATATAATTTTTTTAATTAAAAAAACTAACACATGTCAATTTCTTATTAGTGGAACAGAGATTGAGACACGGAACGGGGACAGAAGATCCCTACCGTATGCTCAGGGAGGACAAAAAATCATATGTCCCCGTGTATGTCCTCATTCCTACACACAACCAATCACAATTCACCATGTGTATATATAATTGGAATAAATGTCAACATAGTGAATTCTGATTGATTGAGTACAAGAATAGAGACATATACGAGGACGTACTATTTTCACCCATAGGTAGGGATGGCAATTTGATCCGTGATCCGTTGACCCGCTCTGCCAAAACGTATTTTGGAGCAGATCTGCTCCGCCCCGCGAATGGGGCAAATCGAATTTGGTATTTGTGTCTGCTCCGCCCCGTTTTGCCCCATATATATTATATTATTATAATATTGTTATTACTAGGCCTAATTATTCTTAATTTTTATTTTAATATACTATTTGTACTTGTTTGAAAATTGATTTAGTATAAAATTTATTAATTATACTTGTTGGAGGCTCTTTTTTTATGAATTTAAAAAAAAAAATAATGATTTTTATGGTAAAATTAATGATTTTTTTTAAAAAAAATAATAGGACTGGGCGGGGCGGATCGGAGCGGATCAGATCTGCCCCGTGCGGAGCGGATCGCGGAGTATAAAATTTTGATCCGGGGCGGATCACGGAGCGGAGGTTGGACAGTGCGGAACAGATCAGATCATACAGATATCCGACTCGATCTGCCCCATTGCCATCCCTACCCTTAGGGAGGGTAGGCCTATGAAATCTTATAGTAGGGTTTTGCGAATACTCTACTTAGGAATTCCAAAAGTGAACCCAATATATTTACCATTAAAATCAAAAGAGTTGGTGAAAAGATAGAAGAGAGTTAAAAGATGACTATACTTATGTTAATACGCAAAATGTGGATTAATGAAGAATTGGTGAACAACTGGGATGGAGTCAACTGAAAATTTTCTAGTAACAATGTAAATAGTTAAAAGATGATTCCACTAGGGTTAGCACGCAAAATAGGCATATACGACCTGAATTTAGATGGCCATATCATCCAGGCCAAAGTTGTAGATAATGAAGAAATGGTGAAGAATGGTATTGCTGAATTGAAGTGTAGGATACAACAAAAACTGCCCTATTGTAGGGTTCGATTAAAAGGGCCCAAATTCGCTTAACATGTTACTGTTGCTGTTTGTTGAAGATCGTTGCTTGGTTGTGCAACTATCATGGATGAATTTTCCTAACTCTCTTTTAAGCTTCTTAAACGATCAAAGCACATGTTTTCTTGGGGTGAAAATCCTCTGTCCCCATTCTTATCCTCATCTCTTTCCCCAACCAATCAGAATTTACTATATAAATATTTTTTCTAATTATATATATACAGGGTGAATTGTGATTGACTGGGGACATGTATGAAGACAAGAACGGGGATAGAGGATTTTTTTCCCTTTTCTTGGTGTGCAAGTTTCTGATAAACTAACTATTTTGAGGCGACGTGCAAATCTTTTTTTTTCGGATGCCTGAAATCTTATCCAAAACGAGCAGTGACGGATCCAGAAAAAAATTTTACTGGGGTCATTTGATATACACAACAATTCACTGCGGTCATTTATACATTTATTATCTAAATGGAGTAAAATATATCATATATAAATAAAAAAAATCATCGGGGTCATTTGATATACACAACAATTCACTAGGGTCATTTATACATTTATTATCTAAATGAAATAAAATATATCATATATAATTTTAAAAAAATAAATTCCACTGGGGTCAATTGACCCCACTGGGCCTCACCTACATCCGTCAACGGGTATTGTTGAAATAGGAACTTTTGGTGCTAGAGCCCTTTTTGAGCGCCCGAAGGCGATAGCCCCCGAAGGGGAAGAGCGGAGAGTACCCTAGATAGGGATAATTGAAGCATGCCCCATGCTTGGGGAGGGAAGATAAGCCTCATAAGGAGGAGAAATTATTTGCCCATTATGGGGAGATATAGGAATCGAACACGGGACCTCCGCCCCGTGTTCGGGTAGCCTTACCACTTGGGCTACCCGATTCCCATGTGCTAGAGCCCTTAAAAATCCAGAACTTATAGGGTGTATTAATTTGGTGGATTTGGCAAATAATGCTGGAATTTCTTTTCAGGAAATTGGGTCTCAGACTGAGGCTCAATCCAATGAAACTTATATTGGGGTAACGTTTGTTTTACTGAAGAGGATGTACAAATTTGCTTTGAGTGAAGCTTATATGTGCTACACTATAGGCACCAAGTTGATGACTACAGTTATTAGTATGGGTGTGATTAGATTATGTCCGACTTGGGTTTCGTCTGGTTTGAAACTAATTAGTTTTGGAATTAGTATATAAATGAAACTTGAAATTTTAAATCAAATAGAATTTGGTTTGGCTTTAAGACTGATTTGAGATTGAGACCAAAATCCCAAACCCAAACATAGGCCAATAATGTAACACCCCTTGAGACATATTTTGGTGCTTTCATTTATTTCTAGTTATTACCAAGTCCTTTTTAGCTCTTCTTCTTTCTTTCTTTTTTTTTTTATGTTATTCTTGGAGTTTCTTAATTTTCATTTTGAAATGGTGACAATTTTACAGAAAAATTAGACAGTCTCGGCTTCATTACACATTTAAATTACTTCCTTGTTAAGAATATAAGCGGGTAAAAAACTTGGTATTATAAACAACAACAACAACAAAAAAGCATATTAAACATAAAACTTTAATATAATAGGAAACTAGCTTTTTTTTTTTTTTTTTAAAGAAATAATATCATTAATTGATATAAGGAGTTACATGAGGGAGGTAGAATTACGATGCATCCCCTACCCTTTGAAATAAGACAACAAGCCTTATAAAACGTCTAGCTAGCCAAAAAGCCAAAACATTACTAAGCTCGCAGACATAGAAAAAACCTAGAGAATATGTTCCAATAGGCACAAAGATCTATGACCTGCCAAACAGACTCAAAAAAAATCAAAAACAAACTCAAGGTCACGTGCAAACCAGAAGTCTTCGACACTTGCCAGAGTTCTTGATTGCACACTTTCATAACCCATAAAATTAGGAGGGGAGATCAGCTGAAACCCGCGTAGGCTTGCCAGCGACCATGCCAGATACGGATAGAATGTTCGCTTCCAATCCTGCATTCGAAACCACGTTGCAACAAAACTCCATCTTGAGGGATGTTTTTCCAAGTTTGAGACGATCGCCTCCTTTTATTGCTTACAAAAAAACTCGAAATAAATCCTAATTTAAGACAAATAAAGAAACCTAACACTATCATGATATTAACCATGAAGCCGACAAGCGGATTTATGAGGAAAAGTAAAATACTACTAGAGTTACGCGCCATTTTGAAGCACACTAGGCCTTGAATTGTATAGGAATTGCTAAGGCCCGGGCAATTCCCGATCAAGTGACTCATGGACTTTGGCGGGGCCGACTTGCGGCCTCCACCGTACCCTGGTTAACGCCAGGAGCCCCCGTAGAAAAAAAATCATCAAAAGTAGAATTTTCAAAAAAGATCCACAAAATATTCAAAATTACATCATTGGTCTTATGTGGGACGAAAATGACATAAATGGTCCTCAAAAACTCCGCATTTACATGAAAGACCACACCCTTAATTATCAGCCCAGCCAATAGAGCTTCAACCAGCCCAGTATATGGCCCAACACAGACCAAGCCCTTACGGTGAAAATTCATGCCTAACAAATCAGCCCAAGTAAAGCAATCATGATCCATCATACCTATTTCTAAGCCCAATCCAAAGTTCCTTGGTCTACTCCCTCTAGCCCTAGACCCATCCATAATACATATTCCCGTTTCAAATCTACTTCCTCAAACAACCACCATCTTCCTCTTCAACACCAGAACAACCGGCCGGAGCTCTGCGACCCGACCCTACCACAGTCAGGAAATTCGCTTCCCATCGCCACCATGTCGGAGGCTCACGACAACCGCCGTAATCATAATGTCCGGTGGCCTTCTCCTCTCCCTCTTAGTAATTTTATTTTTCAACTCTGCCCACATCACCGATGTTCCTGCGTCTAGATCGCCTTCAAAAGGCTGGATCCAAACTTGAGCCACCCTCACCAACTCCTCCCTCGTCTCCAATCTACAACCGAGAGCTAGTTTGCAAGGAAAATCCATGTTTTCTAGCCAATCCAAATCCATCATCATCCCCTTCCAATTTTTCTCAAAATCAAAAGCGTTTGTTATAGAACTATACCCCCAGAATTCTGATGCACCAGAGCCATTTAAAAATGGAAAAATTAGGGGATAAAAAATACAGCCTATGATAGTATCAATCATCCGGTTAGACAACACACGCAAAAGCGGCGGAGACAACCCTAGAATTCTAGGGAGATAATCCGACCTGGTCGGATCCTTAGCAGAGGCAGTAGTATTCTCCGACATAGGCGGAGCTTCGAGAGCGTTTTGCTTCTCTGTAATAGGAAACTAGCTTAAAACATGTGTGGGCTTTGCATGGGCCTGGCCCACTTTTTCTCAATCGGTCATGACATGGCACCGAAATTTGCGGGGCAAACATTTTTGGCAAGACTTCCGTCCCGAGGCCAAGACGGAAGTGGGACTTCCGTCCTGGTGCACGTGGCAGCCACCGCAGCTTTTTTTGCCACGTCAACCAGGACGGAAGTCTTCCGTCTTGGCCTCGGGACGGAAGTCTTCCGTCTTGGCCTCGGGACGGAAGTCCCTCCACCAGCCGAGACTCAAGCCAAAAAATTGCAATCCCCTCTTTTTCCATTAAGGGCAGAAAAACCCGTTTTCGTTGGAATAATTGAATTTTTTAAGCATAATAATTTCCAAATTAAGTGTAAAATAAGACTTTTGACGAAACGGACTTCAATAATAAGAATATGGCAGAAAAAAATAATGGAATCGTGTATTAAATAAATAAAAATGTTTGTATAAAAAATTGGACGAATATAACAAATGTATTAAATACAAAGCAAAAACAATCTACGGCTGCGAAGGGGTGTATCTGTGGGTCCTCCGCGGGTTAGTCCGGAGATAGTAGGTGTCGCCGGCCCTGGTTCGCACCGCACTACCATGCTCCGTCTCGACGAATTAGGCACCGTCGTGGTCGATTCGTAACGTCTCCTCAGGGGAGTTTGACTGGATCTGCGGAGTCTGCTGAAGCGTCTTGTGTCTGGTCCAGGTCTTGACTGTACTAGGGATGGCAATTTGACCCGTGACCCGCCGATCCGCCCTGCCCCGATGCCTTTTGGGGCAGCCCCGCCCCGCCCCGCCCCGTAGAGAGAACGGGGCAGATCGGGGCATGGTATTTTTTTCCGGCCTGCCCCGCCCCGCCCCATTTTGCCCCATTTATATTAAATTATTATAATATTGTTATTATTAAACATAATCATGTTTAATTTTCATTTTAATATACTAATTGTACTTGTTTGAGAATTGATTTGGGATAAAATTAATTATATTTTAAAAAAATTAAATATTTTTTTAAAAAATTAATTATTTATATGATAAAATTAATGATTTTTATGATTTTAATTTTTTTGAAAAAATTAATGATTTTTATAATTTAAAAAAAAATAATGATTTTTTTTTTTAAAAAAATAGAATGGGGCGGGGCGGGTCAGATCTGCCCCGTGCGAGGCGGGGCGCGGGGCAGAATTTTTTGATCTGGGGCGGGGCGCGGGGCAGGGCAGGGCACAGATCAACAGGGCGGGGCAGGGCGCGGTATTTCAGATACCCGCCCCGATCTGCCCCATTGCCATTCCTAGACTGTACGAGGGCGTCGTAGCAAAATACATGTTCGGCTGTCCCGACGACGAAGTACCCGCACCAGGATGGCCCCCAGTTTGAAAACTGGGAGAATAAGTGCCTTGGCTGGCGAATTGGTATTCAAATTTAAGGGGTACATCTAGCTGAGTCCCGAACTGAGCAGTGGACTGAGTCGGTTGCTCCTGCGGTTGGGACGGACCCGCCTCACCGCCACGCTGCCTCTAGCGCCGTGCTGCAAGCTGCTCTTGTGTTGCCTGTCGATTCCGACGAGTACCCTGTCTCCCAACCTCAGCCCTACCAGCAACACGCTCCCTCGGCTGTGTGGAAGGTTGCAGAACGGCAGCATCTAAAACATCAGCGGCCCGTGATGGACATGACACCGACTTTCCTGCAGCGGCGAAGGCATCCTTAATCGTTTTGGCGGGCCAGGTGATGTGTGACTTGTACTCCGAATTTGTTCGTGTGGCAGGCTACTCGAACTCTTCCAACATCACCCTGGACGACTCCTCCTGCAACAGAATATTAAAATTAGTAAATTCAATAGACGAAAAATGAACAAAAAATAAGTACACGAATAAAAACTTACCAAAATGTCCTCTGCTGTAGCGGTGGGTTGAATTCCCATCGCGAGTGGCCTTGGGTCCTGGTTTTGGGGGTTTGTTATGTGGTGAACCGTAATGCGATTGTACCAATCCATGTACTCGCGGGTTGGTGCAATAACATTACCAATGGCGGGAGCAGCCGCCTCCAGTGCATCTACGCGATGGGCCCACATATTTATGTAACTGGCGTGGATGGTCTCCCATTTGTTTGTGGCTAACGCCGTCACCGTGTGGAGGTCTCGACCCTCAACTGTGCCCTCTGTGCCTGCCGGGATTGGTACCACATAATGGATGCCAAATTGACGCATTACCCTGTCGGGCAGGTGGTACTCAACCATCTCGAAGCAGATGAGTGGCGTACGGGATCGACACGTCTTAAAAAAGTCTACATCCCGAGCCGCCCTCTCTGCATATACCGCATCTGGGTACGGCCTCCACATGAACTGTCAAAAAAAATAATTAAATGTTACTGTCAAGCAAATAACCTAACGGAAAAACAAAAACAAGAACAATGAAATTGACTCACCCCCTTTGTCTCGGTCATCAAATTGAGCTTCTCGCGAAACACCAACAGCTGCGATTTTAGAGCGTTGCGGAAACTCCGGGGGGCATTCCACTTATCCCCGTGCGCTCTACCGTCGGCGGGGATCTCATCCGGAATGTCGCCTCGGTTTGCCGGGCGGAGAAATGAAATACGCTCCCACGCCCACAGCTGGTCAAAACAAACAAATTCGATTATTAAATATTTAAATCACAAAATCACATTTACATTTTAAGGCAGAGGACAAACCTGAATCAGCAAGCAACACCCGCTAATGTCCTTAGAATCAGCCATGCACGAGATGCACATCTGGCGGTACAAATGTGCGAGAACACCGCTGGCCCAGGAATGCGTGTCATGCTCCAGGTTACCATCGAGGTTAGAAAATAACGCATGTTGGCCCGGGACCCCGACTTATCCGGGAAAAGAAAAGTACCCAACAGGATGAAGATCAATGCCCTAGCTCTCTGCTGTACCTGGCGGTCGGTAGCATCATTTGCTAAGGGCTCACTAATATGGGCATACACCTCTACCAGCTGCAAAGTGTTCTCCCTAATTGCAGCCTGACTGGGTCTAAATCCTAAAAGATTGTAGGCGTGATCAATCCATTGACCCTTGGTGTAATTGTAGCTGTGACTCAACGACACTACCTGGCCCCTGGTGGGTAGTCCTAGAAGACAGCCTACGTCCTATAGTGTGATGGTCGCCTCACCGCAACGGAGGTGGAACGTGTGGGTCTCCGGGCACCACCTCTCAACTAATGCAGTCACGAGAGCGTGATCTACATTCATATTACCTAACTTACAACAACCTCCCAAACTAACCCGGCCTATTAGGTCTATTACCCTAGGGTTGGTTTCTCTACGGTAGGCGGCGTAAAAGTTTCCCGAACTTTTAATAACCTTTAAAGGTTCGTTTAGTGTCGTATCTCCTAGCCATATTCTTAAGGATCTATGGGATGCTTGTTTGTTCAAGACGGTCTGATCGAAAGGACCGGGCTGAATATGAGCGGGTACGGCCATCTATACAAAAAATAATATACGTACAAAATATCAGGAAAAACACAGGTTATTTCAACAAACATACTAGTAACATTGATTCACAAATCACAAATTACCAAAAAATAAATTTCAATTGTTCTGTAATTCTCTAAAATCACAAATGCTATAAATTTAATTCCGCACATTCACAACATCTCCGCATTTTCACAAGTCTACATGCATAGATACACAAATTACCTAATTCACAAAAACTCTAAATTCAAAGATATATCCAATTCACAAAACCACTAATTTCAAAATTGGCATAATTTCAAATTACAAATCACAAATTACCAAAAAATAAATTTCAATTGTTCTGTAATACCCTAAAATCACAAATGCTATAAATTTCATTTCGCACATTCACAACATATCTATTGACATTTTCAAAATTCTGCATGCATAGATACACAAATTAGCTAATTAAAATAAAAAAAAACCCTAAATTCAAGATAGACCCAATTCACAAAACCCCTAATTTCTAAATTACCCTATTTTCTAAATTACCCTAATTTCAAATATTACCCTAATTTCAAAATTCCCCTAAATTCCAAATTACCATAATTTCTAAATACCCCTAATTCCAAAATTACCCTAATTTCAAATTTATTTCAAAATTACCCAACAATCGCAAATACCCAAAAATCACAACAGTAATATATAATTCATAATATCAACAATTTGGTATCAAAATTCATAAACAATGTTCTATTGTAAAATTTAATTTTTAGGGGAAAAAAAATTGAAATCCAAATAGAATTATACCTTCAATTGGAGAGGGGATGCAATGAAATTGATAGCAAAGGCAGCGACGGCGGCGGCGGCGGTGGTGGGGGGAGTTCGGCAGTGGGTGGGGGGTTCGGCAGGGGGTGGGGTGGGTGGACTGTTAAAAAAAATACTTGGGGTAAAAATCGCGATAGGGAAGGAGAAAGGTTAAAAACGCGGCTGGTGGAGGACGGAAGTGGCCTTGCCAAAAATGTTTGTCCCGCAAATTTGGGTGCCATGTCATGACCGATTGAGAAAAAGTGGGCCAGGCCCATGCAAAGCCCAACATGTGTTATGCACGGGAAATTTTATTCTTCACTAATAAAAAATATAAATTGTATAGAGAGTTGAACTTGTAGATAACAATCAAGTGTTATCACCTAATTAATAGTCATTTTTAAGTAATTGAATTATTATAATTTAGAATCAAGTATAATACATCCCTTTTTCAAAATTATAAATAGATATAAAATGACCAATTTCTTTTTCTTTTTTTTTATGAATACCAATTCCTATATAACTCTTAAAATATTTGAACTGAAATGAAAATTTTCGTTCTTTTTGTTAATGGAAGACAAATCATTTCCCCATTCTGAATTGGAAACGATTGGTGGTTTAGTCGGCAAAAACACCGATTTCGTCCTGAAAGATATTCTAAATTATGGTTTTTGTCCTGTATGTAAAATTTTGGGGTTTTAGATCCAGTATGTTTTTACGACCTGCCGTTATTGTCCTTCCGTCCCATTTTCTGTTAAAAAATCGTCAAGACAGTCACGTGTCTCACACGTGAGGCACTTTTTAAGGGTATTTCAGACATTTCAAACCAATTCTCACAAAAAAAACTTGAGTACTCAATTGTTAAAAAAATTAACTATGAATACTCCAATTTAATTTATCCAAAAAATCTTCTTCTTCTTCACTAAATCCTCCGGTAATCTACCCACCATCTCCGGTGAGCTTCTTCCCCAAAATTAACCATCTCCGGCAAGCTCCATCAACAATACATCACTCCACATTTCCAAGAAATCCTTAGCTAATATTCCCCTATGATATCACAAAAGAATAAAACCCATTTCGATTTTTATGATTTTGAGAGAAAATTTTCAATTTTTTTTTGTGTGCATCTTTTAGTGAGGATTTATATTCAGATCCTTGACTATAATGGGTATAACCCGTGACCAAAAAATCAAAATGCCAAAAACCCATACAAAAAATTTAGCATCAATTCATTCCTCTGACATTTCTATTGTTGATTTAAAGCTTCGATTGCATTTTATTTTTCTAGATATTCTAGATACCATAAATCAGTAAAACAAATCCCATCAATGAACCTTAAATAGAAGTATTATTCATCCTGTTATGGCTGAATTGACCATAAATCAGTAAAATAATGCTTAGCAACATGCAGCACAAAAGGTATTCACTTGGATTTGGTGGTACAATCTTAGATTTAGTGGGTATTTTGTGTCTTAAATTCATTTGCAATAATATGGAAATTCTAAGGTTATTGAATTTTGTTTCTCATTTAGCAAATTGCTTAAGTTCTTGCATATGAGTTCTCACTGTGGTTGATTTAAAATGGGTTTCCATAGTGGTTAATTAAAATTGGCTATCCATGGTTTTTCTTGTAGGAGGTAGTTGTGGTGGTGGTGATGGAGAATGGTGGGGTGGTGGATATGAGTTCTCACTGTGGTTGATTTAAAATGGGTTTCCATAGTTGTTAATTAAAATTGGCTATCCATGGTTTGGAGTGATGTATTGGTGATGGAGCTTGCCGGAGATGGTTAATTTGGGGAAGAAGTTCACCGGAGATGGTGGGGAGATTACCGGAGGATTTAGTGAAAAAGAAGAAGATTTTTTGGATAAATTAAATTGGAGTATTCATAGTTAATTTTTTTAACAATTGAGTACTCAAGTTTTTTTGTGAGAATTGGTTTGAAATGTCTGAAATACCCTTAAAAAATGTCTCACGTGTGAGGCACGTGACTGTCTTGACGATTTTTTAACAGAAAATGGGACTGAAGGACAATAACTACAGTCGTAGAAAACATACTCTGATCTAAAACCCCCAAAATTTTACATACAGTGACAAAAACCATAATTTTGAATATCTTTCCTGATCTAAATCGGTGTTTTTGCCTAATTTAGTCCTCTCAATATATATATATATATATATATATATATATATATATATATATATATATTAAATATGAAAATATGAACAAACAAATAAGAGAGAATATGTAATTTCTTTTCAAAAGAAAAAAAAGAGAGAATATGTTAATAAGACATCGGAATTTTTCTATTTAAGTAATTTTTTTGTTTAATTATTTTGAGATAGGAAATAGCATAAAGCTTTTTATTATTTTTTTCCAAAAAAACAAATGAAAGAATCTTTTAATATTTTGGGTTGAGGTGCTTATTTGTCTTTTGGGAAAGGCTACAAGGTTTTTTTTTTTTTGGGTTTAACCATTTTTAGGAAGGACATTGCTAGGGAGCTAAAATTTAGTCAATTAATTAGTTAAATTGGGGGCAAAATAGTAAATAAGTGGGTGAATCCCTTAAACCAACAAGGGGTGAATATTATTTAATTTGGAATTTTAGCCAATTTTACTTACCCGAAAAACATTATCCTTTTAGGAAACATGTTATTTCATATAAAATATCAGAGCATTTTGGATATTTTACACGTTTCGTTTGTCCCTTCCGTCACAGAACTAACTAAAAGTACCTAATTATCCATAAATAAATTAAAAAAATTGAGATATTTTTTTGTCTTTGGGGTAAGGCTACAAATAATTTTTTGAAATTAACCCATTAATTAATTTGCACCTGAAATTATGATATCCTCGAGTAGGGTAACTAGGTAGGTAGACCTTCCAATGGATCCTAACATACACTTTCTTACATAAATTTAATTTTGGCATTAATTTAAAATCGAAACTAATGTATAAAACAACATGAGGAGTTTGATTTATATCATGAAGGAGTGGGTCATTATGTAATGCAACCGGCCCACCCTTCAAAACAATCTTTTAAACCAGATTCCCACAATAAGGAAAACCAATTCAAAAACCGCTTTGATCGGTTGTGAGTTGTGACACTCTTTTTAACATTTTAGATGACATTCATACTATTTAAGCTAAAATAATTTTTTAAATAGATTTTTAATTATAGATAAAGCCAAAAAGACATAAATACATGAAGGGGGACTAAACCAATACCTCCAAGTAGGTGGAAACAAATCCACTCCATACTGAAACAAAAACAGCAAAAGAGCCTTACCAAATGGATAGGCGGGTACAAGAATAGTCCTTTTGTCAGAAGGCAACTCACCGAATGAGCTAAAAGTGATCGAGTTCCGCCAAACGGCTATATAAAAACACTAAGGCCTTTTAAAATGCTTATATCTAGTACTCATGTGATGGTCGATAAGCGTTTTTTTAGCATTTTTCTTACTCTTACGCGAGCGGACAGGGATAAAATCATCATCATCGACTAATTCAGTGTCTGAAAAATAGTCACTCAAAGCATCCTTTGTCGACGCTGGTTCAACTTCTGGAAGATCTTCCTTAAATATATCATAAGATGATAAGTCGATTTCTGCGGCCGCCACTTCTTTGCGAGCAATTATTTTAGCCTCATCTGATAGTTCCTTTGCCCGTGTGGCGATTTCAAATTCATCCATGTCGCTTGTGGGTACCATTTGCGCTCCCTTGAGTCTTTTATTGAGGTCCCGAAAACTGTCAAAAAGTATCTGTCTGTCTTCAAAAGAAGCGTCTAAAATATTCATATCTTCTTGAACTGATGCAGATTGATATATCCATTTCACCTTCGGGCTGTGTGGACACGAAATTGATGGACTCAAATTAACTGTTGCATCCATAGATGTCAAAACAAACTTCATTAGAATCAAGTGTAACCACCGGTGACACACTCGCCCAACACATGGGGAAATCCCCACGCCTATACTCGCCCATTCCAAAGTGCAAAACAGGAAATCCCCACCGCCATACTCGTCCCTTTGCAGCATGTAAAATCGGGCCGCCCATCCGCGTGTAAAAATCGCTCCTCGTGAATTTTTTCTCAAGTTCCGAGCTCCTCACTTTGACGGTAGCGCAATTTTAAAGGCCCAAGTTCATCTAAAACGTGTGTATTCAATCGAGAATTCCTAGGAGTGCCTCCGTCTGACCGAAAAATCCTAGGAATAACAAATGTTAATTTGTCACATCCTACTCGTTATGTCATCAACTCCCTCGGTGGGCAAAATTAGCGGGGAATCAAAAATCGATGTATCAAAAACAAGATTTTGCCAC
The DNA here is from genome assembly GCA_026122235.1 of Vinca minor. NCBI lineage: Eukaryota > Viridiplantae > Streptophyta > Magnoliopsida > Gentianales > Apocynaceae > Vinca > Vinca minor. Next base: position 4,693,897 of record JAOCZM010000201.1, on the reverse strand, counting down.
GAAAGTGATACAACCCCACTTTGTCGATTCAAATGACATCATACTAAATCGACCCCTTTCGTAGAGTCAACCCCAATCAAATTTTGAGGTGGTCCTTGTACGGAAGTTGCACGATGAGCCTTTGTCAACACTCCTATCGTTATCCCTTCTGTCTCGGCTGAAGTCCCCCGACGGACTTGGATCATTTCGCTTACCAACCTTTACCCATTTGTTGTTATTCACCTTTGGGTAGCCCTTTCGCAGCGGAATCACCGTGTGTATTTTCTCGTGGAATTGTTTTTCCCTTGTGTACATTAACCGTCTGAGGTCGCTTTTTGTGGCAATGAGCCCTGGGGGTATTCACTAGAGGAGTCGCTGAAATCTGTTTTACCACAGTGAGAAATATGATGGCCAATACGATAACATCCCACACAATATTCCTAAGATCGTCATAAGTTACCGATTGCCAATAACCTTTACCCGCTTTTAGCATGAGTAACTCGAATGCGATTGGGTAAGTCCGAAAGAAGATCAATTTCCACACATACTTTTGCGATACTCGGACGAGAGCGCGGGCTGCGGTAGGTCCATCCAAAGCGAGGGGTCGCCCCACCGCTTTGCAAGTGAAAATAGCATAGATTTGTTGTGCAAGTGGACGGGTAGACCTTCAAATCCAATCCAAATTGGAACAATGGAGGGTTCAATATTCACGTCGAAATCATAAGTCCATTTGAAAACCCTCATTGTGAGACCAAAGAAATTCCAACATCCTTGACGCCAAAGACGGCAATAATCTTCTTCAAGATCAAACCTTATCAAGACATGACGAGGATCTATCCTACCAATCCAAAAATTTCCTTTAAATCCAACCTTGTGAAAAGATTTGCGCAATGAGTCTAGAGCCGGAGCGTATTTATGAAATTTACCAACAAGAGCAAAAACGCCAAGGTTGAATTAAAATGTCATGAGCCTCCCACTGAATGACTAAGTTAGGTTCACCTTTAAAAACCTCTAATTGAGGAATAGGCAAAATGATAGGTTCAGATTGAGGTGCCACAAGCAATTCTGCAAAACTTTTCTTAATCCAAGGAGCAGTGGTGGGGGCCACAGCAGCCTGATCGGCAGCCATGACCGTCACTGGTAAGCAAATCCAAACAAAAGAGAGAAAGGTTCCATCAGCGAATCAGACCAATAAAAATCAAACCTTTTCCATGAAAACACCAAGTAGGGAGCTCTCACAGGTACCCAAAGCCACCTGTTGAAGAAAGCAAGAAATAGAAAGCAGAGTATTGGAGCCAAACCCGCGAGTGGAGGAGCTCAAGATAGCAGGAGAAACCTTCAAAATCGCGCCCAGCAGCTGCAATTTGTGAGGGTTTCACTGTTCATAATCGCGGCAGTTGGAATTAATTTTCAATCCTCTGTGAATCAATGTTGTGCAAAGCTAAAATAATTAAACTCATAAATAAATTAATCAATTTTAAATACAAACGTAATTATAATTAAAATGTCTAAGAGTGTCGTGCTCTCAGTCCGGCTCTAATCATTAACCCCCAAAATTCCGCACTGCGAAACCCTCCTAGCCGTCTGATGAAATTTTGAACTAGTCCCAAATCTGGAGAGAGAAAAGTCATACTGACAATAAAAAAATAATAAAAAAATAAATGTTATATAATAAAAGCAGTACATATGTAATTTTACAAATAAATGTTTGGATTACTGAGGAGAGAGAGAAAAGTTGCAGTGAACAAAAACGCATGTTCTTTCTTTGAGAACACATGTTTTTGGTTAGAGACATGTTCTCTAACCAAAAACATGTGTTCTCTAGAAGAACACGCGTTTTGTTCACCCAGCAACTTTTCTCTCTCCTCCTGGAACAAAAAGTAACACGCAACCGTCACATCGATTGGGTTCGAGAGAGAGAGAAAAGTTGCGTCGAACAAAAACACATGTTCTTCGTTAGAGAACGCATGTTCTTTAACCAAGAACATGTGTTCTCTAACGAAAGAACATGCGTTTTTGTTCACTGCAATTTTTCTCTCTCCTGAACAAAAAAGTAACAAGCAAAGTTTATCCCTAAAATACCCCCTATTTTGATACAATCGTTGGATCAAACAAGATAAAATCCAACTACTGAGATCGCTACCGCGATCGCTGCGAATTTTCGCGTCCGTGATAGAAAGCATGCGTGGTCGTGCTCTTGGAGTATCTCATCGAATATCACGTGAGTCAAAAGGGTCCGCATCTTCTGAAACTTCCTACGACAAATATTCATGTCTTAACCCCAAAAGCCTGCCACGTTTCCGTCAAACCTTCATCGTTTGTCCGAATTACTCTTTCTTCCTTTTTATCCTCCCTGATTTTAGTAATTTCAGATCTCCTCTCTCTCTAGATTCTGAAACCGATTTCCATAGCTGAAATCTTTTGCTCCCATATTTAACAACCGCAACTGAAAAATGTAAGTTTATTATTCTTTTCTTCTTTTATTTGTTCAGACAAAAATTACTCTTTTTTTTCTTTATTTCTTTGCTTGGAGTTGTATTTTGCAGACAAAATTTACCATTGTAAGTTGATTACTTTCAGTTTTATTGTAGATTTCTTTGCAATTGCATTTTCTGAATTTTCTTCGGTGCGAACATTGAAATTTCTTGATTTTTTTATTCTTTTTTTTTTTGGGTTCAAAAGCAGGGGGAATTGTAAAATGTGTTAGATTCAGATTTTTTATTGTTGCAAGAATAAATTTGTATAAATATTCTAACTGGGTTGTGTCCCAAATTTGATATTAGCTGGAAAATGGGGTAAAAAAAAATGTTGACTTTTTTTTTTCTCTATATGTTTTTATGGTTAAATTTCATGTGGAAGAAGTTTTCTGTGTCTTTCCCATTGGAATTCTAGCTGAAATTTGGTAACTTTTTGGGGGGGAAGAATTGGATTGATTGCCTTGAGGTAGGAAGTGGCTGTAAAGAAATTCAAGTAGAGATATTTTAGCTGGAAGAAAAATTTGATCTTCCTATGGATTAGAGGTGGTTGGAGATGAAAATCGCGCACGTGATGGATCAATCAAGTTTGAGAGGAGGTGATTTTGAAATTGATTTGGAGAATGGGGATAGATCAAGTGATGGAAATGGAGGTGAAACCCATAATTTGAGTGGACAAATTTTGAGTCCGCGAGGTAAAACTTCAAGATTTGATCAGAGTTTTGTCAATGATGAAGAAAAATTGTCAGGTAAATTGGAGGAGCAAAGAGCGGAAAAGAAGATGAAGGCTAAGTTGCCGAAGAAGCCAGAGTCTACAAGACCTTCAAAACCACCACGCCCACCTAGAGGTCCCTCGCTTGATGCTTCAGATTTGATATTGGTTAAGGAAATTTCTGAACTTTCAATCTTGAAGCGTAAAAGGATTCAACGGTTGAGGACCTTGCATAAGGTGAAAAAGGAGAAGGCATCTCCAATGAAAAGTAGTCTATTTGCAATGGCGGTTACCATACTTTTCTTCGTTGTGATTATTTGCCAAGGTAAGCGCTTTATTTAGAATTTGTTACTTATTTGTATTCTTTTCGGCAACAAGAAATAAAAGTTTAGACTCTAGGGTCTAGAAATGGTAAATTATATGAACCTAAGTTCCAAAGCGTTTGCTTTGAAAATTTGGACCTTTTGCTCGTTAATTTTATAATTCTCTATCTTTAAGTCACGTCTTATGTTGTTATTGTATGACTCGTTTGATGGTAGTTGATATATTTCACCATTAACAGTGCATTGAAATACATAAGATTTGAAACTTTTTTACCTGGCTGCTTGCAACAATTACTGGTCCGTCACCTTTGCTGTTCCTTCTTTTTACAACGTGACTTCGGGATCTTAGTCAAGTTACTTGGTTTCTTCTGGTATATGATTCAGTGGAAATTTAGATGTGTATACATTTGCAGCTGCATTTATATATTTGGTAGAGTGGTTTTATTCGCATATATTTGGTTTTGTGCAAGTTTACTTCTCGATGAACATGTTAGTCATGCTATAAAATCTCTTCCAGTTAATATGGAAATCCAAAAAACTTGCTTTTTTGAGAAATATTCAGCTAGCGATAAGATTTGTTCCTTCCTCTAGTGATGCAGTTTTTATGACTAAGTAGGTTATCATCAATCGTCTCTAGTATCGTGCTAAAACATGGATTAAGATTGACAATTTTACCTTACCTTTGTAAATGAAGAGGAATTTTTGTGTTTAATAAGATTTTATTTGGTATATATACTTATCGGTTGTCAGAAATCTTTGTCCTATACCATGTAATTTGTTGATCTATACAATGAAGTCGCAATGAATTTTGTGGCAAAATCTTAGGTATTCTGGGTTCACACGTTTGACGCCAACATTTTCACCTTTCTAAGTATATCTCGCATAATCTATTTATGCCTTTACCCTTAACCTTCAAACTTTGTTGTCCATGAGTATTTGCTTTAGTTATAGAAGTATATGCTTAGGAGAAATCTGACTCGAACCTGTTCACGTCTCTATTGTAACATCTTGCTGCACTAGAGGTTTTCTGGTTCCCCAGCTCAACCAGTGTCGTCCAGAATCTTTAAAACCAGCATTCTCAATTATTCCTTTTATAGCTACTCTTTGAAACTTGAATTACGGGCTCACTTTTTTGTCTTCAAAAAGCAGACAACGATCTTGTGTTTGGTTATGGATGTTATGCCCCACTGTGCATTAGGAAGGCGCGTTTTTAATCAGTTGTCAAAGTTCTGGAAACTTAATGAGCATTATAGCCTTCTTCTGTAACGCACTTGATAACGATCAAGTATAGGCCCGTGGGAATGCAGTTTTATCTATGGGAGCTCCTAGCTATTGCAGATGAATTTTTGTTTTACCTATGAGGGCTCCTATCTGTCTCCGACCGTAACCCCCAATTATTGGGGACTAATGGGTTATGTTATTGTTGTTGCTGCTTTCTTTGCAAGGATTATTCTGCTTTTTCGCCCCACCTTGATGCCATAAGAATACAAATCCTGAATTTATTATTCTAATGTGTCGCGTATTTTTCATCGTTGTTAACTTACTGTCGTGAATAATTGCAGCATAATACTAGACGGATATATGGTTTGGGCAAGTAGAGAATTGCCAGGAGTAACAAGATGAGAGAGACCACCCCTATTGCTGTTTTTTTTTATGTAATAGCAACTGAAATTGTTTCACCTTTCTGGGTTGAAATTCTTTTTATTTTGTAAAAGCCACAGGCACTATCGTCTTTTCACTTGTTATTGAAACCTTTTTTTTGTTAACAGCAGGAAAGTATTAGATATCTAATTTGGGACAATGAATCTGGCATTGCACCTCATCGTCTACAAAGTATGGCTTGAACTTACAAATTTGCAGAAATAAATAGTCAATCATTAGCCTACTTGTACAAATAGGCTGCTCGGGAAGTTTAACCGTGCAATTTGTTCACAGAACAAGGATCATAGAGAAAAGAAGCTGGGATTCTCTAGCTTTCTGGGGATCATTTCCAGGGTGATTAAGCTGTGATGGGTTGAGATCTTGGTCGCCAAAGTCCCAGCCTATACTTGTGTGCATATTTCAGTATCAGCTTCCTCTGCAACAGTAAAAAGTAATACATTATGTTAAAAAGTCTATCATATCAAACTTAAGGCGCGACTATTTTTTAGATTGCTATTATGACAAATTGTCCTAAGCGACGCAAATATGGTATGTATCAATCCTCTTCCATCATTAGTTTGTCTAGTGATTCATTCGGACCAGTCCAAATCGCCATCCTTGATATAGTTGCATCATCTGCAAGTTAATATCAATCCCAGCCAGATCTAGAAGCCAGTATCGCATATATATAATAGCATGAATTCACCTCATAAACTGTTCTTGAACCTTGTAATACCTTCCACAAGCTTTAGAAAAATTCCAAATATCCTCAAATTTCTCAACTACAAAAATAATTTGAGACCAACCCATTGGCAGAATATAACAAACAGGCCTTTTAATAATTTCTGCAGCTTTCGTTCAAGACCCAATCCCATTCTTTTTCATATGATGTTTCCTTCTATTTAAGGGACTGTAGCCCTTCTATCTAAGGGTAGCAGCACTACAGTCATAGCCTGTCTTTTTTCTGTTATGCACTTTAGCCGCCCATGACCCTTAAAGATACCGCAAACTGAACATGTAAACGTGTATTCCCACATCCCCATCAGCCTCTAAAGAGTTACAACAAATTAAACACAACAAAAAATAACAAATTAATGAAATATAAATTCTTGATTCTTGAACTTTAAACAAATTACTGAACAATTATCCTAAGATGAAAAAAGTAAAAAATACAAAAATTACACCGTTGTTAGTTTCAAAGTAAAATAAAAACTTCAGCTGAATCTAAAATCACATACAACCAATGACTCTTCATTCTCTTACTTAATCACTTGAAAAGCTTGCTTGTCATTGTATAAATGAGAAGTTCAATATATTTTATTACAAAAGAGTTCTTTAATATATATATATACGGTTTGGATTATAAAAAAATTTAAACCAAACCAAAAGTTCGATTATAATTTAGTCTAAAACGAAACCAGTCCAATGCACCGCTCAAACCGAAAAATCGATTTGAATTGGTTTGGATCGGTTTGAATCATTTAGAAATGTAGCAAAAATTAAGGAAGGAATAAAAAAAAAATGTGTTTTTTATTCAAAATATCAATATTACTCTCTTACATAAAATTAGTGATATACAACTCATATTTAATAGAATAATATTGATATTTTGAATAACAAAATACCTTGTTTCTTTGCTTCCTTAATTTTCGCTACATGTCCTAAACGACTTATATTAAGGAAAGGAGGTAGTACCACAAAGCTAAACCATTTCATTCCATTATTCAAATTACAAAAAGAAACAAGAGACCCAAACTAGAATTATTGCATTTACTAATCTATAAACCAAAACAAAGAAAATTAAAAAAAATAATAATAATAATTACTACAGTTACTGGAACCTTATGAAAAAAAAAAGGGAAACCCCAAATGAATCAAACATCAAGAAAATTACCTCTTTGCAGGGAATGCCAAGTTTCTTAAGCCTGAGAGTTCGAGTAACAAGTAGTTTCTGAAAATCACCTGCTAGCTCAGATTCAAGCTTTTCGACATGTTTCTCCACCCCTTTGCCTACTCCGGTCAAGAACTCTGGTATCCCAACCTTCACTGCAGAGCCATAACAACTTCTTAATCCTAATTATTTCCCCAAAATACTACTACCTCTGTTACTTTATATAAATCGTTCACGACATGTAACGAAAATTTAAGAAACAAAAAACAAGATTCTTTGTTAGTCAAAATATTAATATTACTCTGATATTTAAGAAAATAATATTGATATTTTGGTTAAAAAACATCTTTTTTTATTTGTTTATTTATTTTTCGCTACGTGCCCTAGACGAATTATATTAAAGAATTGAGGGAGTAAATCGAAGGAGAAAAACATAGAATGGAAGTAAATTGAGGACTTACCAATGTAAGGATTGGATTTGGTGGAGAAAGCTGGGAGCCCAGATGGAGAACAGGACATCAATTTCTTGTTTAAGGATAATAATTGCCTCAAAGCCATTCTCTCAAGAATGTATCGATTGTGAAGATTATATTTGTAGGGAAATTTTTCTTCCTAAAGAAAAGTTGAAAGCTTTGAATGGAACAAGAACAGCGTTTGAGGATTCTTGATCTAACTAAAACCCTCAATTGAGCTATTGCATCCCAGCAACGACGTCGTTTCTTTTCTTCTTTCAATTAATTGATTAAATTGTAATGATTCGTTTGTTAATAAATACTCCCTTACGTGGCAGAAAAAATAAAAGGAAACGTTTTTGGCTAAAATGAAAAGGAAAAAGATTTGTTAAACACTCCTCAGGAAAAATTTAGGTAGAGTCGCTATTGTGGGACTTATTGTGGGACTGATCAATAACTCTCTCACATGAGTTGGAGCGGGACATATTTTGCAGATAGACTTCGTCCCAAATTCATGTAAAAATTGTGGGTCAGTCTCATAAGGGCCGCTCCATGCCGGATTAACCCCCTCCCTCAGACCCTTCGAAGTTTGAATCATATAAACCATATATAATTGTGTTAATCCTTGTTTGTCTTATTTTTTTCTTGTTTTATCGGTACTCAAACATTTGTTTAGACCAATCGGTTTGGTTCTTTGTAAATTTTTGCCTCTCCAATAAAAATTACCGCAGTCGTTATACAGCACTTGACATGATTAACTTACCACTTGGATAATATCTCATCGGCAATTCTGACCATTTTTACTAGTTCATTACACAATTTTTTGTTTGTGATGCTGACTTTTGCATTTTTACAATAAGGACTTTGTATTATGTCAGTTAATTCTAGAAGATATTGAGTCTTGGCATTCAGCTTGCTGGCTGACCTAGAACATGAATATGCAAATTTGAAGTCTAAACCATGATTTCATGGCCACTTTCATGAGACCGTCCTTGTGGGACTGAACAACACTCCCCTCACATTAATTGAGTGAAGTCAACATCTGCAGGTAAGCCCGTCTAATTCATAACAGAAACTTGTATGGCCAGTCCCCACAAAGACGGTTCTAAAATTGAATTTTTCTACTTCCACCCCCACCCCAAACAAAAAAATGTATATGTGAAAAAAAGAACCCTACACTTGGCTATCTTTTCTAGAACATCTACGCAAGATCGCCAGACAACAAATGAATGATTATTGAAGGAGTAAATAAGCATTATGATAGTAGTTGAAGAGATAAGGATCAGATATTTCCTTTAAGCAATTCTATCACATTCAACTGGATTCTTCTGATTGAGATTGTCGTGTAAATTGGGACAACCAGAAATTCCTGTATTGAAAAAAGAATATGTTGCTAAGGTCACATCTTGTTGAAGTAATAGAACATATTATTGCTGACCTATAATGACACAAAATGGCTCGCGGCTCCAATGTCACCACAAGAAAACAGCAAAATAGCTACGGACAGTTTAGTTATTAAACAGCCGCTATATTAAGAATATCGATTGAAAATTTGCGTCAGTCCCTAAATAGCCACGGTCTAAATTTGACCCTAACACTCAGTGACAGATTAGCAACTGTCCTTTTAGCGACGGTATATTCGGTCGTTAAATGTGAACCTTAACGGATTTAAATCGGTTGTTATATTGGTCAATAATTTAGCGACAGCTATATCGGGTCGCTAAATGGAGATCGTTGAACGTCCATCAATTTAGCGATGGTTTTATTGGTAAAAAGTATCAATGCTAGCAGATTTAGGGATCAAATAGCGACAAAATTAATTTTGGTATCAATTCAATCGGTATTTCGTCACTGTTTTTTTAGACCAAAATTTTCTATCGCTAAAAGTTGTAGTGAGAAATCCTTTTTTCTGGGAGTGTAGAACAAATTTTCAACGGTTGAATTTGGTATTGGACGGTTGAATCTTTTTTATAACTAAGAATGCCTATTCTTCTTTTGAACAACAATTGATTTTCTTTAAGAACACATGGTCTCAAAAGAGTGCACCTGTTAAGTATTCTCAGAGGAACTAATGTTCTTACCTAAAAATTAGCAACCGTCAACTCTAAAACTGGCGGCTAAAATATGTTCCGGCCAGAATTAGACTACCCAAAATGAGTTTCTGTTTATTCAGTAATCTAGACAAGTACAATTAACACCTAAGAGATTTGTCTTGATTGTGTTATAACTATGCCAAGTTGCCTACTAACAGAATAATTCTCCTGCTAATATTAAAATAAAGATTGCTAGTAAGTAGGCTCAAAAAACATATTCTATAGAGAGATAAGTTGAGAATTAGATGGTGAACGCGCCTTTGTTCTGTACAGTGCAAAATACAAATAAGTTGCGTAAAACAATTGTTCTCCATGGAATGAAAAACTGTTTAATTTTTAAACATCTATTCACTTCTTAGAGAACATTTATTTATCACGACTTATTTGCATTTTACCCTACGCAGAACAAAGTCTCATTCGGCACTGCAGCCTAGTTGCCAGCAAATAACTTATGGTATTATACTTGAATATCCAGAAAAATAATTGCAAAATTCCAATACTATATATCAGTTATTTCCAAATTCAGATTTCAATCATTGAACATCTTTCCTATATATAGCAGTTATAAGAAAATTTGTATACTGCTACTTATGGAAAGAACACATCATGTATTCTATCATTACAATATCCATTCAATTCCCCCCCAACCCCCAAAACAAAATCCCACACTCAAAAATTAAATTGAAAACAAGATCATCATAAATGTACAACTTCCCAATTTTTTGTACTCCCTCTGTCACAAATTGAACGTTTACTTCCTCATTCATTCTGCATAGAAAAATTAACGTTCAATTCGGGACAGAAGGAGAAATTATGTCAGATATCAGCAGCAGCATTTCTTTAGACAATCCCCTCATTACCTGCAAGGATCATGTATTTGTCTTTCCTTGTTAAACTGGTGCATTCGAACCCCAACGCTTCGCCTATTTCATTCTGGACATGATTAGCCACCTCAAATCGCGATTTACCACCACTTCGCGTACAAGATTGTGGTAGCTTTTCAAGAAACTTGACGGTGTAAGTTGGGAACGGATTCATCAGGAAAAACAATGGATCTAAACATTTAAGTCCGCTCGCGGTTGTTCCATAAAACATGGTTGATTCCATGTCTAAGGCCACAGGGACTATATCATCAGTAAGTTCAGCAAATAAAGGACTAAACCTTAACAAATATGGCTCCCGGCAGGTGGTACCTTCGGGACAAACTACCACATTGCCTTGGCTTAGCATTTCTTTCATCATGTTTGAGTCGTTTTCTCTATCCCTCGTCAATCGAGTGGTCCTGATTGGCGAGAGCAGCTCGGAAAGCCTACTTATACTATACGTGACTGCTGTGACAGGTTTCATGAGCGCGATAGAGACATAAACCGGATCCAGAAGCGTTTTGTGATTACATACGTATAGTGTCCCTTTAGATTCTTTATCGCGGTTGGCTTGAGTAACAGATCCACTTGTCGTTCCTTTCATCCCGGAAAAGGCTAGAATCGGGATAGCAACTTTGTAAGGTAGCAATGTAGCAACAGTCGCTCTCAAAACACATAGAAACATCCCAAATGGAACCCATAGAAACATAACTAATGTCGCGAAAAATGTTGGCCTAAAGGCCAATCTCCCGTCGTGGAAAATCAATTTTCTTGGATATTTATCTCTCGGTAGAATTTGCCACTTACTTTTTTCTGCTCTGCTTACTAAGTAGATCTCCTGCAGACAAGAAACAAATTATATCATTAAATTATTCACCGAAAAAGGAAAAAAATGTAAATAAAATCATAGTCCATAAATAATGTTACCAACCTTGCAATGTGAAACAGAATTCTTTGCCAAAAAACTTGCCAAGGCTATCAAAACCAACTAGAGAATATATCTTTTCAAGATCAACGATTTCATTCAGTACGGAATGAGTATTTTTCCTATTATCCATTAAACCGACATAAAATCCAAATGTCACCTTCAACTCTCGTCCCATAACAACATCAACACCTAAATAATCCTTCAAAAATCCATCAACCATCACGGTTGGCAAATCGCTTACGCCAATCTTTCTCTGATACCGCGTAATCACTTCAAATCCTTCGTACCCCACGTCTTCAAGAAAGAATTTGGGAAGAACTGATCTTCCAACTCTAAAATTTTCCTTCCTTATACCGAAGAAACATAAAAAGACTAAAATCTCGAGTCTGACTTCCTTGCTAAACAAGCAAGTTAAAGGGTAGGATAGTAAAAGAAGAATAGCTCTTAGAATCCCTCCAGCTTCAAAAGCAACTAGCATGAAGTATGGAAACAGAGAAGATGATTTTAGCAATGCTTCCTCCAAGTGAAATACCAAGGTTGCACTTTGAAGATCAGCTGATTTACATGTAAAAGAAGAATGTTTGCGTAGTTTCGGTTGTATATCAGGGGTAAATAAGACTTTCCTCTTTAGAGTTTGAGCATTATTACTAAGGCTTCTATGTAGGAATTTAGGCCAGAAGAAAAGGAATTTAATTGTAAGCATAAAGGGCAAAAGAGCTTTTGCAATGTGAAGTTTTGGATCCATTGGTAGTTTGTCTGGAATTATAATAGAATGACAATGCTATTTATATATGCAATGTGCATTTATTGCAGTTTTTTGTTGGGTTACCCGTTTGGGTATCCTTTATAAACTCGTGGATGACTACATTCGAACTCTGCCTCACTGACGTTACCGCTCAACAGGAAAAGTATGGCACCTAATGCTTTTTTACATGGCGCTCTCAGCCGCAAAAAATCTCATAAGAGTCTAAACCCACCAAAAAGAATCGAAGGCATGGTAGCCCAGTGGGTAACATCCACTGCCTGTGACCGAGAGGTCCAGGTTCGATACCCACCTCACACAAGGGGAATGATTTAATTGTCATTTCCTTTGGGTTCCTTTGTGTGGGTCTTATACTCCCCTCACGGGACACCCGCTCAACGGGACTTCTACGACATCTACTACTCCCCTCACGGGGCACCCGCTCAACGGGTTTCTACTACTCCTCCTCTGGTGAGGTCTTATAATAAATAATTGTAATAAACTGGACCATACTTATAAATGGTCTAGTTTTAAAAAAAAATAATAAATAAAAATAAAACCCACCAAGAAGAATCGAATCATCATCAACGACATCGGCTTATGCAGTCTCAACCAGCTGCCCAAAACTCGGTTTATTTATTGCGGTTTTTGCACAAGGCTTTTTTTTTAAAGAAGAATCCATAGTGGTTTTCCACTTTTCCTCCGATATTACTCGAACTTCCGACATATCGGTTAGAAGTGAAGCGTCTTACCGCATGAGCTGTGTTTTGTTGTCTGCAGAAGGCTTAAATAAGTCTTAATATGAAAATAAATGTTGCCCATTACTTCATCACCATATAGCCATACCATTCCTATTCTTTAATAATAATAATAATACCTTATGAGAAAAATCTATTACGCCGTGTTGAACCTTTCTTGTGTTTATTCTAGAATTGTACCGAAGAAATATATCAGTGTTAAGACTTAAATGTCAATGTGAACCAACTAGGAAAGATCATCTTCTGACTTGCAAAGCACACGGTCCTCGCAATCAGCCGACTTTGAGAGTCAAAGGCTAATTAATACTCCCTCAATTCCTATTTAATTGTCATTTAGGATATATATATATATATATATATATATCTAAATTAGTTGTTATTTACATTTCTTTTATTAGGTGTCAATAATTTATTCCAATTATACCCTCAACATATCTTTTATTGGAAAAGTGAAAGAAAATGAGGAAGGAAGGGGTATTATTGAAATTGTGGTGGAAAGATTATTGTTTGTTTGGGTTACTTAATTTTTTCAAAGTGTCATAAACGATCTACATTGAGGAATGGAGGAATAAGTAGTATTAAATTTTAGATTTGGATCATTATACACGCTAACCCTATACGAAATTTTCATTTTGGGTCCCACACAAACAATTCAGTTTAACAAATTTTGAAAGAAGAAATTCTAAAACTAGAAACAAACTCTATTCAAACATGTAGTAGTAAAACAAATCTGGAGCAGTAGAAATGCTGGCATTGATAAGTTACTAGAATCAGCCTCATTCTGAATAAGCAAGCAATACATAAATTTGCAACTTTATTGACATAATAAAAATAAGAACAACAGACAAACCTTAATTCTAAGTAATTGGGTCGGTCACATGAACCAAAGAAAGAAACGACTGCAATACAATCATTATTTTCCAAGGTTACAATCTAATTAAAGCAAAACCTCTTCAATTATCACACTAGTATCATGGGTGAAAATTCTCTGTCCCCATTCCTATCCCCAGCCAATCAGAATTTATTATATAAATATTTTTTTCAATTATATATACACATGGTGAACTGTGATTGGTTGGGGACAGAAACGGGTACAGAGGATTTTTTTTGCCTAGTATCATAATTACCTTGACCCGTGGTGGTGACCGGAGCCGAACCCACCCGAACTTTTTCTTACCAAAAATCATAATTATATCCTTAAGTTACAATATCCTTTCTAACATTTTTGTGCCAGAAAATGACGGTCAATGATAAGGCAAGCTGGAAATTAAGCATAGATCCCCAAACTAGAATCATTTTTTTTGCAGATAATATTGAATTAAACAACAAAATGCTAAATGCTAAAAAACCTTTGACTTTAATAATCACTTCATTTATGAGACTTAAGTCAAAATATAAATATATAGCTTGATCTAGGAAAGCTCCTACAGCCTGCCAATAGGTCCCCAACAATGCAATACAAGTATGGGGTGTTAGTTGTATTACTTATATTTATGTCTATTTTGTCGATTTACAGATAAATTATACTACCTCCATTCCTAAATATGAGTCTTTTATTTTATATTGCGTAAATTAAGGATGCAAAAATTAAGATGTTTTTCTAATCAAAAATAATAATATTACTCTCTTAAATAGAATTAGTGGTATGCAAGTTATATTTATATCGGAGAACAGAACCAGAATTTGGACCAATTACAAGTTTTATCTATGCTTATTTTTCTGTTACATTGATCACTGAAATTCAGAATGATTTTTGTTTTTGTTTTTGTTTTTTTGTTTTTTAAGTACTTCATGAACCTCGAAATTCTAAAACAAAATCCAAAATCTATCATTGAATGAGTCAAAGAAGAAAAGTAACATATGCTCTAAGATTGGTGGCTGGCTCCTCCATGTGCAATCCAAGTTGGGTTTCATATGCATTGTGGGCATGTGGCGAGTCGTTTACATCTTTGAAAAGTACTCTCAGTAAGAGAATTAATCACTATTTTCGACGATAGACACTTTGAATTTGATCAAAAAATTGAGGTGGAAGATCTCAAGCTCTATGTCAAGGATTTAGTTGCAATAGCGAATCTAAATGGTGGAGGTAGTGGTCATCCCAACATTTTCAAAACGTTAAATTTTTATTATAAAAAAAATTCAAACAATCTTTTAAAAATAAAGATGTTTTGGTAATCAAAAAATTAATATTAAGATGTTTTTGTAATCAAAAAATTAATATTAAATTTATATTTCACCCTAATGTCTAAGTCCTGTATCTGATCTAATTGAGTAGCATAAGACGAATACATATGCCGATTGGTACTAAAAAAAACAAAAAAGAAGCTTGCTGACTTTGGATTGCATACCAAATGGGGAAATGAAAATGAGCATGGAGATCTGTGTAGCAAGTACCCCATGTATTTTGAACACACGAGGGCCTCGATTAACTCTTGTTGGAATTTGTGTGTTAAAATCCCACATCGACTAGTTAGTGAGCAAATTTGTTCTTTATAAAGATTGGGCAACCCTCCCCCTCTTGAGTACCTTTTGAGGGAATGAGTTAGGTCCAAACAGTGACGGATCCAGGATTTGAGAACAGTGGGGTCAGGGACGATTCTAGGGGTGCTCGAAAATTTTAAAAATACTACTAGATATGGTAAATTTTAGTAAATTTTATATGTAATTTGGAGTAGTTTATCAAGTTTGCACCCCCTCCCCAAGTTGAGAGCAACTTGTTAAATATCCCACGAAGCGGGAAGGAATTGAGACTTGAGAGCTGAGATATAGACTTTTTTTTTTATTGAGAGCAACTTGTTAAATATCCCGCGGAGCGGGAAGGAATTGAGACTTGAGAGCTGAGAGACAAGACTATTTTTTATTTAGAGCAACTCGTTAAATATCCCGTGAAGCGGGAAGGAATTGAGACTTGAGAGACAAGACTATTTTTTATTGAGAGCAACTTGTTAAATATCCCGCGAAGCGGGAAGGAATTGATACTTGAGAGTTGAGAAACAAGACTATATTTTATTGAAAGCAACTTGTTAAATATCTTCTAAAAGATTAGAAACAAAAAGTATTTTTAAATTTTTTAATATTTAAAGCTGCTTGTTAAATATCTTCTAAAAACAATAAGAATGGTTAACACCACTGCTCCGGTGCGGGAACGAGAATTGCTCTGCATGCGTGTGGAACTAGATTCTTATCTGTTTGATCAAAATTTTGAGAATTTATTAGTGGGGTCATTAAATTTTTTGTGTGGGGTCATTTATTATTTAAATTGAGTAAAAAATATCATATATACTTTTAAAAAAAAAATAAAAAAACTTCACTGGGGTCATTTGACCCCAGTGGCGCCTACCTGCGTCCGTCACTGGGTCCAAATCCATTTTCTACACTGTGTAAGAACATGGCATAAACCAATGTAAAAATGACATTGAAGAGGGTTTTTTTTATCTATGGCCGACAGTAATGACTAATCCCCTCGCCACGGGAGCACTCCGAAAAGACAAATGATGGTCATGAAATGCGCCACATTGAAGAGGGATTCTTGATTCTTTTAGTCTAAGATTATGTGAATGAATTCAGGGAATGAAGAGATGAGAAACTGCGTTTCGTTGCTGCCACCGCGTCCTTTTAATTAAAAAAAAATACACATAGTATAAGTCAGAAACAGAAGAAGGAAAAAGAGGTGGAATCCGTGTAGGTATGGCCAAAATTACCTCCAATTTGTCACACATCTAATATGTTCTCGCGACAATAAAGTCAGAGGAATGGGTTTGTTACTGAAACACCGTCCGTGCATGAACCTTTAGATCCGTCACTGCCTTCTACACAAAAAGGCGATACTCACGCCCCAAGCCCCCACTACCCGATCTGACAGGCATTGTGGAGGATGTAAAGGTGACCCAGCAGTTCGATTGGTGGGAGGCCTTGTCTTAGCCCACCGCAAAAGCCACCCCCACATTGGAGGGTTGAAACTTCCACACTACTGTTGCCAAGATTCGAACATGCGCCCTTTTACACAATCTAACACCCTCGAACCAACTGGGCTACCCTTGCGGATGATCCGTCACTGCCTTAGGCTGTGAAGAAACATAACTATGGTGTTTCCTCATTTTTTTAAAAGTTGTAAGGAGATGGTGTTCATCGTCATTCTTGCAAATTTTCTGTGCATCATTGCAAGTGTATTTGGAGATCCCTCTCACAACAATTTTCAATACTAGATTATCTTTGTACAAATAAATCATTTTTATTAGAAAAATTCTCGAATAAAAAATCAAATCTAATACACTTTCAATCTGCTAACAAGGTGGATCAGCGTAAGTGTAAAGCATGAAGAGGGTTTTTGTATTGAAAATTAGAGATATTCTTTCTTTTTGTGTGTTTCTACTGAATTTTAAAACCGAAGGAGGAAGAAATAAGGATATATATTTTTTTTTTTTTACGGGGCGGGGGAGAGGGGATGTGGGAATCGAACGTAGGACCTCGGCCCTGCGTCCTCGGCCGTTTTCCACTGTGGCCACAGACTCCCACGGAAGAAATAAGGATATAAATGCTATGGATTTTGAATAAAAGAATTATGATAATGTGCATATAAATTAAAATGGTTCGTGGGTCTGTCTTTTCTGATGTCTTTTATCTTTGATTTGAGGGTATGATTTCGTAATAAACGTGACGATATATTAGAGGTATTCTGTGAACATACAATTTTGCATTCATTGTTAAAAGTTAGATTAGTCTCTAATCCATATGTTTCAATGTCATTCTGAAAGTAGTCACTTTGTGTATTTATTGCCAAAATTTAAGTATGTTTTTTATTCATTTTTAGTCATACTCTCAATTATTTTAGACTTAATGGTTATGTTATTGTTGTATTGCTTGAAGGAGAAAGAATAATTCTGATATGGACCTGGCCTACCACTTGGTCATGGACCACTTGGTCCACATTCAGCAACATCACAGTTTTGATTAAAATAATAAAAATATGTGGGGCCTTATGAGATTTTTTTTTTTTTTTAATCAAAAGAGGTGATGTGGTTAATTCTGGACCAAGTGGTAGGCCAATCTATATCAGAATTTTCCAAGGAGAAAAGGGGGAAAAGGAGTAGGTGAGCGTTTTCTATTTGATAGCCATCGCTATCGCCATCGGGCCCATTATGGGCCTAATGGCGGATGTGTTCCTTCAACTAAGGATCTTACTCTCCGGGTCCAATCAATATTGGGCTTCACCTTCCGAGAATGGCTTTGGGCTGCAACGAACAGACCAGAAGCATACACTACTGATGAGTTTCCGCAAATTTTGTTTTTTAACAGAAGCAGATTTAAAAAAAAAAAAAAAAAATGGTAAATAGTGAGCCTAACTATATGATTACGGGTTCGGCCCAATAATTTTTAGAGAGTAGCTTCATTGTCATTTGGTTGAGAAATGCCAAACAAAAATTCTCTATCGGAGTAGAGAGTGGGTCCTGTTGGCATGCATAACGCCTTTTTTTACGCAAGAAATGCCAAGCAGGAAAAGGTAAAACAGGGCAGAGTTACAAGAGCCTTTATTCCAAAAAAAAAAATATGAGTTACAAGAGCCATAATATGTCTTTGAAGGCTTCTTTTTTTATAAAAAAAATAATTAATGTCAATTAATCTACTAAATAAATAAAAATCAGAAGCTATTACGGAGTTGAATTGTTTTCCTATCATCCACTTTTAATCAGTAGAATGATTGCAATTTGAATTGTAGTTTATACTTTGTATCCGTTTGTTTTGAACCTCATGGATGTGTGAATCATGGAAATTTGATTGAGCCATTAGACTAGCAACTTGTTAATGGCCAATCCACTCTTTGTAAAATTTTCTTGATCTTATTAATATATTTACATTTTAGATCAAAACAAAAAACATAAAGGAAACTACGTGTTGAATCAGAGAGAAAGAGAAGGAGAGTCTCTTGAGAAATACTACGTCGGCCAATTTGTTAACATATTTAAGGCTTAGGCAATTCTTCCTTCTTCAGTTACCTTTTAAAGGGATTGAGTTAAGCATAATTTCAATTTTAACATGGTATCAGAGTCATCTAATTCGATGTTGAGTCCCATTGATGTTCACGATCTAGATATCCAGTCATGGATGTGAGGGATGTGTTAATAATCTTACATCAGCTAATTTGTGAATATATTTGTAATATATAAAGTTTGGGCAATCTAGGTAGTCGGCAATTGATCGATAAATGAATGAAAAAATACGGATTATAGTAAAAAGCAGCAAAATCAAGTTGTATGAACAAATTTCTCACCGGCGAAGTACATTCATCGGAAGCCTTGGTTGCCGGAACGATTCCAACCCCAAGCCCCATTTTATCTCCTTCTCCACCCATTTCCCCTACTTTGGTTTGCTCATTATGCTTAGTATATTATTATAGATATAGACTAGTGGTGCTTTCCCCGCCTGATTATGCGCAATGACTACAATAACTTTGTTATTAAACTACTCTCGATCATAATTAGAACTATTTACTCCGTCCAATTTCATTTTAGTCCAATCTCGTAAAACCCCCAATTCAAACCACACAAGAAAAAGCATAAAATAGTTTATAAATTTACAAGGAAAGCAATGCCCAAAATCTGTAAGCAGAGATTAACTAGATCAAAATTCCACATTTTATATATTTTACTAACTCTCCAGAACAAAGAAACAAACAACAGTAAAATAAAAATAGATAAAAGTTAAAAATAGAGAAGAAAAAGAGATGATCTACCAAACAGTCCACCAAACCTTCAATTCGCCTGTGCAGGGGATCCACGTGCTTGAGCCTCCCAAATCACATGACTTCCTACTCTTTCCCACCACACAGCAGAAATTCTCCCACTCGTCACTCATCAAAACTTCCGCCGCTAATTCCCGCCGTAAGTCACCGGAGCCGGAATTCGACGCACCGCCAGTTCTAAATGCTAACTACTTCATACTAGAACCAAACACCACTATTTACTTTATTCTTTCCTCAATATAATACTTTTATGATATGTAGCGAAAATTAGTGTGCAAATCATATTTAAAGCAGTAATACTACGTTAAGGAATAGATGTAATATATAGATACTACCTATATAGTGCAGCCGCAGAAAAGGAAGAAGAAGCAGAGCATGGAAACGAGCGCTACAGATTCAAAAGCAGTGACAAACGACCAGTACACCGAGTCAACAATCGAGAAATCCACCTCCGGCAGCCACATCCGCGGAGACCACCGCTGAGATGACAAAATTGTGAATACCGATGGTAAATTGCTGCTTCGTATACCCCAATTAGGCCTGATATACGACGATAACAGCCTCGGCCACCTCATGAACGAAATCGGAAATGAAAAGCTCGTGTCTATCCACCGAAACGCCGCCGTCATCGAAGCCATATCCGTCAACTGTGTCACCGGAATACACAATTTCCAGCTCCTTCTCAGAAAAGTTTCCCAAGATCTTCCACGAGATAGTAGGGAAAGGAGCGCTTTTATGGCTCAACTTGAATTGGTTTTTGGCTTTGCCGGGCTGGATGTGGATTGAGTTTGAGCTTTTAATGTGAGAAACTAAAAATCGCATGAAGAATTCAAATTTAAATTTTTTTTTTGAAATAATCGTCCAATTCCAAATTTTGTCCTCAAAAATTTGGAATTTAAACATCTCCCGCCAATTTTATAGGCCAAAATTTAGAATTAAACGATTATTTGAAGAAAAAAAAAATTTGAATTACTCCCTCTAATTTTTTAGTTTCTCCAGTCAAAACTCAATTCAAGTGGATCTATATATAGGCAAATTAGCATAAAAATGATTTAAGTTACAAATTATAAAATGTTATGTGACTAAATTTGTTAATATACATAAATTATAAATTTTTAATTAAAAAATTAATATATAATAATTTCTTAATAATGATACAAAAGACGCGATATAAAATAGTGACAAACAATTATTACTAAAGAAATAAAGAGATATTTTAATTTTCAGAGATATTTTGAAAATATTTGGGTCGAATGCGAATTTTTTATGAGTGGGAAGGGAACGAGAATCGAGATGCTGAGTGTTGTCATATTTCTGGGTATGGGCTGTGGGGTTTAAGGTGGGCCCACTTATTGATTGTTTGGTCCGTTGATTAGAATCACAAATGGGACCTAATTGGCAACCTAGCTTTGTGGGTCCAGTCCGATCTGGCGAGATGGTGCGAGGCCTGCAAAGACTTTTTTAAACCTAGACGGGCATACACCCTAAAAAGGAGAGTAGCACCTCACAAGAGGAGGAGGAGATAATCCTAAAAAGGGAGACAATTTAAAGTATGTCTCATGCCTTGTGATCCTGCAAGGACTGTTAAGGAAAGGTTTTGTTTGGGATTTTAACGAGAATTATTTTTATTTGCCGGAAATATTTCCTAACAACTGTTTGTATTATAATGTTAATCTATTTTCATCCCAACTAGTGTTATATTAGAATTGGCTTCACTCATATATAGTAGAGATGGGAATCGGAGAATTTGCGCAGTAAGACTATTCCCTACCACTGGGACGGAGGTCCCCGTGGCCGATTCTCATATCTCCCTCGTGGGGTAATAAATTCTCCTCTTGTGAGGCTAAGCTTCTCCCCCTAGCCAGAGACGCTACAATCTCCCTATCTAGTATATATATATATATATATATATATATATATATATATATATATATATATATATATATATATATAGTAGAGATATTATAACCTTTGAGTTGTTGGTGTACAAGCAACTCTGATAAATTTAAATTAAGATACATCTCGAGATTTAACTTTTTATTAACCTGAAGAACGAAGAGGTATGTCTTTAAGATTAGGGAAATTCGCCTGTTTAGTCCCCCAGAAATTTTTATTTAGCCTGTAAAGTCCCCAATGTTTAATTTCAGCCTAGTTAGTCCCCCAAGAATTTTCGTTCAGCCTGTAAAGTCCCCCAGGAATTTTAGGTCAGCCTGTAAAGTCCCTAATGTTTAATTTCAGCCTGTAAAGTCCCCCAAGAATTTTCGTTCAGCTTGTAAAGTCCCCCAGAAAAATTCCTGGGAACCTCTATATGCAACCTGTAAATAGATAAGGGACTTTACAGGCTGAAATTAAGTAGGTAAGGGACTTTACAGGCTGAACGAAAATTCATGGGGGACTTTACAGGATGAAATTAAACATTGGGCACTTTACAGGCTGAACGAAAATTCCTGGGGGACTTTACAGGCTGAAATTAAACATTGGGGACTTGACAGGCTAAACGAAAATTCTTGGGGGACTAAATAGGCTGATTTCCCTTCAGATTATTAGGGCTAAATTCTTTTAATTTTTTCTCTCTTTTTTGCTTGGTTATTATAATGTTAATCTCATCATTTTCTTTATAATAAAAAAAAAAGTTAATCTCATCATTGTACGAAAGCATTACATCATCCACAAAGAAACCCTTGTATATTCAATGCAATCATGAAGATTTGTTTCTGGATTCTTCAAAATGAAAAAAAGTGAAAGAATTGTGTCTTTAGAGAGTGACAAATTTTGTCAGACGGTGTTAAGAGCATTGTTCTAGTGACTAAGGACGAAAATTCATGACATAAAGGTCATTAATTCGAATCTTCTCCACGCTTCTTAAATCCCTTACTTTTTTTCATAATAGATAGGTCCCCTTCCCCAGTAAATAAATAAAAAAATTAAATTTAGTCAATCAGTTCTGATGGCCTCTTGAGATTATCGTGCACGGTGTAATATTTAATGTTGGTACTGTCAGTCGGTAATTCGCTTTAATATCATAATGTTGTGTCCCGAACTTTTGAACCGGAAACGCGACATATGAATATGATAGCACTCACAATTATCTATTTGACAACATACTCGCTATGCAAAAACGGATATATGTTGTTTGTTCCCGAAACTAATTAGGTAAATGTCTCTAGAGCCACTTATCTGTACTCCTAACTGAACTAATAGTGTCTGCAAATTAGAAAGACTGTTTATACTAAGGAACATGAGAGATTGATATTTGAGTTTTTTTATCCGCCTTGATGATCCTCAATGACTTTTAAGAAAGGGGGGCAGGAAGAGAGATTCAACACTATAAAACGAATATAATATTGTTTGAAAATAACGGAAATACAACCGAGCTAGTTTGCCTCGTACAAAACTAAATATCACCCAAATCTAGAGAGGATGAAGATTCCAAAAATTGAGTAAATGGAAGACTATGAAGTAAATTAGAATGTAGTGGACCCCGAATTGATGTCTTTCGGCTGAAAAATGTTATTGTAGAGCAAATTTGAGTAACAGTTTGATTGATCGGTCTGTTCTGCTTCTTCTCTCCTTTTTATAGCTAAACCTTGGAACAAAATATTTATTCACATCCACTAATTAGATCACCTCATCAGACCTCTAAATGGGCTTAATGTCGACAAGAGCTCAATAAAGGTGAACATTATACTTAATCTCATAGTTATATATCAGCCAATCATTTTAAATTTATGTCATGTGCGATTAGGTTCAATCAATGACCCACGTTTGGGAGATAAAAAGAACAAGTAAAAAGTGTGGGAAAAATATGAAATGATTACATTTGGGAGATAAACAAATGTCTCTTGGATATTTTAAAGCTTAAGAAAATACAATAAGCATATGCACAGGGTGTTGACTATTCGGTTAAACTAAAATATCGAAGCAAATCAAACCGAATTTTATTATATGGTTCAATTTATTCGGTATTCGGTTTTTTCAACTTTTAGAAACTATTGTATTTAATAGATAAAAAAATTATTATTAAAAAAATTGTATTATACTTATAAATATTATTAATATTACTTAGAGTTTTCTTCAATCTATCTATTTCAGTGACATTTTGGGAGCAGCCACTTTGTGTATTTATGGTCAGATGTTAGGTCTGTCTCCTATTCATCTCCGCTCATACCCCGAATTATTGGGGATTTAATAAATTATTTTATTGTTGCATAGTTGTATTTTCATTCTTAATTTTTAGCTTATTATTTTTATTTAATTGTTCATTATAATTTTATCTTTTGTCTAACTCTTATTAAATTGAGCTTCACAAGAAAAAAAATGAAATTTTGGTACAAACCGAACCGAACCAAACCATATCGAAATAATTTTGGCATTCGGTATTCGATTTTCATAAAATTTTAATTTGATTCGTTTTCATAAAACGTAACAAATCGAATCGAATTCCGAACTTTTGTTTCAAAAACCAAACCGAATACCAAACTTTTATTTCGAAAACTAAACTGAATACCGAATGCACATATGCATAATGTTAATCCGAAGAAAGTACTGAACTTTGATCACTAATGCTTATAATTTACCTAATTTCAAACTACTTGTAGCTTAAGTAACGATTAATTGATTAATTAAATATTTAGACTCACCTAATACTCCCAATTATTTGACCTTTTTGCAGATTTTTGTTTCACATAAACAGAAATATATTTTTTTGGGTTTATTTTTCTAATGTTAATTATGTTGAGCGCATTAAAGAAAAATCTAGTCATATGACTGTCTTTATGGGACTAGCTCCACAATTATCTTACATGAATTGGGTGAGATCTACATACAAATGTAAGTCTCGTGAGATAACTGGACTGAATCAGTCTTATAAGTATGGTATTAGAATTAAGTGACTCCGTATGAAACACTAAACATGAGGACAATATGTTTAATGTTGCCGTACCAAACAAACAAGGCTTAACCAACACAAGTTGATTCAATCGTAGAATATTTCGGCACGTCTTTACAAAGTGTCAATCGCTCAATTCCACTGCCGACGTGAGAGTCGTGTTGGTGGGCTGATCTCAGAAGTACTCTCAGAACGATCTACATGTCCCTGGGTCTCGCCCTCTAACTCGTAGTGCGTGATCGGAAATGAATCCACCTAAACTTTTTTTCACCAAAAAAAACAAACAAACAAGGCTTATGTCGCCACTCACACGTTGCAACAAGTTCTCTTGTTCTCGGTCACAATGTCGTTTATTTTGATTCAGTGGAATTTCTTTTTCTTTCTTTATTTTTTTGTCTAACAAATATTCAAAAGAGCTAAATATATATATATATATTTTAAAACAATCTCTTATATTTAACGGTTAAAAATTTGTTCATCACAGTGCATAACATAATTTGTTCCGCACTTAAGTCGACCCAAAAAAGTGTACAAAATTTCAGCAAAAACACTTTTACTCAAGTGACATTTAAAAAAGTTGAAAGTGGCACAGAGGTCTTTGTCAAATTGACGAAAGAAAATAAAAATTTCACTTTCCAAGTCCAAACATATTTTTTGAATCAACAAATCTTTGTAGAGGACAATCTTTAGATATTATATCGTATTTTTTATGGTACGCATCATGTAACATTTTTTTTTATGAGTTCGACTCGCGATTGCCTCTACGCAGAGGAGTAAGTGTGCCTTACAAGAGGAGGACTAGTAAATCCCTAGAAAGTGAAATTTAAAAACTCGCCCTCATGTAGGGGAGGGTGATCGAACCCACGACCTCACGCACTACGAGGTCGTGGGCAGCTCTTTCGCTACATCGGGAAATAGGGCGACCTTGTGATATGTAACATTTCTATTTGATAATCTTATTAATAATTAATTAGGATTACTCTCATTTAATTTGAAATATATTAATAAATATATTTGAAATATATATTACAGGCTTATATGTAAGTCACACAGGATCCGGATAAATAGCATCCCGGCTCCTATACGGAATAGCTTTTGTTCCGTACGGTACGGGACACGCTCTCAACCGTCGTATCAGATTTTTTAACGGTCCAGATTTGGAGAGAGATTTTTTTTTTCCAGACAGCTGCAACTTTTCTCTCTCCAGATCTGGACCGTTAAAAATCTCATCCGACAGCTAGAACTGTTCCGCACAGGAGTCGGACTGGATAAATAGGTACAAGTAGTAAATTCATTACGATTCTCTGAAAAGGATGTGACATACACAGAACATGTGGTGTGTGCAAATTCAAAAGTAATGAAAAAATGATTTGTTTATTTATCTATTTTTAATGATTTTTATATTATAACAATCGAGTTTAATTTAATGTATGATTAGATTGAGTCTTACTTTGATTTTTCATCTTAGTCTCAGGTTATTCTTTCAAAATCAAATCATATTTTACATAAATTTAACGCTCAAAGTTTTATTCTCAAACTCAATATAATGAGAAGTTATATTTCAATTTTAATTTTAAACGCATATCAGATACAATCTAAATCCACCTTTAATTTGATTATTTCATCTTGATCAAAATTCAAATCTTTGTTTCTTTTCTTTTTTTTTTTGTCTTCATATCATTTCGTTTTGGCACTTTTCTCATTTTGAAGACCTCTTGAAGACAAATAGGCCATTTTTTTTTTTTTTTTTTTTTTAACCTATTAGACTTTGTGGTGGGAATTTCTTGATTTGGAATTTCTGAAATCCCACTAAGTTCATTTCAAATCACTCTTTTTAAGTTTTTTTATTCCCCCCTTGAAAATCCAAAATGCTCAACACCAAACCAACTGTCTTCACATTTTCATTGTCTCTACTTGGGACATATTTTAGAATTTTTGGCATGGTGTAGCATTGAAGGGCAGGTCCCCAAGAATTTTTAATTATATATATCCAACGGTTCAGAATAAAAGATATATATATTTTTTTAAAATAGCCCCCAAGAATTTTCAATTTTTTCTACTACAGTCCCTAAACTTAAATCATTGGATCCGCCACTGAATTTTGGCTTCAAGCACCATTCTAACTATCTAGAAACGCTAAAAATACAAAAATACTTTATAGGTCTCGTATGATAACGTAACTTATTAAATTCCTAATAATTGAGAGTATAAGTTGAGGATAAATATAAGACAAACATATTCTTTGATAATAAATGCTCAAATTGACTGCTCACGTAATATGAATATGACATGTCATATTGGTATGAAAATGAAATGTTGTGGAAAATAAAAGATTTCATCAATTTTCATGAATGTCTAAAGAAGTTGTTGAGCTCGAGAACAGCCCACTTAGAAAAAGTTTTACCTACTAAAGTATAATTTTAAATCTAATAAGTGTATACTACTTTATTTAATTGTACGATGCTTTTTTTTTAAAATAAAAATAAAGAGAGAGATCCAAATTATCCACATGAATTAGACTAATTCATAAAGGTAAAAGTTTAAGTTTAGAACCACATGTTCAATTATAAATAATGATTTTTTTTAAGGAATTTTAGGCGGAATTTTCAAATAAAAACTCGAGGTAATTCAATAATAGAGTTCGATATTTGTTCCCTCCAAAAAGTATGTATATACACATGTTCTGGCCCATTCTTTTTCAATAATATATTTTCCAAAAAGTATCTTGTACACAATAGTTTTTCCAAACCATATGCAATATTTTTTTCTTGAATTTTCTATTCCATTATTGGATAGGCAAAACTAGTACATTTTATGGGCAAAAATTCCTCTGTCCCCGTTTTTGTTTTTGTCCCCATCTTTTTCCCCATCCAATCACAATTCACCCTGTGTATATATAATTGAAAAAAATATTTATATAATAAATTCTGATTTATTGGAGACAGAGAATTTTCACCCCATTTTATGGACACTTGAATTAATTTGCAAGAAAGCAAACATAGGTTCGTGTCAATTTCTTAAGTATGCAACATGCTTTGCATGTTCTAATCGTTATCAATTTGTTATTAAAAACCAAACATTGACCCATGAGGTAATGAGTCATTGTTTAGTAGTTAAATTGAGGACTCGTGACGTAGATTATGAGTTCGAATCAGGTTTGCTTTAATCATTTTGGGGAGTCATGTATTAAATTTTAAAATAAAGTAATATATAATCGAAAAATGGACTATTATGTAAATATAATAAAAAAAAACAAATCATTACAATTGTATCATAATAATTATTTTCTAAAACGTACTCAAATTTTTTAAATATAATATTAAAAATATAAATTAATGAGGCCCAAGTACTTGTAAAAAAAGATTTTGATTAAAGAAAATATGAATGTGTTTCTTTGCATTTCATATTCTATTTTTTAAAATAATAACACATAGTCAAACAAGTGAGCTAGCACTTTGTCCAAAAAAAAAAAAAAAAATTTGGCTAACACTAATTACTGAAAAGACCCATGTAGTTATAAAAAAGGCTCAACTGAATTACAATACAACCCAAATGATTGTGTCTAAAACATTTCCCTCTTCCTTCATCGTTTTTACTCTGCAACTTTCGATCGGTGAGTTCTTATACTGAAATAAGTGATTAACAATTCTTATTATTCTTCAATAAAATACACAAAACACACATATGTATGTATAGTTTTTTTTTTTTTTTTTGCTAAATAAAGATTTACCCATTAATCATAAAATATGTATGTATAGTTAACAAAGAATAATTAGCCACTTTGATCATCAACGTTTTTTCGTCTAGCCACTTTGGTCAAAATTCAAGTTTTTTAACTTATTTCATCATTAAACATTTTTCGGCCTGCCATTTTTGTCAAAAATAATTTTTTTAACTTTTTTCATCACTAAAATTTTTTCATTCTGCCATTTTGGTCACTAAAGTTTTTTTCGGTCTGCCATTTTGGTCAAAATTTGTAGTGACCTAAATGGCAGAATGAAAAAACTTTATTGATCAAAATGGCAGATAGAAAAAACTTTAGTGATGAAAAAAGTTAAAAAAATCATTTATGACCAAAATGGCAGTAATAAAAAATGTTTAATGATGAAATAAGTTAAAAAACTTGAATTTTGACCAAAGTGGCTAGGCGAAAAAACGTTGATGATCAAAGTGGCTAATAATTCGTTAACAAAAGAATTGGAGGCCCCCCACTTCTTAACTTCTTAACTTTTCATGTTTCCTCTAATATATGTGTGTATTTTCGGTTTTAATTGACCTTGGATCGAATCTCCCATTCCACTTCTTAACTTTTCAGGCTTTCTTTAATAGATATTTTCTCTCTTGATAAATAAGAAACTTTTTAAAATAACATTGACCCATGAATAAGATGTTTCGTTACAAACATGTCGTATTAAATCATACACAACGCTGCTTATTCAATAGTACATAATAATATCACTTCCCAACTATTCTCAAGAAAAAATATTCACATCTTTATCTTCTTCTTTTTTCTTTTTTCTTTTTTTTTCTGGATGAAAACTACTCAGGTCTTAATCGGTGATTACATAATTATAACACAGTACTA
The DNA here is from genome assembly GCA_026122235.1 of Vinca minor. Taxonomy (NCBI): domain Eukaryota; kingdom Viridiplantae; phylum Streptophyta; class Magnoliopsida; order Gentianales; family Apocynaceae; genus Vinca; species Vinca minor. Next base: position 4,664,829 of record JAOCZM010000201.1, on the reverse strand, counting down.
ATACCTTATTATCTCTTGATACTACGTAATATCCTTTTTTTTTTATATACTATATAATATACTAGTGACTATAAATGCCCATGATTATTATCGTATTTCTCAAAAATATTCACAAAGTTTCCTTTTTATTTTTACATTGTCAACTATTTTGTATATTGTTTTAGAGCAGCACAAAAATAGTTAAGGAATATAAATAATGTATACATTTGAATCCATCCATTATTCAACAATGCCTCGCAGGGACGAAGCCAAGAATTATACGTTGGGGGCGAAAATCGCAACAGTATATCGAATTACATATAAAAAGTCACAAAAAAAATTTTGGGGACAAATTTGATAAAATATTCCCAAGTACATATAAAATTTATTATATCTATTAGTATTTTTAAAAATTCTTTGTCTTCGTCCCTGATGCTTCGTGTAGGTGATTTTGAAAAGTGGACTTGAGAATTTCCATGTACCTTAAATATCTTGAATACCATCAAGACAATTATTTTGCTTAAACATATGGTTTGAACAAGTTCAAACCTTCAGTCCAATTATTAATGATATTAGAGATCTAAGTAATCTAGGTGTGAATATCATTTTTGCGAGGCTGCCGACGCACAAACCTTTCTAAATAATCCCTCGATAAATATCCATCTAATATTTAGCTATCCGCGTGTAATCTCTTCTGCTATTCTGTCAGACAATGAATGAATTTTCTTTTCACCTTAAAAAAGATCACATCTTAGGTTTTTCATGTTAGGAAAATGACCTAAGATAATGATTCCTCAATCCTTGCAGGCAAAACTGCCAACTATGAGGACCATAAAAAGGTGTTGGATGACTTTTGGTCGGGAAGTTCACTGGTCTCATCTGAGAATCCTTCCATATCGGTCTTACTACTACTTCAACAAATATGAACAATAGTACCCCAAAAGAAGAAAAAACAAATATGAACACTGATTAATCTTTCTGTGACAAGTATATAAGGTTTATAACACCACCCCACCCACCCCCGCGCACCAAATGGTCGGGAGATAGGAGGTAACAGAAGCACAACAAAATCAAAGCCAATAAGGTGAAAGCAAATTTCCCTAACGACAAGAACCTATCTATCCTCAATCCTCATATGGCATTATAAATAAAACACTTTCGTTGGAAGTATCAACGAAAACAGACCAAAAGTAACTCTTACACTTACAAAATATTTCACATATAATTCAGCCAATGTGCCAGACCAAACACCCTGACCATTTAGCAACAAGAGATATGGGTATGTTGAACAAAAGGCCAAAGAACAAGAAAGTACCGCACTCTCTAGGACACTAAGCAAATTTGAATCCACCAGTAGGAACATTGGGTTGGCTATTTCCGAAGCTAAAAGCCTGCTGATTTCCTTCAACCCCATTCGAAAGGTTTTGTTCCTCATCCTCCTCGGTCCAGTATTTCTCCAAGATCTTCACTGCCTTTTCATATATCTCATTGTTGTCATGTGATTGGAGATTCTCAATCTTGTCCAGTCCTTCACAATCATCAATCACTTGTGCATATAAGTTGATCCCACCATTCAAACCCATTTCTTTGTCTGCTTCGCCCACCTTTAAAATGTTCTCAAGACCCTCAAGACACACGGTCACAATGCGAGGGTCAGGACAGACTAATAGGTCACATAGTGGCTTTATACAACCTTGCTCGGCCAAAAATCTGCAAGGGAAATATTTTTTCACTGAGCAAGATTTTTTTATAATTGTGTCACTTAGAAAGTCACGACACTGGAAACCTGTGAACAAAAAACTTTGCAGTACAGAAATATCTTAAAACATAGCAAAAGGAAACTTGGTGGACTGCATGCCTAATCTGATCGTGAGTTCCTCCTGAGGTGGCATTTGATATAGCCCATGCAGCCTCTTTCTTGATCTCAAACTCAGCATTCTGAAGATGATGTACAAGAGGGAAGATGAGATTGGCTTCAATGACAGCCTGCATCACAAAATTGGCGAAGGATATTTCTCAGAGATCAATTTGAAAATGAAAATTATTATAAAGGTGAAAGTTAGCAAACGCATCGAAATAAAAATTTAGAGGATTTTGGCAAAATGTCACTGAAAAGAATACAAGTTTAGATACTACATTCAGTAGTGAAAGGAGGATTACCAACAAACTCCATAGATGGACACATATGAAACCAAAATGGGAAAATTACAAAAGCACATTGCAGGTTCATGCACTTCCTGACCTCCAAGAACTTTTAGCAGAGAGTGCAGAATGAACACTTTTCAAGGCTAAAGAAAAAGGAGAGAAAAGAGAACCCCCGATGTCATCCTTTCTCCCTTTCAAAGTCTCTGTCGATTTACTTTCATAAGAGGGATTCACCCAAACCAACCCCACCCCCAAAAAAAGAAGCACTCTCACAAGAGGAAATAATACTGTGACCAACTTAATAGGCAACAGCACGGAAATTGTGTCTATCGCCAGAAAGGCAAAACTAGAAACCATCATTGATAATGAGTAATGCATGTAAGAGAAAGGACGTGATCTTGTAGAGTATACCATGTATATACAACATGTCTAACACAACAAATTACACAATCACACAATAACTGAGCAGGGATGTACAAAACTCCTCCTGACCTATGATACAACATGCCTCGAGCAGTTTATCGTTCTACTCATTATGATGTGATAGTATCACTAACAAGAAGAAAATACAGGATGTTGGACTCCTGAGATAGGTCGTGTGAGTAGCTTTTTCTATATATTAATTCAAAAGCTTACCACCAAAAGCATTCCTTAGTAGTTTCTGGAAATAATACCATCACTATTCTCACCACTTAAAATTTGATATATTGCCATTTAGTAGCAAGACATATTACCATGGAACAAAACTTGCATCTTTCCTGATGGCCTTATTTCTCATCTAGAAAATCGTGATGAATAGAAATGGAAAGCTCGAGAACTTGGTGAATTACAAGAATGTGCTCGTTTTCATTTAAGTCATCTAGAGCAAGAAACGATTGGGAGTCCCTTAAGATTTGGTAGTGGTAAGAATATATTTCTCCAAATAGTGAACCCATAAGAAGCATAATGTTCGCAATAGATAGAAAGCTGGGAGTCATGTACCTGTATTTGATTTTTATTCCCAGCAGTGATATTTGAGATTGTCCAACAAGCTTCCTTTTTAATGCTTTTCTTGTGATTGTTAGTGAGAAGTTGATGAAGAAATGGAAGCACCTGGTTGTCAATCACAAACTGCAAACAGAAAAAATAGGCATAATTTTCCAGCAGCAGAGGGAGAATGAAAGCTAGTAAAACAAAATCCAAAAAATAGACTGAATTTAGCAGAATACTACACTAAGATGCAGATTTTTGTGTCTGAAGCAATTTAGTTCTCTAAATGTTATATCTTTTGTTACAAAAGAACCAGAACAAACATTCCAAAAACCTTAGAAGTTAGAACTTCCAGAAAGTAAGAAACCAGAAGCCTTCGCAAGTTTCCATTGAACCCAACTAGTAAGCAAGTTTTGTTTTTGGTCCCAGTGTTGTCAATCGCGGATGGCGGATCATGGCGGCAAGCAAAAAAAACGCCATAACGTTATAGCGGGCGCTATAACGCCTAATAGCGGACACATGGCGGACACAATAAAATAATGCAAATTATATATAATACAATGCATAATCTAAATAAAAAGCACAAAAATAACAACATGAATCAAACAAATAACTCAAAAATTATTAATCAACCATTAATTAGTATATCTCATAACACATAAAATAACAAGCATGCATAACTCAAAAGTTTCCAAACATAGAAATAAATTTTAATTCATAATAATAAATAAGTTTTGTGCAAAAAAAATTATGCAAATAATTAAAAATATATATTTGAGAATATATAGAGAAGAGAAGGAGATTTTTTTTTAATCTGATATGGGTCTGCTTTTAATATGATTTTAGAAAGAAAATCAATGGTCCAAATTCTTTTATATTTTTACCCCTATCAATGGTTCAGATTTGATCCTTCTCTACAAAAAACCCTAGATGCATTTTACACTTATCAATGGTCCAGATGCTCTCATCTAAAAAATGAAAAATGAACGGTCCAGATTCGCTCCTTCTCTAAAAAAAAAACCCTAGCCACAACAAAATGCCATCTCTCCTTTCTTGAAAATCGTAGCCGCACAGAAGATGAATCAGAAGGAAGAAGAAGAGAATCAGAACCAACCAGAAGGATGGAAGAAGAAGAAGAGAACTAGACCAGAAGAAGAGAACCAGAATGAACGAAGAAGAAGAGAACAAGAACCAAAAGAAGAAGAGAACCAGAAGGAATAAGAAGAAGATGAAGAAGGAAGAAGACGTACCTGGTAATCCCTATTTTTTTTTTAATTTACAATGATGATTCAAAAAAAGCGCCCGCCATGACCGCCATAAAACGCCATACCGTAACCGACATAACGCCCGCGAAACGCTGAAAGGCGGACACCGCTATATTAGAGGATATAGCGCATTGCGTATTGCGGTGGACCAAAAATCCGCAACGCCATGGCCGCCATTTGATAACACTGCTTATAACTGAAGAATGATAAAGAAGTATATCACAAATGAACTTGGCAAGTGAAATGGTTACTCTTCCCATCTTTTAGCAAACTAGTGACAGTTCAGTGCCATGAAAAGGAACCACTCTCTATCTGTTGCGACCGAGTTCAGTAAAATAAATATAACAACAACCGTGCCTTAATCTCAAAAGAATTACGTAAAGTCATCCACATTGATACATTCTCTCTATTTTTTTCGATTCAAAACAAAACTCTCATATAAATATAGCAAATTCATATCATCTTTTATCACTTCTGTCCAACTCTTCCTCGGTCTCCCTATACCTCTTATGACCTCAATATTACCTAATCCTTCAATTCTCCTAACTGAAGCATCACTTGGCCTTCTTTTAATGTACCCAAACCAACACAAACGGTTCTCTCTCTCATTTTTTCTTCAATATGTGCTACGCCTACCTTCTTCAGAATAGTCTCATTCCTCACTCTATCCATTCTCATATGCTCATCCATCCATCTTAACATACACATCTCCGCTACCTGCATTTTCTAAATATGACACCTCTTAGTAGCCCAACATTCTGTATCATATAACAATGTCGATCTAGTAGCGATTTTGTAAAACTTACCTTTCAATCTCAGCAGTACATTATGGTCACACAAAACACCAGTTACACTCTTCTATTTTAGCCAAACAGCTAAACTCAATGCATTTATTGCCAAAGGTTAGACCCCTAGCTAGGAAAACGGAAATCTTTTCATAGTTCTAGCAAGTTTCAGAACATTGTAGTTCTTCGTACTCTGAGAAATTACATAATAAATGATACAACGACAAACCATCATCTTTTTATGAATCAGAAAGGGAAAATTCACGTCACAATGTAATCCTACTAGGACAAGACACGTGTCAAAAGAAATGCTAAAATTAAAGCATAAACGTGACCATTTCTAACAAGTTATTTGAATGCAAACTAATCATGTTACCTGCGTCTGCATGTCATCGCCAGTTACAATATTCCCCACCGTCCGAAGTGCAGGTATGAGAACAGTGGGTGATGGATGACTTCAGAGAAAGTAAAACTTAGTTAGTATACAATATCTAATCACATTAAACTACATCGTCAACATGAAAAAAATTTCAGGATGTTATTAGCCTAAAGGGGAGAGATGATAAAGAATGACAAACGTTCAGATTATTTCAGTTCAAATGTATCAGAAAAGTCATATTTATGAATATTAAACCATACGCTAGAAGCTCCGCAAGTCGTGGACAGACTCCTGCATCAATCACTGCTTGAATTTTATCATTTGGGCCATCAGAAAGATAAGAAAGAGCCCAGCAAGCATCTGTCAGAACTTCTTCATCATTCAAGTGTAGAAGTTGCTTCAGAACGGGCAATGCTGGCTTAACCTGACACACACACAAAAAGAAGAGAAAAAAAAAGACGTTCTCATAATCAAACTTAATTTACCCTTTTCACTAGAGTTGGTGGTCGAACTAGCGAGGGATTTAACAGCATGTATTCATATACTCTAGTTATTGACAATCTTATATACTTAATACCACACACCTGCTGAAATGCTGTTGGAGGCTTGCCCCGGCAGAAGTTTGATAAGGTCCATGTAGCATTTCTCAACATGGAGAGTTTTGAATTTTCATTAAGCTGAGCTAACAATGGCAAAAGAGCACCATGGCCAATGACAAGATCCCTACAGCTAGGAGAATCACCAGCCACATTACCCAAAGCCCAGACTGCCTGTTGAAAGACAGTTATGCATTAGCAACAGAATATGCCAAATTGCCAATCAACAAATAATAGAGGCATACTTGAACTAGAAATATGCTTCAATGATGATAAATAAACCACCAAGCTCCAAGAAAAATCTAAACTTCGTATTGAAGAAAGTTTACCACCCAAGAATGGTCAACGGACAAGGGGAAGGGAATGATGACTAACTGAAAATACTAGACTTTACCAAGAATAGCATAGCTTCAATTATAGTAAATTCTTCTGATATACAAGGAACTTCTGTCTCATAAACAGTAGAGACTTGAGATGCTGAGTTATTCATAAAAGGGATGTTAACAAGTGAGAAAGTACCTGCTCTCTGACATCATCATTGCCAGAACTAAGAAGTTGGACAAACTTAGGGACAGCACCATTGTCAATGACAACTCGAGTATGCTCCGATGTCCCAGAAGCTATATTTGTCAAAGCCCATGCAGCTTCAAACTGCAAACAAAGAACAATAAAACTTTAACCTAACACCATGCATATAACCAAGAAAATTGGTGCAAATAAACAAGAAAGACACTGAAATAATACTCACTTGCAGCTGAGGCACATCATGTCTATCAAGAAACTGAACCAATCGAGGGACAATGCCTGCTCTAATCACCTCATCAATTGGAGGACTGCGCTCTGGGGAAAATATAAAGTGGGTGAACTTTTGGAAAAGGACTTATTCAATTATGGAATAGCATTCTTGTCCTTAAAAGAAGCATACCAATTGATAAAAGCTTCCTGAATTGGGTGGTTGCTTCAACTTGAGCAACAGGATCTTCAGACCATACTCCTTGAACCATCAAAGGAATACTTTCCAACTGATAGATAACACAACGATTTTGAAACAAAAATCAACATACACATTGGAAAGATGAAAGCTAAATATGTTAATTCAAGGGAAATTGGCCACAAATGCCCCTCAACTATTGTCGGATTTCTCACAATATTCACAAAGTTTATTTTTCTTTTCTTACATCCATCAACTATCTGTCTATTGATGGCCATCAAACAAAGAGGAAGGCTAGCATTAAGTGGTGGATTCTTAAAGAGGCATCCGGGAATCTCACAAAGTTCTTCCATTGGGCACAGGTATGTCTACTTAGATTCATTTGCAATGTAGAATCAATGACTGTTGTCATAATTCAAGTTACATTTTATCGTTTGAGTGGCAGGAAATGCACAAGAAGAGTTCGTCATTTGATTGAAGATTAAGAATAGGAAGAGGTCTGTTGGGGATGAGCCCAAATTACTTTAACGGCCCTTGCTCTTGTGATGATGAACGCCAATTATTCCTGTGTTTAATAATAGTTTCTTGTCATTCTGTAATCATCAATGTAACTCGTCATTCTAATTTGTTGTTTAAGAACTTTTAAATTACTTCAATTCCTTGATGTGTGTAACTTCTCAATGGAAACCACCAAGGTTGGATTAAGCGGCAAAAAAAAAAAAAATAGTTGAGGGATAAGAAAAGAAAAGTTTTTGAAGATATTTAGAGAAATCTGACAAAATGTTAGGGGAATTTATAGCCAATTTCCCTAAATTATAATAAGCAATCATATACGTGTTTTGCAGATTGAGATGTTCACGTTGATAATTTTTTCCAATTTGATCAAAGCAAGCCAAGAGAGATGAACATACTGAATCCTTTACTCAACAAGAAGAAACCCATCTCTTTTTTAAAACAAAGCGTAATATGCAAAACGAGTCTTGTTGTTTTCCTCTTAACCTCTAACTATCAAAAGAAAAAAGGCTCCATTTTCTTTCACACAATGCGGTTTATAACAGGCGACAAACAAATCACCATTTAACAGCCATAATATGGCTGTGTTGTGAGATTTGTGGCCCACTTAAGTCCAGCTTCCATTAATTCTTGCATTTTTCTCTTCAAAGAACAAAGCTGAATGAAGCTTACATGATATTCACATGGGCCAACAAGTTGAATACAAGACTCTTCTACACAATGAAAACACATCAATGCAAGTGACTGTTGACACCTGTTTTTCGTGAGAATAGCTGTGTTTCTTACACAGTAACCAATGGTTGCTTTTTTCATTCTTAGGTGAGAAACATTCACCCAAGTTCCTGTCCCAATACAACCTCAGACTCTAGTAAATAATTGGTTTAGTATTTATTTCTTCCTATTGACACTTAAATTCTTCCAAAACACCAAATGGCACATTATGATGGATGCAATTTATGCATTGAAGGGAAACAAACCACATATCACTAAGGCAAAAAAATAAATAATACAACATCTCAAAATGGCTAAACTGAATTTCTCCAACTAGCTTACTAGAAAGAGTAAAATTCCAAACATAAAACTCCCAAAGTTGAACACAGAAGAATGTCTTTTATCACCACAAAGCAGTAAACTCCCATAAATTTGGGATCATCTGAAAATCATAAGCCTTCCTGAAATGCCAAATCATGATAGAAAATATGCCAATATATCCTACCCATAATTACCAATTCAAGATCAGCTCGCCATCATGATCTTAAAACAAAACAAAATGAAATAAAAGAAACACGCCCGCACTCCACCCCCAAACCACGGTACTAAAGTAACCTTCAAGTTTGCACCCCGAACAATTTCATCAATTGACAAAAAGGGGAAAACTTTCAGTTCAATTCAGAATCAAAATTCACTTGTAAAATTAGGGAGAATCACTATAATTGAGTGAGACAACCAACCTTTCTCTCCACAACAGCAGCAGGGGATTGAGAAACACCATCGGAGAGTTGTTGGTTGGTTAAAATTGGGAAACCCTCGCGTCGCTTTTTAAGTAGGTTATCTTCACGCTTGTTCTTCCTGATCTCAACCATCGTGTCCTCCCTCCTCCGCCTTCCTTCATCGGCATCAACCCCAACTTTATAAGCTTTCTTCCTCGCCTCCGTTCGAGTCCCCGGCCTCAGCGACATTTTTCCGGTTCTGTTTCAAACCTTAATTGAATCGAAATCCCTGAAATTCACTCAGAAATCTCTCTCTCACACTTGCCCACAAGGTGTTTGTAGAAATATCTCTGAATGAGTGAGAAAGCAAATACTAGATCAAAACGAGTAAAAGGAAAGGTGTTTTCAGAAGAATATATAAAAAGGCATGCGGCCCGTTTTTATTGTATTCGGGGGAGAGCCTTTGCCTTTTATCGTGTCAATTTGGGGGTATGATTTTTTAAGAAACGTCAAGCTATGGTTTCAACTTTAAACAATAAGAAGAATGGAAAATAAAAGTTTCATTCTTGGTTGTATTTGTGCCGCCTAATTCGTGATTAATATATAACTTCTTATTTATTTAAAAATAATAAATAAAAAGAATGAGCTTTTTTCACATTTTTTAGGTAACTACTATTACATCGGGTAGTTAAGGGGATTTTAGTCACACATGTGGGTTATCTCATGGCTTGTTCAAATAATGTCACGAATTTGAAATATATTATGAGCGGTTTATTTTATCAGTAAATCACACTAACACTATTATATTCCAGCCGAATTAATTAGCCGATTTCATCAAATTGTGGTTTTTTTTTTTATTATCAAAATATAAATGTATATAGGATCAAAATGGAGAACTACGAAAGTAGTTCACAGTAGGTAACAAGGTATTCGCGGTTGATACATTATGAATCATCCACCCCAAATTCTCACTTCTACCTAAGTACAAAAATACCACTGCCATGTACAAAATATCACATTGTCTTGGCAAATACACCTATTACAACCAAGAAAGAAACTACAAGTTCAAAACATTATGATGCAAAGAGAAGCCTACCATGTATACATGTGTTTTGATCCTATGAACTAGTTGCTCCGGTTGTAGATATTCTTTTTCAAAGATCCTTCTATTCATTTTGCTCCATAATTGGTGGATCATGGAGGTAACCGCCAATTTCTTTTTCTTGCTATGCCAAAAGGTGCCCCGTGCTTCTTTCTTCATCCATTTGAAGGTAGGAGTGAGCACCGATTTCGAATTGGCCAATTCGGTCATTTAAATTCAATTTTTTCAATATTTCAAAAACTGATCGAATTCGAAACCGAATTTCGAACTGCTGAATTCGGAATTCAATTTCGACTGATTTGGCCGATTTGGAGGGTTGAGCTTTTTACACACACATGAGCATTTCATTCAACAATTAATTGGTGTATGCATAAGAAACTCGAGATGGGAATGAACTTGGTTAAAGAGCTTTCTGCTGATGCATTACTTCAATTAAACGCGATAAAATGGACAGTCAGGATAGTGATATTTTGAATTCATATTTCTTGATTTCTTTTGAGTGGGACTTGGCATGTTCCCTCGTTTCCTGAAGCTATTTTTAGCATAATTTGGTCTCGCCTGAGAAGAAGAGACTGAGAGGGACCTTCCAGTTTTTCCAAGATTTGATCCCGCACGAAAACTAATCTTTTTAGGAGACTCGAATCTTCTTTCTTCGGTTGTCTTTCCCAAATGGAGTCTTCCTGAAGGTAGTAGCCATGCACGCATTTTACCCACAAAGAATCTTTCAAAGAATGAATATCCTATAACACTTTTTGCAAGGAGAGCCATATTCTAAGTAGCTAGATTTTTAACTCCAAGTCCCACTTTCTTCTTTAGGTATGCACACATCCTTCCACGTAACTTTACCCACCTTTGAACCCTACAAGAAATCAAATTGTGGTTTTAACAAGATGAAGAATGGGTTTATTACACATTCTAGCCTCTTTCACATTTTCTAAATAACTATTACCTTTTGTACTTTTTTATTTTTTTAGGATACTCAATATTCTCAATTAAGAGTAAGATTAATGCACACCCGTCTAAATTGCGTTCACAAAATCAAAATTTTGACTCTAATTAGCCAAATTAATAAAGCATTTAGTAAGATTTTTAGTATTATCATTGTCTCATTAATCCACTAAAATCAACATTAAGTTTGTTTTAACATTTGAAGGTAAACTCATCTAGATTCACCTATTTAGATTGATTGAACACGTTAGACCTCAAGTTTGGAGGAAATGATCAGAACGTCCATCTTTTAGTAATTTGATTCCCACTTGCATGGTTTTGAAACCCCGATCGGACCTCCGAGCGGTCCGGTTATGTGCCAAAATCCGGACACGCTAAAAACCGCTCTAATTTCACTGACCAGTTTTACCCGACCGGTCGACCCGAAAACCGAAACGGTTTTGAAAAAACCGGCCGGGTCACAAAATAAAGCTGTTGAAAGGCTGATCATTGGAGAATAAGAGAGATGGTATCTCAAAGGGGCATTGGAAGCCATAGCCAAGATCCAAAATCAAGCTTATTGGCTAGGCAGGGGTCTATATATAGCCTTACTCTTGATGAGGTTCAGAACCATTTAAGGGATTTGGGCAGTGATGACTTGGTTTATCTGAAGGAGCAAATGGAAGCCGAGGAGGATGCTGAACGACGTCAGAGAAAGAGGCGGCGATTGAGGGGGAGAAAGAGGAAACAACGTCGGAAAAGAGAAGGAGATGAGAGGAGAGGAAGAGAAGAAAGAAAAGAGAGAACGGAGAAGAGAAGAAGAGAGAGCAGCGGTGATGATGGAGGGATCGCCAGAAGTCGTCAGGAAGAAGAGAGGAGGCCACTTGCGGCGGGAAGAGAAGGAATTTTAGGGTTAGAGTGCTCTTATGATACTATATATATATATATATATATATATATATATATATATATATATATATATATATATATGACTAAAGTGTAATTAAAATATTAGCACATAAAATTTTATAAAATAATTATATTTCAAACAAATCCTAAACTATTTACTTTGTCTAGAAGTGTATAAAAATAAATAAATTATTACATTAGTCCTTAAATTTTACTATATATACTTACATTAACTTTATTTTTTATTAATAAGTATATATTATATATTTTTTAATATTTATGACGTCACCGGGTTGATGAACGGGTCGATGACGGTCCGACCACCTGTTCGACCAGTGACCCGTGACCTAGTAACTTTTCCGGATCGATTCCCGGTCCGGGTTTCAAAACCTCCGACTTGACCCCTTTTTCATAGTGTCGTTATGGCCATGACTTGACGGGTGTTTTCAGTTTCATCAATGAAGACGGAAAGCTCATATCAGTTTTCTATTGACATGACTTCTGTTTGCCATGTCGAATGAAGATCGATTTTTCATTTCTATCCTTATTAAAGAAAACGGAAAGTGTTTCCGTCTTCGTCAGTGAGAAAATGTTGAAATATAATTTTTTTTAACGATTATGTGCGAGGCACACGATGGGTTAAACTTGAGTGGATAATTTTACCCTTCATATTATTGACATTTGCAAATCACATTAAAAATATGTTGTCATTTAAATAATACCTCTTCCGTCTCAAATTAATTGTCTATATTTACTTTTTTTTGTCACTATTTTTTAAATAAAATATGTATTAATAACAATTTTTTCAATTTTACCCTTTTCCAATTCCTCTTTGAATACTTTTAATTAATTAAAATGATCATTTTTTAATACATATTTAAGAAGTAATTGGTTATTATGTGAAAGGAAGGAGAGAAAAAGACGTAACTTTTAAACTTTTACTTATATTTTACGGGTGAAAATCGTCTGTCCCCGTCCGTGTATGTCCCCGTGTCCCTAACCAATCAGAATTTACTATATAAATATTTGTTTCAATTATATATACACATGGTGAACTGTTATTGGTTGGGGATACGGGGACATACACGAATGGGGATAGATGATTTTTTGCCATATTTTACCATTAAAATTATAAAAACGTTTGTGAAAGGGACGATAATTCGGGACGGAGGGAGTAAGTTAATTAGTCAAATATTCCAAGAGATTAGTAATTGAACCAAAAAATTGCGCCAAAGAGGCAAAGGAACTCCTCCTAGGGTACTTAGCTGTGTCTTCGTCTTCTACCCAAAACCCCAGGGGAGCAGAACAGATGACCTCATCAGCATCATCAATGGCCGAAAACAGTGATTTCATCGAACAAAAACCAGTTGATGACGAAGAAGAAGAAAATCGGCACGGAGTTCTATTATACTACAAATACACCAACACTCCAATTCCAGACCTCCAAAACCTCCTCCAATTTTACCAGTCTAACTGCACTTCTCTCTCCCTTCTTGGCCGTGTCCGCATCTCTCATCTCGGCGTCAATGTCACTGTAAGTCTCCTCTCGGTTTACTGCCTTTTGGTAATGTTCTTATTAGGAAATGATTTTGATTGTGATTGTTTTAGGTTGGCGGAAAAATGTCGGCATTGGAGAAGCATATAGAGGCAGTGAAGTCTAATTGTTTGTTCGATGGGACTGATTTCAAACTCGCAACTTGTAATCAGCCTTTGGATGATAAGGTTGCTAGGGAATGCGGATTTAAGTCTCTGTCAATCCGGATTGTTAAGGTTGTTGAATGTGTTTTGCTCTTTAGAATTTTTTTTTAGCTGATACTTCGAGTTTTGTTTCGAGTTATTCCTTGTAGTCAATCGTATTCTGTATTTCTTAGCAAATAATACTTGTTCTTGTACATTCTTATATGGTAGGAAGTGACTAAATTGTTGTTCTTTCAGTAATCGTTTTTGTTGCTTAGAATCTCCATTTAAGTATCTGTTCAATTTATGCAGTGGAGATATATTGTCAAACTGAATTTGGATCCAAGACGTACCTTAGGCAATCTCAGCATAGCACTTCTTATGATATTGCACTTAAAAGCTTATGTACTTTTTTTTTTTTTTTTGACATTATGAGTTTCAAAGGCTTGCGTTCATATGCTGACATTGTGAAGTAGTCAGCGACCAACGAACCACAGCCTCGGATACCTGACAAAGCAACCTTGTTCAGGAATAGCTAGTGCTTGAAGAACTGCTGAATAGCAACCTGCACTATTTTTATTAGTTTTGTCCCCATAGAATAACCAATCCCATCTCAATGTATTAGGGAAAAAAATGAGAGGAGAAAGGAATATATAAATTCGTTTTCAAGTGAGTTCTCAGACCAAGAATGAAAAGGAGATTGAGATTTAATAGACATGTATTTTTTATCAGTCTCTTGATCTACTGTCCTCAAATACTCCCTCCGTCCCGAATTGAACGTCCATTTTCTATCATAGTTTGTCCCAAAATGATTGTCCTATTTCTCGATGTTTTCTCCCCAAAATCTCATAACTAACCTCCTGTATTTAAGAGATGCAACTCCACTAGCATATGAGTACTCTAATATTTAAGGTTATTATAGTAACTTACTCATGGTCAAACTATTCTCCTTAATTCTTATGTAAGTCAAACATGGACATTCAATTTAGGACGGTGTGAGTATCTTTTTAATGAAATTATTGGTAATTCATGTTGTGTCAGTATTGCTTTGATATACCTATTGTCTAAAGTCTCGTCTTCGGTATTCTGCTAACAATATAATGATGTTGCTTTTAGGAATTGGTCACCTCAAGTACAAATCCTCTATTGAAGTCGCCAGAAATTTCAAATGGTGGAAGACATATTTCTGCAGTTGAGTTCCATTCTGTCCTTCAAGAGGCTGGTATGAGTCTCTCTCTGGCTTATATTTCTGAGCATATTGACTATTTTTACTCGCTTTTGACATATCTCTGCAGTTACTTTGACTAAACTTATACTTACATTATGTCTTTGTACCAATGTGGGGTTATTTTGGTCGCTCATTTAGTTTTGGATATTTGCACAGGAAAACTTGAAGAAAAAGCTAATTCAACTTCTGATAAGAGGGTAGTCCTGTTAGATGCTAGAAACTTATATGAGACAAGAATAGGAAAGTTCCAGAATCAAAATGTGGAAACCCTGGATCCAGAAATTCGGCAATATAGTGACCTTCCAGTCTGGATAGATGAGAATTCTGAGCGCTTGCGAGGGAACAGTATTCTTATGTAAGTACTTCTCATAAGCTATGTATCCTGTTTCATAGAGAAGTCTTACTGCCTTTAGTTGCCTGCATGTTGCTGCTACTAAATCTTCTTTTCTCATTGTGGTTACTTCATTTGGACGTTTCCTAGTTTTAAGAGATCGAAACAGAATTCAATCATGGTTTAGTATAATGTGAAGGGCCTCTTCTTCTAACTTTCATCATTTTATATATGCTAATTAGTCAAGATGACTCTCTCTAAATCATGGCAAATTTACCGCCCTTAGTGTCCCGTGTCTGCCTCATGCATGTATTGAGCTTTCTAACCTTTTATGATGGTTTTCGAATTACACCTTGTATGCACTTCCCTGCAATTCTTCTTAGATTTAGCATGATTTGAGTGGGTGAAGCAGTTTAAATGTGTCATGCCCCACCCCCCCCAACCCAAAACCCAAAAATATGGAAAAAAAGGGAAAGAGGATGAAAGCTTTTACTGGCATGACATCTGAGAATATATTGTTTTTCCTTAGGAATGCATGCTCTCTCCTCTCACTATAGGCAAATTGGTGTTCAACAGGTATTGCACAGGAGGAATAAGATGTGAGATGGCTTCAGCTTATATCAAGTCTAAAGGTGCTGGTTTTGAAAATGTATATCAGGTGAGGATGTGTCAACTAAGTGTAAGGAGCCTCACCTCAGCAGGAAGAAAGAATGTCCTTTTCTTCCCTTCTTTTATGCATGTTTAGCATAGATTGAGCCTCTGAAAATCAATTTTACATTATAGAAATAAGATTAAGAAGAGATGACTTCCTTTGTCGAACTTAGCAGTGGAGTTGTGAACTTTTGAAATCCGATATGCTTACCGTACCTCCCTGGGGCCGCAGATAGGAACCAGAATTTCTGCTTATATTTTCTTTCTTGAATATGAGTTCCCGGATTATCTTTCTGCTGATGTTCAGCAGAGGGATACAGCAAAAGTTTCGCTAAATGAACAATACAGTTATAATACGATACTTGGGCACATGGTAAACATTCATTACCGGTATATTTGAAATGTTTCTGTTGTATGGTGCATGGTGCATGTTCTTAAATTAAATGTAAACCCAGTAAGAAAAGAAATATCTGGTATTCTGGTAACATTATTATTTGTATACTTCATTTGCATAATGAATTTTCATGTATTTATGTTGGAAGATGCCATAATGATGTCTCAAACACTGTCTTTCTTGCAGTTATATGGTGGGATTCAACGTTACTTGGAACAATTTCCTGATGGTAGTTTTTTCAAGGGAAAGAATTTTGTGTTTGACCACAGGTGTGATTTTTGTACTTATATTCTCCATTTGTCTTTCTCAAAGAAAGAAATAGCCCATTCATTTGGGGTTTCATGATCCTGCCAGAATAAGATAAACAGACTAATATGAAGAGAGAGAAAACAATATTTTTCGTTTATATTTCTGAATCAGTTTAAACTTTCAATTTCTGAAAATAGTTGTTGGTGCATGAAGCTTTACAAATACAATATCTGAGAGCCAAATTATAGTTCTTTTAAAGATGTTTAATTGTTCTTACAGGGTATCAGTTGGCAGCTTGGATAAGGATGTTTTGGGGAACTGCATCCTGTGTCGCTCTTCATTTGATGACTACTCTTCACGCAGCCGATGCAAGTACTGCAGGATGCTTGTTTTAGTCTGTGATAGTTGTCAGGTATTCCTTACTGTATCGTCTCAGTTTTTCATGGTCAATGCTCCTGAAACTGTTCTATTTAGCCTCGTATCGTCATGAACTTGATATCGTTACTTCATCATTGCTTGCTTTGATTGCAGCAATGACTTGTAGTCATGGAGTCCATTTATTTCATGTTGCTACTATATGGAAATTTTGATAAGAAGAATCTGATCTCAAGACATTTACTCTACTTATATTTGCTGAAATTATATGTTCTTGTTATTATGCATTGCGGCCTGGGTTTAGCAATGGTTTGATCAGAGGGGATATGCCAAGGTTTTATCCTGTTAGGCAACTTTGGAGGATTGTGTAATATAGATGGCGTAAGAGGTAGAGGGAGACCGAGGAAGACTTGGACGGAGGTGATAAAAGGGGATATGAATCTGCTAGAACTAGATGAGGGTTGTGTTTGGGATCGAAAGAAGTGGAGAGAATGCATCCATGTGGATGACCTTACGTTTCTTACAAGTTCATGTAGCCGACCCCAATCTGTTGGGATTAAGGCTTGGTTGTTGTTGTTGTTGTAGGCAACTTTGGAAAATAGACAGGTGACTTTATTGGCTAGTAATTAGACTTCTTCTGATTGGACTTGAATGAATATGTTATTATTAATGTGGGTTGCTTCCATATGTTAAGATGATTACTGATACCTGAGCTTTGTAGTAGCAAATTGTCTTTCTATATGATGATAGAAGTATCAATTGTTTCCACTTTCCAGCTGCTGAAATCTATTTTGAGTTGCATGCAGAAAAAGAATTCGTCATATATTTGTGAGCTATGTCAGAAAAATGGGAAGTGTGTTGAATCAGTTCTAGCAACTGAAGATGAAATTACAGAAGAGTCCAAACCAAGTGAAGTGGAACCTGTTTCAACTTCAAATGAAATGAATCATCTATCTCAAGTTTCATTTGTAAATGGTAAGGTGGGTAGTCGTCGCAAGTTCCAAGTATTGCATTAACTGATATCGTACCTGTTTCCATCATCACTTCTTGATCATCCTAAGTTCTCTCTCTGTTTCGGCAGAGCAAAGTAAAATTTGAGGCAAACAATGTTTTACAGCTCCTTTCTTTAGTTTTGTTTTCCAATTCAAATGTCATTTTGTCATGTTCTGCTTATTTATTGGAAGTATTAAGTGAAATCCAGTACATATATCGGCAGGTTCTAGGACTTAGAGGAAGTTGAGGATTTTATGCCTGCATGGTTTCCGGCAGAATGCTTCAGGTTTTAAAGGAAGAACAGGATCACTGGCCAAGAAACTAAAATCTTTTGCCGAGTTAGTTTTTGTTGATGCACCTCATGAACTACCTTTCGTTTACCAACCTTGTTCATCTGACCCTGGCAACGTCACTGCATCATCTTTAGAGCCAAATCCTCCTAAGATTTGCAGTAAAAAATTCGCATGGTTGGTCAGTCCTGATTATCAGGGAAGCAATGATGCTGAATGGAAAATTGCCGACATACCATTTGACTCTCTTCAGTACCAGCAACAGACAGAAGGATTTGATGAATCGATTGCATATTTGAAAACCGTGTTTTCTCAAGCCGGACCATTTGATGGAATCTTAGGCTTTTCCCAAGGTGCTGCTATGGCTGCTTTACTTTGTGTTCTGCAACCAAAGCTCAAGGAGCAGATGGATTTCCGGTTTGTGATCTTGTGTTCTGGATTTGCTGTGAACGTGACACAGTTTGTACAAGGATCAATCAACATCCCTTCCCTTCACATTTTCGGCAGCGACACGGGTAAGGACAGGCAGATAAACAGCCAAGCAAGTAGAAACCTTGCTTTCTTGTTTGAAGTTGGCTGCTCTGACTCTGTGGTTATCGAACACGATTCTGGTCATATCATTCCTACACAACCTCCATACATTGATACCATGAAAGACTTTCTTCGGCGTTTTCTCTGACCTAGATTTGGCATACAATGGTGGTGGTTCTGGTGAATTGATCTTTGATATGTAACTGTAACTTATTGAGGTTTCTGATGTGCTGTTGTGGAAGACCCTTAGAAAAAAACTATAGAAGGTGGTGAACTAACAGATATTGGTATCATAGCTAATGTACATTAGTTTTATCTTGTTTTATGTATGGTAGAGATTAAAATCAAACTTTTAAACTACCTACATCAGTAGTAGTTTTATCTTGATCACTAATTCTTCCAAATATTTTGCTTCTCGTATTACAATTTGCATTATTTTTTCCAGTTAAACTATTATAAAAAAAAATTACAATCACCTCTATCTCCTTTCCATAATATAAGTAGTTTAGAACACGTAATAAAAATTAAGAAAGAAAAAAATGAGGTATTTTGTTAGTCATAATATCACTATTACGCTCTTAATTATAACTTGTATACCACTAATTCTATTTAAAAGAGTAATATTGATATTTTTATCAAAAAAATATGCATTCATAATTTTCATTATTGGTCCAAAACAACTTATATTATGGATTGAAGGGTATATTAGTGGATAAATTGAAACTTTAATTACAAAACCAAGTTACAAAAACATATTTAAAAAAGCACCCCCAAAAAGAAAAAAGACCTCTCAACTGGAAATAGATAGTTTAATGTAGGGATGTCAATGGGGTCGAGTGTGGCCGAATATCATGATCTCCAGCCCCAGTTTCGCCTCTCTCATTGCATCCTCATCCCGGTCCAGCTCCAACTCAGGTGGAGGTCCAACCCCAATTTGAGAAAAAGCGGGGATTTTTCCCCAAATTCCCACTTTCGTTCTAGTGGAGGCTCAACCTCGACTAAAAAATAATAATAAAATTTTAACAAAAATTAGTATTTTAAACAGGCCATGCGGGCTGGGCCAAGCCGGGGAAGGATATTATTTCACCCGCCTCCGGCCTTGCCCCCGTTAGCGGCACCAAATTCATCCTCATCCCCATCCTCACTCCAACTTAAACTGGGAAATCCCGACCTAACCGGGTTGGGACGGGCCGGATCTCCAATTTAACCGGTTCCATTGCCATCCCTAGTTTTATGCAAAATTCTGAGGGGTAGAAACTCAAGTTTACCAAACATGAGGTCCTTTAGTGTAAATACCGAATCCACAGGGACCTTAAACCCTGAAGTATTAAACAAGAACTATCATAATCTAGGATTCATAGGGCAAACACAGCATCAATCACAGACAACATCGTACGATAATCTCTAATTTTGGGCCACTGAAAAAGGGCTAATGAAGAATTTTCAAAGGAATCTACTTCAAAGAATCTCCTCCAGCTCTTTCTTGAATAAAGTTTGTTTTTTTCTCTTCAGGACTACCTCTCCAATTTGCTTCGTTTATGTGTGTATATATTTGAATGCAGAAGGTTTTTTCGTTATGTTGCTGATTCTGGTGATGCAATTTGGAATTTTGGTCCCTTTTTAATTCAGATTTGGAAAGGATTTTTGTGGGCTAATCCATTATTTAATATGAGTAGTTTACAACATGTAGCGAAAATAAAAGATTGTGTTCTTTAATATAAGCTGTTTACTACTTGTAGCGAAAATTAAGAATACAAATCCTATTATTGGTATCGTTTCGTTTTTAATTGAAATATCATTCTTACTCTCTTAAATAGAATTAGTGGCATACAAATACTATTTAAGAGATCACTATTTATATTTTGACTCACAAGGCTCCTTGATTTTTACTTTATTAGTTTTCGCTATATATCTTAAACGATTAATGTTATGGAACTGAGGTAGTAATTTTTTACTTTTATAGTCATGATTATTAAGGGAGTTTTGCATGTGTAAATTGTAATTTCCGTGGCCATTATATCATTTGGAGTTCTTGTTTTTTATTTTTGTCACTGTAAACTTTTGTTTTTCTCATTTTTGGGATAATTTGGATTATTGGTAGGTGCTTATTGTACTCAATTCCAGTTTTCATGCTTTAACAAGACTTCTTATGTGGGAAGAAGGAAGATAACAAACGGTTCAAGTGTAATTATATGATTATTTCTCCGAATATTGGCACCTTGGTTACTTTAGTGCTGCTAATTTTGCTTAACAGTTTGTCTTTTACTGGGTTTGGATTTTTTATAATTCTTTTAAAAATGTTGATGCAAACATATTTTTTTGGTTTCTTTTTCGTGCTAACGAACACAAAAATCTTACATTAATTCATGTAGCCGACCCCAATTACTTGTCGTCTTTGTCTTTTCCAAAAAGAAAGGGAAAATGAAAGCGTAGCTATGGCCTTTTCCTACTTTATTTTTAATATACATGTACTGGATCTTGTAGTTCAGCAAGACTAGAGGATATTCGAGTCGGAAGCTTCGTGATGTAGGCCAGCCTACTGCAGCCACTCATCCTCATGTACTGACCTTCTAAAGTTTTTAACCATTTTTTCTTCAGTTTTAATTAAGAGTTTTTATAATTGTATCTGAATAGTTTCTGAAGTTTTATTAATCTTAACTGCAGTTGTTAAAAGAAGGGGAGATTACGCCTGGTATAAGAAGTGATGAGTACCTCTCCAGGAGGAAGAAGTTATTGGAGCTTCTTCCTCCCAATAGTATAGCTATATTTGCAGCAGCCCCTGTAAAGATGATGACTGATGTTGTGCCTTACACTTTCCGCCAAGACGCTGACTATTTGTATATTACTGGCTGCCAACAACCTGGTGGAATAGCTGTTTTAAGTCATGCCCGTGGCTTATCCATGTTTATGCCCGAAACAAGTGCACATGTAAGTTCTCAGCTATTGCTGGAGCTTGCATTGAAGCTGTAATTCTTTTAAATTGCATTGAAATTGTGATGGATGAGCTTGTCTTGTGTTTTGGATATTGTATTTTTTTTCTTTAAAATTATAATTATCGGGGAGGGAGACAAATGTTGAACTAGTGACCTATAGTTCCGAGTTGGACGTGTTGCGCCAATTTGTTAAAAATGGACTCCCTCAAAAGGTACCTCAAGAGGGGACAATTGCTCAAGCCATATAAGAAGTAAATATGTACACAAACTAGTCGATGTGGGATCTTTAACACCCATCACGATCAGTGCTGGACATTTGGACCGTGAACTATAATAGGAACCCAATATCGAACTAGGTGGCTCTGATACCATGTTAAAAATGGACTTGGGCCTAACTCAATCCCTCAAAAGGTACCTCAAGAGGGGGAGGATTGCCCAAGCAATATAATGAGCAAATATGCACACAAACTAGTCGATGTGGGATTTTTAACAACGACTAATGGGGTTTTTAGTTAGTCTATAGCTGGCAACTTTTCTTTTCTTTATCTTCTACTCATCTCCTGCTTTTTGCGCTAAATGTTGAAGATATATGACGTACAGCCACTGTAAATTTGCACAAGTAATAATTGGAAAGCAGCATTTTACATCTAACTATTAATGTGTTATTTATCCATTAGGATGTTCTTTGGCAAGGTGAAATAGCAGGTGTTGATGAGGCTTTGAGCACATTCATGGCCGCAGAAGCATATCCAATAAGTACGCTAGGAAAGGTAATTCAATTTTCCTAAAATTGTTGAGCTGGACTTCTGTTTTTACATAAGATTAGTCAGTTGACTCAAACGTATGACTTTCCAGCTATGTTCATATCAGAGTACTTGGTGCCTTTTGTTACCTTGATATCTTACTTTTGTGTTGGGCATGGACGTCATGAGTCTTGTTTTGGTGTTTAAAATATCTATTGTTGTTTCTTTTTATAATGAATTTTCCCAAAACATTATTGTTGGTGACAGATTCTTCCAGGGCTCATGTACAACTCTTCCAAAGTATTCCATAATGTAAACACAGCCACATCCATTTACACAGGTTTGGAAACATTTCAGAAAGCAGCTTCAAGTGGCAAAGTGAAAGATTCTTCTGTTCTTACTCATGAAGCGAGATGGATAAAGTCACCAGCAGAACTTAAACTAATGAGAGACTCTGCAGCAATAGGTTGCCAGGTCTAAGAGAGCAAATTTTGTGTTTGCATTTTTGTTTTCCTTTTACATATCATATGGTAATATTGAAGTTTGTATCTCCTTTTTTAGTTGTTTTGTAAGATTTGACACAGAATAGTAAAAAGCCTTAAATTATTTCCTAGTTATTTAATATTTCCCAGGTGTTTTCAAACTGTTTGTCCTTGCGAGGGCCTGACCATAGCCTTTTGAAAATGTAAGGCAGAAAAGATTGAGTTTTCAATGGTTCTACCAAAACTTGTCCATCTTTTGGAATGCCAGTTTAAAATTTTTGTGTGTGCTCTCAACTTATTAAGTCTTGTTTATCTATATATGCATCACAGTTCAGAATTACAAGCGCTTATAGTACTTTGTAATTTTCTTTTGCTTTATTGTGGTAATATTAGGAAAGATTAAACCATTACAGTCAAGTTTTTCACAAATATTGTGATTTGACTATGCTTTGGTTCATGTAGCCTACCCAAGTTACTTGGGACTACTGGTTTGCTGTTGTTGTTGTATTGTGATTTAATTATTTGTAGTAACGTTCTCTCCTTTTGTTCATACCAGATAGTTTACTCACTTTGATGAGTAACTGCCTTTCTGAAGTAGTCTAGATACTTGATTAAAAAGTTCAATAAAATTATTTAAAAAATGTATTGTCGTAGCCCATTCTTTATCGTGTAGCTCATTTTTCAAAATGAGCATGGATTGACGAATCTGTTGTTTTTTGGTTAGGCTCTTCTTAAGACAATGCTGCACTCCAAACCATTTCCTTACGAGGGTATGCTCTCAGCGAAAGTTGAGTATGAATGCAGAATGAGGGGTGCACAAAGAATGGCGTAAGCTTTTAGATATTTTCTGAAGTTTTTGAGATGGCTAATCGAAAAAAGGAATAATATATCCTGTCTTATACAAACTGCTACTTTCTTTTGTGTAAAAATATTTTTTTTTGAATTCATGTTACTGTGGGCTTTGTATTTGCTAGAATATATGAACTTGTCGGTATTGTTTTTACTTCACTCAATTTGTAGTTCCTTTCTGATGGCTCTCTTACAAATTGTTATACATTGAACATCCTATGTTTTTCTCAATACTTATATCAAGAATCTGAAGTTCTTATATTTCTTTGCTTAGGTTTAACCCTGTGGTTGGTGGTGGGCCTAATGGAAGTGTCATACATTATTCTCGTAATGATCAGAAAGTAAGGTCCCTTATCAGAGGGAGAAAATTCCCTTTTCCAAAAGCTAATATGCATTTATAAGGTTGACAATTATATAGCTTAAGTTCCTTCTGGAGAATTGTGGCTTATGTTAATCTACAGCACATTTTTCGAACAGATTGAAGATGGAGACCTTGTTTTGATGGATATTGGTTGTGAATTCCATGGTTATGTTAGTGATCTTACTCGTACTTGGCCACCCTGCGGCAAGTTTTCTCCAGCTCATGTAGGTATTTCGGATTGTCAATTTGTGGGAGTTTTTTTGTTTCCTGTCTCGTTAGATTCAGAAAGAACCCTATTGAAGTGTCTAGTGCGTAGGGGTGGTATAGTTTGCAGGGTTAATTGGTTGGGGAGGGGAGGGGGAGAACCATGTTAGAAACTACAAGTGTTCTTTGTCCTTTACTATAGTTAAAATTTTCCTCTTCTTTTCAATCTTTTTCAAACTCATGAATGATTATGAGAGTTTGCAATTGACGGATATTTAGTTGTCAACAGGATCCAGAATTTTGAGAATTATAAGTTAATGAAAATAACAAAAGAAATTAAAAGAACTTTCTGAACATTATAGCCTTTTGGCTGGCTACAAGTCTTTGTGGTTCAGGGAATATATTGTTCTATTATCCAGATTGGCAAAAAACGTGTTCAATATCATGTTCAATGAGCTACCTTTGGAATTTTCTCCTTTTTGCTCATACGTATATCCCATTTCAGGAAGAACTTTACGAGCTTATTTTAGAGACAAACAAGGAATGTGTGAAGCTTTGTAAACCTGGGACGAGTATCCGAGAAATACACAACTATTCGGTAAAACCTTTAACCAATATAGTTTACTGTATTCTTGTGTTATTGTATATGTTTGTCTCGTGTTGTTGGAGATCTTGCAGTCATGTTACCGCATATTGCGAATAATTAAAGAGGGATTATATTTTGATACTGGTCTGAATTTCAGTTTATATTCCCTCGCTTTGTGTTGGTAATTTGATATTGACTAAGCTAAATGCATACGGCTCTTAACTTTGCCTAGTTTGGTTGGGGTGGGAAGATAAAGTAAATGTGGAGGGGAAGTAAATGTTGAGGTAAATGAGCTATTTACCTCGTATGGTTGGAAGGAGAAGTAAATATGGAGGGGGAGGACGTCAACATTTTAGCTGTAAATGAGGTTGAAAGACCACTTTTTCAGTACAATCAAATACTTACATTCCACTCATACCAAACGATATGGAAGTAAATGATACCACTCCTTCTCCCCCTTCCCCTAATTGAAGTAAATGGTGCCACTCCCCCTCCCCTTCCCCGTTCGCGAACCAAACAAAGCCTAGATTGCTGAACTTCTTCCTTTGTTCAACTTTTACCATGTTGGCGCTTTTCAACTTCTAATGGAAAAATTAACATTCCCAGTTCAAGTATTTCATAAGTGAATTCTGTTTTTGGGCTGCAACCATCGAAATTATTTGATAAACTCCAACTCGATTGTGACTTAGACGTGTGGTATTCCTGTTTTTTCCTGAGCTATAAGGCTTCTCATGGTGCTGTGTTGTCATTAGGTTGATAAGCTGCGGAGAGGATTCAAGGAGTTTGGGATATTGAAAGATAGAAAACCTGAAAGTTATCACATGCTGAACCCTACCAATATAGGTTGGACCTTGCATCTCTTGTTTTCCAGATTCTAACGGGTACCAGAATGAAAGAATATCAAACTCGTATTTTGAAATCATTCTCATTTCTTAGAATTTAGTCGATCCATGAAACTGTATCTGCCACTGCCTTAAGAATTGTTTACCAAATCTGTTTGTTCATGGTCAGGTCACTATCTAGGGATGGATGTGCATGATTGTTCCACGATTAGCTACGACCGTCTTCTAAAGCCTGGTGTTGTAAGTTGTCTTCCTCTCTTTTGGTTTTACATTCAGGAGAAATACACCTTACCCTTTAGGATTTTCAGGATATTAATTTCTTAAAAGTTGGATGATAGCTTATCCCACTTTAATAAGTAGCTAGACTTGATTTAGCGATTCTTATCTTTTAACATGCTGTACTTTTGACTGCATTTTATTATTCTACCGGAGAATCAGAGTATCGTATGCAAGAAATAAAGAGGATGGTAATTTATTATTTATGATAGCTAGACCATCATTTTGCATTGTGAAAATGAGCATATTTAACCAAGAAAGAGTTCTTGTCCCTGGGATTTTGTACCAGTTTTCCTTTAATGTAATTTTCAACACGAGGTTTCTCGATGGCAAGAGCAACTTCTACCACCCTCTTTTTAAGTACCATTATATAATGCTGGCTGGAAAGAAATGCATGACGAATGTCAGAGAGGAAAAATAAGTGGAAGAAGCATGAAATATATTAAGAGAATTTGAGTTCGTTGCATATTTTCCCTACCTGGAAAACTATTTCAAGCATATATTTACAAAATTCAGTTACTAATTATTTCTTTCTTTGTACATCTCG
This sequence comes from Vinca minor, assembly GCA_026122235.1. Taxonomy (NCBI): domain Eukaryota; kingdom Viridiplantae; phylum Streptophyta; class Magnoliopsida; order Gentianales; family Apocynaceae; genus Vinca; species Vinca minor. Next base: position 4,638,357 of record JAOCZM010000201.1, on the reverse strand, counting down.
TATATAAAACATTCAGTCTGGAGTCTGAAAAATGCATGTTGCTAATATGTTAGCAAGCTCTAAGTAGTCCCTATTTACCTTAAAGAATAAAGGACGTAAGAATGGTAAGATCATCCCCATTAAGATGAAAAGTGAGTTTCCGAAGGTGTACTGCAATATAGCTAAAAAATTTAGATCATCCCCATTATCTTGCGATTTCATAAATATCTCGAGCATTTCTCTTCTGGGTACTTATTTTCTTTTATTATTTTATTATTCTTATTTTTTATTGCTTTTATTACATCTTCCACTATTCTTTGGCAGGTAATCACCATTGAACCAGGAGTGTATGTCCCTTCTAATTCTGATTGTCCAGAGAGGTTTGTTATTGGTGTTTGTTGAATCATTGTGAATGTTCGTTGCTCACTACATGAAAAGGTTTTAACTCGTAGTAATGTGAATTTTTTGCAGGTATCAAGGCGTTGGGATAAGGATCGAGGACGAAATCCTTATTACCGAATCTGGCTATGAAGTACGTCTCTAGCTATGATGGTCTAATTTGTATTTGAATATTACTATTACTGTTTCATTCTCTTGTTCTTGTGACTCGTCTTATAACTAGACATGAAGGAGATTTATTTTTACTTCGATAGCTCTAGTTTCAACGTTCTCTTTGGCTGGAAATAGGTACTTACTGGATCAATACCGAAAGAAGTGAAGCAAATAGAGTCGTTACTGAACAATTTCAGTAACGGGGTGGTGGAAAGAGACGACTTTAGCATTGCCACTGCTGCTTCCAGCTAACGTAAAGAAGAAATCGACCAACCTGGGAAACGACGAGCATAAGCTATCTCCTCCTCTTTGTAATTTAGAAAAGCAACATTACATATAGGCATTCCTCCCATTTAGGTATGTTCTTTCCTTTACCATTTTTTGCTTCTTCCATGATATTAGTCATAGTTTCTTGCTTATTCTTTTCAATATTACATAAAGTTATTTTCCATTTTCTCTTCTGTAATTCAGATAGTAAATCATTTATGTTCTTGGTTGCCGTAATCCACACTCATCAATCCAGCCTCGGCCCTGTTGACAGTTGTGGGGCCGATGCTGAATTATGAGTGTGAGAGGTGGACCGGTGACATTGGGCTGGTTCCACCCCCAGTTCACCTTGAAATGGATATGCTCTTGGATGTTTTAAAACCAAAATTTGTAGCAAAAAAATAGTTATGGTTTTTCTTGTTTTTTAGGGCTGAAATTTGACTTGTTCAAGGCAATTAAATACTGCCCTAAAATTATTCCTAATTAATGACTAAAATTTTATTATTAGTTGTTAGTTGAGTAATAAATTAGAGGTATAATTAGAAAAATAACAATAAAGATGTATTGATTTCTTAAACGTGGCAAACAATTTGGGATGTCTAAAAAAATTAAATGTTGCAAACAATTTGGGACAAAGGTAGTACCGACAATCTGGTTGATGAGATATCTACTACTATCTCCGTTCCTAAATAATTGGTACATTTCACTTTTTTTTGTATTTCTAAATTATTTGATACATTTTAAAATTTGATGAACATTTGTCATATTTCTTCCAATTTTACTTTTAGTCAACTTTATTTAATATTTTAGTGTTTCTAACAATTCCATATTTATCCATGCACATCAAATCATACTTTAATTAGAGGTAATTTAGAATTTTTTGTAATTATTGTTTTCCAATCATTTTTTTAGTGTGTGTGAAAATATGAAACGTATCAATTATTTAGCAATCAATATACAGATTAGTTGACAAAGTTAATTAGCCTATAAGAAGATTAGGTAGAATATGGCTATTATCAATTTCATGCCTGTAAATGCAGAAATTGCTGATGAAACAGGAAAAATTGGTACTCAAGTCACTGAATCTTGATCCTCGTGGAAGATTAATAATGCATTTTTTGGGGGTTTAGTTTTGGTACTGGTATTCAGACATTAGTAGCCCAATTAATCTGGTTAGAATTTAGATATAATTTCCTCGTTTCCTTTTTAGTGTGTCCCGAATTGTTTATCCTCTTTCTAAATAATAGGTGAGTGGCTGGTTTAAAAGAATTAATTAAACGCATTCTAGACTTCTACTCGTGTATTGCCATTTAATTTACCAAAATTTTAATTTGCGTTGGAGAAAGTACTTTAACTGTCTCAGTAGGAATCCCTGAAAACACGCATAAAAAATTATCACTCCCTTGCACAATATATAACTTGAACTTGGAACCTTTGGGAGGCCTAATCTCAGACTAATGGAGGCAAGATCTCTTTTTGGAAAGGGAGTGTGTGCGGGTTGTTTATTTCAAGAATATGCTGGATTCAACCACCTGTACTTTTTTCGTTTGTTGTAATTAGAAAGAAGACAATTCACAGTTCAGATACTTAGTAAGGAGGAATAATCAAATTGAGTTTATGAATTTCTCTAGACGAATTTATGGGCCAATGAAAATTAATTATTGGGGACAGACATACCGTAAAACAGCAGTAGCCACATTGGCAGGAAAGATTACTAGACCTACAATAATTTTCCAGTAGAAAAAGTTTCCCAGTTTAGCCTTTGCCTAGTTAGGTCTTTGCATAAATGTTTGGCCATTATTAGTCATATCATCATCAAGTTTCTTGGAAGGTCAGGGGGTAGCCATGGTTGCTGAAGCAAAATCAAGGCTCCTTAAATTTACTGATGGATAAATTGAATTCAATAGGTGGGAGATGGTAGTTAGTACGAAATATACATTTTCTGCACTTGCATAACACATTCCGATATAAATATTTAGAAAAAGATAAACATGTGTTCTTCGGTAGACTCAACAGTTATTCGAAGAACAACAGTTTATTTTACTTAAAATCTTAACCATCGAATCAAGTGATTGAAAAGATTGAAATTGTATTCTGGATATTCAGAACGGACACTTGTTCCGCACTGAATCCTAAAACCTTTAAATGATCATTTTTTGAGAAGTCTCATTCAAAAAGTCATGACAATTATAAAGAAACCAATAGTGAGTTTCCTATATCATGTCATTTCCTCCCATACCCATGCCACTACTGCTTTCTCTATGGTTGGGTAATTAACTCATCCCAACTACATTACACATGCAACTTTATGATTCCTCTCATCCTTCCAACTACCTCCTACCTTCTTTAATTTCCCACCTATACTTTTTCAATTTTCTTTGCACAAGACTACATAATTGCCCGTTCATGTTCCACCATTTTGCCTTATATAGTTTGTTATGATACTTGTGTTCAAAATTGTTCATATTATTAAAATATGAGGAGAAAGATAATTCAGTGATAATGTGAAACATTTAGATCACAAGGTCCATACTAGAATTTTTCATATAATTTTTCTATATTGCTCAAAATTTTGCTCCAAGAGTCTTGAAATATTTTTTAAAAGTACAACTTGTTATACATGCATTGGCGGAGTCAGGAATTTGTCTTGGGGGCGAATTTCTTACCGAATTTTGTTTTTTTGGTGGGGGGGGAATATTGTATTTGTCCTCCCCCTCCCCCCAAAAAAAAACAAAATTCGATGAAATTCGCCCCTAAGACAAATCTCGACTCGCCAATGCATGTATAACAAGTTGTACTTTTTAAAAAATATTTCAAGACTCTTGGAGCAAAATTTTGAGCAATATAGAAAAATTATATGAAAAATTCTAGTATGGACCTTGTGATCTAAATGTTTTACATTATCACTGAATTAATACAATATTTATATGAAAATATCACAAAAAATAATTTTTTCCTATAAAAACTTCGTCGTTTCTGAAAATGTTGGTACCCTTAGCTCCACCACTGTATACATGTATTGTGAATTCTAAACAACTCGTCTATGAGTCAGAGAATGTTAGCACTATTTGCGTTGCACTTTCTCGAAATTATAAAATTCTGAATTCGACACGTATGTCCTATTTATAAATGGACCTTGTTAGGCTACTAAAATTATTGGCTAAAAGATTGACTAAAATAGTTTTTTGGACCTTTTTCCCCTTATAGTTGGGTGAATCCCTTATATCAGCAGGGGGGTAAGATAGTCATTTAACACCCTCAATTTGGGGGTTTAGGGTTTCTATCCCTAAAATTCTAGGAGTAAATCATTTTCTTTTATAAAAATTGAGTCTATATAAAAATAATTTTAGGTGTACAAACATTTGAGCGACTTGAATGAGTATGAGAAAACATAGGAAAGGGAATTAGCATGTGAAGGAACAAATTTGGTTTGTGAACCTACGCAAATAAAATGTCAGCAAGTTTGTTTTGACATGTGTTTTCGTGTCCTCAACGGCTCAACAATTACTTGCAATTCAAGAGATTTTAATAGTGGAAAAAAAAGGTCGTGTGTACAAGACTCTTTCATCAGTAGGGTGGTCTGGGAAGTTCCGATATACGCAGTTTTACTCTTATATTTTTTATAAAGAGATTGTTTTCAGGTTTCAAACCCGTAACCTAGCAAATATCAAGTAAACACTTGACCATCACACCAAACACGACCTTCTGATTTTAATAGTGAAACCTCTTTGGTAAATTATACTCTTAGTTACGACGACAATACACATGTTATGCTCTGAATCTGCAGGTTCATCACTCACGATTACCTACTAAACCACCGAACTCGCTATACCAAAAATGAATATACCAAAGTGATTTAAGCTCATATTATACAACACAATCTTCTTATACATATCTCATGTGGATTAAGAGTTTACTCACTACCTCTATAATTTCAGTTCGATGGTATGAATTGCGGAACATTATTTACATTTTATTTTTTAGTACAATTTCAGGAAATTATTATAATTTTAGTATATACTTAGAATATGAGACAAATAGTAAGGAGTAAGGAAGGGCTACAATTTTTTAGATGAACTATTTATTACTCCCTCCATTCCTAAATATAAGACTCTTTAGACAATTTGAGAAAATTAAAGAAGTTGTCATTTTCACCTAAACTTCCAATATTACCCCACCTTCCCTCTCTCTCACTAATACATCATAAAGAAAAGAAAGGAAAATGTTGTGGGTATAATTGAAATAAATTGTTGACAACTAATAAAAGAACCTTAAACGACAATTAATTTGGATACCTAGATATCTCCTAAACGACAATTAATAGGGAATGGAGGGAGTACATTGTTTACCACAAATAAAAGTTTCCTCTTCCAACAAAAAATTGGCCAACACCTAATAAATCACGTTTTAATTCTTTTATTTTATAAAGACACCATCCTTAAAATCACCTCTGCTAACTAATCAATCTGAACTTCTTAAATCCTCCAAGGCTTGTATTAGATAGCATTTTAGATCTCAAAATTCGTATTAAATTTTGTAAAAACTGAATTGTTAATGAGTAAAGATATATAATTAATTTTGAAATTTGAAATTTAAGAATATACATATTTCACTCATGTCTCATTTCCTTGCCACGTACTTACATTTCTATTTAGAGTTCCAACCTTTTCTATAGATGTTATAGATTTTGTTTTTGGAATAAAAAAATAGGTTCTTAATTTTATTTATTTTTTGGATGAAAAAAGACCGGCACTTCATAATTTGATGAGATTCACGCATAGAAGTGAGACAGAAGATCCGGTCTTTAAATATATAAAGAGATTAATTCAATCTTCTAAATTCACTTTAGGCAAGTAATATTAAACAAGCAGAGCAAATACCGCCAATGATACATTGGTCTAGTGCCCAAGGCTGAGGCGGTATCATGATGTAGAGGTCATGAGTTCGAATCCTCTCCACTTCTTGAATTTCTCTATTCCTTATAGTAGATAGGTCCCCTCCCCCATAAAAACAAAAAAATATATATTTAAAAAAAGCAGAGCAAACATCATTGATATTTTTTTCTAATAGATTGAAAGGGCATTTCCGTAAATTTCACACAACTCCAAGTGCAAACTCTTAAGACCACAGCTATATTAACCTCCATCCCAAACTATAGCCAACTCCATTATCTCTGTCTCCTTCATAAAGTAGAAGAAAAAAAAATCCCAAAAGTTCATTAAAATGTCTTTAGTAACAGATGAGATAAGGAAAAGTGCAACGGAATTCTACCGAGGCCACGAAATTTGTTCGGAGAAAACTAAGTTGTTGCTAAAAGAAGTTGGGTTACCAAATGGACTACTTCCATTACAAGACATGTTAGAATGTGGATATGTAAAAGAGACAGGCTTTGTTTGGCTAATTTCCAAGAAAAAAACAGATCACAAGTTTAAGAAGATTGGTAAGCCTGTTACATATGGAACTGAAGTCACAGCAATTGTTGAGCCAAACAAGATTAAGAAATTAACTGGGGTTAAAGCTAAGGAATTAATGATGTGGGTTACAATAAATGAGATTTATGTTGATCATCCATCTACTGGAAATATTCATTTCAAGACTCCTTCCGGTCTCGCCAGGACTTTTCCGGTCGATGCATTTGTGGTGGAGGAGAAGGAGAAGGTGGTGGAAGAGGCGAAAAACCCGGGAGAAGAGGCAGTGACGGAGGTGATTGTCGTTAATAAAGCTGTTATGGAAGTGAAGGAGGTTTAATTTAATATATCTGCGTTCTCGGAATTGAATGTTGAATTTTTTTAGTGGACGTTAAATTATAGACAGAGGAGTATTATTATTATTGACTATGCAAAAGAAGGTTTCTTAATTATAATTAATATTTTATTTACAATGAGATGAAGTTTGAATTAAGTAGTTTTAATATTATATGATCATGTTTTCTCTCTTGTTGCATGATCTGATATTAGAGTTGAATCATGGAAAATTGGAAATAAAATTTCTAGTCTTATCTAATTTGAAATGGTAAGGTTTTGGCAATATTATATGCTTAGTTATTTTCTAATCTTAAAGAAATTCTATTTTGTTCTTTGTAATACTATTTCCTCGGTTTAGGATCTTCTATCCCCATCTAATCTCTCATTTTCTATTATATTTGTAGATGTTATGTATCAAAATTTCTTCTTAAAACTTTACCCTTTTTTTAGATTATAGATTCTTTTTTTAAAGAAAAAGATATGCACTTGTCATCTTGTTAATATTGCGACATGCAATAAACCATAAATGTGACAGAATATCTGAACTGTCTCATTATTTGAAATGCCGCAGCTAATTCTGAGAAGGTAGATTTGACATCATGACATCCCTTCCTTTGTTTATTTTTATTTATTAAATTTGTTTTTATTTTCAAAAACTCAGTTTGTTGGTATGAAAATGTAAGTGAATCATCCAAAATCTCAATCATAGTTAATTAATAATATTTGTACGTTAAACTTACTTTCCTTGATTTTTTTTTAATAAATAACACAATAAGAAAGCTAGACAAAGCTGGTCACCCTAAATAATACCAGTCTTCTGTATTGAAATAACTTATTTTCTTCAATAAAAAATAAGGAAGCCAGATAAAATCACTTTAAATAACATCAATCCTTTTTTTTTTGGTCGAAAAGATAAATATATATAAAATAAGCAACAAGAAATCCCTAGCCCGGAGGGTAAGGTACAAAGTTACAGCTGGTCCTATCAAAAGATACATTTCGTCCATAACCCGCCAGTATAAGGCTAACAAAAGGTTGGATATGGAAAGAGGTATCTGAGATGGTCCTATTACAAAAAGCCCCACGGGCATCCCTCGCCACTAGTTGGCTAACATAAGAGGGTAAAGAGTGAAAAGTACACAAAACAGAGGTAGAAAGGCGTCCTCCTGCTTTTGCAAGCCAATCCGCACAGGCATTGGCTTCCCTAAAGATATGGGAGAGTAAACTCCGGAATCAAGCGCAAAAGTGCCCTGCAATCAGAAATGAGTGTAGATAGAGCATGTAGAAGGAGGTTAATAATAACAAGAGCAACGTCATGGGTGAGTACAAACATCAATCCTTTACTAATACATATTCTGGTTCATTAACTAGTATGCTACCTAAATTATCATAACTAGAGCAATGTGATTGATTAATTCACGCCCTTTAGTTCATTTTAATTAGATGACGTTGCTCCATGTGTAATAATTTCATTTATATATTAGAAGAATCAGAGTCTCTTATAATTAATTTTATCAAACATTAATCCTCCTCGTAGTTGCCTCAGATCAGAGAGTGTGCCTTGAGAAATTTTATCTTGGTAGGTGAGTAAGTTTAAAATTTACATTCAACCCAATACATACAATACACGTAGGAAAGAGAATTGACTTTTTGGCCTACGTGTATTGTATTAATTGGTTTGAATGTAACTTTTAAACTTTCTCATCTATCAGAATAATATTTCTCGTGTGCCTTTGTCACAAATCTCAAGTTAGATTTCATTTTAGTCACAAAATTAAGTTACTCAACTAGAAAATTAATTGTGGCCACCTTATATAAGTGGCATTTTCGTGCTATTAAAGAGGAAAATTACACCATTATAAACAGAGTCTTTGGTTGAATTTCAAATTTTATACTGTTTTCCACATAAATTGATTTAAGTTCACAAGTAAATTAGCAGCCACTATGGAACTATTTTGAACTGTTGGCTACTATAAAAGTTTTTTTTTTTTTTTAGTTTGAGATAGCTATAAAACTCATAATCTCGATCCGATTTTAATAAAATCATAAATATATAATTCTGGTTTTAATAAAAAAAGGCAAATATATAATTCTGGATCAAGAAAGTTGTAACCATGTCCTATGACATTTATCACAAAAATAGCATATTTTTTCAAGTCTCAAAAGAAGCAGTCCGGCTCTGTTGCGGAACACTTTAAGTTCTGAACGTGCGGAACAAATTTCAATTGTATAATGAAAAATTTGACAGTTGAAACTGATTTGAAAAAATATCCATTATGTTCCGAACATTTGTTAATCAAAATAAGCTTCATCTCCAAAGAATATGTGTTCATTAAGAGGCTAACAGGTGTTATCAAACATAAACACCAATAGTTAAAAATTTATTTCACATGTGCAGAATTTAAAGTGTTCCGCACTGGAACAGTGGTGAAAGGAAAAGAAAAGTATTCTGACCAACTATAGGCTTTAGGAAATGCTCACGATATCTTTCTTTTTATTTTATTTTTTAACTATATGCCATCGAAATTATGATTTTTTTGGCTGTTCTCATTCTTTATTTCTCAAAAAGGATTATGAGACAAGAAATGGGTTCATCTGAAAAAAGTTCTTTCGGAGCGTTTACGAGTTGGCCCAAGTAAAGCTTTAAAATTTGAAGATTAGAGCTCTAGCGCAGCTGGTTAGTGTTGTTATATGTCTCATCGTTCACGAATGTTCAAATCCTTCAATGGACATCAACTCTCATGAGATTTTCCTGCAGTTGTTGGCTATTTAGCTCCGTATAAAGAGCAGTATGGGTCACGCTGCGGGTCAACCGTAAAGCCGAAACTCGGATTAGTCACCACGTTAGAGGTGGACATCGGGTAACCAAAAAAAATAGAACAAGAATCAGCACTATGAGAGTAGTACTTGCTAATGCCATATTCCATACAATAAGATACCGTCTAAGAAAGAAGAAGTTAAGCAGCTTCAAGATGATACAGAGTAATGTGGTAAAATATACATTTGTTTGGAAGTTACAGAGTTGCAAAGCTGTTGCATTTGGATTCCTCATCGTTGCAACTTCAGAGCCTGTTAGGATGATCCATTTGACCAAAATGTTAAGAAAGTTTATCGTAGAAAGGAACAACATAAAAAATAACCGAACTTGAACCAGATCAAACACTTATCAAAATCAAAGAACGCGATAAAAAAATTCGAAGAAAAGCAAGTACCTGGGAAGGGATAACCCATTTTCCATCAATCCAGTCCTGGTGCTTCCTCAAATCAGAGTGTTTAAACACCAGTTCCTCATCAGTGCCCCTAAAATACACATTATATTTTTTGTTGCCCAGAACTTCAATAATGACTCCTACCCACCAACCATCATTGTATAGAGCGTCAACTTCTTCAAAAGCTTTGAAAGAGTCAGCAGCAAAACTTGGTGGACACGGTCGTATATGTAGGGTATCGGTGTCTTCTCTTAGGAGCTCCGTATCTTCATCATTCCTTAGGCTCTCATACTCAATCAAGTACTTATCGTCAGCCAATTGTTCGATGATCGTTGCAGCGAACCAAGCACCAGCGAAACCTTCTTCGTCACTACTAACTTCGACTCGTGTCCCTGGGGAAAACTTCTCCTGAACAACCTCTTTGCCAGGCTCCGGTTTAACAGGAATCGACATTTTCTGCATTTCGTTTAAAAATGAAAAAAAAAATACATAAAACAGGAATAGTAGTATACTAGTATAGAAGGAAACAAGCAACATCCCTTTATCCACCTCTCCACAAAAAACACTGAGAAGCTCGAAAAATAGCATCACTAAAGAACCTTGTAAGTTGTAACTATATCAAATTCTTAGATACAGTTAATGACTAAATTTTTTAAAAACACTTGATGGTGCAACTATATATATATATATATATATATATATATATATATATATATATATATATATATATATATATATATATATGAACCTTGTAATGCAGATAATACAATGAAATATGGTACAAGAAAATTTAGAAAGGCCAAAATCCAAAAAAATCAACGCGACACGAAGAGGACACCCATAACAGGTGTAAAATAGCATCTATAAATAATTTAACAAAGAAAAGAAGTGCAAGATATATATATATATATGAACCTTGTAATGCAGATAATACAATGAAATATGGTACAAGAAAATTTAGAAAGGCCAAAATCCAAAAAAATCAACGCGACACGAAGAGGACACCCATAACAGGTGTAAAATAGCATCTATAAATAATTTAACAAAGAAAAGAAGTGCAAGAACACAAATTTCCAATTCCAACATGCTCAAGGAGATGAAAGTCCGGTTCAGAAATTTTTTCCTTCAAAAGCAAAAGATAGAAGGTACTATAAACAGCGTCTACTTTTGATACGTGAAAGGATGCAGATTAAAACCCCTAGGATTATTCATGAGAATTTCCAAGAACAATGCACTTCATAGCAGAGCTAAACAGATCAAATTGAAGAAACTCACAAAGAGATTAGATTCTCTTGCCACAACGTAAAGTAAAACGGAAAGAATAAAGGACGATAACATCTACGACTCTAACATCAGTATAAAGAACTATGAGTTGAATTAACACCTTTGTACAACACTAAGATGCCAGAAAGTTGAGCACTTTATCTCAATTGTGCAAGAAAATAGCTGTTCTACATCATCTAGAGTCTTTGGCAAGCACTACTATCATGTGAGGAGCAATAAACTACTAAAGGGACTTTGACTCAAATAATATGCCTCCATATAATAAAGATCTTGAAAAACTACACTTTATCTGGTCAATTCACCTAGATAAACAATGCTACTTTAACTGGCTGTTGTATTACCTCGGTTTCTCATGTTTGTTAGCCTTTTATCTGCCCAAGATTACAGCTACTGATCTTTCCAACCATGTCAATGGTTCATTTCCAAAGAAGCTTAATTAAAACAAAGTCCAACAGACAACAACAGCAATACAACAATAACGTAACCCGGTATGAGGGGGTATGACGGTGTGACGAGGGATAGATAAGAGACGGACCTAACATTTGACAATAAATGCACAAAGTGGTTGCTCCCAGTATACCTGAAACATATGTATTAGAGACTCAATGAATGCACACAGTAGATGCTCCCAGAATATTACTAAAACAGTAGTCCATCTATACCATCACGTTTGCTACGAAATCCTGTTTCAAATCAAAGCCAAAAGGCACAAGAGAGGGCAAACTCAAGAACCCTTTTGATTTATTTACACATTGTTATACTTCTTTCATTCAACCTACAGAGCATTTATGTGCACCAAATGCTAAAATCTTTAAAACAAGTATACTTGTGGCAGCAATTTTGAGAGCGAACACAAAAATTCAAGTTTAAGACCTAAGAATCCTGGCACAAACAATTCAACCTTTTACAAAACCCTGAACAAAACCCAGAAATTATCAAACTCAGTATTACCTGATCTTCTGATTCCACCTCCGATGGTGGGTCCCAGCGGTCGTGCAGCCACTCACGGTGGAGCCGGATATCACGCCGGCTAAACACCATTTGTTCTCTGTTATCCCTAAAATACACAGCAAATCTCTCATCCTTTAAAACCTTCGTGATCACGCCTTCCCACCATCCATCGTTATACAAGCAATCAACGTCTTCGTTTAGGGAGAAATTCCGGTCAGCCGACTCCCGAGGCGGCAATGGTCGGAGCTGTACGGCGTTCACCTCCTCTCTCAGCCTCTGTTTTCCGTCCTCATCCATTAAAGCCTTGTACTCGACCAGTATCTTGTTGTCCTTCTTCTTGAGTTGCCGGACGACGGTGCCCTCGTACCATGATCCCCGGAAACCGTCGTCGTCGCTGCTGATTTCGACAGGGGTACCTGGTTTGAAGGTTTTCGCGATCACATCTTTGAAATTCTTGGAGGCCATTTTCGTCTTGAGGAAAAGAAATAAGAGCTGTCAGGATTTTTATGACTTAGTTTGGGAAAGGAGGGAAGAGAAAAACAGCCATTCGTGGGACAGAATGGTTATACAATGACATAATTTTTTTCTTAAATAATATTTTTATCCAGGACGAAAGTCCTGTGGGACCCATTCCTTCATGAGCTGATGTGACACTTTTCAAACGCGCATTGCCACATCAGTGAAGACGGCGACTTCCGTATTCAACCTCCAGAAAATTTTCAAATCTAAAAATGATGGGCAACTGAAATTGGTTGGTAAATGAAATTGACTACCTATATGAACTAGTACTTCTTTAGCTAAAAAAAGTAGGAAGAACTTAAATGACATGATAATAATTTAATATTATTAGCAATAATAAGGACACTTCAATTCATTGATGAAAAACTAAAGTTATTTAATCCTACACAGCTCATTAAAATTTTGACCTAATCTAGTGGCCACTCACGTATTTGCAGACGATAATGTTTTTCGGCTAAATAAAATTAATTAAAAATTGTTAAAAATTCAAATTATACGTTATTCATCCTATGTTAATATAAGAGATTTAATGATATTTTTACCATTTAAACTTAATTTAGTTAATAAATTAGCTAAGTATTTAACTCAATAGCTTTACCATTTATGGAAATAATTTCTCAACACAATAATTTCTTGGAAAATGCTTCACTACTAGAATTTTGGGGATAGAAATCCTAAATCTTCAAATTGAGGGTGTTAAATGACTATCTTTCCCCCTGCTGGTATAAGGGATTCGCCCAATTATAAGGGCAAAAAGGTCCGAAAAAATATTTTAGTCAATGTTTTAGCTAATAATTCTAGTAGCCTAACAAGGTTCTAATTTCTTACATGCATAGCTTAGGCCACACTATACATGAATAATTTATTGAAAGATGGGGGGAATTTTACTCAATTTAATTAACAATCCAGATAAATCTCCAAAATTACACTCAAGTGTTATTTTATTTTTTTGGGGGTGACACATTACATAATAAACATCATAAATAAATTAAGACAAAAGCTCCCACAAAAGAAAAAAAACCAAACAATTAAATAAGATAAAAATTAAGAAACAAAGTCTTTGATTATTAAGTCCTAGATTCCATCATTGTTTTGACAGTGCTGAGATTCATGGGATGCATGTACTTGGAATCACCAGTAAAGATCTGTTGAACAATAATTATATTGGCTCTCTCTGAAGGATAGAATGGATCCCAAAATACATAAATATCTCTATTGGTACACAAGTTTGATAAAGTTGTGCATAGACCAATTCCATTGTATGGACCTTGTCCACAACATGCTATTTTTTATGTAACAAATCCTGCAAAAAAGCATCAAAACACATATCTTCCACATCTCTCCACATGCATGTGTGAATGTTTGTACATGTATATTATGATTAAGTTAATTCTGGTTATGGTACTAATAGTGCTTTATTAGTACGGTATACAATTAATTTTAGTTGTTAATTGTTTGATCCGACAATTGAAATAGCTGTTTAAGAATAAATACTTCTAATTAGTTATCTCAATTGTCAGATTAAATGAGTGTATATGCCTACTTTTTTTTAACATATAAAATCGGTTCAATAATATGAGCATAACATATAAAATCGGTTCAATAATATGAGTGTATATGCCTACTTTTTTTGAAGCATGTATGTTAAATTATTATCATGTCATTTAAGTTCTTCCTACTTCTTTTTAGCTAAAGAAGTACTAGTTCACATAGGTAGTCAATTTCATGTACCAACTAATTTCAGCTGCCCATCATTTTTAGATTTGGAAATTTTCTAGAGGTTCCGTCCTCAGCTGACGTGGCAAGGCACGTCTGGAATATGTCACGTCTGGACAGAAATATTGTCCCAAAAAAATTCATGTCATAGTATGACCATTCTACCCAACCAATGTCAGTCTAATGCAATGCCCGAGAAAGACAGACCAACTGTAGTATAAAATAAGTGTTTTTCGTACAGTGCAAAACACGTGTAAAGCAAGTTTATTTCGCACGATGTAAAACACGTGTAAACAATATAAAAAATTCTAAATTATGTAAATAATAATAAAGTGAGATGATTTCTTCCTAATTGATTAGTCGTGCACGCACGTGCGTTGTCAAATGTCGAACTTTTCATCCAACGATTGAGAAAGGAATATACACTCAGTTCTTAAGGGAATTAGTGTTCTTTCTCAACAAAAAACACAGCTATATTACCTAGATTACAAGGAATTTTTTAAAATTTCGTTATCATATATATTATACTTGTCAAACAAAATTTCATAACAAAATACGAGATTGAAAACGGATTGAGCTCAGCTTCCGCCTGTTTCCACAAGGCAAGAAAATGTTCAAGCTTCCTTACTAGATACAGTTTCTACAGACAAGTCGAATGCCTTTTTGGCTATACTTTTGTGTTTATGTAGTAGTATCAACCATGTAGAGCATGATGAGCCATGTCAAGATTCTTACTGTTCATTTTTTCAATATGGTAAACAGGTCATTCTCTTGCCAACTTATCTATTGAAATTCTGTAATCCCTCCTCCATCTGCCCATTTGTTAGCTAACTTGTGTCTTTTATGAGCTGTGTTTCCTAAGATGTGTTCAACTAAGAGTTCATCATATAGTTCAGGAAAATAATAAAGAAATAAATAATTTATGGAATCTGTAGTTTTGTAGTTCAAATGAGTTGACATAGGTATAGACAGCGCCGGATCTATGCACGGCAAAGTGGTGCAATTGCACCACCAGAATTTTTTTGTTTTGCCCTTTTTATTGCCCCTCCAAGAATTTTATCAGTTTCGCCCCCAGATTTGCACCATCAGATTTCGATTTACACCACTAGATTTTGACTCCTGCGTCCGGCTATGGGTATAGATAAAAAAAGATAAAAAGTAAGAAATTAGGAAATACCAATAGCATTTGCTTGAAAACCCGAAGTGCACCATAGGCATCACCATGATGAGTGTAGCCAGCAATCAAAATTGTCCAGGACCAGGGCCGGCCCTGAGGGGGCTGGGGGCGACCGCCCAGGGCCCCGGAATTTTAGGGGCCCCCAAATGTTAAATTTTTTTTTTATATATATATATATATATATTATGTATAAAGTTATAGACAAGAAATAGCTTTATTGCAATGGTAGAGTGCACAATAAACATCAAAGAGGTCCTGGGATCAAATCCTTGCGTTTGTGTTTTTTTAGTGAATTTACTCAATGTCCTTTGCTGTGTTGGCGCCTTTGTTGGTTGACGTAAATAAAATTTTTATTGTTTATATTAGGGGCCCCATTTTCAATTTTCGCCCCGGGCCCTAAAAATGTCAGGACCGGCCCTGTCCAGGACACGGCGCTCTTGGCTCTAATTTCTTGAAACATTAAGTATGTTTCTTTCATAGTTTCGCAACATGTAGCATACAAATCTAAGAGGGCATTCTCAACGTACATGCACCCATACATTCCGTACTTGAGCACCAAACCATGAACCAAAGAGCCACAAAGTCGGGATTTCATGCTTTTACAAGCTTTAAGAGCACTAGAAAATGTGTACTCATTAGGTTCTACTACATCTGTACATTGCCTAAGCATCTCACAGAATACTGATTTCTGTCCATGCACGCCTGTGGAAGTTGCAAGAACTGTAACCAGCAATCATGATTGTCCATGCAACCACATCTCTTTCAGGCATTTCATCGAACAGCATGCGAGCTTCATGTACTTGGCCTTTTTCGAAGTATGATTTGATCACATTAGTGGCCAAAACTGAAGGAGGTTTCGGTAAAAATGGCTGGCTGATCAAATGGGTCGGACTGGATTGGGTCCAGTAAAGTCAGTTCATGATTGCTTGAGGAATTTGACGGCAGTGAGTGGTGGATATTAGTTTTCTTGAACTCATCTTCTCTGCATTTGAGAAGACAAAATCTTGCAACAGCCAATGAATTCTTGTGGCCAGTGGCGGAGGATACAAGGGGCAGGGGGGCCCTGGATTTTCAATTTTTTTATATACTAGGTATATATATTTAACTGTTCAGAAAAAAATAGATTTTTTTCATACTACTACTTCCCAAAAAATTTTTTTTTATGATACACACCGAAATATACCATTTAGAAATTTTTACAATCGCTTTTGTCCACCAATGTTGAAGATTAGTAGAAGAAATGAAGATCGTTCAAGCTTCTTTCAGTTGCAAAGCAGAAAGATCAAGCAAAAGAGAATAAAAAGAGCTGCAAAAAATGCTAAGGAAAAGGAAGAATTGACTTTCATGATGTGGGATCAAGATTTACGCATTGGGCCAAAAAAGAATTAAGTAAAATAGGTCCCACTTTTCCTCGTAAATAAAATAAATTTCGAGTATGTATGTTAAGCGATTTAGGGTTAAAATCGGGGTAAAAAACTCATTCGATGAGCTGATGAAGAATCAAAAAAAAAATTCCGGGGCCGCTGCCCCCGGACCCCCCTCTTCCGCTAACCTAAGACTTTGTATATGTCGTTTAAATTCAATTTTTCTAAAAAAATATATAATTCTACCTCAAATATATCATTTTACACCGTAAGCAAAAATTTAGTTCGGCCCCCTCTAAATTCAAATCCTGGCTCCGCCACTGCTTGTGGCAAAGACTTCGAATCATTGAGACAACAGATTCTTATGGAATAGTCTTTTCTAATGTCTGTTGCATCATCTGCCAAAGTTGTCCTATAGTGATGTTCTGTCAGTTAATGTCGGAGGTGCGAACTTGTCTCATTGTTTCATCTGCTAATTCTTTTGTAACAGAATTAAAAAAAAAACTTATTTTAGACTAATATCATCAATCTGATTAATGATATTTTAATCTTTTGCACATTCGATCAAAGTGCTTTTCCAAATCCTTTAGCCTGATAGAGCATTGTTTCATTTTTTAAAAATCCTGGCAATGGTAATATGATGATCTGCTTCACCAAGAAGAGGGAGAGGGGGTTAGATGAGAAGAGGAACAACATTATAAAGATTGAGATTTAAGGAATCCCAGTATTTATATCTAGTGAATCTGTCTGTGTACAAGATAGAACAATAAAAGTAATGTAAAAATTTACATCAAACTGCTGAGGAGCCGATTATCGGTTTTTTCATGGCTCTCCCTAAGCTAAGTGTTTAATATTCCTATATGGTTACCAAATTTTTCTCTGATTGATCAAAGCTACTACAAATGAATCAATTACAAATTTTTCTAGTAATATCAGATCGAACCTATTCGAGTATTAAAATGTTTTGGAGATGGAAAAAAGGTCTCCCCTTGAATTTGTTTTTGGTATA
This sequence comes from Vinca minor, assembly GCA_026122235.1. NCBI lineage: Eukaryota > Viridiplantae > Streptophyta > Magnoliopsida > Gentianales > Apocynaceae > Vinca > Vinca minor. The sequence continues at coordinate 4,620,586 of JAOCZM010000201.1, read as the reverse complement.
AGCTACAGGCATTTCTGGAAAATGAATGATTTCTAGACGAGGATTTGAGACCTGGCAGCAACCCGAGAGCATTTCATCCTTCGTCCAGATTTGTTAAGAGCACATACGCATATCTCAAGAAGCTCATAGTCTTCTTCCCAGAAGAGGGCCGAGGCCTTTTCTGGATTTTCCAGTAGCATTTTAGATGTCAGATATCCGGCTATAGTCCATGTCTGGTATAGACGGGATTGCTTTCCAATAAACTTTCCATGTCTTGTGTCATAATATTCAGGCCAACGGTCTCCTGGAAGCCTCTTTTCTACTAAATCAACAGCCTTTCTAGCTAAATCCGCCCTGCCCATCTTCATGCATGCCAATGTGAACTGAGAAAACCAAGCAGAACGTAAATTATAGAAGAAACCATGAGCACGCACTCCTGAAATTCAAATCAAGACAGGCTCCTCCGAGTAACAAGCAAAAAGAAATTTATCATCTACAATTGCTCCTATTTACAACTACTGCAATTCAAAATCTGAACTAATTTTTAGGCCACGGTATTAACACAGGTTTCCTTTTTTCTTAATTATTATATAGGAGCAGACGAAGTTGAACTCGAGACCTATTGTTCTGAGTTGGAAGTGTACCAGGTTTCCTTCAAAAAACATTACATTGGACAGAAGTAAAACCTCATTCAAAATAAGGTTCAAGTTAAGATATAGAGCTAATAAACAATAGTGCCAAACTTTTGCATATATATGTTTGAGAAAATAGTATTGAAGAACAAAGAAAGCTAACAGAAAGCATACATAGTATTGTAATATGATCTAACATATACCTGCCATAGAAGGGTAGGCCATGATCCACCATTGTGATAAGACCAAGGTCTGAAAAGAAAGCCGCATAAAAAAAAAATTTAATTTTCAGATTTCAGAGCATAAGCTATATAATATAAAGAATGTCGGTATATATAAAACTGTTAAGAACTTACGTATTCTTTGGATCGCTACCGGTGATAATACGCCACTCGTCATACTCCAGAGCAGGGTAACATATCTTAAGAGGCATGCTCCCAACAATGTCATCCCATTTAGCTTCAATCAGATTTAGAATAGCCTCATTCTGTCTTGGAGTACCCAAAGATGAAACAATGGACCAGAGATTTCCGAGCGTGAAGAACCTGAAGTCCATATGAGCTGGTTGCAGATTCCCTATTAGATAACCACCTTCCTCTGGAATCCAATCCGTCAACCAAAAAGGTATTTGTTCAGGATAGATGTTAAATTTGTTGATGGCTTCTGTAGAGTATTCCTCTGTCTTATATCTGTATATCTCATTTATCTTCTTCATATCAACGAAATAATATTCTCTGACGTGAAATGACAGTGCACTGAGTCTATTGTTAATGGCTCTTACTAAATTCCTGGATCCTTCATCCAGTGCAAGCATCTCACGGGAGCAACGAAGAGCTGAGTAAAACAAGGCCTGCAGAATACAAGCTTGCATTTATGACATCAACTACTGTCTAAAGCTCGAAATAAAGAGAAACACTAAACGTTATAAAACAATGCAGGAACTGGAGATAGACATTTTTCCTATTACAACCTTAAGGAATTTAGTTCCCCATTAACTCTCAATTACCAACCTCTCCCCTTTCTCTATAACATAATATTATGAGCAAGGTTAATTTTACAAACATTTCCTCAAAAGTTGGAAAAAGATGGAAAAGGTAAAAAGACTTCTATTATGAAACGGAGGGAGTTAACTTGAATGAACCTCTTAAGAGGCTTCTTTGAACACAAATCCACTTGATTTTAGTACAAAAAGCAGAATTTAGACCATACAAACAAGAAATGAGCCAGGCTCCACTAGAAAATCTTGTAAAACTAAAGAAATATTACTCCAGTGCTACTAAAGAATTATTCGAAATGGCAAAAGAATACAAAAAAGTACATTGTGCTATTGATAAAATAATTAATGGATGGCCACGAAAAATGAACTTACCTGAATTTCCAATGGATGGCCATGAATGCCCATTCGCCAATCAATCATACAGGAACCATCAGTAACAAGTAAAGTAGGAAACATGTCAAACCCATCAGACAAACACAAGTTCAGAACCAATTTTATGCCTGTCTGAACATCTACTCTTTCCTGCAGGGTGTAGTCACCAGTGAGCTTACCATAAGCCCTCAACATAATAATCCACCATAATCCTATACAGAAGAAAAAAAAATCAGAAAATAGGAATATTTTAGTCTCCTACTGCGCAACAAAGAGCAAGCACTCACGGCTGCTAGGTTCTCATTAATAGTATAAGAAATAAAACGGCCAAGGAGCCATAATCAAGAATGAAGATATTTTCAAATTATATTAACAGTAAAGTTGCCATTACAGAGAAATAGACATTACCAGAGTCAACTGGTGCAACACGGCCAATAGCAGACTCCCCAAAATCAGGGTCTAAAACTTCTTCAAACTTGTTCTCATCAAGAGGAACGGTTCTTACTTTGAAACTTGCTGGCATCAATCCCTGCCCTGGACTGTAACAGTCGACTGTTTTCTCCCAACTCTACAAATACACGGGAAAAGTCAAGAATAAGGAAGAAATGAATCCTGTCCTCAAAATGCTACATAAGGCATATGCTTTTAGAATCATGGAAACATGATCACTGTTTCATACGATGAAGTTGACCGTATCAACTCCACACCTATGTGTTTTTCTTACGTAAAATTTCCATGTAATTTGAGAAGAAAAACAAAAGGAAAGATTAAAAAATTCAAAAGGCCGTAAAATGTTGGCAAGCTTAGTTCTAAGTTTCGATATATAAAAGACAATATGAAAGTTCAGTCAAAATGGATCATTTCTATCTAGTAAGCTAATAAGGATGTTTTCTATACTTCCTCTTAATGCATTCTAATCTATATAAAAAAACTACCTAGTAATTAAGAAGTAAAAAAACCAACAGCATCCAAATTCTATAAAAACATCCTAACAAAGCAAAATCAACATGTCCAAATATGAGGAAACAACAAAGCAACAATCCTATCTCCATCCATTCAACATACAAATGCAATATGAAAGATATATTCATACAAGTTCATAAAAAACCCTTCTTAAGATCATAAACAACAACAGGAAACCAATAAAATCAACAAATTACCTGCAATTGAAGAGTATGAAGGAGGAAATTCCTGACGATTTCCGCCTCTCCTTTGAGCAAAAAGGCAAGGGCTGATGGAACAAAGTCTCTTATGAAAACCTGATCATAATTAAGTGGAACCTTATCATTAGGGCAATTTGCAGCCAAAGTCCCAATAGGGCTTCCACAATATGAAACCACAACATTATGCAAAAGCTTCCATGCTTCCTTTTCAATCTGAGACTCCTCTCTAGCAGCAGTTTTCACCCCTTTAACTTCCTCTTTATCTACAATTCTCACAGTTTCATCATCATTCTTACCCACCACAAAATTATCATTATTTTCAGTACTACCACCACCGCCGTCATCATCAGCAATTTTTTCATTGGTACCCTTATTAATGTGAATCTTTTCCACATCCAAAGGCTTCACATCTAGCCCACCCTGAACATAAATCCTCTCAAAATTCTTATCATTATTAATCCTTGTTTCAACAGATGTTGAAAAATTCCTAATATCAGATGCAATATTATTAGCAACCAATAAAAATCCTCTCTTGGTTCCAAATCTACCATCACAACAAGAAGATGGTGAAAACACCCTTGATTGACCCCAAGATAAACTGGGATTCAAAAAAGATCTCTGCTTTTGCTTCAAAATGCTCCTAAAACTCAAAATTGATCCATTTCTGCTGTGAAAAAATTGGTTCTTTATGGGACTAAATGGATAATTTGTTGAATTTAGAACACAGGGTTCTTTAAATTTAGGTAAAGGGATGCCAAGAAAAGATGAATTTCTTAGTGGGATTGGAATTCTACAACAGGGCTTCATGGCTAAAAAGCTAATAGATTTCATCAGGATAAGTTCGATCTTTCAAGAAAACTAAATTTTTTTGGGGATTTTTTTCACCCTTTTCTTCTGGTATTATTATAATTTATCTTTTTGTGTTCAATCACACAAAAAGAAGAAAGAACAAAAACAAATTTGGCGTGTAAAGATTGAAAGTGAAATGAATTTATTGAATGAGGAATGGAAAAAAAATTGCGTGGGAGGAGAGTTTTTCTTGGGAACAAGGATTGGTTATTTGACAGCCCGTCACTAATTTATATTGGTTGGTTAGTTGGTTTATGAAAAAATAAATAATCAAAACAAAAAGAGAAAAGAATTGCAGTGCCTTTCCAAATTGGGACTTTTATTTTATTTTATTTTTCAAAGAAATTTTTTTTTTTGCTAAATAAGAAATTATCCATTAATCATAAAATAGCCGTAACCATTACAATCAAAAGATAAAAAGAAAATACAAGAAAGTAAAAGTTATACAATAGTGTAGACCACCATGATAACAGATAAAAGTCCACAACCCGGACTAGGTTGAAAGAAAGTTTCTTGTATGGAAGTATACTGAGTAAATGGCGTCGAAAGTAAGATCTATCATTTCCGGTCGAATGTCAAACATTCAGTATATACTTAATATTTTTGTTGGCATATCAAAAATTTGATAGTCCAAATTTTTAAAAGTTAATATTTGTTATGCTTTTTAGAATACATTAGTGTAAGAAACATGTTTTGGACATATATTCATGAAAAGGGCAAACATGTTACATAGGTATGTAACATCTGTCGAGTAGCGTTAGTATATAATGACATTTTTAACGTTTTGCACCATTTACGGTATACCATTTGAATATTGATGATATGTTGGCATACTTCACAAAATTTACAAATATGCGACATATCATTATTCTTTTTGCACTTTGCAGAATTTTAACTATTATATTTGACTGAGAGTCCTCAACTCTTACTAATTGAGGAAGATCTCGACATGGTATTACTTAGCCAATACTCCTCTTTTGATTATTTGAAGTTTTGATATCATGTAGCTGATATGGTTCTTATTAAAGAATTTAAATCACCCTTAATTTAATGCTTCAAATGTCCAAAATTTATAGATAAGTTTTAAATGATTTGAAGTTTTGAGTTCTTGGTAAGTTTAATGTGATCATTTTGATATTGGAAGTGTTTCCTAAATTTATGCTAATTACATCTTACATTCTAAGTTTGGTTTTTGCTACATGTCTCGAGTCTAGGTGGAGTTTTGGACATGGTTTTAGCGCCATTTAATTTTATCCTACACGTTGAAAATAAATTTTCAAATTTGACGATTAAGATTTAAAAAAAAATGAAGAACATATATTATTCCTTAGAAACACATTGTACTGAAAGAAAATGACCACATATTCAGTGTTTAAAATAAATATGTATTCTCTTTTAAAAAATATCAACGGTCAATTTTGATTCAATTGCTAAAATTTATTTCACGTGCAAATATAACATTCCGCACTCAGTGCTGTGCTGGATTGCCACTTTTTTTTTTTTTTTTTTTTTTATGGGGGCGGGGATATGGGAATCGATCCCAGGATCTTATCCATGGGATGTGATGCCTTTTCCACTGGGGCAATCGTTTCCCATATACCACTGGGGATATGGGATTGCCACTTGCATATTGGGATTGGGAAAAATGGAAATGTACAAAACTGAAAACGACAATTTTCTTGTGCGTTGCGGCTCCACTGTAGAATAGTTTAAGTTTTGCACGTTCGAAATTTAATTTCGTCCGTTAAATTAAAATTTTAATAATTAAAATTAATTTAAAATTAATACATATCACAATTTTACAACATCTGTAGTGGCTTTTTAAGAATTCGTACTGTTTTTTATAACAAAATGACTCAAAGTATACTACACAATGAAAAACTACACATTCAGATAAGGCCAAGCCAGCGACGTGTTTGACTTTTCAACCACGAGTTCAATGCCAAATTGAAAGCCGAAAGGCTCTGGTTAATCCTCCAGTCAAGCATCACCACGTGTCACCTTGGAATAACTTGAAACAAAATTTTGTCGTCGTGGAAAGCCACGTTGGAAAGCAACAGGTAAAGTGCAACCAAGAACTTATTATCAGACCATTTCTCATAAAAGAAAATGAGAAAAATGTTTCAAACACCAATCTTATTTTTCATTGAATGTCTGGAGCAATTTCAAGCAGGTTAATGAATATCTAGAATCGTCAACCCTTCCCATTTTCTCTCTCTTCTCTCTCTTCCTCCCTTCCTTCCTGCGGCTTTCTTTCCCTCTACTGCTGGCCAGATTTGGCCATTGGCTCCGGCCAATGGTCAAATCTTGATCCTTTTGTTCCGTTATTATTACCCTATTTTGTACTACCTAATCATACGTAAACCTTTTTGTAGAGTTTTTTTCTTCAAGATTCAAGACACAGTAGTTAGATGAGTCTCGGATCTTTACAGATCTAGACTTTTTTTCTATGTTTCTGTGAGGATCCTTTCAACCCGGACTGATCTCGCTCTTTATCAACTTTCTACATCTTCCCGAGCAATTTGTAGGACGGCTGATACGCCCACTGGTCCCCTATAAATTGTCGACCCCCTAGCGAAGATGTTGAAAGTGATATTCTCCCCGTCCCCCGTGGCTCAAGAATTGCGATGAAGACGCTTTGAAGACGAAGATTATGTATTTGCTTTATTTTTCTAGCTTTTTCTAGTTTTTTTTCCTAACCATCCAAGTTTTTCTTGGACGTGTCTTTTGTCTGTTATCTCGATTTTTTTAAATCATCAGTATAACTTTTACTTTCTGTACTTTTCGCATTTTCTATCGATCAGTAATTGGGCTTAGCTTTATTTCGTGATTAATGAAATCAGAATTTATTTAGCAAAAAAAAAAAAAAAATCTTATTTTTCATTCTTCTATTTTTTTTGGTTTGATAAATAATTTTTTTCCGATCTTATACAAACATATTTTCGCTAATGACTGGACTATCCTTCTAATGTTATTTGTGATCTACTTAGCCGTCAATCTTTACTTTGGAATACCTTAAAGAGTGACAGTTATAACCAACTAAGCTAAAATCACTTTAGCATTTCACAATTACTATATAATCGGACCGCAACCTGCCGGAACTATTAAAGGCTTACTTGTTCCAAGGCCCAAGTTTACATTAGTTCGCAATCTGGTCCATAACCCAATAAACTATAGCCCAATTCTTTTTTTTTATTTTTTTTATTAAGGCCCGATCACTCAAAGCCTTATAAAAAATATTTTTACAACCCTAGATTTGGGACAACTGGTTGGAACTGTTATATATTTCACTATTGACTAATATTTGATTTTCTCGGTGGACATCGACTCTCGTGTGAATTTCTCGGAGTGATAGCCTCTGTTCACAAAGAGTAATATTTGCCAGACCCTCCACGCTAGGGGTCACTCTACTAGCCAAAATCAAACCGCAGGCCCATCCCGAATTAGTCACCACGTGGTGGACATCGAATACCCCTCGGGGTCAACCAAAAAAAAAAAAAAACATTTTTCGCAAGATTTTCATAAATTTCTTTCCAAGTAGGATCGAATCGTTTATTAAAAGAAAATATATGTTGTTATTTTCACAATAAGAATATTTGTAAGGGTTCTTTTAGAAATTACGAAAACAAGGAAACCCAAATCATCAAACCTTCAAAGCTTGAATGAATTTTTTTATCTACTTCTAGAAGAACTACAGAATAAGAAGATTAATAGCAGAAGAAGAGCTTCCGTAATCTCTTGAAAAAATGGATCTAAACCCTGTATGTATAATCACACTTTATTTCTTTCTCATTCGTATAATTATTTGAATTTTTCTTTCAGTTTCTTATTGAAATCATGATAGAATTACTGCTTCTCATTTTACTGAAGATTTAATTATTATCTTGAAACTCTTTTAAGGTTATGGTTGTTTATTGAAGGAATTCTCCGTTTCGGATCTGTTAATGTGAAATTAAAAATGTTCAGTAAACCTGTTTTATCTTTGATTTATGTGAATAAAATTGATTTATGGTTTCTGGTATTTTATGTTCTTGGCCTTCTCTGATGCCTTTTGGCTTTGATTTGAGGGAATTATTAAACGTGATGGAATAGGGGACTACTATTTCAATAGTATTATGTGAACATACACTATGCACATTCATTGCCAAATGTTAGGTCAGTCCCCCAATCCATATGTTTCAGTGGTATTCTGGGAGCAATCACTTTGTGCATTTGTTGCCAAAGGTTGGGTCTGTCTCCTATCCATTCCCCCGCCCATATCCCCAATTATTGGGGAATTAATGGGTTATTGTTGTTGTTGATTGCGGTATGGAAGTTGGGATTTCAATGATAAAAGTGCATGAGATGTTGATTGGATTTCTAGTTTTCACAAAATTTCTTTTTGTAATGACTCTGAAGTATGCTTGGGAGATTGTGGGATGTGGATCTTTCTAGTTAGCCGTAAAGTGCATAGATTCTGGAGTGGATGAGATATTGATCGGATTGCTAGCTTTCCCGGCATTTATGTTGTAATGACTCTGAAGTATGCTTAGGAGACGTTGGGAGCTGTAGATTTCTAGTTAGCGCCATAGTTTCTCATGTTATTTGATAGGATCAATCTTGATCAGGACATGTATCTCTTTCTATATATCCCTTGCTGAAACCAAACAAGCAAAACCGTAATACCTGCTCGTAACCAAACATGCAAGATAATTTATTTGAGCATTGTTTTCTAGTTCCTTATTTGCTTTCTGTGCTCCTCAGCCTGCAGGGGAGAACTATGCTCATCCCAACATCTGTTTCTTCCATGTGCTCTTCAAGGTATATAATGCTACGTTCCTGATATTAATTCGTTTAGTTTTTGTATTGAAATTACTCTTACAAACCAATATGTTTGTGTTATTGCATAGGCTGCAGCTTTGGCCTTTTACATCCTTTCAGCTCTATTCGTTGACAATTTCGTCATCATTTTTGTGGTTACTGTACTTCTTGCTGCCCTTGATTTTTGGGTGGTTAAGAATGTGAGTGGGCGTATCCTGGTGGGTTTAAGGTGGTGGAATGAAATTAATGATCTGGGTGAAAGTGTTTGGAGATTTGAATGCCTTGACCAGGAGGTAGGCGATCAATCAAATTTTGTAACCTTGATATGCATCTTTGATGTTGTTGCTATATCCTTTCTTTAGAAGCACTTTATGTATCTACTTGTATTATTTCTGGTGTTGACTGTTCTTTGCTTGACTTGCTCGTGATATTCATTGGAAATTGGCTGCAGTCAATGGCTCGGATGAACAAGAAGGATTCATGGCTCTTCTGGTGGACTTTATATCTTTCTGTAAGTAAAGAATGTCTGAGTGCAGCTTAAGTGTCTTGTTGTTCGTAGTTAAAAAAGAAATCTTCTCTGAAGAAGTATTAGGCTTGCCTTTTGCAAAAGGGTCATTCCCTCTAAATCATATTACTGATATGATTTATTATCTACAAGAAGTTAAATGCACCATGTCTACTGTGATGAAATACCAAGTGTGATGTCGAAAGTTTTAAAAGACATCTTGACTTGCACTTATTTCAAGTCTGAAGCATTTAAGCTATACTTGACGTTCCTTATCTTGCATCTACATTTAGCATGTGGATTTGGCAAGTATGAATGCAAGATCTTGTTGTTCATTTGCAATTACATCTAAATGTCCACTGTTTTGCTGCAGGCGGTTGCTTGGATATTTCTTGCAATATTCTCTCTCATAAGGTTCCAGGCTGATTATCTTCTAGTTATTGGAGTTTGTTTGACCCTCAGCATTGCAAACATAGTTGGCTTCACTAGATGCCGAAAAGGTATACCGATCAACTGCCTTTTTCTCTTATGAAGATACAGTAGCTTCCAACACAATCTGCCTGCATCATATTCTTGTTGTTTTCCATACAAAAACTTGTCATGACATGGGAAGTAATGTAGCTTTGCGAGTTACAGTTATTGAAGAAATCCATTTTATCTTAATTCTTAACTGGGGAAACTCTGCTGCAAAACTTCTCAGATTATTCATCTTTTTTATGGATATATTATCAAGTAAATCAATACTTGCAAACTGAGCTCATGATTTTGGGTGTGCATATTCATTGAATATTATCTGAAGTTTAACTATACCTACTCTAAAGAGCAAGGAAGGAAACATCGTGTTTTTTCTGGACTCAAAAGTTTCATGCCCTAAGGCAGGGTGAGCAAATATCACTTTATTCATACAGAAACCAATACAGAGATCGATGATTTGTTGATTTTGGATTCCGAATACTGCTACCTTGTAGTTCGTCTTTTACCTATATCAAACCTAATCATTATTTCCATACCTACCTATTATCAATTTCCTGTTTCTGTTCCTTAGAAAACCTGTAATTTTGCAATCATATGTGTGCAGTTCTCAGGCACATACAAGATGCTTCTCTTTGTTTAACGTTTTTCATTGCATAATCTTTACATTAACGTACTTTCCCCTGTGCACAGATGCTAAGAAGCAGCTTCAAGCGTTTGCGACTCAGACCCTTGCTTCTCGAGTGACATCTACCATACAGTCAGCATTTAGTGTCGTTTGAAGTTTTGATGCAGGCAGCAACTTCTTATCCGAAGCCTTGAGGATTGGTGGTGTTGTTGCTTTTATCATCCAGTTCGATTCCATGAGAGCTTTCTTTTATACTATGTAGAGATGTAAAATTACGCCAGAGATCTTTGAATTACTCTTAAAATTTTGAATTGCCTTGTAGATGTTGAAACACAGATTACTTGAAAATTTATTTTATTTTATTTGATCACAAGAAAATTCATTTTCTTGTTGGTCTCGTATTGATGTTCTTTCAGATTATCTTGGAGGTCTCGATGATTTCATTAAAGATAACTTCGTAATCATTTATGAGGTATTCTAACGTCTTCTCTTACTTGCACCTGAAATTACCGTATTCTTGTTCATGTTAACCTTGTATTCCGAACTAATGGGAATGCAATCTATCTCCCCTTGTTCGCGTTCACATTAGAACTATGATCTAAAATTGAGGCAAATTCCCGTGACATTGATAGTTGTAAGAAATTAGATGTGGTGATGAACTTATATTTAACAAGAGAACCACAGATATAGCACTTATTAATCAGAAGTAATTGATATGAAACAGTTGATATATCAGTTTATTTTATGAAGTTTGACAAAACTAGCAAGGACGTATGCGCGTTCTATCAAGTAAGAACATATCATCGTAATGAGTTCTTGCTGCGAACACCATGAACTCACTACAATAATAGTATGGACGCGTTACTCATTGTCTTCAAGAACTTGTTGATATTGTCCCAGTAGGATATGGTCATGGGATATTATTCTTCATATCCTCAATAAAGCATTCGAGTGAGGTATAGGAGGATCCTCCCTCCATAAGGGCTACTCTGCTTTGCTCTTTCATTTCCTTTACCTTCTTCCTAACTTCATTCTCCGGGTCCATTAAACGCTTGATCCCTGCTTCTATTTCATCTGCTTTCACAAGATCTTCTGTGCTCGTGAAGAAATTCTTCCTGTAATCTATCTTAATCTCAACTGCCATCTCTAAATCCTTAACTAGCTGAAATGCATTAGCCTGCTGTTCAGAATAGAGTGGCCAAGTTGCCATAGGCACTCCAAACCAAATACTTTCCAGCGTCGAATTCCATCCGCAGTGCGATACAAAGCCTCCCACTGCAGGGTGGGACAAAACTTGAACCTGTGGCGCCCATCCTATAACCTTACCAATATTCTCAGTTCTCTCCAAGAATCCTTCGGGCAAAAGTTCCTCGGAGTTTCCAAACTCGGTAGCAACCTTGCCAGGAGATGGAGGTTGTCTTAGAGACCATAAGAACCGTTGCCCACTATGCTCGAGAGCATAGGCGATTTCCTTCACTTGGTCTTTATCAAAATATCCTCTGCTCCCAAAACAAAGGAACAATACAGATGAATTAGGCTGTAGATCAAGCCACTCAAGAATCATCCGAACTTCCTCTTCTTGATCATCATCATTGCTTCTTCCCCACTTAAGATTCAATATAGGTCCAACTGCATAGATTGGCGGGAGAGTCTTGTCCTCGGTTAGTTCCTCAATAGCATGAGATTCTAACGCGAGAAACGTGTTGATAATGATCCCTTTTGTCTCTCTGTATCTTTTTGCATGATTGTGAAAGACATTGCTGCTTTCTCCTTTGTCAAATACAATAGAAGGCAATAGTTTAATGGGAACCGGATTGATATAAGTCGGGAACTTTAGCTTATTATCAGAACCTGAATTCTGATTATCGGATAGGTCTTGATTAAAATCATCTCTGAGGCTCTGGAGATGTAAAACAAGACCAAGCATAGCTGCAGTAGTAGTGTAAAACAAATAGGTAGGAACCCCAAACTCATTGGCTAAATCAATCATGTTAGTACAGAACATATCTACTATGATTCCAGCTAGTTTTTTCGATTGAGAATCGCGAATTTCGGAAAGAATTTGTCTGATTTGAGTTGTATGACTTTCAAGAACCATAAGTCTATGTAAAAAGGGATTTGGAGCTACGATTCTTGAAGATGATTCAGTCTCGGAGAGTTGAAGAAAGCTTACATTTGAAGAAGTTGATGAAGAAAGGGAATTGATGTAGTTTGTGACAGTGGAATCAAATGTGAGCTTCATGGTTAGGATTGTGATGGAGATTTGATCATCCTTTTCAGTGATTTGCTTTGATAGCTCAATTGCTGATACTAAGTGACCGATCTCCGGTGTCGGAATCAGTATCAGCTCTGCTTTCTTCATCATCTCTTGCTCTTTCAGGGTTGACTGGAGTTTCTTGAATGAACCAAGCTTCAGCTTTGAACTGGCTGGCTGCTTATTCTTGGGGTTGGGTTGGGTTGTTGGGTGGGGTGGTGTTATATAGTAATAATTGCAATAAGACAAAAACCATTTATTGATTGCTAGAAATGGTTGTTATTCTTGAGAAAGATGCTTTTGCTGTTGGATTGATAAGATTGTTATTCATATTTATATAGACGGGAGGCCATTTTTTGAACACCGGTTTGTTTTGTAAGTGCGAAACTTATTGCATAATATTTACTAGAATTTTTTAACAGGTGTATTGTAGCAGGAAGGTTTTTTAAAGTGCTTATAAAGCATATTTATCTAGACTGGAGTTGATTTGTTGGCCGAATTCTTTCTTTTTGTTAAAAAACATCACCTGTTCAAGAAAGATTGCTCCCAAAACACTTCAGTCGTGAGATCTACTCATTTGACAGTATACATACGTTTCGTACATACGGGCAGAACACATATTCCACACTAAATTTATATTACTTTGTAGAGATGTAATCCGTGTCTGTTTAGGGTCAATGACTAATTTGGTAGACTGTTTAGGGTCAGTCCCATTTCAGAGGCAGCCCCTAACTAAGTTTCTCCATTCACAATGTTACGAACTCAAAATTTTGCTTAAAACACCCCAAGTTCTTTCCCCTTTAATAAACTCATGTTGATATTGGCTCGTCTTTCGTTTGGCCAAACATCAACCCTTGCAAATTTAGTCAAGTTGTACTTATTTATTTACTACTCTTTTCATCCGAAATTAAATAATTGCTTTTTTTAGTGAACATTTAATTCCAGATAGAAAAAAGTCTTTTATAAGGGAACTGCAAACTTAGCCAATTTCCTTTTCTTTGAAAATCTTACAAAAATCACCAATTGAAATTATAGTATCGCTATAGTTGCCTTCTAAAAAAGTTTTTAATCAAATAAGTCATTATATATTATGAAATAAATATGATCAATCAGTATAACCCTATTATAAAATGGATTTCGTAATAAATGTTCTAAAACAAACGGAATATTTCCAAACAAAATTGAACAAAATTTGTAATAAAAAAATATTTAATATTTATAAAAAGTCAATACTATAAAAATTGTATAGGTCTATTTTCCTAGAAGAAAATCACAAGTTTGAGACATTTCTGTAGTGATGGGAAATGTACAGTATTTTCCAGCAGAATACTGGTAAAAAAAGAGATTTAAAATTACAATGACCAGATTGCCCTTGTGATTTAGGCCTTTATTAAGCTAACAGCAAGGTAGTATAAAGGGTAAGAAATGAATGTACTCATGCGCAAGGGTAGCCCAATTGGTTTGAGGGTGACAGATTATGTAAAAGGCGCAGGTTCAAATCTTGACAGGCGCAATGTGAAAGTTTCAAACCCTCCAATGTGGGGTAACTGAATTAACATCCTTCACCATTCCTGTCGGATCGAAAGGTGGGGCTCTGCCGGCGTAGGTATCGCCTTTTGTGTACAAGTACAAGAAATGAATGTACTCTTTTCCTGAACTGTCTGAGTGGAGAGATCAGAGACAAAAGGAAGAAGGAAGGAAGTAGCTACACAGATCAAAACAAGAAGGCCTCAATATGTTGCAGTGCATATTTATTCTCTCAGATTCTGGGTAAATTCTTCCTTTCTTCTTTTTAATTCTTTCATGACTTAGTTCTCTTCATGTTTGTTTAACGATACTGTAGTAGAAAGAAAAAAAAACGAAATTCATAAGCTTTTTAATCTACAAATCAACCTGTGATGAACTCCTCATAGATTTATGATTGGAATATGCAATTAGAATTGAACGTTGAATCGCAAAATTCAAGGAAAACGAAGTATAATCCGTTATGGGTTTTTAGAATTCAAGAAAAAAGTTAGATCCTTTTTGGGTTTTTTAGTGATTTGAGGCATAATGTAATTTCAGGGAGGCTATGCTGGAAAAATAACTTACTCGTCACCGCATTGACCGCTCCATATGTGCAATTAGAATTGAGCTTTTTGAATTGCAAAATTCAAGAAAAAGTATAATCTTTTGTGGGTTTTAGAGTTCAAGAAAAAAAGATTAATTCTTTTTTGGGTTTTATTAGTGATGTGAGGTATAATGTAATTTCAGGGAGGTTATGCTGGAAAAACAACTTACTAGTCACCGAGTTGATCGCTCCATATGTGCTTGGTTTTGGGACCAATTAATGGCTCAAGGCGATTCTTTTAAGGTATCCGTCTCTAAAAATGTCTTTAACAATTAGTTGAAAGACAGCTGCTATATAGTTTCTTTAGTTTGTAAAATTTGGTGGTTTTATTAGATTATGTTTTACCATTGAACCCCTTTTTTGATCTTTTCTTTGTTGGCGGGTTGTAGTTTTTGCCAGTAATTGCTTCACCAACACATTATCTCTTCCAAGTTGTTCACGAGGGGATCACATTTTTAGCATGCACCCAAGTTGAAATGCCACCTCTGATGGCAATTGAGGTATGAACTGGAGTAACTGCTTCATTTATTCATTATTTTTTTTATGAATTGATTTTGTTCTTGTTGGTTTCCAAGGTGCATTATCTAGATAAAATTGTAGACTCCGTCTTTAAAATTTTCACTTCTGAAAAGAATTCTTTGTCTGAGAGTGAATGTACCTTTCGATCTGGAAGGAAATGTACAAGAATTATATTCTGGACCTTTTCATGTTTGTATTGAGCAATTTGGTAATGTGCCCTTTGATTATTTAATTTCTAGTTCCTTTGCAGAGTAGCTGATGTTCTTTCAGATTATCTTGGATGTCTCAATGAGGATTTGATAAAGGACAACTTTGTAATTGTTTATGAGGTATTCTAATGCCTTCTCTTACTTGCACCTGAAATTGCCATATTCTTGCTCATGTTAACATTTTATAGCGAACTAATGCGAATGTAATGTATCTCCACTTGTTTACGTTCCCATGTATCTAGTGCTAATGTCTAGACTAGAAATATTGCTAAATAAATATCTAGATACAAACCATATTTCAGACATGGAATAGAAAGTACCATAAGTCATGATAGACGTTACCAGTGATTTGCTAAATTTAAAAAGATAGTTCGTAATACTAAGAAAGTACACAATCTCCAGACACGACAAAGTTAATGATCCAAGTGATCAATGAAAGAAAACTCATGCTTAGGAGCTGCCAACTGCCCCAACTCTTGTATATTTATTTCAACCAATAAGCTCGGGAGTCAAAACATTATTCCTTGTCTAAAATGATAATAACAACAATCAATCTTCATAAATTGCAGCTCCTAGATGAGATGATAGACAACGGCTTTCCTCTTACAACCGAACTTAATATTTTGAGGGAGATGATAACACCTCCTAATATGGTTAGCAAAATGTTGAGTGTTGTGACGGGTAGCAGTTCCAATGTAAGAAATACCCTTCCTGGAGCAACAGCATCTTGTGTCCCTTGGAGGAAAGCAGACCTGAAGCATACAAGCAATCAAGTTAATGTTGGACTTGTTGAAGAAATGGATGCAATAATAAACAGGTGTACACACTTTTCCATTTTTCATTATTCATCCTCAGTTTTTAACCCCCCCCTCCCCTCTCTCTCTCGACTGGACATTTGGCTTTCATTACTCACCACCCATCTCCTTTTCTTTTCCTTGATTTATTTCTAAAGTTTATGTTCCCTTTCAAGCCCAGATGGTGTTTTTTTTTGCTATAGTATTGGTACTTCCTCATTTTTTTATTTTTTTTAATCACTGAACACCCAGAGGAGAAAAGGGATATAGAAACAAGGAAAGGGGAAAACCGAACTACAATATAGCCAATTATCACGAAGAAATGTATAACACAAGATGCAGCTATAAGCTTTAGCTAGTATGAAAGCAGAAATTGGTTTTTCCTAGTGGGGTATTCCATCTGTTCTCAGTATACAAATTTAAGTCACTGCAAATTTCTTGGGATGTTCACCAACTCATTTCATGTCAAGTATAGCAATTGGAAATTTTACATAGTTGAAGGCATCCTTAGTGTGGTACTCCGTCTTTTTCAGAACGTATACTTCATTTTTTGTAGAAAAATATCCACCTCATTTTCTAACTAAATTACCAGCTCTACATGCTCTCATACATCTTTCTGTGGGCTCAAAGATGGATATTCAATTCGGTATTTGTTTTGGGTCAATTGTTTTTGGGAACGGAGAGACATAAACATAAATAGATTATTTGTAGGAATTTTTAGGTTATGAAGGGAAATCTCCAGAAACAATTGAAATATTTAAGCTTCTTGGATTGCGTTGTTAGGTCACCTTGCATGTAGGATCTAATAGTGTGATTTTATCTTCTGGGGTTCTTGAGGATATTTTCCAGATTTTTTTTAAAAATCACCTAGCACTCTCTTGCAGCCAGCTGAATATTCTTTATCTTTTTGCATTGACACCCTTCATGTATCACATATATTGTAGCATTTGACTCTTTGACTTGTACGCAGTTTTGTTTCAAGGAGTTGCTAAAATGAAAACAAACCTATTTTTAGCTTAACTTTGTAACTTATTCCTCCTCTTGGCGCTTGCTTATTTTCTCCTGATTTGTGCTTCTTAGGGACGGAACTTTGGTAAAATGTGAGATTTATGGTGAAGTTCAAGTCAAAGCTCACCTTTCGGGCGTTCCTGATCTTACTCTTTCTTTTGCAAACCCTTCCATATTAAATGATGTGAGATTCCATCCCTGTATTCGGCTGCGGCCATGGGAATCCAACCAAATTCTGTCCTTTGTACCACCTGATGGGGAATTTAAGCTCATGAGCTACAGGTATGCCATTAAGGAGATTTAATTTACTGAACGGTTCCTTCATCATTTCTAGTGATGTTATATGGTTTCTGTTTTATTTGTTGTCTAAACTTTTCTGAGCTCTACTTTATAGGGTCAAGAAGTTGAAGAGTATCCCGATATATGTGAAGCCGCAACTAAGCTCAGATTCTGGTACGTGCCGTATCAGTGTTTTAGTTGGAATAAGAAATGATCCTGGGAAGCCAATTGAGTCGGTAAATGTGGACTTTCAACTGCCCCCGTGTGTTTCATCAGCTGATCTTACACCAAATCATGGAACTGTAAACATCCTTGCCAACAAGGTACTTGTGGATCTCAAATGATTTGTTTCATTGAATGTTTTGTTTTGTTTTCATGCGGTTATGTATTATCTCTTCTTGTTCGGGGAGGGGGCAGTTGGAGACAAGGTGCATGTGTTAATTTATTTTGTTTCAATGAGATTCATATGTTTTCCTTAAGAACTTGAAAAAGCTGTCTTTCCGAAAGATTGTACTTTAATGCCCCACCTTTTTCTTCCCACTGGCCAGAATAGAAAAAACGTGTGATATAGGGGTCTGCTTCCTGCGATGGATTTCCTCTTTACACTACTTTAGCACTAAAAACGAGCTACTTTACCTGCGTTTTTACTTTCCACCTTCCCAACTCCTAATATGGCAGTTTGAGCAGGACCAAACAGAAAAAATACGCTAAAGGGTCTCCTAGAAGAATTTACTTCACTTAGATCGGCTTTTATATTGATTTTTTTTTCTGTGATTTTCTGTCGGGTATGAGTTGGTTCTTGTCATTTTGAGTAGCAATCCAGCTAAAGTTACCGGTAAAGTTGTTGAAGGCGATGATATTTTGTGTCATGGTTGCCAGTCTGAAAACTACATAATCTTATGTACTTGAAAGGGATCCTTCGTTTTTTCTTTTAATAGAAATTTTAACTAGAAAATCAAATTTCGGCAATCCTGCATTTTCCAATTTCTTATGGTTTGAGGACAATAAGGTTGTTCTATATCTATTTCATGTTTCTAATTGGTGTTTTAACACTTTTTTTTTGTTTTGCCTTCATTTCTGCAGACCGTTTCTTGGTCCATCGGACGAATCCCAAAAGATAAAGCTCCTTCATTGTCCGGAACACTAATGCTCCAGACTGGCTTAGAGCGACTTAATGTTTTCCCATCTTTTCTAGTAAGTTTCACGATTATGGGCGCTGCTCTTTCTGGGCTGAAATTTGATAAACTGGAAACGAAGAATCTATCTTCTCACCTGTATAAAGGTTTCCGAGGTCTCACCAAGGCAGGCCAATATGAAGTAAGGTCATAATCTTACTCTAATGCTAAACCTCAATCACCTCAAATTGCAGGCATTTCTTCATTTTTTTACCTTTCCTAGACCGACGACACCTGAGATTTTACTGTTTGATATGTTCATGGTTTTGATTTCTCACTTTGCTCAATCTTTTTAGAGTTTCTGTAACTGGAATCTCTTTGATGTAATTTTCAATGCATAATATTTTTTTGAGAAACTCATTAGACATCTTTTTACATGTTTGAGATTTTTATCTTATGTTTTCGTAAAAAGTGAATTGTTTGTGAGAGACGAGTAAGGCCAGAGTGAATTTTTCCCCTCAGGTTTCAGATAGAAATCTTGTCCAGATATTCATAGGTTGTAGGCTAATAATAGATTGCATAAATAAAGAATTTGTATCTGAAATTTAGTTGGAAGAGAAAATTCATTGCAAGAAAACCAGAGTAACAATCTGGAATACTGAATCATGAAAAAAAACAGGAAAATTGCTCGAACGAGTAGAATTAAGCCACCACATTATTCACTCTGAAGGAATCCATGACTTGACGAAGTTCACCTTCTTCTTCTGCAAAAAACTTTCTCAGGTGTCTGTAATCTTAGTTCATATAATCTGTTGTTTTCAACTCCAAGAACTGAGAGATATCTTCGATCCCATTCCAGACGGGCTACTCGATCTTGTGGCATAACGGCCAACTCATTGTTGTTTGCAAAGGATTTGATATTCACCTGATATAAAACAAACCAAAACAGAGAAACAATCACCATAAACAACCCAGAATTCAAGACCTAGGATGAAGGTTAAGATTGATTAGTGTTCGGTTTTAAGAATTTTGTCTTGAGTTTCGTGAAAATTCGAGTAGTTTATCAAATATGACCAGATGGGTTCCCAATCCGAAACTTGGTGTTTCCAACACTGTCCAAATATAGAACAAGACCTAACATCAACTTAGTGTATTTGGACAGCGTTCGAAACATAAGATTCAGTTTAGGGATCCTGACAAACAACTCGACTTTTACGAAATTCAAGACAATTCTCACAGCAGTAACCATAAAACAACCGAGAATTCAAGACCTAAGCAGGATATACAAAGGAAATGTGAATCGGCAAGCTGAAATCTTGAACGGAACACTGTCCAAATATATATATGAAAAGGTGAAATCTTGAGGGAGAAGGGCTGACCTCAACTTGATAGTATAACTTTCCATCATCAGCAATTCTTGAAGAGGTAGAAAGAACCTTCGATTCGCGTCTAACTCCAAGTCTGGTGGACATGAACTCTGTTAAATATTGTCGAAGAACTTGCTTTCCAGCTTCTCCTGGTGAACCTAAATCTTCAACACTATTGTACTTAGAAGACGAAGGAGAAGATATATTCATTGACAAATTCTCATCAAGAACAAAAGGGTCTCTGAAGAAAATGTCAGCACCGGCACCACGGACTTGGATCCAGTTGAAAGGGTACTTTAATGAATAGCCATCAAAGGTATCTATGTATTCTTTGAATGGAACAACAGATTGAGCAAATGCAGAAGAATCAGGAAGTGATAGAAAGGCTGTAAGTTGAGAAGAAGATTAGGTTGATTGCATCTCTTCTTCTTCTTCCAACTGCAAAATCTTTATTCTGGTTATATATTAGAAATGTATTGTGTGAGAAACTATGCAACATAAAGTTTCCATGATTTGTTTTCCATGAATATTGGAAGAAAAAAAAAACCTTCAAGTACAGACAATATATTGTGGAGAGGAACATTTCAAAGATTGTTTATTTCAATTAGAGAAAATAGCTATTTCTACCACAAAAGTAGTTTCGTGTTCTATTTCTGCAACTTCTAATTTTTAGGTGCTTTTACTTCCACAAAAGTAGTGGTGTGTGCTATTTCTGCCACAAATAATTGTTCGGTGCCCTCTGATATTTGTATGTCGTGTTAATGGTCGGATCAGATTGGTCTCTCCTATAAGGTGAATTTGTTTACCTTTTCCAAGCAATTTACAATACAAAAATTCGTATGTTGATCTTGTATCTCCTCTCACAAACAATTCACTCATGTTGTACAAAAATTCTCAAACTAAAATCCAATCCAAAACAGTTACCAACTTGAGCAAACTTCCCAATTTATCTTTAGGCTAATGACTAAAAGCAAATATTACTAATGGAAGTTGAAATTGAAATGTGCTCATTTGCTTGGGTCTATTGCACAAATTTTCACCCCATCTTATCCAATCCCCTGCAAATAAATAGTGCAATCATTCTCTCATTATCCAACACAAAATTCGCATTTTAAGGGTTCCAATTCTGAAATGGTTTCAAATGCACATTTCCCACATCTCCTTCCACAAACAATTATTTGAATTTCCGAGACAGAAATTCTCAATCAGAATGCAACATAAGAAGTATTGTTTCGAGAAATTGGAAGCAGAAAGTTGGGGGTTTGAGGACTTACAGTTAGTAATTTGCAGGAAACAGAGAAGGGACGATTGTACTCGATTCTTGAAACAGTAAGCTGATTTGAGGGCTTCTTTAGAAACTCCAGATTATTCAAGAACCTGGGCTGTGGGGTCTGTAAGAGGACACTCACCATTTTTGCGGAGTTCTTTGTTGTTGTGTCTTTGGCAAATTACTACTATTCAAGGTGGAAAATCAAAATCTAGTAAAATTGGAAAAGGATAGGGAACAATTACTCTTCTTTGTTTGTATTGCACAAATTTCACCTTTTCTTTTCTTTTTTACTTCACCATAATTTTACATTTTTGTTGCTTGTTTTTTTATGTATTCTAATTGGTTCATATGGAGCATGTTCATATAAAAATGGAGGTTGTTAATATCGGAATTTTGACGTGGAAGGGAATGAGTTAAAAAACTCGAAACACAAGGATAGTAGAACGAATAAGAATATGCTATAAAATTATTTAAATAGTATTTCATCTATTGAGAAATCGAAAAAAAATTCAGTTATTTGACCGCTAAATTCGATTGATTAGAACTTATTTTCAGACAAAATTAATATCAAAGTAGTTGCCAGGAGTGAGAACAAAGGATGATTGAAGACCGAGTGGTTGAAATTGAACTGAAAGTTAGATTTTTCATTAAAATTTTTTTTTTTTTTAAATTTGACTTTTCGAATCATAACCGACCGTATGAAGATAGACAAAATCAACGTGTACTGAATTTTCTGAAACATAGACAAAACCACCATAAAAATTATACACTACCAACCATGTTTGAATTCATGGGGTGACTATTGAGGGGAGGTGGAGGGGATATGGAAGGGGGTAGTTATAGAGTGTGTGGATGTATTGTTTGTGAGTGAGAAGGGGGCAGAGTGGGGTCATTGTCTTATCCCAATTGTAAGAATGAGAGAAACCCAAGGAAGTAAAGTAGAATATGAAGATATGGGCAATAACAGCTTCAAACCCCTAGGGAGAAATTTCAACCTCAAATTCAGTCCTATTATCAGAATTCAAAACTGGTTCTTGGGGCACTTTTGTTGAAGGGGTAGCAGCACAGCTGAACATTCATTGATGGCTAGTATGGTGGTTGTACAACAAAAGCAGCCTTCTTTCTCTGTTCTCCCTTCTTCTCTTTCTGAATTCAATGGTCTCAGATTCACTCCTTCTCTTCAGGTACTATGTACTACTTTTGCTCTGCAATTCAATGCTTATCATTTTGCTCTGGAATTGAGAGTTTGAGAAATTAGATAGGCAATTGTTTTCAATGTGTTTATTTTGATAGTGGTTTGTCTTGAAACGAAACATCTTTCGTAAAAGTTGAATTTTGTTTGTGAGGGGAGAGATGTGGAACCTAAACCTGAAATTTTGTGTTTTGTTCGACACGAAACACTATCCATGTTGTGTGCCTCTATGTTATCCAGACACTTAGTTTTGGCTGCCGCACCTGCGTCCGATACTATACAGGTGTATCCCAATAGTGATCTTTCCTATCCGGCCTATAGTGAGGAGTATAATGGATATTAGAGGTCTATTTCCCTTTAAACAACTGCCATTTGGCTATATACCTGCATCCGACACCCGTACACAAGTCCAAGTAGCATAGGTTTGCCTTGGGGATGATATTTTCTTAATCACCTGATGAATCAGACACAGACTAAAATCGGCCCGATCAACGTGCATTCGTGTTCTTAATTAACGCGGCCATAATTGTAATGATGAATTAAACAGTTTGTTGTTGCAGATGTCAAGTTGCAGAAAAACTAATATGATTGCTTCATCTATCTGTGGCTTTTAGTGTAAAAAGAAGGTATGGCAGCCAAAAGGAGCATTGCAGGTTTCAGCATCAGCTGCCAAGAAAATTCTTATCATGGGAGGCACCCGTTTTATTGGCGTTTTCTTGTCCAGACTTCTCGTCAAAGAGGGGCATCAGGTGAATTATTCTCCTTCATAAACTTATTTATATATTCTTAGCTGATGAAATTCTTAGGGGGTTAGGAACGGACCCCTACTAGATTTATTAGGAAATCAACCTTTACAACCTCCGGCATTGGCGGAAACATATCCACTACTTACATAATGTGACCATTCTTTTAAGGCATATGCCGAAGATATGAAACACCAGATCTATCTAATTCATACAAACCCTTAGCTACCAAAGGAAGGGCAGGAAAACTGTGTAAAATCTTCAAACTACGGACTTGACAAGCAAAATTCGCTAAACTATCAGTCACTACATTAGCCTTGCGGTAAATGTGAGTGAAAACAAATGGAACCCCATGACAATTAAGGAGAAGAAGTAATTCTTGAAAAATCGAATCAAATCGCCATGGAACAGTGGATTCAGCCATACCGTTAGTATCCAAATCACCAAGATATTGAAAGAAACCAGCAATAAGAACCCCAGTAGATAAACGAATTATTCCTCCACCAGCATAGACTCCTGTATTACCTTTAGATGCGCCATCCGTATTTAAAATAACACAATCACTCAAAGATGGATTCAACCACTGAACTGGCTGCACCCTAGTTAAAGTACCTCTAGGAGGAAGAACTCAGGTGTCAAGAAGATGAGAAAATCTTTTTGCAAGTCCAAGCTCATGAAGAAGTTGCCGCATATACTAATATAATATTCTAACATTCATATAAATTGGCAATGGCTGTAGGTAACTCTTTTCACCAGAGGAAAAGCACCAATCACTCAGCAATTACCTGACGAATTAGACGCAGATTATGCTGATTTTAAATCCCAGGTATAAGGATTAGTCTTGTTACCATAAGGCGTCACTTACGAATCATTATCTTTCTTGTGCTTATGAATAAAGAAAAGTATGTATTTTCCTTTTTCGTAGATCTTGCACTTAAAGGGAGACAGGAAAGACTTTGATTTTGTCAAGAGCAGCCTCTCGGCTGAGGGTTTTGACGTGGTATATGACATAAACGGTATGTTTAGTCTTCCCTGTTATAATGCATCCTTGGTAGGAACAATAACCATGATCTCTTGCATGCCTACATCTGACTCTTTCTACTTAAAACATTTTCATATCTCAGGTCGTGAAGCCGATGAAGTGGCACCTATATTAGATGCATTACCGAACCTGGAACAGTAAGCAATCTACTTGATACTCCTGAACATTGAGTGTAACTCTATCCAATTTCTTTCTTTGTTTCCCTTGACCGGTTTCTTGCTCAAATATACATTATTATCATGATATCATGAAATGTGTTCTCCCAATGCATTTTGATAGAATGGTTTATTTTACGAAATTTCAGGTACATATACTGCTCCTCAGCAGGTGTTTACCTAAAAACAGATTATCCGCCGCACTATGAGGTCGGTACTTTGAATTTGTGCTATTAAAATTCTTCTTTTCAATAGATTAGGGATTTCTTAACCTAAAGATATAACCGAACCTACGAGATTTTCCTAGTCAATGTTATTATGGTTTGTCCTATTCTGTTTTTGTTTCTTTGAGTATCTTCCTTCCCGGCATCAAATTCAAATCGTGTTCTTGTTATCAGGTTGATGCAGTTGACCCGAAGAGCAGGCATAAGGGGAAACTTGAGACTGAGAGCTTGTTGGTAGAACGTGGTGTTAACTGGACTTCTATAAGGCCTGTTTATATATATGGCCCATTGAACTACAACCCTGTTGAAGAGTGGTTCTTCCACCGGCTAAAAGCAGGTCGCCCGATTCCAATCCCCAATTCAGGAATTCAAATAACACAACTTGGTCATGTCAAGGTTAGCAATTCTATCAAATTATCGTCACATATTAACTGCAAAATCATTTCCAATGTTTCATTCAATCAAGCGAAAACTGTAATGAAGTTGAGTTTCAATGTTTCCAGGATCTTGCAACGGCTTTTATTAAGGTTCTTGGTAATGACAAAGCGAGCAAGGAAGTATTTAACATATCTGGAGAAAAGTATGTAACTTTTGATGGATTGGCTAAAGCATGCGCCAAGGTAATATTATGAAATAATTTCATTATATACGGAGAAAGAAAATACTATGTTATCAATTTTGAGAAAGAAGAGCGAGCAATAAAAGAAAGCAAATTGATGATTATCGTGACATTTCTATCTAACAGGCTGGTGGTTTCCCTGAGCCTGAGATTATCCATTACAACCCCAAGGAGTTTGATTTTGGTAAAAAGAAAGCGTTTCCATTCCGTGATCAGGTAACTTAAGCACATTACCTGCAACCATGTTTGTTAACCCTTATAATGTGACTTGGCTACGACGCTGAGGGGTGTTTTCTCGGCACCTGCTAATGGTGGAAACATACAGTACCTATTTTTTTTAAATAGCTATAATAACTATTATGCTACTTTCAAACTCAGCCATAAGATCAACCTGATCCACATATAATGGAAAAAGCACGCCCCTCAGCACCTTAACGTTAGTCCTTAAAGTTTCGAAGAATCCCCCCCTCCCCCTAAAAGGAACTATAAAGTAATACTCCCTCTGCATGCCCTCCTAAATGGAATGTCTGCATTTCTATACGCGATAAATAGGAAGGTAGATATTCAATTCTGGACGGAAGGAGTACTATTGTTGCATAATTACGAGTGCCCTTAATTTATACTAATGAATTGGTTGTTTTGATGGAAAATGCAGCACTTCTTTGCATCAGTTGACAAGGCAAAAAGTGTGTTGGAATGGAAACCAGAATTTGACTTGGTTGAAGGTCTTACTGACTCATACAACCTAGACTTTGGTAGAGGAACTTTCAGAAAAGAAGCTGATTTCTCTACTGATGATATTATCCTTGGCAAGACTCTTGTTCTTCAGAGCTAGGCCTTTATTTGTTTGTCTATCCTTCTTATTTTTGTATACTAGTGCTCCAACCCGGTGGTAGATGAGTTGTTTTTATAAATTGTAATAATTAACACAAAAGATTTTATTTTCATGTGAGTGAAAATTATTCACTTACTTATATCGAACGAAAGAAATTTTGTTTCAATTTTTCTAATTTTTTTTTATATAATATATTTTAATTTTTGAAGTTTTAAGACCCAATTTTTTTTAAAACATTCAATTTTAAATAATAAAGAATTCATCATGAAAAAAAGATCATACAAAATAACTGCAAACGGAAACAAAATTTGATGGAAAAAATTAGCTGATTTTTTAAATATTTTTTTAATATAAATACTTTAAATTTGAAGCTTTAAGAATTCAAAGAAAAAAAAGAAAAATTCACTGATTTTATTTAATTCACTGAATTATGAAAAAAATCACCATTCAAGGAAAAAAATATTGAATGAATCAAGTAAAAAAATTGAAGCATAATTTATAAATTTTGAAGTTTTAAGAATAACAAAAACAAAAGAAGATAAACGAATTTATTAAATTTTTAAATAATAATATATAATGAAAGATCACCAAGAAAGGAAAAAAAACATCACGATGAATTAAGGGAGAGAGAGAGAGAAAATAAACACCTAATCAACAGTTAAATTTCAAAACCGGAAATTACCATAATTATTTTAATTAAACCGTAAAAGTTGACATTTCAAAAAAAGAAATATCCATAAATGTGTTAATTAAACCGTAAAATTTGGCCTTAAATGGGGAAATCAAAACTAAAGAAATACCTATATTTATTTCTTATATTAACCCCCTCTTTCCTTTCCCTCCCAATCTTTTTTCGTTTTCCCCTTGTTTTCTTCTCCAATTTTCTGCAACCAATGTGTTCCTATATTTTCTAGTCTCAATCTTTTCCTTCATCTTCTTTTGGTTCTCACAAAGATCTCTACCATATTCTTTTTTTCTGGTCGATCTCCATTCTTTTCAGATGATTTAGAAAAATAGTTACCAAATAATCAAAAGATTTAAAAAAATTCCAAGAAATCATAGAGAAGAGACAAAAACATCATCGGTACATCATGATGATAAAAGAAAAATATACTCACCTTGTGATTGTTCTATGGGATGGAAGCTAAAAAAAAAAGAGTAGGTGATATTTGATTATTGGGTTTTGTTATAAAATTTTTGAGAACTACTAATTGTATGCGTAGTTTTTAAGTCTCTTCAATTTTTTATTATAAAAATTATCATTATCAGTTGATGTGCTTTCTCTATATTTCTCCATCTTCTCTCATCTCTCTCCAATTTATTTTCCTGAAAAAATAGTCATAAAAACTCAATAAACATAGAAGAGACAAAATCATCGGGAAAAATAGATTCACACCTTGGATTGTCCAATGTGATGGAATTAGAGAAAGTGGTTGTAGTTTTATGAATAAAGAGATAGTCGAAGGATTTTGGAGTTTATATAAATACAAATCGAATTTTTGTTTTTTTGTGTACATAAATCTGATGTATCTCAAATATGAGTTTTTTTCCTTCCTGAAATCAATATAAATTGAGGGGTTACTTAGATTTTTCGGGGAGAAAGGTTGTGAAAATAGTTGACCCTTCAAATTCCCGTAGCTGGAATTTTTCTTCGGGTGAAATTCCTACAGCTTAAAAGAGATTGTCATCTTTCTCAATTCATAATGTTAAATCATTTTATATAGTTCTATTTTAAAGGTCATAGATAGAAGCTACTTTGAAATTAAATTGCCCTTTAAATGATTCTTAACCTTTCAGTTGCTCTTATTGAGGAAAACTGAAGTTCTTCCATATTCATGTGACTGTTTTTTCCAATTTATTATTATTATTTATTTATTGTAGTGAATAAATTGTGAAAATTGCAACCATCTATAAACATTTTTTCATAAACTTTTCATTAGAATTTGGGGTTTTTATTTATGTGGAATGAAAGTTACTTCTTCAAATAATATAGGAAAGTTTACATTTTTATATTTATGCAGAATTTTAATTTGAATTTAAAATTAGGCTAAGACCAGAAATTACGGATTGGGATCTTCATACCCAATGAAAGTGTATATATGCTAGTGTTGCATTCTCCCCAGGTAGTGGTGCATATGGGGGCAGATATTTCTGTGGGAAAGCAAAAGATCTTTTTGTAAAAAAAATTATATTCAATTTTTGAAATTAAATATTCACTTGGAAAAATTTATATATTTATATTTAATTTCAAACGGAAAAATATAAAATTACATGGAATAATGTACAGGGGTGGGTAAGAGGGTGTTCGAGATGCTCGACCGCACAGGGCCTCAAAAAATTGGGGGCCCCAATTTTATGTTATATATATAAAAATATATATGCGTGTTTGTATTTTGTTGAAGAATAATAAAAAATTATTTGTATTTCTAAATTGTGTTCGAGGTGCTAAATCGCACAAGTTTCTAAAATGTTTTGAACGCCCTTATAATGTACTCGGGCTAGCAAACGAAGTTCTCCATTGACTAATGGTTGATTAATACTCGTAGTGTCACTTTTTGAATTGATCTATCATCACTCCATTCATGGATAGTAGGGAAATGCGTCGTGACTCAAAAATATCGGATAGAAAGCAGTTAAAATGATGGCAAAATTGTCAAGCAGAAATCAAATAACTATTGACCTATTTATAAAAGGAAATATCTGATATGGGACTAAGGGTCAATGTGAGCTAAGTGTAGTACAGATTTGCTAGCATCCTGCGAGAATGAGGAGAGAGAAAGAAATGCGATGATGTGGCGAAATCTGGACTGCATGATCCGATGGGACTCGATCCATGACGGAATAGACCTTTATAAAAAGCGAGTTTTCTGATACTTTACACTTTTTTTTTGGAGCGCCCAGAGGTGAATCCCATGAGCGGGGAGATAGAAAGCAGCTCCCATGAGCGGGAGAAGCACCCTAGATAAGGGAGAATAAAGCTCACCGCACGCTGGCGGAGGGTATCGAACCCGGGACCTCTCGGTCACGGGCCAAGCACCTGCCCACTGGACCACGGCACCTGATGATCAGTACTTTACACTTTTAAAAGTACTTTTATTCGCAAATTTCTTCGAATGATTAATTAAAATTTAACTGCCTAACACTAACTTAAACTTTAATTAACCCTTACAAGTTACAAGTGTCTAAAATTTTGACTCCCCTACACATTTTCTTGCAATTGTTCCTTCATGTTAATGTTCTAGCTAGCTAGTTTTGCCACGTGTGATCAAACATCGCTGTGATCAGTGGCGGAAGTAGACAGGAGGGACACAATTAACATTGATAAAATAAATTTATAATCCTTTTACATATTAAGTTTGTTAAAATTTTAACCAAAATAGTTAAGATATAAGTGGTGTTATTCCTATAATTTACGAGTTACAAAATTTAATTTCAAATTGAAAACTGACTCAAAATGGTTACACAAAAAAAAATGTTTTCAGAACAGGGTGATAAAAAAACAAAGCTAAAATTATATATATATATATATATATATATATATATATATATATATATATGTTTTACTTTTTAGATAGTTCATATTTGATTTATTACTATAATAGTAAAAAATTAGTCAAAAAAAATTATAATAGGCTCTTACACACTTGTTAAAATTTTAACCAAACTTGTGTTATGACAACGAAGCGCTGCTAAGACGGTAAAACACTTCACTTCCAACCGATAGGTCGAGAGTTCGAGTCAAACTGGAGGGAAGTGTGGAAACACTATCAATCCTCCTTAAATTCAAAAAAAAAACCAAACTTGTTAAGATATGAGCGGTGTTATTTTTATAATTCACGAAACACAACACCTAATTTTAAATCGAAAGCTGACTCAAAATGGGGCAAAAACTCCTATTTGGTCATAAATGATGTTTCTAAGAATCCTTTGAGTCCCAAATGATTTTTTTTTCTTTTTATATCCTGTATGTATTTACGTGCTGCTTATAAGGTCCTTCCGTACATTTTTCTATCTAGATACCGTCAAGACAGTCAGGTGCCTCACATGTGAGTCATTACCTGGGCGGCCTAATAATGAAGTTGATAAGCTGTTCCATAAAGATTTTACAAAGAAACCAAAATCTTGTTCCTCCTCCCTGCTCCTGTTTCCCCTCTAAACTGCTTCAGTTTCTTGAATAACTTTATATATATGTGAAAATTGAGACTGTATGTATAGTTCTCAAATCATAACAACAAAATTTCAGGGGAAAAATGGGATTTTTGAGATAAGTATAAAAAGACAACAAGTATACAATGAGTAACAGAATTGTATAGTGGATTAATTATGGGGAAAATTAAGAAAGGAAAGTGGAGAGAACCGGCCCCTTGTTTTTTGTTGAGTTTATTAGTAGGTGATCGATCTGCAAAGCAAAATGAAAAAACTGTCTTCTCAAACTGGCCAAGCAGTTTTTACATTTTCGGACATAATTTAATGTTATTTATGGAAAAACTTCCCCAAACTTTCTGGTGAGTTGTTATTTGCCCCCCTTTGAGCTTCATATCCATGGTTACAGGGGGTAACGGGGCGGAGGAAGATGAAGCTGGAGGGGAGAGGGAATGAGTTTAGATATTTTTATTTTTAAATTTAGTACTCATAGTTATTTTGTTTAACAATTGAGTACCCAATTGTTTGTTTAGATAAATATGTTGAAATGTCCGAAATACCCTTTAAAAATGACTCACATGTGAGGCACACGTATCTGTCTTGACGGTATCTAGACATAAAATTGGGACGGGGAGGACTTTATAAGCGTAGCGTAAATACATACAGGGATATAAAAAGAAAAAAAAATCATTTGGGACTCAAAAGATTTTTAGAAACATCATTTAGGACCAAATATGCGTTTTTGCCCTCAAAATGGATACACTACAAAATGTTCAGAGGACGGGGTGTTAAAGAACAAAGCCAAAATTATAAAATTAAAAAAAAAAAAATTGGGGAAAAGACTGTGCCCCACCATGTCCCACCCTAGGTCCGCCAGTGGCTATGATTTTATGGTTATCCTTCCATTTTCTGAATAAGGAATTTTCAATTAATCATGAAAATAAATTAAAAGTCATTCTGATCGAAAGGAAAATCTAAAAATAAAATAAAATAAAAGTTATACAATGATTTAGAAAATCATGATAACGGACAAAAAAATACACCCAAGAAAACTTGGATGGTTAGGAAATACTACTAATAAAACTAGCAAACTAAACAAAATACATAATCTTCTTCTTCATAGTATCTTCAGCGCAATCCTTAAACCACAAAGACAGGAGAATATCACTTTCAACATCTTCCGTAGGGATCGACAATTTATAGAACCATGGGCGTATCAACCGTCCTACAACTTGACTCGGGAAGATGTAGAAAGTTGATAAAGACCCAGATCAAGTTCAGGTTGAACGAATCCTCCTAGAAAGATAGAAAACAAGTCTAGATCTGTGAAGATTTGAGACAGATCTAACCTTTGTGTCTTCAATCTTAAAAAAAAATCATATGAAAAAAGTTTTACATGATTCGTGGTGCAAAATAGAGGTATAATTATGGTTATCCTTCCAACTTCTACTGAGATGGTCTTATCCATTCGGAGCTCTATTAAGGTTTTGCTATGGGGTACAAAACCTGCTATGAAGAAAACGCTGTCGCTTCGACTCCAGGGGCGAAGACAGGGGGAGCGCGCCCCGAAATTTTTAAAAATATTACTATTTATCAAAATTTTATGTGCATTTTAGAAAATTTTATCAATTTCGCCCTCACAAAATTTTTTTTCTGCCTTTTTTATTGCCCTAAATTTTTTTATTATTTTCGTCCCAACACCAAATTTCTGACTTCGTACCTGTTCGACTCTGCAACGTGTAGCTCAACCGATTGCCCTTTATACCCATCTCCAGCCGAGCGACACGGAGATAGCCAACATGGCATCCATGCACAATTTATTTGTTTTTTTTAATAGTGTTGCTCTAAGCTTCCAATCTGGAAACAAAATGTTAATAAAAATGAAAACCCTTGAGCAAAATTTGACATATAGCAACAATTAATAAAAAATAATAATATATTTTTAAACAAAATATCAATATTACTCTTTTAAACAAAACTAGTGATATACAAATTTTATTTAAAAGATTAATACTGATATTTTAACTAATATTGGTCTAGTGACTAAGGCTGACTGTGGCCTTATGACGTAGATGTTATGAGTTTGAATTCCCTCACCACTTCTTAAATCTCTCAATTTCTTATAATAGATAGATCTCCTCCTCCAATAAATAAATATAAAAAAACTCACAATCGAATATTATTAAATTTGCAAAACGGAATGAATCTTTCTTTTCTTCGCAAAAAAAGAGAAAAGTATATGAAATCAGACAAAAATACGTGTCGCTGTTTAAGAATGCGACCATAAATATTAAATTGTAGATATGTCATTTGTAGTAATAAGTCAAATAAAAGACGTGTTGATTTTTTATTAACCCAACTTCAAATCTTATTTTTCTCGAATAAGAACTACTCCCTCCATTCCCTATTAATTATCGGTTATGAGATATATATGTATCCAAATTAATTGTCGTTTTAGGTTGTTTTATTAGTTATCAACAATTTATTCCAATTATACCCTCAACATTTTCCTTTCTTTATGACAAAAAAGTGAGAGAGAGGGAGGGTGGGGGATAATATTGAAAGTTTAGGTGAAAATGACAACTTCCTTAATTTTCTCAAATTGTCTAAAGAGTCTTATATTTAGGAATGGAGGGAGTATTCAAGAATTTTGATACTATAAAAGAAAAGAATGAAGTAAAAAGTCAACGAGACATTGGTGTGGTGATCAAAGCTGAAATCTTATGACGTAAAGGTAATAAGTTCGAATTTCCTCTCCGCTTTTTGAATCCTTCTATTTTTGTAATAGATAGATCCCCTCCCCAATAAATAAATAATTTTTTTTTTTTAAAAAAAAGGAATGAAGTAAAAAAGGTAGGTGGGGAACGAAAGTTTGACAAATAATAAGCACGATGGAAGAAAAAAGAGAAGGAAGGAATTAAAAATAAAACTGGTTGAAGGAAAAAAAGTAGAAGAAAGGCAAAAGTAATTATCACATGACATACTCTCTCCATTTCTAAATATAAGACTCTTTAAACAATTTTAAAAATTTAAGAAACTTATCATTTTACACCGAAAATTCCAATATTACCCCCTCTCTTTCTCTCTCTCACTTCAATAACATAAAAAAAGAAAAAAAAATAAAGATGACAGATGCAGGAAAAAATAAATGTCGAGGGTATAATTGGAATAAATTGTTGACAACTAATAAAAGAGTATTAAACGATAATTAATTTGAATACCTATAAATCTCCTAAACAACAATTAAATGGAAATGAAGGGAGTACAACATTATGATTTTCAAAAAAATATTCACGGTAGCAGAGTTAAGAATTTAAATCAATAAAAAAGCGACCAAATGTGAAATGTTGCATATTTCAGTATGTCATATAAATATTTTAACTAGATTTCTTGTGAAATTCTGAATATCAATTTATAAAAAAAAAAAATTAGGAAAAAACGTGTAAGAAAAAATAGAGTTACTTTTCATTTGCTATTTACTTGTTAATTTAGTTAAAACTTTTTTTTGAGGAGATATTTTATTTTAAACTTAATGGGTGGAAGTCTTCGAAAATGAAAGAATATGTAATTATTTACTATCATTAACTTGTATAGGATTATGTATAATATTTTAATTGTATAATGACAATTTAGTGGATATGCAAAAGTCTTACTAAGTTAATCTTAAAATTCATGATAGTGATCGGGGGCAGGGACGATTACAGGGGGGCGGGGGGCGGCGCCCCCGAGATTTTTAAAAATATTACTATTTATCGAAATTTTATGTGTATTTTGGAAAATTTTGGAAAATTTTATCAATTTCGCCCCCCCAAGAATTTCTTTTTGCCTTTTTTATTGCCCCCTCAAGAATTTTGGAATTTTTTACTAGGTTTACTCTCAACATCAAATTCACGACTTCGTCGCCCGATCGGGGAAAGGTCGACGAGGGACGGGGTTCACGCCTCTCTGCTTTGGTAGGTCCAGTCCCGAATTTATATGAGAGGGGATGGGGGGACTGAGAATTTCCGTGATGGGGCTCTGCCGACATAGGTACATGGTCCATGCATTCTGGACAAACAAGGGATACCTTACTTAAGGAATAGTAGGTGAGGATTTATTGGGTGAAAATTCTAAATCTCCTTTAACCCATCAAAATTTATTATATAAATATTTTTTTTAATTATATATATATTATATATATATACAGAGTGAATTGTGATTGGATGGGAATATAGATTTTTTGCCGAATTTATTTTGCTCTTTTGTTTCTGAGTTTGTTTACATTTGAAATGGTGGAACCATATTATAAATGGTCCTCCCCAATTTTTTTGGTTATACTCGGTTATTATTGCAGCATGGAGTGGATTTGTCCCCACAAATCCAGAAGTTTTTGGTAAAGTCCCCTCCGTGTATTTTTTGAATCAGTTGGTCGATTATTAATAACCGGGTAGGAGTTCATATGTCATATTTCAGGTTTTATAACTCTTCAACTGATTTATTGACGAAATATCTTACGAGGACTAGAATCTCGTCTCAATGGTTTAGAAACCCTAAGGTCACTCCTACCACATATTTTCTATGATCTTGGTACATAATCCGTCTTTTCTCCATATATATATATATATATGCTAAACTTGGATTGGGTTTTGGTTTTGGTTTGAGTTTTAGCGGGAGAAATTGAAATTGAAAATTTTTTTTTTCAAATAATCGTTCAATTCTAAATTTTGGCCTAAAAAATTTGGAATTTGAATTTCTCTCGCCAATTTTAGGGCCAAAATTTGAACTTGAACGATTATTTGAAGAAAAAAATTTCAATTTCAATTTCTCCCACCAATTTTTTAGCTTCTCCCGCCAAAACCCAAATCCAATACAAATTGAGCTATATATATATATATATATATATATACACACACTGGACTGGATGGTTCATGACACCTTCGGCAACCGACTCCGAGCACTTTTCCGCCATTTTCCCCATTTTCCTCTGCTTTTTCAGTTAAAATTGTGTACGTTCGGACCGTTTTCTTTTTCCATTGAGTCATCATAGTATCATTATAAAACGTGACATCCCAACCTAGACTTCTTCAAAATATATCCAAAATTGTTTTCTCTTTATAACAATCCTCTAAAAAAAACTTCACTGTATTTTCCTACCAAAGAGTCATATATATTTTTCGAACTCTTAATTTTACTTTTAATTTCCCGTTCTAATAAAAAAAAAATGGCTGCTTCTACAATTGCTAAGGTTGCTCGTCGTCTCTCTAGCCGTGCTTACGTGACTTTTTTAGCCGGAAGCGGCGACTACGTGAAAGGGGTGGTGGGGTTAGTCAAAGGGCTTAGAAAAGTTAAGGCCTCTTATCCACTTGTGGTGGCTGTTTTGCCTGATGTTCCGGCGGAGCACCGTCGGGACTTGGTCAATCAAGGCTGTCTAGTCCATGAAATTGAATCGATTGATGTTCGTGGTAAGGAGGACCAATTTGCTAGGCCTTATTTTGGCATCAACTATTGCAAACTTCGACTTTGGAAGGTAAGAATTTAGAATTTCACAGGAAAAAATAGTCTGTCCTCAACTAATATCTTCATGTATATTTCAATTACTAAGAATTTGTTACGTAGATATTCTTCAAATTCACTTTTCAGCAATCATTATTCACGTTTACGTTCACATGGCGAATTGTGAGTGGTTGAGACATGCATAAAATACAAATTGCCACGTGGATATTCTTCAAATTTCACACATATTGTTCTTTTTAGTAAACAGTATAATCGTCGAGAAGTTTTATCTTGATGCAAGAGTAAATAAATATTAAAAGTTACTTTTATTCTTGGACAAAAGAGTAAAATACACGTTAGTTAAAGACGTTAAAGTAGTCAAGTCATGACATGATGACACAACTTACTCCTAGATCAATGTATCTACTATGTCGTAGATTAAAATGTAAACTCATATAAATTTTAGCCTATTTGCACTACAACAAAAACACATTTTTGTGACGTTTTTGTACCAATGCTTTTATCAAACGTCGCTTAAAATAAAAAAGAGTAAGTTAGAGCAACACTTTTTGCAAACGTCGCAATATTTGGATTTTATACGACATTTCATAGCGTCAATTATAGTAATTGTTGTTCATACCGACGTTTTGATGTTGGTTAGCGACATTTACATTAAATATTATTATAAATTGTTACTTTTTGTGACTCACATAGCAACATTTATATATTATGTCGTTAGATCTTGTGACTTTTCAAACAAACATCGCTAAGTTTGAATTTTATACGACGTTTCATAGCGTCGGATATGATAATTATTGATAAAATCGACATTTTGATGTTAGTTAGCGACGTGTACATTAAATGCAGTTATAAATTATTACTTTTTGCGACTTATATAACGACATTTATATACAATAACATTAAATCATGTGACATTTCATACAAATGTCGCTATATTTGGATTTTATACGACGTTTCATAAAGACATTTATAGTATTTTTTATTCTTATCAAAAAAAAATAGACAATTTGATGTTAGTTCGTGACATTTACATTACATGTTATAAATTTGTTACTTTTTGCGACTCATATAGCGATATTTATATATTATGTCGTTAGATCTCGTTATATTTTCAAACAAACACAAATACAAATATTATGTTTCTGAAATATATTTTTTAAAGAAAAATTAAAGACATTTAATTATTAAAATTTAATGAGAGTGTATTAATTTTAATTTGATTCATAAAAAATCGAAACACAAAGGTACACAATTCAAAATCCAAAATTCAAATTCTATTATAATAAATATAATAGGAGGAGAAACGAATATCAAATGATCATCTAGCTCAGCGGCAAATTGCACGACATACATGCAGGAGGTCGCGTGTTCAATTCTCATATCTTTGACTATGAAGAAAGTTTATTATATATTATTCAAAGCTAGCTAGACTCGATAGCTCGACTTGTCTCTAGGCTCTGGCTCCGATTATTCAAAGATAACTAGACTCAACGGCTCGATTTGTTGGGCTCCGACTCGGCTTGGCTCAGTTCGGCCAGCCTGGTTTCAAAATTTACGAATATCGGGATACATATTTTGTTGCGACTATTTAAAAATGTCGGAAAAAATTACATATTCACAATATTTATGAACGTCGGAATAGACGATTTGTTGCGATTATTTACAAATGTTGGCAAAAATACCTTTTGAAACACTTTAAAATGACGCAACAAATGTCGTAATAGATAGGTACCGGCGCTTGTAACAAATGTCGTAAAAAATCATAACGACACAAGAAAATGCGACGTTTACGCGACATTTGTAATAAATGTTGGTATCGATCTATACGCGACTTTTTTTGGCTTATTGCGACATATGACAAACGCATGCAATAGACCTTTTTTGTTGTAGTGTTAGTAAAATATATTATTTTAAGTATTAATTCAAGAATTAACTTTTAGAATGTTGATTAGTTGAACCGGGATAAATTTAAAACTTATTTAGTAAAAAGTACTTTTAACTAGCTGACTTAGCCGGGTTTTCATTTTGATTTAATAACGACTTTGTTTTTTTATTTATTTATTTATTTTGGAAATAGTTTGTGGAGTATCAGAAAATGATCTATTTGGATTCGGACATTCAAGTATTTGGAAACATTGACCACCTATTTGACCTGGAAGATGGTTATTTCTATGGGGTGCCAGATTGTGTGTGTGAGCTACATGGTCAACCATGCAAGGATAGGATCCAATGGCCAGAAATTTTGGGCAAAAAGCCAGCTACTTACATCAACGGTGGTATGTTTATCTTGGAACCTAATTTATCCACCTATGCTGATCTCTTGAAAACCTTCGAAGTCACCCCTGCTACCCCTTTTGCAGAGCAGGTATATATATAATAATTTTGAATCTTGATGCATATATATATATATCATGATTCGTGTCATTTTCTGTCTCATTCTTTAGACGATTGTCTAAATGATCAACAAGTATTACACTTAATATTTTTTTCCTAGTAGCTTTACTAGTTTCTTATCAGTCCGGCTCGTGGAACAATCCCAGCCGTCGGATGGGATTTTGAACAGTCCAGATCTGGAGAGAGAAAAGTTGCGGCAGGACTTAAAATATTAAAAAAAAATTTCTCTCTCCAGATTTGGACCGTTAAAAAATCTCATCCGACGGCTAGTAGTTTGTCCCGCACGTACGGAACAAAAAACTGTCCCGCATAGGAGCCGGGAGCGTTTCTTATGTTTTAGAATTTTATTTTAAGTATCACCACGTGCCAAATCATTATTAGTGGGAGAAATTTTATTTTGGTAGGCTACTAAGTTTGATAAGTTACATCCAAACCAATGAGTGCAGTACACATAGGAAAGAGAATTGAAGAGAATTGATGTAAGTTCATTTCTCTTTCCTACGTGTACTGTACTGATTGGCTTAGATGTAAGTTATAAGTTAGTAGCCTACCAAGATAAAGCTACTCTTATTAGTGGAGTGGACGGAAGATTGAATAAAAAATAAGATAGAAGATATATTTCTCCAGCACTAAAGGAAAAGGTACCTTGCAAAATAAAATAAAAAGGCACTTCTTCCATTCTATAATATAAGTAGGTGGTAATATAATTTTTTAAATATTATTAACGATTTATATTGTGAAATGGAGGAGTACTAATGAGAATCCGTGAAATGGGAGCATTTCTATTAAGACCAGAGGGATCGAGTACATTGCACATATATTAGTTAGCATGATTTTTTTTTTTTTTGCATTCACTTGATACTATTTTAAGAATATTCCAATTAAGTATATTTTGATGAGGATTGAAGATCCTTGAACACTTGCAAAAATTGTGTTTTAATAACAGATATTTATCAAATCTAGATCTTATTAATATACTTTGACCTCGGTCTAAAAGGTAGTTAATACTTTAATTTAATTTACGCGTGCAACGTGCGAATAATTGTTATGGTAATTGCAGGACTTTTTGAGTATGTATTTTAGAGATGTTTGTAAGCCTCTGCCTCAGAAATACAACTTGCTCATGACCATGTTGTGGCGACATCCGGAGTACATACAACTCGAGGATGCGAAAGTCGTACATTACTGTGCACCGGGATCCAAGCCGTGGTGGTACACCGGGAAAGAAGAGTATATGGATCGGGAGGTGGTGAAGAAGCTCGTAAAAATGTGGTGGGAAATATACGATGATAGAGCATTGGACTACGATGCCAAAGATGGCGTGACTGAACCGGAACCTGATGATGTGCAGTCCAAGCTTTTGGAGTCTGCCAAGAAACTCCAGATCACTTCTCCCGCTGCTGCTTAGGTATATGTATGGTTAATTATGACTTTTGTAATAAATTTGAGGTTTTGAAAACATGAAATTGTGTTATTTGTAATAATTATTCACAAATATGAATATTGTTATGATATAATATATGGGGCTTTTAATGTAACATTTGATATAAATTGTAATAATGGAAAGGCTTTGTAACCATTTATCTGTATAATAATCTCAATGGTGTAATGTGGGAGGCTAGTTCCCATCGAACAAATCTTTGATACAATAAGATATATTTTCAAATTAAGTTTAATCTAGGTGTATATGTAATATATGATAAGTTTAATTTTTCCTTAAATCGGTGATAAGTGAAGAAAAAGATAATGCTAATGAGGAAAATGTTTCTTTTTAATTGATAGTATTAAAATGTACATTGATATCTTATTTATACAAAACAATATGTACTAGCATTAGTACTATACAAACTAATGTAGTACAAACTAATGTAAAAATTTATCAAATTTACTATATCAAATCCTTTTCTCTCTCTAGAGAATGAATTCCTATCTGGTTGGTCTGGTAATTTTGTTTATGCAGATTCATCATATCCCTGGCCATAGTACCTGATCTCAGTTTTTATTTTGACTATCTCTAGTTTCTTAGGTTGTCTGGTCTTGTGTGTGTTTCTTTTCCTTTTTCCTTTGTTTTATTGCTTGCTTTTGTCCTTTCCTTCTTTATGGCTAACAAAATTCCTATTCTTGTGGTTAATGCTACTGATCTTTCTAGTACAGATAATGTTTGTACCTTAGTGGCCAAGATACTTACTGATAAGCGTCAAAATCCCAAAGCATTTATGTCTACGATGTCAGAGGCTTGGAATGTTATGAATAGAATACATATTTCTCCTATAGAGGAAAACATGTTCCAGTGTACTTTTAAAGAAAAAAGTGATTTTGAAAAAGTCTTGAAGATGGCACCTTGGACGTTCAGGGGGGCACACATAGTTTTGAAAAATTGGAATCCCACTGTGACGATCTCTGAATTAAATTTTGAGTGGTCTCCTTTTTGGGTACAAATTCACAATATTCCTCCAGATAAGATGAATTTCCAGAATGCTGAGAGTATTGGGAATTTTATTGGGGTTTTTATGGAAACGGATTTATGTGATGGGATGAGTGTTTCGTGGAAGAGATACATGAGGGTCAGAGTTAATTTGGATATGGGGAAGCCTTTGCAAAAAGGTTTTTTTATGGATAAAGGAGATGGCCTGGAAGGACAAAGATGGGTTTCTTTTAAGTATGAAAGATTAGCAAATCTTTGTTACCTGTGTGGCAGAATAGGACATGTTCGTCTGGGGTGTAAAGAACTGGTGAACGATGAAGATCAATACGATGACTCAATTAGGGTTGAAGCTAGAAGTAAAGTGTCTTATATTTGGAAGCCCAGAGAAATAGGAGAGTTTTTGGGTAATCGGAGAAATGAAGAAATTGGGGAAAAAGAGTCGGACGTCTTACCGGCGAAAGATGGTCAAGGGCGGGAAGAAGGTCAAGTGGCGCCTGTACGGAGGGAAGGTAAAGAGCCGATAGACACTGACAAAGGATGTGATAGTCTTGTGATCGAAGTGGGTAACCGAAAGTGTGTCTTTTCTCCTATGGAAATATCAGTTTCAAATATCACCAACCTAGGTAAAGGGCTAGGACTGGTAAGTGGGCTGATCCAGTCTAAAACTAATTCAGCCTTAAGTAGTGTGGTTGAAGCCCGTCTCCCAAAAACAATCCCAGACCAAGGTCTTCTTGCAACAGTGCCTGAAAAAGCTGGGCTGATACCTCTTTTGAACCCAAAACGATCTTGCCCTTTCAAGGGGCCAACCTCCAAAAAACAAAAGAACCAAGATCCAGTAGGGAACTTTTTACCCATTATAACAGACCAAATTCTAGAAACTGTTGATCCTCGTAACAGCCTTTCTCTGCAACTCGTTTCAGGACTTCCAGATATTTCTAATTCCTTTTCACAAATTCATATATCTGAAATCCCCAATTTGGAATCTCTTACAAATTTCCACTCTGATTGTAAAGCTCTCCCTGTAGTGGAGGAACCTTTTTCGGATAGTGAGGAAAGATATCAACATCTCAGGAAGATTACTTCAGTTAGTGCAGATCAAGTAATTGAAGAGGAAAAACTGGTCGTTACAAGGAGAAGATTTCGGCGTGTTAAGAGAGAAGCAAGGAGGGGACCGATTAGGGATTATTTTGGGGATGAAAATCAAGATTCGGAGGAAGGAGAGAAAGCTCATACGGAAGAAAACCAGACAGAAAAGGCGGGCCATGAGATGGCTCAAATTAACCAATGATCACAATCTCTTGGAACTGCCGGGGGATATCTCGGCCCTCGGTAGCCAGAACACTTCGAGATATGGTACGAAAACATAAACCCTCTTGCCTTTTCCTGAGTGAACTGAAATGTAGTGTTCCTACTAAAATAGCTACTGTTATTGCTGCTGTGGGTTTCCAAAACCATTGTATAGTTCCTTCTGTGGGTAGAGCGGGAGGTCTTGTGCTTTGTTGGAATAATAGTGTTGCCATTGATATCATTGTATCCAATAAATTCTTGATCAATGCTACCGTCTCTTCTCATCCCCCCTCTAGCATATGGCTTC
The DNA here is from genome assembly GCA_026122235.1 of Vinca minor. NCBI lineage: Eukaryota > Viridiplantae > Streptophyta > Magnoliopsida > Gentianales > Apocynaceae > Vinca > Vinca minor. The sequence goes on along the minus strand of JAOCZM010000201.1, from coordinate 4,578,406 downwards.
TGACTTGTGTTTATGGTCCCCCTAAAAGCCAGGGGAAACAGGATTTTTGGAACTGCCTAAAGAATGTGAGTAATGTGTTTGGGGGGCCTTGGTTAGTTATTGGGGATTTTAACTCTGTTTGTAATCAAAATGATAAGATTGGTGGTAGACCTGTTATTCTTAATAGTCTTAGTGGTTTGGCTTCTGTCCTTGATGATTTGGGGTTGCTTGATACTGGTTTTGTTGGGAATCCTTATACCTGGAATAACAAAAGAGGGGGTCGTGCTAACATTAGAGAAAGACTGGATAGGGGAGTAATGAATGCCCAATGGAAAACTCTTTTCCCTAGAGCTACCATAACCCATTTACCTGCTCTAAACTCTGATCATAACCCTATCTTATTAGACAACTCACCTAATTTTAGCCAGGGACCTCGACCCTTTAGGTTTGAGACTATGTGGACTAGGGAACCTATTTCTCACGTTGTTGTCAAAGAAGCCTGGTCACCCCTCATTCCTGGTCCCTCTCATCTTCATCTTGGTATCAAAATTGATTCTACCCGTGTTGCTCTAAAAAAATGGAATAAAAACTCTTTTGGTCACTTGCAATCTTCCATTGAAAAAACTAAAGCTGAGATCAATACCCTTCAAAATTTAAACCAAACAGCCCAAAATCTTATGTTTGAATCTGCTAAGCAAAGTGAGCTGGATGAGCTGTTGACAAGGGAGGAAATACTCTGGAGGGACAAGGCTAAATCACAAGGTATGGAAGAAGGTGATGCCAATACTACTTTTTTTCATTTATCTACTATTATTAGAAGAAGTTCAAACAGGATTGATCATATCCTTTTGGAAGATCAGTCTTGGGAAACAAATTGGACTAATATTGGTCAAATCTTTGAACAATATTATTCAAATTTGTTTTCAACTTCTAAACCTTGTTTTCCTTCCAACCTGGATAATTTGATTGCTTCGGCTGTGACTGAGTCTGATAATGTGGATTTGTGTTCTATTCCTGATGAGGATGGTATTAAGGATGTTATTTTTAGTATGTCTGGGGGGAAAAGTCCTGGTCCTGATGGGATGAGTGTTGCCTTTTTTAAAACTTATTGGTCTATTGTTAAAGATGAGATTATCCATAGTGTGCAACACTTCTTTGCTACTGGTATTCTGGAATCTAGGAGAAATAAGACTTTTTTGGCCCTCATACCTAAAAAACAAATTCTGTTAAACCTGACCACTTTCGACCTATAGCTTTGTGCAATGTAACTTACAAAATCATCTCAAAAATCTTGGCTGCTAGGTTAAAACCCTTGTTAGATAAAATTATCACTCCTGCTCAATCTGCATTTGTTCCCAACAGATTGATTACTGACAATACCATTTTGAGTCAGGAAATTATGCATTTTATGAATAGGAAGACTGGTAAGAATGGGTGTATGGCCCTGAAAATTGACATGTCTAAAGCTTATGATAGAGTAGAATGGGATCTTCTTTACCTTATTCTTCATAAACATGGGTTTTGCCCTAAGTTTATTCTGCTAATCAAAGCTTGTGTTTCTTCTCCAACTTTTGGTATTCTGATTAATGGGTCTGCTTATGGGAATGTGATTCCTACTAGAGAGCTAAGGCAGGGTGACCCTATCTCCCCTTCCCTCTTTGTTATTTTCATTGATCTTTTATCTAGACTTATTTCTTTGGCTGAAAATCAGGGGGAGGTACATGGGATCAAAATTTCTCGGGTCAGTCCTCCCATTTCCCACTTACTTTATGCTGATGACCTTGTTATATTCTGTAAAGCTAACAATGAAGAGGCTAGGAATTTTGGAAGTATTTTGTCCAAATTCTGTCATTGGTCAGGTCAGGAAATCAATGCAGAGAAATCTGTGATACATTTCAGCAAGAATGTGGAACAGGGACTAAGAGAGGAGATATGCAACAGTCTACATATGAAGATGTGTGATCATAAGGCAAAACATTTAGGAATGCCTTTCTGTAAAGCTGTTTCAAAGAGGGCTGCTTTTGATGATTTAGTGGGAAAAATTTCAACAAAATTGGCAGGTTGGAAGAGGAGATGCCTTTCACAGGCCGGAAGGAGTGTGCTTATTAAGTCTGTACTTCAGTCCATCCCAGCTTATGTAATGCAAACAGTGGCTTTGCCAAAGTCCATCAGTTGTGAAATTGACAGAAAATGTATGAGATTTTGGTGGGGTTATAAGGAGGATCAGAGTAAACATATCTATTTAAAGGCATGGGATGCTATCTGTCTCCCAAAGGAATCAGGTGGGATGGGATTCAGGAAAGTGGGTGATATAAATCAGGCACTGAATACAAAGTTGGCATGGAAGATGGTCACTGACACAGGCAGCAAATGGGTGAATCAGCTCCAAATAAAGTACCTGGGCAGAGAAAATCTGCTGGGAGCAGAAAGTTGCAAAAGAGGTGGATCTTGGGTTTGGCAGGCTATTTGGAATAGTAGAGAAGATGTTAAAGCTGGTGCATGTTACAGAATAGGGAATGATCCTATGCAGAGAATTTGGGAAGACCCATGGATACCAAGCATTAAAGGATTTAAACCTCCTACAAATAATCATGTTCCTGGTGGACCTATATGGATAAACCAACTCATGGATATTTCTGAGGGTACCTGGAAAGAAGAAGAGATTAGGCAGCTATTTACAGAAGATATCTCAACAGCCATCTTGAAAATACAAATTCCACAAAATGTGGAACCAAGTGCCATTGTCTGGGCTCCCTCCAAGTCAGGGAGCTTCTCAGTTAGGTCTGCCTACAGAGAAAATCAGCAATGGAGGTACAATGTTACAGGTAATATTCCTAGAAGTGTGTGGAAAATTTTGTGGAAAGCTGGCCTTCACCCTAGACATAAACATCTGGTGTGGAGGCTTTTATCCAATATTTTGCCAACAAAGGACAGACTGGGGAGATTTATGGATGTAGGTGGGAATTTTTGTGGAATCTGTGGGAGTGATTTGGAGGATGTGAAACATATTGTCCTGACTTGCCCATTGGTTAAACTAGCATGGCTGAGATCTAAATGGAATATAAATGTAGATGCTTTAAGAAATTTGGATGTGGTTCAGTGGTTTGAAATGGTACTTGAACCAGAGAAGGTGTTGTCTTTGGATGGGAAAGAATGGAGTGAATTTACTCACTTTGCTGTCATAACTATGGAACAATGTTGGAAGGAGAGAAACTCAATTCTCTTTGGAGGACAAAAAAAGAGCTGGATGGATATTAGTAATGATATCAATGAATTGACAAAGAAATATCTGGAAGTTGAGAAGAGAAGGGGAATGAAAATCAAAGTAAATGATTCACCTCAACTGATATGGGTCAGACCTCCTACTAGGTGGCTAAAAATCAATTTTGATGCTTCTTTTAAGGAGGGAAAGTTTATGGCAGCAGTAGTTGTAAGGAATGAATATGGAGCTATTTGTGCTGCTAGAACTGATGCAGGAAGGGCCCCTGATGCTTACTTTGCTGAAGCAAAAGGGGCACAAATGGCTATTCTTTTGGCTATTGAATCAGGTTGGAACAAAGTCCTAATAGAGGGGGATGCAGCAAATGTGATTTTTACGCTGAGAGGCCAAAAAGATACGGAACAATGGCAAAGCAAAGTGATTACGGATAAGTGTAGACATGATCTCAGTAAATTAGGAGAATGGATGGTCTGTCCAATTCCTAGGAATTGTAATAGATCTGCCCACAACTTAGCAGTTTGGGCTAATCTGTATATTGTTACTGGTAATATCCCTTTATTAAACCTCCCACTTTGAGGTCTTCGTGATTTTCAAAGCTGGTGGGATTTTGGAAGACACCTCAACTGGAGAGTGCAGTTAATATTAATGAAGTATGAGTTTTTCATCAACAAACTAATGTAGTACAATATAGTACAAAGTAACTAACGTGTATGACTAGGTGGATTAGGATCCGGTGTAGGGGGGGTATATTTGTATGAGCTCCTCAAAGCTGGACTTGGGAGAGAAAATATCAAGAAGGCCAAGAGAGTGAATAAGAAATGTAAAAGCGAGGGAGAAGCAAGACTTTTAGTGAAAAGGTCATGCTAGTTGAGAATGTGAAGGGATTGGTAAAGGTTTGACAAGTCCAGTTTGCGTTTTTTCTCGAACAATGTGGCAATCGATCTCAATGTGTTTTGTGCGCTCATGGAAGGCAGGGTTGGTGGTAAGGTATAAGGCGCTCTTGTTGTCACAAAAAAGAGGGATGGCTTGATGATGTGGTATGAGAAGGTCATGGAGAAGATATTTTAGCCATTGAAGTTCACAAGTAGTAGTGGCAAGAGCGCGATATTCAGCCTCTGAAGAACTACGGGAGACAGTGTGCTGCTTTTTAGACTTCCAAGATATTAAAGATGACCCAAGAAAAACACAAAACCCAGTAGTAGAACAACGAGTGTCGGAGCAACCTGCCCAGTCAGAGTCAGAATAGGCACTAAGTCGAAGATTTGATGTAGAGGGGAAAAATAGGCCTTTGGCAGGAGAGCCTTTGAGATAACGTAAAATTACGTGAGTCTGCTTTAAGATGAAGCTCAGTTGGATGATCAAGAAAGCGAGATAAGCTGCTGCACAGCGTGAGAAATGTCCCGATCGTGTATGAGTAAGATAGAGAAGTTTTCCAGTGAGAGCTGCGGTAGGAGGTATTGTCGAAAAGAGGTGGAGAATCATCCTTTGAGCATTGGTATGAAGGATCCATTGGAGTGATAGCTGGGTTTGCAACCAAGAAATCCATTTTGTTCAAGTAGTTCTAGAGAATATTTCCGCTGACAGACATTTATCCCCTTGGAAGAGCGAGCAATTTCCAAGCCAAGAAAATATTTAACTGGTCCAAGATCTTTGATTTTGAATGTCTCATTAAGGAAATGTTTGATGGAAGAGATGGCAGCATAATCATTTCCAAAAAGAATGACATCATCAACATAGACCAGTAGGACAGTGAAGGAGGTGCCCTGTCGACGAATAAAAAGGCTGGGATCACTAACAACTTGAGAGAAACCTTGTGAAAAAAGAGCATTTGTGAGTTTCTTATTCCACTGACGGCCAGCCTGCTTAAGACCATATAGAGATTTTTGGAGCTTGCATACACAACCTGGAGGGGCAGAAAAACCAGGAGGTGGTTGCATATAGACATCCTCAAGAAGGTCCCCATGTAGATATGCATTATTAATGTCAAGTTGCTCTAAAAACCATCCACGTGCGGCAGCAATGGCAAGAAAGATGTGAACAGTTGTCATTTTAGCTACCGGGGAAAATGTCTCAAGATAATCAATACCGGCTTGCTGATTGAAACCTTTTGCAACCAAACGGGCTTTAAGTCGCTCAATGATACCACTAGCAAAATACTTGATTCGATATACCCATTTGCAACCAATAGGTTTGACATTGGTAGGAAGAGGAACAAGTTTCCAAGTCTGGTTTGCTTCCAATGCATCAATTTCCAATTGCATGGCGTTTCTCCATTCTCGCATGCTATGACTTCACTGTAAAACTGAGGCTCAAAGTGAGAAGTTACAGACAATGCAAAAGATTTATGACCCGGGGATAACGAATGATGATTATGAACATTAGCTAAAGAATGTGGAGTTGTAAGATGTCTATTTGGGGGAAGAGAGGTTTGAGCCAGGGAACAATGAAAATCGTTCAAGTAAGATGGACGATGAAAGTCTCTTGTAGAACGACGAAGTGGAGGGGAAGGGGGAGGGGAAGGGGGAAGTGGGGTAGGGGAGAGAGGAGAAGATAGTGGGGGAGAGGGAGGGGGCAAGTGAGGGGATTGTGGTGGATCTGGGGATGATGGAAAAGATATATCTTGGAAAGAAGGGATGGGTAAAGATATTTTATCTTGCGGTTCCGAGGAAGGAGGCGGGTGAGGAAAAATATGTTCTATGAATGTGACATGACGGGAGGTGAAAATAGAGTGTGTATGAAAATCTAGCAAGATGTAACCTTTGGTGTGACTAGGATAACCTAAAAAAATGGAAGGACGACTCCTAGAGTCAAATTTTGAGCGGTGTGCGGATAAAGTTGAAGCATATGCAAGACACCCAAAAACACGAAGGTGAGTATATGTGGGTGGTTTTTGAAAAAGTATATCATGTGGTGTTTTATTAGATAGTAAAGGGGTAGGAGTGATGTTTATGAGATGAACAGCATGAGTGACAAAATAACCCCAGTAAGCAGATGGGAGGTTAGATTGAAACTTAAGTGCACGGGCTATGTTTAGAATGTGGCGATGTTTTCTTTCGACGACCCCATTTTGTTGGGGGGTTTCAACACAGGTTTTTTGGTGTATAATGCCTTTGTCACTGTAAAAATCGGGCATGATAAATTCTAGGCCATTATCTGAACGGATAGTTTTAATGTTTGTGTTGAATTGTGTAAGGATGAGTTGACAAAATTGTTTAATAAGGGGTCGGGCTTCAGATTTTGTTTTCATGAGAAAAATCCAAGTAAAGTGGCTAAAATCATCCACAATGGTAAGAAAATATAGGTGACCATGGATAGTGTGAGTTTTATAAGCCCCCCATATATCAACATGAATTAAATCAAAACAAGCCTTAGAAGTAGAATCACTTGAGGGAAAAGGAATTTTTGTTTGTTTAGCCAATGGACATATAGAGCAATATTCAGCATGTTTAGCAATAATATGATAATCAATTTGTTGTTCTAATTTTAATCTAGGAAAAGAGAGATGTCCTAAACGAAAATGCCATAACAAGTCATCAGAGAAAATTGCACCCTTATTCATATGAGAAATAATGTTTGAAACAAAAGAAGGGGGAAAACAAGAAGAGGGATGCAAAATATAAAGGCCATTATCAAGTTTAGCTGATCCAATTGTCTTCTGCTTCATAAGATCCTGAATGAAACAAGAGTTAGCATTGAAAAAAGACAAAAAAGATTTGGATTACGAAGAAGTTGGCCTAAAGATAATAAATTAAAAGAAAACGTGGGAGCGTAGAGTACATTAGTCAATTTTAGATGAGAATTTAAATAAATTGTCCCCTGATGAGTAGCTAATGTGAAATCACCATTGGGCAAACGACTAGGAGTATAAGGAAGTGCATGATAATCAGAGAAAACATGCAGAGATGAAGAAATATGATGAGTTGCCTCGGAGTCAATAATCCATTGCATGGTATGTAACTTATTACCTGGAGTCGAACCGAGATTTGAAGAAGCCGGTTGAAAAGTAGCATGCAACGCCATGGGAGTGGAAGCATTTGCATCATTTGCTTGGATAGTAACCTGAACAACAGCATTTCCGAAGACAGAAACTTGATGCGCCGATGACTGAGAAGAACACCCTTTAGTGCGATAGCTTCTTAGGAAACCGTGCTTCTGATAGCACGTATTATGGGTATGACCATGTTTTCCACAAAAAATGCAAACAAGATGTTTCCTAGTAATAAAAGACGACATGTGTAGAATTTGAGGAAAGTGCTAGTGAGAGTGTATTTTATTTGGAAAGAAATTAGTACGTGGACGTTGTGAGGAATTGAAATAGGAATTGCGGATTGGAATTTGCTAAAACAAATTTAAAAAAAACGTGTGGGAAAAGTGATGAAAGGAAAGAAATTTATTTTTGAAAGATTTGAATTGAATAAGGAAATCAGAAGATTTTGTGAAGATATATTTGATAATAATCAACACAAAAAACGTGTGATTAAGGATACTATGAATGACGAAATGAAACGTGTGAATAGATTAAAAAAAAAATGGAAAATAATATTATGTGAGATATGCTCTGATACCATGAAGAAAAAGATAATGCTAATGAGGAAAATGTTTCTTTTTAATTGATAGTATTAAAATGTACATTGATATCTTATTTATACAAAACAATATGTACTAGCATTAGTACTATACAAACTAATGTAGTACAATATAGTACAAAGTAACTAACGTGTATGACTATGTGGATTAGGATCCGGTGTAGGGGGTATATTTGTAACAATAAGTGCAAATTTAACACTAATATGTTGATCAATGTTTTAATATCGCCTATTTAAAAAGAAATCATAACTAGATCGTATTATATATGATGCCGTTTGGGTTAGGGTTAATGTAGTCTATAGTTAACTCGGACTTAGACGTAGAACGTGTTATTTACTTGCAAAATAACGTGTGTCGTTCATGCAGTTTTCTAAAATTAAGTTACAATTTGTAACTTAATTATCTTTATGTTATTTGAAGATTTCCTAAGCAGTACTTAAGAAATATTTGTAAGCTTGTCTCCTAAATACACTTACTCTTGACTATATATGTTTAGGCGACACTCATCATTGTAACCAACATCTTCACGTCTTATCTGTCCATCTTCTGTTCCTCGCCGTGATACCTCAACGGCTTCAATGCAACGCATCGACGGATCCAGCATGGTAGTAGCAGGGTTATTCGTTGAAAAAAAATAGTATATAAATTATATTTTCGGATTTTTCTATCTTCATTCGGTATCCCATTTCTTATTCTCACTAATAAAAAGTTGACATGTGTTAATTTTTAAAATAAAAAATTATAACCTAAAAGAAATATTGAAACTCGTAGGGAAAAAGTAAACACGTGGCAAACATCTATTCATTGTGCAGGGAACTTGACATAGAATAAGGTCAGAGAATTTTTTGCCATATTTTACCCATTTAGATTATAAATGTATAATCGTCGTGTGCTCCCACTATTCTCTGTTTCCGAATCCTCTGACGGCACAATAACGGACAACCTTAACCTTATCCTTATCAAGCGCAGTGTTGTCAATATTCTCCGAATGACGCCATAACATGTCCAAGACTGTGATATCCGGGACTTTTTTATGTGTTTAGCAAGTTGAGGGACCTAATTGTGGATGTGAGGATGTTGGGGAACAGTTTTGTAAGAGAGTTGAGAAGTTATTGAAGGGAGATATTGCTGGGATTTTAAGGGGTGAAAATCGTCTATACCCGTGTATGTTCTCATTCATATGCCCAACCATTCAGAATTTTTCATGTGTACATTTCTTTTAATTATATATACACATGGTGAATTATTAGTGGTTGGGTATAGGAATTGGTACATATGGTTATTTGCCGATTATAAGAGAGGGGGTTACAAAGAAGGGGAAAAAGAAAGACAAATAGAAGGGAGAAAGGATTGTTGGAAAAACTGAGTGATGTGAGGTATTTTGCATATTTGAGATAGTAAACGGTGTCGGATCAGAGTGATTTCAGAGGCTTTAGAAATAGGATTGAAATAGCTACGTTTGGCCGGTGACGGATTAGCGTTTCTAGTTTTCAGTAGAAAGTTATTATTTTGGGAAGTGGACAAACTTTCTAGGATTTTGGTGTTCTTGATTCTTTGGAGTATTATGGTTTATCTTCACCTTACCTTTGTTTTTATGTCCAAAAAAGTATGAATTGAATACTTTAAAGTTACTGGATTTTTATGAAATGATTTTATACATGTTTTATTGCATTGAAAATGGATGAAGCGTCGAATCTATTTGCATTTTGTGTGGTTGATCGTCGAGTGTAATTGCGTATGATATTTGTATATACTTGATGTCATTGATGCGTTCTATTTGATATACTTGTTATTTGAGAGTTTCCGCAATTTAGAGCTCTTGTCTAGAAACGACGTTATATGGATCTATCTCGAATTATTGATTACTGACTACTGATATGTATTGTACACTATTATGTATTGTACCACTGAGCCCTCCTCTAACTGGGATAAAGTTAGAACTACTAGCAGTCAAAATGTGGTGATCCTTAAACCATTGACCCTTCGTTCAGGGGAATATTGGACCCATGACTAATTGACTATATCACTAACCTTCCATTAACTGAGATATAATGGTTAAGAGGTTGTTAGTGGTTGCTTTAGGGTCGGGATTGGATAATCGAGACCGCTTGTGTGAAATTGTGTGTAGGTCTTGCATTAACCATACTTGTAAGGTCTAATGAACTGCATGTCTGTCTATATTGTTATGAGTAAATCATGTAGCTTGTAGCACAATTCCGATTTGAAGAGTATGGTTTATTGCATTTGTTGTTCTGTTTTGGTCATATTTGGTATGTGAAAGTGTGTCAAAATGTGTCATTTTGGGTTGGGAGCTTTAGTGATTTCAGAAAATGCAGTTTCCTTTGTTATTTTACACTTAAAGTGAAATGTTCTGAAGTCTGGTCAACCACCCCGTTCAACCGGACCAGAAGCAGGTCGTTCAGACCAAAGTATTGAGGCGCCCTACTCCATCGATCTCGGACGACCTCCGATCAACCAGAGGTGATGCCGATCGTCATGAACTAGAGAACGATGGGTTTGGACGACCACATCGTCCGGGGTCTTCGTCCGAGGCCTGTTTTGCACTGTTTTAAGTTCCATTATGTTCTGTTTTCAAAGCTAAGCCTTTTGTAAGTTCTCTAAAGTGTATTGTAAATATTTTTAAATGTTATTTCAAGCTATGTAAAGTTATTTCAAGCTATGGAGAAGTCGAGAATATTTTGTGTCCTATTTGATACTTCATCGCAAAGGTTTTTGATCCTTACCTAGCTAGTTTAGTAGCTCATTACTTTACTCCTTTCTTTTGCTGATGCTGATGAGGATGATATATGTGTTGAGGAATGATGTATGAACTGATGTAATAGTTATGCTTGTTTTCTTATGTTTCGTATTGTAAGAACATGTATTTACCTTTGTAATTCTTTAAGTTTTATGTAAGATTCTGAGATATTTTAAGTTTTTTAATGAAGTTATTTTGGATTTTAGTCCTTTTTGTTTTGAGTTCGGTGTTTTATTAGTAGATGCGACACTGTCAGGTTATCTCCCAGATACGGGGTGGGACAAAGACCAATTTGTGCACGTTAGGGATTGGCTTTGTAAATGTCCCTAAAGAACGTATTCAAGAAATACAGCAAAATTAAAAAACAAAATCATTAGAACCACTATAAAAAACTAGGTAAATCATCTTGCTATATTCTACAACTGCATACATAAAACACAATAAAATTCGTAGTGCAACTGCAAAGATTCTAAAAGGCTCCTAGTTCACGATATGCTAAATCCAAAATAACCATATAAATATATTATGTATGAGAACTTATTTAGGGTTTTCCTCGTCCCTTCCAAGATCAGCAACGAAAATGATTGATAGATATATTATATACTCCCTCGATCCGATTTCTAATAACATTGTTTGACTTTGACACAAAAATTAATACTATCTCCATTCTTAATTATTTTCTAGCAGCCAATTTCATCATTACCCCTGCTCTTAATTTGATGACCAAAATGGCTACTAAAAAATAATTTGATGACCTAAATGGCTGTTCGTAAAATTTTTGGGGATGAAAGTGGCTAAAAAAAGTTAAAAATGATGAAAGTGGCTGTTCAAAAATAAATTGATGACCAAAAAAAGTTAAAAAAATTTGAAAATGATGAAAGTGGCAGGGCGAAAGTTAATTGATGACTAATTTAATTGTTTATTCTAATTATTAAGATTGTAACACATGCAACCGTAAGTGGATAGTTCTAGTTACTTTAAGTTCAATTTTTCAACTCGTTCTTAGGTACTTTAAGGTCGCCGATGCATTCAAAGTCTTTCAAGTTGGTGTTCAAGGAAAGTGTTAGTGAAACTGAATTACTCTTACCAGTATCTAAAAATTGCGAAGAAGACATTGAAAAGAAGATCATGAGTGTATCTATGTATAATATTTTATTTTAGTAATTCTACCAAAATTAAGAGATTTGTTTTGTAAATTTTACTAAGTTATTAGCTCGAGTGTATAACCTATTCCATATATATATGAATGAAGCTTACAAAAGAATTTTAAAAAAAGGGAGAAAATGGTGAAACAAGATTTACAATGATAATATGCAGGAATAAACTATTAAAGTGCAGTGAGCGTGAAGTGAACCAGCGTATTTTAGATGGTTAATTTAACACCCTCTCAACTTAGCCACGTTGCATTCCCTCTCTAAAATCTCCCAACTAAGCTATGAGTGTGGATCGTACACGCGACCTTCAAATCTTTAGCTTGACACTCTCTCAACTGAGCTGCCCTCACATTGCATTTCTATTTTAAACTCTTCTAGCTGACTTATGAGCGTGAATCGAACAAATAGATGGAACATGCGATCTTCAAGTTTTCAATTTAATACTCTCCCAACTAAGCTATGTCCACACAGTACAAAATGTCTTTAATAAACGGAGTATGAAATTACGAGGAAATGCACTCGAAACTAGCTTTTTCTCCTTCATAACAGGACTACAAACTGTCGAGACTGCAACAACAATCATGTCACTTATACAGTGTCTAGTCTGGTTTCAAGTCCATGTGGACTTATTATAAACGGACTGGACCGGACTTAATCCGTTTTGCTTTTATGGACTGTCAAATGTTAGGTCCATACCCAATTCGTTTAAAGTCTACGGGTCAATGTTTTTTTTTATAAAATATCAATTCATCCAAACTGAATATAGAAGGTTTCATATTCAAATAATACTATAATTTTCAAAATAAATAGTGAAATAGATGTAAATTTACAAGTATAGAAATATAATATTGTGATTGATTGCAACAAAAAAAGTTCGAAGAAAAAACTACATATATTATATATTTATAAATGTATTTATATTGTCTAAAACAGATATAAAACAAACAAAATCATAAGACTCGTTATTTTTAGAATTAACATTGGAGATATTTTCTAAAAAAGTATATATTATTTTTTGCGGACCCTTCCGTCCAGTCCACAAAGTCCGCATCCAAATATATTCGAACCCAAAAAAAAAAACCCCCCGCTTCTAAATAGAATTGAAATGTAATGTCCAAATCCATTCCATATAGAACGGACTTCAAATCCATCTGACAATGTTAGTTAATTATTAGGTCATATTGCTAAATTGTCAAATCACAAGCAGAATACATGTAAAAAATAAATGTGGTTGATGCAACACTTCAAACTCTTAACACTAAGGGTGTGATTGGATTGAGTGTGGGTTAAAGATTTTGGTCTCATTCTCAAATCAGTTTCAAACTCAAATCAAATTGTAGATAATTTAATATTGTCTGTTTTCATTTCTAGACTCAATTCAAAATTGATATAAATTTAAGTTTTAAATTAGACTAAATTTAAACTCAATTTAATCACACACTGTTTATAATTTGATTCCTTTTCTCTAGTATTAATTAAAAATTAAATTAAGACTTGTAGAAATTGAGAGACCTCCACGTTACACTGTTGATGAACGAAGAATGTCACAACACAACCACAAATCAATAGAGAATAAAGTGGAATATTCCATAATGCAAAAGTTAAAAGTTCTAGTGATTTTTTTTTTTTTTTTTTTTTTTGAGCGCCCGAAGGCGATTGCCCCTTAAAGGGAAGAGTGGAGAGTACCCTAAATAGGAAAGATTGTAGCATGCCCCATGCTTGGGGAGGGAATTATAGCCTCATAAGGAGGAGAAATATTATTTGCCCCATTACGGGGAGAAGGTATCGAACTTGGGACCTTTAGGTCCCAAGCCAGAGGCTGCCCTACTGGGCCAAACCCCTTGTTGACAAGTTCTAGTGATTACTAGTCAAAATTCCCAAAAATCCCACCTAATACTTTTAAGTCGGCACCAACACGTTTTCTCATTCTCCTAACTTTTCTCACTATCCTAAAAAGATAAATTATTCTTAGTATTATATTAGACTGAGTCTCAAATTAGTATGATGATCTCAGTTTCAATATAATCTCAAATCGAAATCAGATTTTATATAATTTAATATTTCGTATTACATTTTCAAACTCAAATAAATAAATAAATTCAAACCAAATCAAAATTAGTCCAATTACACCCTTTCATTCAAAATCACAACTTTTCTTTTTTCCTTTTTGTTTTTACTCTCACTCTTTTTTCAGTAGACCAACTAACAAAACTATAAATGTTGAAAAAATACCCACAAAACAACAGTGGACCCCATTGAACCTTCCCGCTCTCACCTACGTGGTAGCTCATTATCCTCTACTACCGACCTGCTGATACGTGGCAACCTGGCGGTACCTACTTGGACACGGTAACTGGACCCCACAGTGTTTCTTTTTCTTTACTAAATTGAGTTTGACCCCATCTCAGGGCTAAAGCCATGCAACGACTACTTGTAACTAATAACTTAGTTAAAAACTACTTGTAACTGATACATATTAGTATGACACGTGGAGAAGAACCCACGTGGCCTTGAATTGTTACGATAGAAAATTAATATACTGGGGCACTTGGTCGGTGACGGTTGCGGTTGCGGTTGTAGTCAAATGGATAAGTCCGGATGCGAAATAGTTTTTCTTCTTCAATATATATAAAACGATTTAGAACAAGTGTTACAAGACTCAAATAGTTGTGCGCTGTAAAAATAAAACATGTATTCTATAGTTACTAGTTTGTTCACTAAAAAAGATGGTGTCCCTAAGGGTTTACGAGGGGAGGAGTCTCCAGAGAGTTTGAGAATTCCCAATGTATTTTCAATATTGACAATTTATGTGCTTTTTTTATTTGTGTTTAGTATTCTAGGCTGGATAGATGCGAGGTCGGGCAGACCAGGGTGAGGATGGATTATCTTCTCTTTTGTCCCCGATAGCGGGGTTAAAATTCATCCCCACCTCCATCCCGCCTCTGTTTTAAACCGATAAATTCTCACCCTAGTTGAGTTAGACCGAATTGGACCTTCGATTTAGTTAGGTACATTGTCATCCCTAAGAGGGAAGCAAGATAACACAAAAACATACTCTCATACTATTCACAAAACTAAGCAACTGTGTTGTTTAGATTTATTAGAGAGAACATTAAACTATTAAAGTTTCTTTTCAGAACCAACATCTGCCAAAGTCGTCGGTAATATAATGTGACATTCGATATACATGTTAAATCTTTTTCTCCAATTAAACAGAAACGTTCCTTTTCAGGTAATAAGAAAGATTTTCAGGAACAATAATTTCCTTTGATACTTTTTTTTCAGGGAATAGTTAAAAATTAAATAAAAACTTGTAAAATTGAGAGACATTCCCATTAAACCGTTGATAAACGAAGAATGTCACAACCACAAAGGAAAATTCTGATATAGACCTGGACTATATGTGGGGTTGTGGATCAGTTGATCCAGAATTAACCACATCACCTCTTTTGATTAAAAAAAAAAATTTATAAGGCCCCACCTGTTTTTATTATTTTAATCAAAACTGTGATGTGCCTGAATGTGAACCAAATGGTCCATGACTACTTGGTGACCCAGGTCCACGACAGAATGCTTCCAACCACAAATCAATAGTGACAACCACAAATCAATGGTGAATAAAGTGGAATATTGTATAATCCAAAAGTGAAAAGTTCTAGTGATTACTAGTCAAAAATCCCACCTAATACTTTTCAGTCGGCACTAACAATTTTCTTTTCTTTTTTGAAAAGAACACTAACAATTTTCTATTCTCCTAACTTTTCTCACTATCCTAAAAGGATAACTTATTCTTAGTATATGTTTGGAGTGAGTATCAAATTAATATTGTGATCTTAGTTTCAATGCAGTCTCAAATCGATAACAAATTTTAAATTGTTTAATATTTCATGTTTTATTTTTTGATTTAATTTAATATTGAATTTAACCAAATCAAATACAAATCAAATTCAATTCAAGTATACACTTAACCGTTCAAAATCACGAGTTTTCTTTTGTCATCTCTTGACTCTCACTCTTTTTCAGTAGACCAACTAACAAACTATAAATATTGGAGAAAAAAAACCACAAAATAATAGTGGACCCCATTGAACCTTCCTGCTCTCACCTACGTGGTAGCTCATTATCCTCTACTACCGACCTGCTGATACGTGGCAATCCCGCGGGACCTACTTAGACACGTTAAGTGGACCCCACAGTGTTTCTTTTTTATTTACTAAATTGAGTTGACCCCACCTCAGGGCTACGGCCATGCAACGACTACTTGTAACTGATACATATTAGTATGACACGTGGAGAAAGGACCCACGTGGCTTTGAATTGTTAAGATAGAAAATTAATATACTGGGGCAATTGCTCGGTGACGGTGCGGTTGTAGTCAAATGGATAAGTCCGGATGCGAAATAGTTTTATTTTTCTTTAACATATACGGAATATATACTGTCAACATGAAGTTATTTCCCGATTGGTAAAGAGTTGACGCGTCGCCTACGAGTCGAGTGTTCAATTCACGCTGTCGACGTGAGGTCGTGTTGGTGGGTGATCCGTAAGTCACTCGTAAGTCGACATATGATCACTGGCGCTCGCACTGTAACGTGGTGGTGACCGTAGCCGAATCCACCCGAACTTTTTTGGTACCAAAAAAAATATACGGAATATATATAGAAAGCTTTAGAACAAATTTTACAAGACTCAAATAGTTCTGCGCTTTAAAAACAGAACATGTGTTCTAAAGTTCATAATACGTATTTATTTTAAATTAATTTTAATTATTAAAATTTTAATTTAATGAACGAGAAAAGTTCTACAATTGTGGAATTTATCCATGTTTCACTCTGGAGTCGTGGCTCAAATGGATGAGCAGGTGAAAATTTGTGGGCCCTGTAGCCTAGCCAATGGAGTTAAAGCAACATGGATTGCTTACTTTGGGGAGTGGGGGGGGGGTGTTAATATTTTTTATCATCTCTCTTTTTTGTTTTTTTTTTTTCAATATCTCTTTTTTTTTAAGGTTTCAGGAAGCTTCATAGGATTTCTAAAAAAAAAAGAAAAAGAGGAAGCTACATAGGACAATGGGTTTAAATTTTTGCTAAGTAATGGGTTTAAAATAGGACCTGCAATATCAGAGGTTTTTTTTTTTTTTGAGCGCCCCGAAGGCGATTACCCCTGAAAGAAAAGAGGGGAGAGTACCCTAGATAGGGAAGATTGAAGCATGCCCCATGCCTGCAGAGGGAAGATAAGCCTCATAAGGAGGAGAAATTATTTATCCCATTATGAGGAGATATAGGAATCGAACACATGACCTCCGCCCTGTGTTCGGGTAGCCTTACCACTTGGGCTACCCGATTCCCATCAATATCAGAGGTTGTTGTCACTAATTTTGTAGGAAATATTGTATGCTTAAACTAGAAGAGTAGAGAAAATTGCTATTATAAATGTACAAATAATTTATACTTATTTCTATCTGTAAATTTTTAATTCAGTATTTTTTTCGAATATAAATTATGTTCGTACTCCTTTTTTTTATCTAATTAATGATCAAATAGTGGTCTCCAGTAATTATTAATCGCGCCTTTTGAAGAAAAGACGAACACAAATATTTGTTGGCTAATAAAAAAAGATTACAAATATGAACAATTATGTCAAAAAGTTAGAAATTTCATCCTTTATCTATATGAGAATTAAGCAACTTACGGCACGCTCTCGCAATAAAAGAGATTTACTACTTTTATTTTATTAAAAAAATTAATTATTATTATCAACACTAGACACTTTTTTTTTTTAAAGTTCGATTGAGCAGTTATCCCATATAGGGGAGATTGAACTGTCTCAGATGAGGAGAAGATAGCCTTAGAAAAGGGAAATTAAAATTTACCACATGTAGATGGAGAGATCGTGGACAGACGCCTGCCTCCTTGAATTTGGACACCTTTGATAACAATAGACACTCTAATTTTAAAAAAAATACGTGAACATCTACATCTTTCCCCACTAGGAGTCTAGAATGCACATAAACTTTTACTCGCTCACCAACCGTTAAAAGTTCCAAATCAACCTCACTCTTTGATCGTGAATCACAAACATGCCCAGAAGTTTCGTTTTGTCGGCTACAAGCGATAAGAGGGTAATTATGTAATCTTCTAACAAAAGAAGATAATAGTGGGCCATAAATCTTTTTACCAAAATTATATCTATATCCCTACTTAACCCATACTTCTCTACTTTAATACCTACTGGTCAAATGGTCTTTTCCTTTCCCACCGCCCATTTCCAGAATTTTCTATCAAGAAACGGATCACCGTCCGATCTAACACCTCCTCAAATGAACATCCCGATTTCTTCCAGATGTCATTATCCAAAGACTGCTAAGTATTTTATCCAAAGACTTTCCCCACCTGAAATTTCGGTCCCCGGCTCCTATGCGGAACAGTTTCTGTGCGGACTGTGCGGGACACCATCCCAGCCGTCGGATGATATTTTTTAACGGTCCAGATCTGGAGAGAGAAAATTTTTTTTTAATATTTTTTAAGTCAACCGCAACTTTTCTCTCTCCAGATCTGGACCATTCAAAATCTCATCTGACGGCTGGGATTGTTCCGTACGTGCGGAAAAAAAGCTGTTCCGCATAGGAGCCGGACTGGAAATTTCGGGTCTATTTATCAAGCAAACGTTCGATCATGGATAACGTCCAAAATTTAGTAAATACCGAGTCCAATTAAATTGAATTTAGTTTGATTTAATATACAAACTCAAACTCAAACTCAAACTCAAACAGATTTAGATTGAGTTGGAGAATAAAATTTGAAATATTAAATAATCTAGAATTTAATTTGAGTTTAAGAATGAAATCAAAATCTCAAACTCAAATTCAATCCAATCTCACACACTGAATGTTTCTTATCATTTTGGGCCGTTGAATTAAAATTTTCAATGGTTCAATTTTTTTTTTTGAGAAACACCTGTTATGATTTTTCAGTCATGTATTACATTTCTTAAAATATTTATTTTAATATTAAAGCAAAAATATTCATTAGAGAAGAACGAATGTTGCATTAATTTAATAAATGTTTAAAAAAATATAAATATATACCAAAAAAGTATAATATATACTAAATTTAAAACGTTATACACTATAACCGTAACGATAAGAGTGCTCTTTTCCTGCTCAATAATCCAATAAACAGTGGCTTCTTTACTAGATCTCTCCACATAACTCCCGACCAACGCCTATATAAACCACCCAAACCACAAAACCTTAAACTCACCAAATCACACTCAAAAAACCCTTCCCCTAGCTATCTGCAACAAAAAAATTCTTCAAGGCAAGAAAACATTTCAACAACCCTTTAAACTTTTTAGTTCTTGAAAACTTGAATTCTCAAAGACCCTTTTTGAATCTTGATTTCACTTCCTTAAAAAACCAAGAAAAATGGCACCTGAAATTGTTAGAGGTAGTACTGCACCTACCGGTCTTGTTAAGGCTGCTAGTTTGCCTAGCCGTGCTTTCGTTACATTTTTGGCCGGTAACGGTGACTATGTTAAGGGCGTGGTCGGTTTGGCCAAAGGGTTAAGGAAGGTCAAAACCGCTTATCCACTTGTGGTGGCTGTTTTGCCTGACGTGCCGGAGGAGCACCGCCGTATACTGGTGAACCAAGGCTGTATTGTTCGTGAGATTGAGCCTGTTTATCCACCGGAAAACCAGACTCAGTTTGCCATGGCTTATTATGTCATCAACTACTCCAAACTCCGTATTTGGGAGGTAAAACCTAAATTTCTATGTTACTTTGTTTGTGTACTTAATTTTTGTCCCCATCCCATGTACTAGATGACAAGTACTAGGCGTGCTCTTTCTGATTTTGTCCCCATCCCATGAGACCTACCAAATTCACGTCCGGGCTGAACCCAAAAAATTCAATAAATATTAGACTTTTTTTTTGTTGGATAAAAAAATTCAACAGTTTAAATTTGTTTTTTAGCATAATTTTATTGTGATTTTGTAAACCTATTGTGTAAAATAGATGTTATATTTCTAAGATATATGTTAATTAGGAGAGAATGCATATTGCATAAGATAATACCTATTAAAAACGTTCTTTTTTCTTATGCAGTTTGTGGAGTATAGCAAGATGATTTACTTGGATGGTGACATACAAGTTTATGAGAACATAGATCATCTATTTGACTTAGCAGATGGCCATTTCTATGCTGTGATGGACTGTTTTTGTGAGAAGACTTGGAGTCATACCCCACAATACCAAATTGGTTATTGTCAACAGTGTCCTAATAAGGTCCATTGGCCTCAAGAGTTGGGACCTAAGCCCCCACTTTACTTCAATGCTGGCTTTTTTGTTTTTGAGCCCAGTCTCCCTACCTATGATGATCTCCTAAGTGCCCTCAAGATTACACCTCCTACCCCTTTTGCTGAACAGGTAAATAATCAAAAAAATTAATCACTAGTCTTTTTTTTACCAATTTTAAAAAAATAAAGGTTTTGTTGAGAATTCCACATCGATTAGCTTGTCAGTATATTTGTAATATATAAGAATTGGGCAATCCTTCTCCTCTTGATGTATCTTTTAATGGGTTGTGTTAAGACTCAAGTCCATTTTTAACACGCTCCATATGCCTAGCTCTGGGTGTGTGGGGTGTGTTGAGAATCCCACATCGGCTAGCTTGTGAGCATATATTTACAATATATAAAACTTGTGCAATCCTCGCCTTTTGTGGTACATTTTGAGGGATTGAGTTAAGACTCAAGTCCATTTTTAATAGGTTCTAATGTTTTATTAAATTATGTAGGATTTCTTGAATATGTTCTTTAGGGACATTTACAAGCCAATTCCCAATAATTTACAACTTGGTCTTGGCCATGTTATGGCGACATCCGGAGAATGTGGAGCTTGATAAGGTTAAGGTTGTCCATTACTGTGCTGCTGGATCGAAGCCGTGGAGGTACACCGGTGAGGAGCAGAACATGGACAGGGACGACATTAAAATGTTGGTTAAGAAATGGTGGGACATTTACGATGACGAGACATTGGATTACAAGAGGTGTATCAGTGTGGCGGAAGCCGGTGGTTTGAAGACCGCGGTGCTGCCAGATTCACGTGTTGTTAAGTACATCCCGGCCCCATCTGCCGCTTGATTTGGAGTGATATATCATTTAATAATTGATAATACTTTATACTATATAGTTTTGATTTGTATGTAGGTATTTTTTTTATTTTTTTTTGTAAGGAGAACAAGTTATTTGAAGTTCTCCTTTTTTTATGATGTTAATTAAGGATGTAGGAGAACTGCGTTTGATCCAAGTAAGACTATACCGGCTTGCTTAATTTTGTAAATATTTTACAATTATATATAAAAGTTAAGTTTTTTGTATTTTGAATGTCATCTTCATGTTCCTTCTTGGAGCATGCTTTGATTATTACATATTATCTTTATGTGAACGATATCTTGTTGAGTTCTAATAAAGGGTTTTCTTAAAAAAAACTTATTAAATTATGTTTTAAGTAGTCACTTTGGTCTATTAAACTTATTTACTATTTTGAAATGTTCTAAAATATTTGGCATTTTTTTTAGTTAAGAAACTTTTATTTCATTAATACACTAAACATTGCATTTAATATAATTTATAATTTTAATGAGGTTAATTTGAACTTTTTAACATAAAAATAATTTATTTATTACTAACAACACTACTATCTTTAATTCTTGTGCCAAATTAAAGAGTGTCGATTAAAATGAGATTGAGATAATAATAAATAAACAAATGGTTAAGTGTCTTACGAAAAATATACTTGTACACTTCTTATTTTCCTCCTTTTAAAAAAAAATATGACAGTGAAAATTTTGGTATCTCAAAAGACTTTCAATCTATCAAAGGTGTTCTAACCCAGTGGGGCAGGTGCCTGCCCACGATCTCAATGTCGTGGGTTCGATACTCTCTGTCTACGTGCGGCAAGTTTTAATCTCTCTTTTTAGAGTTATCTTCTTCTCGTTTGAGACAGTTCTCTCTCTTCTATATAGGATAATCGCCCAATCGAGCTTCAAAAAAATAAATAAAAGACTTTCAATCTTTTACCACCGAAAAAACACAGAGGAAAAAAGACGACCTTTGAATCTTCTTTTTCCTTTGTTCTATTATAATAGGAGTTTTTTTTTTTTTTTTTGGTGAATAATATTATAATAGGAGATTTGAGTCTTCCTATTTGTTCCTGCTTTTTGTATGTTATCTTATCCAAGGCTTTTGTTTTCCCCTCTCTTTTACCCATTCCTCAATATAAATAATTTGATTTATCACGCAAGATGAAGCTGTTGCTTGACCACAAAGGTGAAGAACAAATCAAAGGTCTTAGCCCAGTGGAGCAAGGGTCTGCCCACGATCAAGAGGTCGTGGGTTCGATACCCTCCTCATGTATAGGGCAAGCTTTAATTGTCTCCCTTTCTAGGGTTTTCTTCTCCTCTTGTGAGGTGCTCTCTTCTCCCCTTATGAGGCAACCGCCCATTTGAACTTAAAAAAAAAAAAAAAAAAAAGTGAAGAACAAAAGGAAAATTTTACTACTTTGTATACCTTTTATTATTTCTTTTACACTTTTTTTTTTCCATAAGTAGACATCAACTTCTTACCTTCCGATACCCTACCCCTTCCCTCGTGTGTTACCTTCCTTTCACTTTTACCCATTCCTCAATATATAAATAATTTGATTTATCACGCAAGATGAAGCTGTTGCTTGACCACAAAGGTGAAGAACAAGTCCATAGCCCCTCTGGCTATGGTCTGCCCACAACTATAAGGTTGTGGGTTTGATACTCTCCTCACACATAGGGGAATGATTTAATTTCTAATTTTTTGGTTCTCTTTGTGTGGGGCACTTATATTTCCCTCTTGGGACAACCGGTCTACCGATCTTCTAATTTACCTCATCTGTGAGACACTTATATTCCTCTCTTAAGGTAACCGGCTTACAGGTATTCTATCCGCCATACTTGGACACCTTCCTCTGGTGAGGTCAGGAAAATTTTACTACTATTGTATACCTTTTATTATTTCTTTTACTCTTTTTTTCCTCCATAAGTAGACATCAACTTCTTGCCTTCCGATACCCTACCCTTCTCTCGTGTATTTCAATTTACAAGTCTCCCTCATCTACTAGTACTAGTAGATCTGATGCATCATCAATCACACTAATTAAAAAAAAATAAAAAAAAATAACACTAATTATTGTACAATCTCATTTTTTTTATTTGTCATTTTTGTTACTTGCAAAATATTTCAAATCCTTTCTCTTTTTTATTTTTTCTTTCTTTGGTATTATATTTGATGCCTTTTCTATGTGAGTTATATGCAATTATTCTATGACGATATTCTTTCTTGGTTTATAATTCTAAGTGCATTTTGAGTATGTCTAATCTTGGGCTTCAACATTGCATATTTAACATGATATTAAAGTTGATTCTTATTATGTCTATTAAAATAAATAAGTATTTATAATCGATTATTTAATAAGGCGTGCGGCGTGCATTTCAAGTGTATATTTAGGAGAATATTTGATTCCTAAACTTATAGTTTAGACACTATTTATATACTAGCAAATTACCCGTGCTATGCATGAAAAAGATTTTAAAAAATAATACACCAAATAGTTATTTTTGCCACAAAAGTATTTTTTGTGTTGTAAATATTTGGGTAAAAGGTTATACTAAAAATGGACAGAAAGGTCATATTTAACACGTTTGAACAATTTAAGAAAAAATGCACCGGTGCTTAATTAAATATTTAAATATTCTATGAAGTGAGTGCCTAGCCATTTTACCTTAGCTCTTCCCTTTGCACAATACCAAAAGAATGGACGTTAAATACTATATTAAAATTTTCGAAGATAGCTTAGATCAAGATATAACGTATATAATTTTATATACAATATGGAGAAATGATAAGATTATCAAAATTTTGAATTCTTCTCATTTTCTCTCAGGGAAAAAATAAATAAAAAGAAGAAAAAGACATCAAATCCTAAGATAAGATCAAATTGTTATAAGACTCGTTCATTCATTTTCTTTTTGAGATTGGAATTATTCTTCCATAAATAATAATTGCAGGTAGAATGTTTCATAATTGAGCCAAAGAATCGCCTCAAAAAAAAATTGAGACAAAGAAGTACTCTTTCATTCCCATTTAATTGTCGTTTATGAGATATATATGTATTAAAATTAATTTTTATTTGCATGTCTTTTATTAGGTATCAATAATTTATTCTAATTATACCCTCAACATATCTTTTATTGGAAAAGTGAAAGAGAAGAAGGAAGGAAGGGGTATTATTGGAATTATGGCGGAAAAATTATTGTTTGTTTGACTTCCTTAATTTTTTCAAAGTGTCCTAAACGACCTATATTGAAAAATGAAGAGAGTAACTTTGTTGGTAAAACATTCTTTACCCGACCAAAATATTTTGGGTTCGAGTCCGGCGCATGCTCCTCCCCTTCCCCTAAAATAAATAAAATAAATTAAACAAAATATTTTTATTTTTTTTCAAAAAAAAAAAAAAAAAGCGTGTTTCCCCATTGCTTAATGCTTTTATGGTAATATACCAAAAACATTTACAATTTTGACAATATCTATATTGAGATTATTTTTACATCATTCTATTCGTAATCTAACAACGAATAGCCAAAGAAATAATTCTTTAAAATTTGAAAAAAATCTAGATGCAGTATGACTATTTTACGCTTCCAAATTTTCAAAACCTCTTATACGAATAGCTAGCTGAATAAGGGTGCAAATTCTCACTCATATTGTGAATGTCTAGCTCTTTTATTTTTTCTAATTCTATTTTGTATATTAGATGTCTTTGTATGCAATATAAAATATTAGTTTCAACAATATGCATCGTATTTTTGTGACATTTTTACAAAAAGAAATTATAAAAAAAAATAAAGAATTACGTTAGATATTTATATTTTATAATACCCACTTTCATTAGTCTTATATCCCGCGATAAATTGACATACAATAATTATATTGTTTTTTTTTTTAGTGTATTCTTTAGAGAATTATTCAGAGGCACGTGTGAAGGGAAAAAAGAAGATCCTGATTTTATTATACTTTAAAATGTTATGGGGAATTGGGCTACATTCTCATTTCTTTATTTTTAATAATCTAAGATTCCATTCTAAAAAATTGGGTCCTCTCAGGTGATTTTTTTATAAATTCAAATAAAATTCCTAATTGTTTGGCGGTTAGTCTAATCATACAAATGTAAGAAGTTGCATTTTTTGCTTCAACAACATATTTTTACCTAAACAGAAAGTAATAATAAAAGTAAATAAGCTTTAACCACATGGAGCATAGAACAAATCATTCATTACTCTTTTTTTTTTATCATAACTTGAAATTTACAAAACAGATCTAATTCATTGAAATTTAAGATTTTAATTGATGAAATCTTCTCAACCTTTAAAATTAAAAAAAAAAATCAGATCCATAATTCTTCGGGATATAATATAACAATAATATTTGTCCACCCCTAAAGCAACTTAATTCCTAATTTCCCTTGTTTGTAAACTCATCTGCAATGTTAAATTGCTCCAAGTATCCATCTATATCTTACCTATTCATATTAAAATGTACTCCCTCCATTCCTTATTAATTGTCGTTTAGGAGAAATCTATGAGTCCAAATTAATTGTCGTTTAAGGTTCTTTTGTTAGGTGTCAACAATTCATTTCAATTATACCCTCAACATTTTCCTTTCTTTATAATATAGAAGTGAGAGAGAAAGAGAGGGAGGATGGGGTAGTATTGGAAGTTTAGGTAAAAATGACAACTTCCTTAATTTTCTCAAATTGTCTAAAGAGTCTTATATTTAGGAATGGAGGGAGTACACTTTATTAAATTGAGTGGATCATAGTAAATGTTTGTATCATCCGAACTATAAAAACAATTAAAATACATGTATTATTAAAATAGTGATCCAATATGGGTGAATTCAGTGTCATAACTCTCACCTAAGTAAAGATGGGTACACTCAAAAGCTCAATATCCACAAAGTATTAATTTTCAAAGCAACAAACAAAAACCTAAACAACAATGTCCATTAAAATCCATGAATCGGTAATAATTTAAGAATTAAGAAAGTATAAAAACTTAAAAAACATCATATATGTGCAATAATCAATTAAAAATAAAATACTTACACTGAGCACAAATACAAAAAAAAGTGAAAAAAAACTATTAAATCTTACCTGAGTAGCCAGATATATTAATTTTTTCCTGCAAAAGTATATGTTAAAACAAAATCTTAAAAAGAAAGGTTGAGGCCCATAAAATGAACAGAAAAAATAAGTTAAAAGAAAGAGGCTGGTAGTGTCAACTTTCTTTTAAGTATTCTGATGTTGAAGATGAGTATAAAAAAATATGAAACAGTTAGAGATATATTAGGATTATCAAGGATAGTGGAGAGTGAGAAGATGATAGATATTAGGATTGTTAGGGATTAGGAGAAAGATGAATTAAAATTTGAATATCGTGTTTTTTTAATAATGAAATTGGAATCTTATTTTCTTTTTTTCTCATGAGATAATGATTTTATTTTCCATTAATTTAATAGACTACAAAATACCATTCTCTCTCTTAAAAAGACTACACAATACTTGAAATTGAAAAAAAAACCAAGAACCTAGAAATTAGAACTGTTATTCCGATAAATAATTTGTATAAACAAAACAAAATGACACATATAACAAAATGAAAACATTAAAGTCTTTTTTGGTTCATTTGGGAATGATATAAGTTTAATAAGTCTTAAAATGAAGCTACAATTACACTTTTTTAAATTAAATATTAACTAATTGTAATTGTAAAAAATAAAATATTCATATATAACGGAAATGTATGATCTTTTCTTGTTAATATGAACCATAAATAAAAAATTATTTACTATTTCAATTATTTTAAAGAAAGATTATAGAAAATTGAAACTAATCAAAGCTTGAAATATCCTCAAGTAAAGGAAAATGATAAAGAAAAGGAAAAAAGAATTAAATACTCGCTGATAATCCAAATATAATGGATGAACCTCACATTTATAATCTCATAGAGTTTACCTTTATATGTATTCTTTTTTATTCCTCTTTAAATTTTATGTGATAATTATTTAAATTTAATTGATTAAATTTTTTATCAACCAATCAATTTTTTTGTGAAATACTTAAAGAGTTGAAAATTCTAAAAAATTAGAATAGAGATTTAGGAGTTGGTGATTGGTCAAAACATGAAAAATGTTATGTAATATAAGGGTAAAAAGTGTCCACGCCCCCTAAACTTTTTTTTATTTTGGTTTTTGACCCTGAACTAAAAAATGCTTATTCTTTGACCCTGAACTTTTATGGAGTGTTAATGTTTCCCTTTCCATCCAATTCCTCCGTTAAATCTAACGGAATAGCAACATGTGACTCTCACACGACTTAACTCATAAACATTTTGAGAAAAATAGGTCCCGACCTAAAAAAAAATCAAGATGGGATAAGAAAAATGCGCCTAAATTTTCCTCATATTTTTTTGGTAAAAAATTTTCGTTAAGAATTTCTCAATTTTTTCAAATAACATGAGAATGGACCAAATACATACATATATATATATATATATATATATATATATATATATATATATATATATATATATATATATATATATATATATATATATATATATATATATTTTTTTTTTTTTTTACAGAAGGGAACAATATGTTTTTCTTTAAGCAGAAAAATGTCAAGATAAATGTTTAAACGAAATGTTATTTATTTTAGATTGTTCACTGACTTTATAGAATAAAGTAAGTTGATTACCTTTTAGCCGTTTTTATCCCATTTTGAATTTTTTTAGGTCATAATCTATTTTTTTTTTTCTCTTAAAATGCCCTTAAGTTAAGTCATGTGAGAGTCACATGTTGCTATTCCGTTAGATTTAACGGTGGAATGGATAAGAGAAACATTAACACTCGATAAAAGTTTAGGGTCAAGGACTTTACGTTTTTAAGTTCAGGGTCAAAAATCAAAATCAAGAAAAGTTTAGGGGGCGTGAGCACCTTTTACCCGTAATATAATTTTAAAAAAAGCCAGCCATAATTTCAATTAATTTCATTTTCCCCTCTGGATTGAAAAAAGATAAATATAATCATAACAATTCAAATGTTTAAGTAAATCCTAAAACATTAAAATTAATTTAATAGACACAAAATATGTGTAACCAATCATAATTTTTTTACTAAATAAAAAATAAAAAATCTATAAAATGACATGTGGCACTTCTGGAGTTTGAGAGACATACAAAAGTGAAAAGACCTTCTGTAATATATATAAAGTCCTAAAAATTATATTTCAACCAATATGATCGGGATAAAAAATTGTTGGAGGAATAATGACGATCCACCACACATCACCACGAGTTCATACCAAATTCTTCCCCTTAGCAAGACATATTATCATTTTTTGTGAAGGCAATTCTAAAATTTATTTTTTGTTCCGTTTAATCAATTTTTTAATTAGTCATGCGACGACGTGCATTTCCGTGCATTTTTTTTTGATAATATTCAATTTTTAACTAAATTTATGATTTATACACAATATATAATTTTAAAATTTATATTTCAGCCAATATAATCATCAAATATTTATCTTTCGACCAATATGGTCGTCAAATATTTATCTTTGACCAATAAAAACGAACCATTATACTTCACTATGACTACAACCCAAAATTCGTCATATAACCAAATATCATTTTTGCAAGGGCAATTATTAAAATAACTTTTTGTTCCATTTTATTTTCTTTCTCTTAATTTCTTCATTCCTTTCCACAACCTCTTTTCTTTTCAATCTTTCCTCTTCCCACATCCACCCAACCCCCACATCATGTTGCCTCATCTCCCGAAGTCCTCTTTTTCTATTTTTCCTCTCCCCATCCACCCAACCCCCACATCCTTTTCCCCCGTCTCCCTAAATCCTCTTTTTCTATCTTTCCTATCCCCATCCACCCAACCCCCACATCCTTTTGCCCCGTCTCCCGAAGTCCTCCTTTTTCAATCTTTCCTCTTTCCACATCCACCCAATCCCCACATCTGTCCTGTCTTCCGAAGTCCTCATTTTTCAATCTTTCCTCTCCCCATCCACTCAACACCCACATCTATTGCCCGTCTCCCGAAGTCCTCTTTTTTCAATATTTCCTCTCTCCATCCACCCAATCAATCCAAGATGTCATAGCAACCCTAAACAATTATGTACATAATATATAACACATATAAAAGTCAATTAGTCACAAAATATTTAAATATGATCATGCAATTTCTAAGGTCAAATGGTCCTGGGTATCACATTTTCCCCTCCTTACAAAAGTTTCGTCCTTGAAACTTGCACCCTCTACAAAAATAGATCTTACCACCCTCCCTCTAGATGTAACGACTCTAAAGGCTTTATACAAAACAGATAGTGTATTATAGGCAACCTAAAAGTACAAGGAACAAATAACATGATATTCAAATAACATGTAAAGAAAATACATATAAACATGAAATATACATGCAACCACTACGCTTCTGCTGCACCACTCTAATAAAGTCATAACAACGGATCTAACATGCTATTACAATCCTATGTATATTATACACATAACATAAAAGATATGACATCATATCTCAGTTAAACATGTAGCATAGAAGATAGATAATTGATTAATTAAAGATGTACAAGTCATGCCATCAACTTATATAAGTAGCTACAAAGCTAAACTAACATGGTACCTTAGTTGAAGTAAATAAAGTCAAGTATATATATATATATATATATATATATATATATATATATATATATATATATATATATATATGTGTGTGTGTGTGTGTGTGTGTGTGTGTGTGTGTGTCCATATATCAAGTCCATATCTCAAGCTAACATAAAATATCATCAACTAACTTAAATAAAGTAGCAAAACCGGATTTAACATGGTGATACAATTAAAGGAAATCAACTAAGTTACATGTTAACACAGTTCATGCTATACATAACAAGTTAAACATCATAACATACGAGTTAAACATAACATATCATACCAAATAATGATATATAAAACGGTAAATAAAAACATATGTCCTATTCCAGAATCTCTACCCAAGAACGCATCTTAAGATATCTAAGAATCCATCCTATATTTATTCCATACTTAATTTTCTAACTAAGGATTTAAGCCTAAGGTTCGACCTGTTCTGATATCACTTATGTCACACCCCGTAACCAGAAGGTAACCTGGCAATACCTCATCTACCAATTAACTAACATAGATTTTTTTTTTATATACTTAGGTCCTATAATCAATACAAGATGTCATAGCAACCCTAATCAATTATGTACATAATATATAACCCATATAAAAGTTAATTAGTTACAAAACATTTAAATATGATCATATAATTTCTAATGTCAAATGATCTTGGGTATCACACCATCCCCCGAAGTCTTCTTTTTTCAATTTTTCCTCTTCCCACATCCTATTGCCACCATCTCCCTAAGTGTTCCCTTTTCAATTTCTCTTCTCCCCATCCACTGTGCTATGATACTTCCAAATTACATAGTTGAAACTTTTCTCTCCAATCTCAATTGAGAGGATAAAATAACATACTTTTTCAATATCTCTTAAATATAACAAAGAAAATTTTACAGCATTGGAATTTCGATATCACAAAGACGAAAGTTACAAGTAGTTATTTTTATTTTGGTTAAAAAATATACAAGCAATACACGTAATTTGCACGTTGCACACCTGGTTACATAATTAATTATATTTGTCTATTTAATTAAAATATACATTAATAAGATCTAGAATTAATATTTGTAAAAAATTGCATAAACTTTTGGAGTTTAATTGGTTTGTAAAAGCTAATTTTCACTTCCGGCCGACCGACCGACCGACCGACATTAATCTAATTTATTTCCAAAGTCCAAATTAACCATATATTAACTATGCAGCATGTGGGTGTTTTGGAGGCAGTGACTCACAAATATCTCTAAAATACATACTTAAGAATTTTTTTAACTATACATAATCATTGGCTAAAAATAATACACTCAAAAGGAATGGTGATCCCAGATTCATTTCTTTAGAGTTCTAACTCAAATAAATACGTTTTAATTTTTCGCACGTAACATAAATTTTTGACAGGTGCGTAAACAAATTTAAAAATGTTCGAGTTTGTAGACTGCATTCTTCCCTACCCTAAATATAACAGAGAAAATAGAATGTATTAGAATTTCGAAATCTCGAAGAGGAATGTGACAACTTATTTTAATTTTGGTACAAAAAAACACAAGCAGTACACGTGGTTTGCACGTCGCACGCGTAGTTAATAATTAATTTTATTTATGTATATGACTAAAATAGAAATTATAAGATCTAACTTTGATATCATGATAAATACGTGACAATGGAGTTTAAACCGTTAGTAAAATGCTAATTTTCACTACCGATAATGTACTAATTAGACATAATCTTGAAATGCACTTAGCGGACAAACTAAGAAAGAATACCATTAAAGAGAAGAGAGAGTTTCATTTGTAGGCTTGTAGCTAATTAATCATAAGGTTCATAGCCCAGTGGGGCTATGACCTGTCCACAAGGTACCCCATAACATAAGGGGAATGATTTAATTGTCATTTCTTGGGTTCTCTTGTGTGGGTGTTCTACTCCCCTTCATGGGGCACCCGCTAACTGGACTTCTAGTTCTCCTCCTTTGTGAGGTACTTCTACTCTCCCTCATGGGGCGCCCGCTCAGCCAGACTTCTATCCGCCCTACATGGATTCCTCCTCTGGTGAGGTCCAAAAATAAAAAATAAAAAAAATAAGTCTTGTAGCTAATTAACAGTAGGAAAAAATTGGGAAATGTTCTATATGCATAACTATTGTCTCTGATATTATATTTTCCTGCTATAAATAGCTGACGGTATTTATTCTACACATACGAACAAACACATGTTATGTAACATAGTCGTCAGACTGCCCACACACCATAACTCACCCTACTAAATGCCTAGATGGAACAAGACAAAATTTGTTTGTCAACTATAAAGTTGTTCTATCTCTTCACTCAAATAATTAAACTTTTATATACTAATTAATTCTTAAATTTGAAGGTCCAGGTGCACAGAAAGTGTTTTGAATCATGATTTAACTAGATTAATCATGATGTGACCTTATCTTAGGTTTCTGTACTTTCAAGCAGATTAATTTCAATTTCATCTCATTTCTTGAATTAGTAATAAGAGAACCAATGTTAGATGAAAATTTTACCTTTACTGCCAATTAGAAGGTTAATTAATCCTGAGATGCCCATAATTGATTTCTAGTTTTATCTATAATATCTTGATTTATCTAGATCAGTCGTCGTGGTAGAATTTTCCGTTTCTTTTGTCCAAGACCGATTGGCTTCGTTTTAAGGTAGACACGATTCAGAAGTATGTGCGACGCAAGTATTAGTTTTACATTGTTGAATACCTCTCAACTCTTGTTAGAGTTTTTATGGTTCACTGAAATAGTTTCTAGTACTGTTTTTATAATTTATGAACAGAAAAAATAAAAAATCTGAACAATTATTTCTGCACTGTTTTTATAACTTCTAAACATGAAAAATAAAATAAAACTGAACAGAAATAAAAATCTGAGTAGAAATACAGGTACTGCATATTACTGAACAGAAAACAGTTATAAAAATAAAACTCATAACCTTACTTTGGATTAAAATCTTGGACGAGACAGTAGTATACCGCTTCCCCTTAAATTCAATATGTCCTGCCTTTTAGCAGCTTGTGGCACTCTCGAACACTGAACTCCCAAAGTACAACGTCAACATACACTGTTAACAGGAAGCAGCAGTAACCGCAACTTCGAACCTCTTCTGAACAGTAGAACTCTTGGGCACTATGATATTAACTGCAGAAATATTGAACAGAATGCATAGTAAGAGAGGAGAATTTCGGGGTGTTTTTTATGGCTGCCCAGAATTGCCTTTTATAGACTGCCAATTCAGCCTTGTAACTGTTAAGCCATAATGGCTGTTATAGTCAGCCATATTCATTTGAAATAAATTGCAGAAGCTGTAACAGTCCAGCCATTACACTGACATAAATCACAGGCTGTTACAGTCCACTGGTATTACTCTCAATAAATTCTGACTGTTAACCAAAAAAATTCGAACCAGTTGCAAAAATGTGGTTGATCAGGCCCGCGCAGGTCACGACTGTACATAAGTTTAAGCTATTTTGGTATCGACATGCCTTCCATTTGCACCCCATTTGGTATCAAGGTTCTTACAAGAGACGTAATATTTGTTATACAATTTATATTCGTATGAACAACTTTTCCCTATAAAGTGTTTTTCCCTTCCATGAGTTTCCCATGTGGGATGTGGGTTTAAACCCAATTACCACACTTCATCCACCCCACTTTATACCAATTCATCATTCACACCATTAATTTTTTTTCTCACATGTTATATATCATCGCGAAGCTTGCGCAACACACTTCGTGATAATCTCAATAATATTCAAAATCGAGATGTATAACATATAATAATATTGGCTCAAAAATGTCCTGACGACACTTTAATTCTTTTAGAAAACTAATTTCTCCAACAACTCTTGAATCACTGATCTCACAGTTGAGAAATAAATAAACACATATTCTTCGATATATTGAACAATTATTCAGTTATTAAAACATCAAACACATATATCAATTTTTACTTACAACCTCAACCGATCTTGCGGAAAAATGTATTCCACACTTCAGACTATGGACCTTCTTTTATAAAAAAAAAAAAAAAGAAAAAAAAAGAAGAAAATTAAACAATCACAAGCCAGCCTATGATTTCAGTCTGGCCCGTGGGCCTTAAGCCTGGTCCAAAACCTAGGCCGTGAGACATAGTCGGCCCATATTCAAGATGTCACTCTGGCATGAAGCCGTCCTTGTAAAATTAACCTTACGTTCCTCTAACATGAATTGGGACATGACCTACTTACAAGGTAGGTCCCGTCCCAATCAATGTGAGAGGAATGTAGGGTCAATCCCACGAGGGCGCCTCTACCATAGAATTTTCCATATTCAAGCCCAAGGCCAGGACCAGGTCTGGTATTGTAGCTGTGGTATGTGCCGTTTCAATTTCCATATATACGTTCTTGTATATTAATTATTCTAAAATTTATAATGTTAGTGATGCTATGTTTTTATTATGTGCAAATTGTGTATCTCTATCATTTGTAGTTCTTTGTCGCTACCTTCATAAAAAATATGTAAGTAAAATTTTGTAAACTGACTTAATAATGTAGACCTTGAATCTTTTTAATTATATGATTTTGAATTTCTTTTTTACAAAATAGTGAAGAAATAACGTTGAAATAAGATATTTATGAATAAAGGAAGCTCCAATAAATTAAATTTATTGAAAACTTTCTGATCCAAGTTTTTATTTAGGCCTTATAACCCTTCTCCTGCGTCATTAAGCATCTTTCGACCACCAATATGACAATGTTCGATTGGCAAACATCCTCTATTCCACTGGTTCTCCGGTTTTCCAAGTTTGCAATTTGCTTTGTTGCCCTCATTCTTGTCACAAGAAACTCCACCTTTTTTAAGTGTTTCATTACCAATCGATTTTGCGGCAACATCAGGAACCATCGCAGAAAATAATAAAAGTATAGCAAGGAAGATAAGAGTTATTCCTCTAACAGCCATTCTTATTGAATAGCAACTGACAACCAACCTTAATTTTGCAACGTGTAAATGCAAAATAATCTTAGATTGGATTGTGTTGCTAGCTAACGAAGTAAAGCGGTTTAAATTTCTCAAGTTTAGATCAAAGCTATATAGGGAGAGAAGAAGTTTTTAATGTCCACACATCTAATCCTAGTATTTAGATTCGATGGTTTGACATAAACCTCTAAATAGATTTTCATCAAGAAATCTAAAGCCTATAGTTATTTATGGTTAACCATTAATTCCGTAACTAAAATATTATGTGGTAAAAAATGCATTTGAATTGAAAGAGTCCGGATTTTAGAATATAAAAATTCAAAAAAATGGTACTCCCTCCATTCCTAAATATAAGACTCTTTAGACAATTTGAGAAAATTAAGGAAGTTGTCATTTTCACCTAAACTTCCAATATTATCCCTCACCCTCCCTCTCTCTCACCTCTTTGTCATAAAGAAAGGAAAATGTTGAGGGTATAATTGGAATAAATTGTTGACAACTAATAAAACAACCTTAAACGACAATTAATTTGGATACCTAGATATCTCCTAAACGACAATTAATAGGGAATGGAGGGAGTATAATATTTCAATTTTTATAAAAAGTATAGTGAAGTTTCACAGAGCCTGGTCTAAAATTCCTGAAAAATTAGCTTTTTATGATTACATCAGAAATAATCCGACGAAAGGAGAAAGGGCGGGCTCGATGGATAGCGGGGATGGAATATTAGTTGGGTGGTTAGGACACCCCGTCTTTAGAGATAAAGAAGGACGTGAACTTTTTGTACGTCGTATGCCTATTTTTTTGAAACATTTCCAGTCGTTTTGGTAGACGGCGACGGAATTGTTAGAGCGGATGTTCCTTTTCGAAGGGCGGAATCGAAGTATAGTGTTGAACAAGTAGGTGTAATTGTTGAGTTCTACGGTAGTGAACTCAACGGAGTGAGTTATAGTGATCCTGCTACTGTGAAAAAAATATGCTAAACGTGCTCAATTGAGATTTATTTCTCTTTTTATTATTCCCAAATTATGTATCTCTATCACTGGTAGTTCTTCGCCATTAAATGAATGACTGACTACGCAGTATAAATCTAATCCAATTTGAAGGTTTCCGCCATTGCTTACTGCCGTAGAGTTTAACCACCGAGGAAGAGCATAGTCACAAAAGAAGATATTAAGATACAAGTGAAAAAAAAATTTGGAATATTTAAAATGATTAGAATGGAGCCCATGGAACATGGCCGTCTTGAAAAATAATTAGCTTTTATACTAGTTATTAAAGTTAGGCCCCTAAATTTTTATAAAAAATGTCAAAATATGATACGATATTCTGATTTTCAAAATCAAAGTAAAGAGTAGTCGCCATGATTTTTCTTCATCTATTTGATCTAGTATTTGATATATTAACATTATGTTAGATAATAATAACATTTAAAACTAAAAACAAAGGAATTCAGTGTAATTTTTTTTAGGGCAGATAAAAATTTAATACTATTTTTTCATGTAATCTTTGAACAAAAAAAAAAAATCCATACTTTTAACTTGATGATATCCGGAGAATATACAAAAGAAATCTCAATTTTTTTCAACAAAATACACACATATGTATATATAACAAAAAATTGGGCCCTAATTTTCGGAGGACATGTTCGGTAGGGTACTTTAAGCCCCTCTTAACCGGGCCTGCAATCTGGGACGAAGACAAGGGGGGCGGGTGGGGGGCAGTCCCTCCCCCGAAATTTTTAAAAATCCTACTAAATATAGTAAATTTTATATGTAGTTCGAAATATTTGGTCAAATTCACCCCCAACATTTTTTTATAATTTTTATATATATTTCGGCATATTATTTCAGCTTTTTGCCTCCCAACCTAAAAGTTCTTACTTCGTCCCTGTCTGCAATGGAACCAAATCCATGGCTGCATTGTCCGAAACTGGCATTGTATATATCATACATTCTTTTGCCTTCCGCAACTTGAAATTATTGAGATTTTAACAATACTACTTCCATTCATAAATATAAGACTTTCATTATACATATTGCGAAAATTAATAAAGTAAAAATTAAGATATTTTTATAATTAAAATATCCATATTACTCTTTAAAATAGAATTAGTGGTATACAAGTCATATTTAAGAGAGTAATATTGATATTTTAATTACAAAACATTTTAATTTTTGCTTCATTAATTTTCGCAACATGTAATGAAAGTCTTATATTTGAAAATGGAGAGAGACAATTTTACTGGTTTCACATGTTTATAGTTGTTTTTTTTTTTTTTCTAATTATGTAGTATATGTCATAAATCAAGGAATGCAATAGAAGTGCCAAGTTAATTAGTCAAAAAAGAATTTACAATTAAAAATCTGAAAAGGTTACAACGTACATTAATTGCCAATAATAAAGTATAGTAGATTAATTGTATGTATATTAAAAAAGAATTTAAAATGATCCTTTTTTTTATGAATAAGTAAATAAATGATCGCCTTACCTAATTATCGCACTCAGGGACAAAGACAGGGGTGGGGTGGCAGTTGACTTCGAGATTTCTAAAAATATTACTAGACATAATAAATTTTATATATTGTTCGGAATATTTTATTAAATTAGCCTCCCCTCCCCCCCACCCAAATTTTTTTTTTACAATTTTTATATATAATTTAATATACTGTTGCAATTTTTACCTCCAACACCAAATTCCTCGCTTCGTCCCTAACCACACTAACAAGACAAGAAAACGTGACAATTGAATTATTTATTTAAGGTAAGGCAATTTCTTTGGTGATTTCATCAAACAATGTTTTTTTTTTCTTATCCGTCATGGTCGAGGAACTCCAGCTATGGGGTGGACAAAGATATCATGCATAGTGAGGACGATTCAATAGTGGTCTCCGCCTTTTTTTTTCCAGTATAATTTGAATTCTTAATTTATTGGCTAAAAGTGAAGTATCTTATATTCTTATTATTGAAACTGCACATACATAGTTGTTATGTACCTACTTCTCAAGTGACCCTTTTGTGATTCAATATTCAATTATAATTATTAAATTTAGGGTTCTTTAATGGTAGAAAACAAAAAGTTCCAACTGTAAGCTTATCCCTTTACAATGATTGGGATTTTGTTCTCAACTTCAAGATTTAAGTTAGGCTTCTAAACCTAATTTTTAATTGACTACCTTTATCACTTTCTACCTCATTTGCAGGGACGAAGGTAGAAATTGTATTTTGAGGGGACGAAAAACTGCAACAGTATGTCGACCTACTTATAAAAATTACAAAAAAGAAAATTTTAAAGACGAAATTGATAAAAAATTCTGATCTAATAATATTTTTTTAAAATCTCGGGAGCGACTGCCTCGCCTCTAGAATCATCCCTGCTCATTTGCTTTCTTTGTAGAAAATTGAGCATTATATCAAGAACTCTTTTCGTTAAAAATTAGACACAAGATGGCATAAAAATCAGTAGTACCGACATTAATAATACTAGTCAAGATCGGAATTTTGATTCTTTAACAGAATGAGTTCAAAACTCGTAAATATGGGGATTGTAGAACGAATCGAAAGATCTTACCAAACTATTTAAATAATATTTCATGATAAATTTATACTGATAATATTTTATCTACTGATAAAATGTATAAGGGATTACAGCACTTGTTATCGTCAAAATTGATTACGACTTATTTTCAGACCAAATCAATATCAAAATAGTCAACAACAGTGAGAACAGAGGATGAATGAGGTTGGAATGGGTCACTTCGTCGATCCTACCCGATCCTATCTTCCAGCTATTTTTTTGTTAAATTTAACTCAATTTATATCTTCCCGATCTTAGAATTGTGATTTCACGATCTAACTTGCGATTTTTAGAACCTTAATCCTTGTACTTAGCAAGCCAAATTAAAAATGATGAATATTTCTACTAGTAGTAATAATATATACATGGTCAAGAATCATGGAAAATCTCATATTCATGGAAGCTTTAAAATTTCTCCATGCAAGAATCTTATGTACAAAATTATACCTTAAATTCATACCCTCTTTCAAAGCATTACCATTCCAAAATAAAAGATAGGTAATTTCCTCCACAATACCACTCGGGATCGGCAATGAGTCTTCTGTTCCTCGTTCGGTGTTCCATTCCCTGTACCACTAATAAAAAATTGTCATATGTAAAAAATTTATAACTTAAAAAAGATAGTGAAACCTGTAAGGAAAAAGTAAACACGTGACAATTATTTATTCGGAGAACAGGAAACTAGACACAGAATAAATATTAGATGATTTTTTGCCCTCGTAATCCTCGTAATATCTCTGATTAGATATTCCAATTTCTCAATTAGTCAGAAGCATTCTTTAACGAAACCTAGATCCCTGTCCCATCCCTTCCTATATAGTATTAAAAAAAAAAATACTATATGGTCATTTAAAACTTATAGAAAAAAGTCAATATAGTCTTCTCTGGTTGTTACAACAAAAAACTCTCAAGGACAAAAGACATGGCCAGTCAGTTTCTTCTAGTTATTATCTTCTCAGCTCTTCTGATGATTTCATTTTCCTCAGCAATCAAACATGAAACCTTAAACATCATATGTTCTCAAACACAGAATGAAGAAACATGTCTAAAGATTCTGGAAAGCGATTCCGGAACAGTCTATGCAACACTCCCTCAGCTTTCTTTGATATCTATTAACTTGACAAGAAATCAAGCCACCTCCAACTTGAGGAACTTTGGAGAGCTTAAGGTTAACGCGACGGCTTCGCCTTTAAAGGGTTCTTATGATAATTGTTTGAAGATTTATAGGTTGATTTTTGGGAAAATTAATGAAGCTTATGGTTTGTCGAAGAAAGGATTGTATAAGGAGATAGCTCAGTTGGGAGAAGCGCAAGATTTGGCTTATCGTTGTGAAAACGGGCTTCCTTGGAATTCTTCTACTACTGCTGATATTAGTGAAACTATGATCTTAACTTGTGAAACTTCTGCTAGTGTCAATCTGTATGTTGCTAACAATGTTGTTCCGCCTCCACCTAGTGTATGAGATTGATGAACATTGGCATGATTGATATGAAATCTTTGCTTTTTGGAAAAATTTCAATTTCCATTTTTTAAAATTGTATCCTTTCCAGTTATCCTTTCCCCCTACTGGACTCGGTCAGGCTATGATGTAGAACATGCAAAATTCAGTACTTGGACAAGATTTGGTTTGGATTTGGGTTTGGGTTTGGGATTGGTCTTAAAATTGGTGGGAAAATACAAATTTTGACCTAAAAAATTGGCGGGAGAATTTCAAATTCAAATTTTTTCGTTCAAATATTCGTTGAAATTGAAATTTTTGAAAGAAAATTGGCGGGAGCAATTCATATTCAATTTATTTCTTTCAAAAATTTCAATTTCAACCAATATTTGAAGGAAAAAATTTGAATTTGAAATTCTCCAGCCAATTTTCTATGTCAAAATTTGTATTTTCCCACCAATTTTGAGACCAATCCCAAAGCCAAATCCAAACCAAACCTTCTACAAGTAGAGCAATAATAGACTGTTTTGGCCATTCTAGACCATAGGATAAAAAAAATTAACGGTCCAATTTATTTTTTATTTTTGCAGCGACACCTGTTGTGATTTTCAAACATGTGTTACATGCATAAAGACGTGTTTATCAAGATAAAACACACATTACGACTTTAAAACATGTGTTTATAAGGAGAGAACACTTATTACATAAGATTTAACACCTGCTAAAAATTAAATCGTCACGCCGATAAAAAAAAATGTGTTTCATAGGTAATAAGTTTTAAGTCATTCTACACTGTGGCCCCACTAGGCTATGCATCTTTCATCTCTAGACTACATTATAGACTTCTCCAGTGTCTTTTAAGTGAAACACTGCGTACACATTGGGGATATTTGTGGGAAAGAGTTGCACTATGTGAAAATCAATAACGAAATGCTTCGAGGATTCAACAATATGAGACTAATTTGATTCTACATTATCTAGTACGCCGATAAAATTACTCTGCATAAGCAATATATATATATATATATATTAACAAAACTTAGCAAATAGATTTCTCTGGTCCTTCAAAGAAGACAAGAACCTGAAATTAGGTAAACTCAATGGAATCCATTGTTTCCAAGGCCTCCTAAACATGTGTAGTTTGTCTGAACAAATTGTTCGTCCTGTATATCTTACATCATGATTACCTTAAATAAAAACCAGAGTTAAAATGTACTCCCTTGCTCCAAGGTAGGATAAGCGGCAAAAAGGCGCTCATCTAGCCAACAAGGCAACGCGATCCTTCTGCACTGACTGAGCCAGGTTGATGTCGAATAGCTCGCACCTAATTGGCATCTCCATTTCATAAAAAGGGTTCTTCAGGACATAATCAGTATATAACTCATAGGTATGCTTCAGGAGAACCTCCATATGCTGTGTACTGGGTTCACATACAACGAAAAACTTGGTCCCTACAAAATATATTAGATAAATTTCTTATTATTTAATTCTTCTACATGATAATTAAGCATGAAAATGTAAAAATGGAATTCATAGTCCTCTTCAAGAATCAAGTTTTTTCCACCATCCTTATTGGAGCCTTGAATAAAAATGTGTAAAATGAAAAATAAATGTACTCGCTGCTGACAGCCATAATGACAACAGCTCACATAAGCAATCCATGTAGTTCGAAGTAACAATTTTGAATTCATCTCACAATTATAACAATATGAAAATGAATGTTTCAGCCATTAAAATGGAAAATCACAATATGGGTAAAAAAACTCTTCAAATTTACGAGCCGATAATGTAGTTTTCTTTTCAGATAAAATGTCCACTATCAACTTTAAGCCATACAATCACCACAACATACACGACTAACTCCCTTTCACTTATCAAATTACTAAACCGAGTAGTCTATACACACAAGTGCCGCTAATCAGCTCAAAAAATTTGCTCAGCTCTAAGATGCAGTAACAATCCTATAGACAGAAGAATTTTGGGGATGCCAAAACTAAAAACAAGGTTAGGATGGGGGATTGATTGTTTTTCCTTTGTCTATTCAAGAATGAGGAGAAGATGAGAAAGGAGATTAAGGGTTGAAAAAGACGCCCATGAATTTATTGAAAAGTAGGGAAGAGAATGGAAGGAATATGAGAGAATTATTGTTTGAAGGGTGGGGAAGGGAAGGGATCGTAGGACAGTCTACAGTGGTTCTAACTGGAAAGGAGGATAAGGTTCAAGATTTGGTGGAAAGGGCTAAGCGGAGACACTCGTAGCAGGATCTTCAGGTTTAATCTTAGCCTAAAAGTTCAAGATATATAATCTTACTAGCAAAACCACAATCACGGGCATATAATTTACTCTGCCTCGTGAAGAGTAGAGAAGCAGGATCAAATTTCACTATTGGAAAAGAAAAATGCCCTGTTCAACCAAGAAGAACAGAGGCAAGTACTACTTGCAGCTTCACTTAGCTAATGAAAGGCCATAGTCACTAGAGTTATTGCACAGAAGGACTAGTCAACCTTTTAAAGTGGCAAAAATATTAATAAAATGATCAATCTAAGTTAACAAACTCCTTTCAAAGACAACTTCTAATCTGCTAGAGTTTTAAGCGACGGAATTCAAAACATTAGGCATGAGAGCACAATGTAGGCTGCATACAACCAAAAAATAACCGTTAAACCATTTTGCAAAATGTATTACACAGAAAGCTCACGAGCATCAGTCTCTTTACATGTTGCTCCTTAACTAGGATTGAGAATAAAAAAATTTACACGCCAGGAGAGATGTACCATACATCTTTCATAAGTAGCTTACTCGCCCATTTCTGATGATGGGAAGTGAGTCTTGTTGCATTTTAAATTAGAGCAAAAGGAGCACAGACACACTCTTTCTAATCCTACACAGGAAGCATGCAGTGTTTTTGTCGGTTTCATTCCACTCCAGATCATCTGAATAAAGTGGCAAATAAAGTGGAATCTTGTGAAGAGAATGTTAAGATTGATATTCGGTCCTTATACATCAATTCAGACCCCTCTGCCGTTAAACAATTTCCAATAAGGCAGTTCAATCTGGCAATTATTACCATATGTCAAAAATGATTATGCATCTTGAAAGATGATCCAGGTAGAATACATAACAATTTGATAAAGCTCAAAATACTAAGTACATTTCTTAAAAGATCTTCAGATTCTTGAAGTAGGATTATTTGGGATCATTATTGAAAGACTGCATTCCACATTTGAAAAATGTGTTAGGGGTTAAACTAAGCCTACAATAAATCAGGAGCAACTAAAAAGGGACCCGTATTTATATGTCCCAGACAAGATATTGCACAAAGAATCCTGACTCCCTTTTGCAACTCCTTTCCCTTCCCTATGCCAACTCTTCCATTCTCTCCCTTTTTAACCAAAACCATGTTAATTGTTCATGAAATTGTGCCAGTGAAGTAGGATTTGAATGAGAATCGTGAACCTATCTGAGAGAACGCGATTAAAGCACAGGAAGAGCTGAATCCTAAAAATACCAACCCTCTAATAACGAATAACGGAAAATCATACCTCCATCAACAGGTTACATTGCATACGAAAGACCATAGAATTACCTTGAAGTGGCAGTTACTAGTTGACTGTTCAATTTTCTTGCAAAATTTATCAACTTTCACGTCTCGCATATTAAAACATCTCCAAACTGTGGTAATGTCTTTGGAACTCTTGTCCAACACTGAAGTACTACCTCTATTCCATAATATACGTCGGTTAGTACATGTAACGAACATTAAGAAAGTAAAAAAACTTGGTATTTTGTTAGTCAAAATATAAATATTACTCTCCGAACTAGGACTTGTATACATAATTTTATTTAAGAGAGTAATATTGATATGTTGACTAACAAATAACTTATTTTTTCATTCCTTAATTTTTGCTACATATCCTAAACGACTTATATAATAAACCAAGATTTAATTTTTTAAATCCCATACATCCAATTTAATTCAAGAATTACAAATCCCACCAACAAACCCAAAACAAAAAATGGAATGATCCACCAAGAAAGACTCAATAAGCTGACAGAATTGGATTAAACTACAGTTCAGGATTACTACAAATATCCAACAGAATGAATCATAAAAAGGTGTAAAAATAAAACAAATACCTGTGAGGGATTGGAAGCAATGGAGATCAAAAGAGTCAGCTTGGAGAAGTTCAATTCCAGTACAATTGGGAACAGGGGAAAGTTGCTGAGAGATGGCGTGCATCGAATGCCAAAGACTGGCCAATCTCAAACTATCATTAGTGTCCATTCTTCCAGCAGATCCATAATCTTTATAGAATATTAATCCTCCTGATTTATTTATTATGTATAAACTATAGATCGCCGCCGCCATTTACACAAATTTAAACAAGATATTTTTGTTTACTCTCAATCTCTCTCTCTCAGAGCTTCGGCTATGGCGGATTGTCTTGTGAATCTTCTTTCGGTAAGAAGAACCACGGAGGAGATTGTATTAACTGGTTTTATGGGCAAAAGATGTAGTTGGTCCAAGGTTAGAAAAGCTCTCGGCCCAGTCCATATAGTTAACATGATTATGCCAAAACTACTTAAATAAAAGGATAAAATGTGCTCACGCCTCCTGAACTTTTATCAATTTTGTTTTTTTTACCCTGAATTGAAAAATGTAAAGTAATCGATCCTGAACTTTTTTGAAGTATTAATTTTGCTCCTTCTATCCATTTTCGTTGTTAAATCTAGACAGAATATGACCATATGACCAAACTTTAAGGCATTTTGAAAAAAAAAAAAAAACAGGTTTTGACCCTTAATAAAAAAGGTGCCAATGGGATAAAAATCGATTTTCAGCATGTATAGTAGTTTTTTCATTTTCCTTCTATTTTTTCACATATGCACTTTTTTAGGGTCAAAATTTATTTTTGT
Organism: Vinca minor; assembly: GCA_026122235.1. Lineage (NCBI taxonomy): Eukaryota > Viridiplantae > Streptophyta > Magnoliopsida > Gentianales > Apocynaceae > Vinca > Vinca minor. The sequence goes on along the minus strand of JAOCZM010000201.1, from coordinate 4,533,985 downwards.
CCAAAATTCTCCGGAGTTTGGTCGTGTAAGAGTCATGTGGTCTCATTCTGTCCAAATTTAACAATAAAAATGGATGGAAGTGGCAACATTAATACTCCAAAAAAGTTTTGGGTTAAAAACTTTACATTTTTTAGTTCAGGGTCAATAACCAAAATCGAAAAAAATTTAGCATGTGTGAGCACTTTTTACCCTAAATAAAAATTGCAATTGAGGTTTAACTAGTCGTAAGCTTGTCAATTAACACTAATTTAACTAATCACTGTAGGAGGTAATACCTTATACAAGAGCAAAAATCAAAATAATTATGGCTATTAATAAAATGATCATAATATTGTAATTTAATTGAATTGTTTTATGATAATTTAATGAATAAAAGAAAGCTCATACTAGAATTTGTTTGTGACAGTTGATTGCGAGCTACCAATGATATATTACAAGCGAAGATTTGAATTCTTTTGATGAGGTTTTGGTTCCCTAAATCATTTCGATTTTGAGTGCTTTGTAAAGCTTTAGGATAAGATACTCGAGTAAGAGTCAAATTCTACGTGCACACCATAAATTGAGTTTGAATTGATTTTATCACTGAACAGAATGCCGAGCCTTCCATAGAAGAAAAAAAAAAAAAAAACCTTATACTAGAGATAAAAAGCATTAAACAGCTAATGTCTTTGTTTGGTGAAGAGGTGTTCTTGCTGTTTTCACGTGCTACCCATTTTCTATACTTCACCTCATTTAAACCATCCGAACACCGCCACGCATTAAAACAAATTCCAACATAACACTTGTCAACTATCCATTGGAAAGAAACTTTGTTTCTATATGTACCATCGTACACCTGATAATCCCGTTCAACAATTGCTACGTGGCAAGACCGTTGTCACGATTCTGCTTCTTCTTCTAGTGAGAGGAAAATTCTAATATGTGTCGGTACTTGTGGACTGGTCTAACTGTCATCTCACATGAGTTGTGGCAAAATAGATACTCATGTGAGATGGATGTGGAGTCAATCACAAATACCGTCGCATGTTAAAGTTACCGCCACATTCCAAAGGACCGCCCCATGCATAGTAGATTTTGCCTCAACTAACGTGAGATGGACGTGGGATCAGTCACAACGACGACCCATGCCAAATTGACCCCCAGTGAGAAGCCTATAAATACTCGGACAAATCGCCGGGTTTCTAAATCTGAACTGTTAAAGAGGGAGAAAAAAAAAATGGCGGTGAAAGAAGAAGAATCTCCAAAACCCATGACGGTGGAGATCAATAAGCTGAGATTCACTTATCCAGGAATCGACGGCCATCCTCCGCCGGGCTCCACTCCATTAGTTGATGATTTCTCCCTCACTCTTCGCTCCGGCGACCGATGCCTCCTCGTCGGATCCAATGGCGCCGGTCCTTACTTTCTTCAGCTCTTTCCTTTTTCACCCCTCTCCTGGCAGTTTTATTTCTCCCAAATGATATTTTCTTTTGTACACCTTTTAATTGTTCTTTTTGCAATTTCAGTAATTTTGGTTGTATTTTGACTTTTACATTTATATTAACTCCACTTCTTATTATAAGTCGTTTAAAAAAGTAAGGTAGATTTGTTAGTTAAAATATCAATGTCACTCTATTAAATAGAATTAGTGGCATACAAGTTCTTTCTAATAGAGTAATATTGATATTTTGTCTAATAAAGTACATTTTTTATTCCCTTAACATGTTACATTTCCTAAACGACTTATATTAAGAAATCGAGAAAGTAGTTACTTGAGGTTAAGCAATTTCCTACTCCGCGCATTTAGCTGGTGGGACAAGTAAGAATGGACGGATAGTGAAATTGGAAAGAAAATGAATATTGTGATTTTGGGTTTAGGGGGGAATTTTTATTTTGTTAAAAGTTAGAAATGTGTTAATTATTGGTGCTTATTTTTGTTAATCCTGATTTTATTTGCTTAAATTATGGTTCTTTTTGTTGTTTTAATTGGTTTTTCTTTTTTTAGGGAAGACGACGATTTTGAAGATATTGGGAGGGAAGCATTTGGTGGAACCAGAGATGGTGAGAGTTTTTGGAAGATCTGCATTTCATGACACTGCTTTAACAGTTTCTGGTGATCTATGTTACCTAGGAGGAGAGGTTTGTTCCGCCTTTTTTGTTGTTGTTTTTGTCCTGAGGAAATAATGTTGTTGAAGTAGTTTCTTTTGATAGTCCTAAACTCCTTCATTATAACTTTTTTTTTGAATTCAGTGGAGAAGAGAAGTTGCATTTGCTGGATTTGAGGTTGCCATACAAATCGATGTTTCTGCTGAGAAAATGATATTTGGCGTATCGGGTGTTGATCCCAAAAGACGAGAAGAACTTATTAAGGTTTGATAATAGATTCAAGAGTCTTAACTATGTTTCTGTAATGTTTACTTGCTGGAATTGTATATCTTTCGAACAAAGGAAGCTCACTAGTTCGCAGTAGATATCATCGGTAGAAGTAACTTAAATAAGCCTCGAAGAAGTTTTAATTCTATCCAGATACTTGTGTTATGTTTTATCACTAAACTTACATTTTACCGTCTACTCTCCGATATATCCCTTGATAGTAAACCCCCTGAAATGGATGCTCCTTATGTAATTGTTTTACAATCTTAATAGAGAATAGTTGCTGATGAGATACAGTTCTTTATCAGTTGTTCCATAGGGGCGTAGGAGACCTAGTGAAACGCTAGGCCAAGATTTTGATATCCATCTGAATAATAAACGTGCTAAGAACTGCAGATCTTATGTCGGCTTGTTTGACTTTCTCTGCCTAGTAGCATGTTTCTGTTCTTATAAATTAACAAAGCAGACCAACTCTTGTACTGATACGTCCTAGTATTTCATTCGACTCCCAGACACCATACATAATTTTGTATTTGATTATCTTTATCAAATTAATAAGTTGAGGGAGGGCCTTTGATGCTTTTGTAGACGGAGAACAAACATCACATCTGTTGAGAATGGCAATACAGATTTTCAATCCTAATTCATTATTAAATTGCAGCGATGGGTGATGTTACCTGTTAAATTTTGTAGATGCAGACCTATAGCTATTAACTTTCGATCATTTTTTCCCTTATGAAATGTAGGTTTTAGGTGTTGATCTATCATGGAGAATGCATAAAGTATCTGATGGTCAGAGACGAAGAGTACAAATCTGTATGGGTCTTCTCAAGCCATTTAAGGTATAGTTGCCTGCAGCATCAGATATTCCGTTCTCTATCTGAATGTTTACTCTTTAACCTCTTGGTTATTTCTTTTTATCTCTGTCTTAACAATATTAAATCTGTCACCCTTGTTTTATCTTAGGTTCTTCTTCTTGATGAGATTACAGTTGACCTAGATGTCCTTGCGAGGGCTGATCTTATGACATTTCTGAAAAAGGAATGCAGAGAACGTGGTGCTACAATTGTCTATGCAACACATATCTTTGATGGTCTCAAGGATTGGCCATCTCATATTGTAAAGATCAGCTTCCTGTTTATTCTTCTCTCTTTGTGTAGTTCTTGATCAAAGTTTACCATCAGCACATCTTTTTTTTTTTTTTTCCAGTTGTACGTTGCTCGTGGGAAGTTGCAATTCGTTATGCCAATGGATCAGGTTAAGGAGATCAGCAACATGTCACTGATGGTAAGAAAATTCCTACGCCTAGCATATCCGACAACTTTAATCTAGAACTGCTTTGCAAACAATGGTTTACAGGATTCAATACAAATGTTATGCTCCGTCTCATCAAATATGTTTTCTTCGGAGTTTCCTGGATTTTCTATATTTCCTCTTTGCAAACCTTTTCGTGGTTGGGATTGTAAATTACCTTGTGAATTTGTTTGCAGAGAACGGTAGAGAGTTGGCTGAGAAAGGAAAGAGACGAGGACAGAAGAAAAAGAAAGGAGAGGAAGGCGAAAGGCTTACCAGAACATGAAAATCAATTGGAAGGCAGTCGTGTGACTGGAGATCCAGCCCGTGCTGCTGTTCGTGCCCTAAACAATGGATGGGCTGGTGGAAGACTGAATTCCACCATTGCTGGTGAAGACAATTTTGTCCTAAGTTCGAATAGTGTTCTTAGGTAAATAACATTGAATCTGTCTAATAAAATATTAGTCATCTTTTGATCTTTCTTGTAGCTATATTTTCAATTGTCAGCTTTTGTCACACACAAGAATTTCATTTTTATTGTTGTGTAGAACAAAGGAATTTAATGATGAATTGGTTGCCAGAATTCTTATTGAACAGATTGGAGTAGTTTTATCTTGGTACATTAAGTTTAAAACTTATATACAGACCAATAGTGCAATACACGTAGATCAACAAATCAGTTATGTTTCCTGTGAGTTTGCACTTTTGACCTACGTATATTGTATTAATTGGTCTGTAAGTCTGTATATAAGTTATAAACTTATTCATCTACTAAAATAAAAAATACTCAACAGATTGGGGACAGCTGAGTGTGAAGTTCGGTCTACATGGTAATTTGCAATAAGCTGTGATTGATCAGATATGCAATGTAATGACGTAATACTGTTCTTACTCTGGATTTCTTTTTTCTTTTTATTACAAAGAAAATAGCAAAAAGCTATTTCTACCACAAAATAGTTATTTATGTCAGTTCTGGGCAACACAATCCAATTCGTCCAATATATATTTTCAAATTGAGCGTAAGGTTCCAAATGATTAATTTCAAATTTTAACGTTCAAAATTATTTTACGACCTGCTGATAAGGGATTTTCGTCCATTTTTCTGTTATTTTTCCGTCAACGCATGCTTGTGCCTCACACGTGAGATACTTTTTAAGGGTATCTTGGACATTTCAATCTATTTCACACAAGAAAAACTTCGGGACTCAATTGTTAAACAAAATAAATACCAACACCCAATTTAAATTTACAAAAAATATTAAACCACCCATCTTCTTAATCTTCATCCTCATCCTCTCCCCCTCTACCACCACCACCACTACCGCCACCGCCAACCACCAGGACACACCTTCAATATCCCCTTTTATCAATTTTCATACTCCTCATCTTGCTAATACAGCATCTGAAGAATTATTATTATTATTATTATAAGAGGAAGAAACGTCGTACTTTCTTCTGTAAAAAAAACTCAATTTCTCATTCTTAAAAGCTCAAATCTTCATTGCCTTTGTTATAACATTTCTTTATCTGGGTTGTTGAATTTCTGTCCGGATTTTCTTTTCTTTCATTTCTTAGCTCCTAATTTTTGGAATTTTGAAATTTGGTGAATTTTTTTGGTTGTATCAAGTAAAATCTGGGGTAATCTTTCTCACTTTTAAAAAGTTGGATAGAATTATTGATGAGTTATTGGTCTAACTTTGTGCATATATTTGTCATTTCATTGCTGTAAAGACTCAATTTTGATTAATTGTTTCCAAATTAACTATTTGACTTAATGGGTTTTAGAATTCAATGTTCTTAAAAGCTTCAATTTAAGTTTTGAATTGGAAAATCTTGTATGTTTGGGGTGGTTCTTGAGTATTTTGATTGAACTTCAAATGAATTTTGATAATTACGAAGACATTGAAGGTGTGGCCTCGGTGGTTGGCGTTGGCGGTGGCGGTGGAAGGGGGGAGGATGAGGATGAAGATGAAGAAGATGGGTTTAGTATTTTTTGTTAGTTTAAATTGGATATTGATAATTATTTTGTTTAACAATTGAATCCCAAAGTTTTTCTTGTGGGAAATATATTGAAATGTCCAAAATACCCTTAAAAAGTATTTCACATGTGAGGCAAATGCATGCATTGATGGAAAAATAGCAGAAAAATGGACGGAAGTCCCATATCAGTAGGTCGTAAAATCATTTTGAACGTTAAAATTTGAAATTAATAATTTGGGACCTTAAGCTCAATCTGAAAATACATATTGGACGAACTAGGCTGTTTTACCGTCAGTTCTGCCATAAATAGTTTTTCGATGTCTTTTTTACCATAAAAATAGCTTTGTGTGTTATTTATGTCACAAAAAAAAAAAAATCGCGTGTTATAATTGTCAGTGCATACGTGCATACATAACAAATAGCTACTATTTTTCCTTAAAAACCTTAAGAATGTAGTGGAGAACTTCAAGAACAAGGGTTTTGCAGTGTATCTTGAAAAAAAGATGGTCGAAAAACTATTTGTAATAAAAATAGTACACAAAATGTACATTTGTGACAAAAATAGTTAATTTCTCTAAAGGAAATTGAGGACACTTCATATTTATTCTTTCTTATTGAATGATTTTTGGTCAGTTCAATTGAAAGTGTGCTACTAAAATTTCATCAGTTCCAATGTCATTTGAAATATAAGCTTCCGATAAATAGGTCTTAACATAGATACAAGTATTCCGGATCTTAACATAAATATAAGCTTTCGAGATCCGGAATACTTGTGAACTGTAACTACAACATAAATAGAGGGTGAAAAATCCGCAAGGGTAGCCCAGCTGATTCGAGAGTGGCAAATTGTGTATAAGGGCGCAGGTTCAAATCTTGACAGTCGCAATGTGAAAGTTTCAACCCTCCAATATGAGGGGTGACATTTTGCGATGGGCTAAAACAAAGCCTCCCACCATTTAAACCGCTGGGTCACCTTGATTAACATCCTCCACAATTTCTGTCGGATCAGGTGGTGGGGGGCGTGAGTATCGCCCTTTGTGTACAAGAGAGAGGGTGAACATTGAGTAACTTTCACATACTACCCAGGGAAGAACAAGTGCAACATAGTAGCTGAGTCACCTTGATTAACATCCTCCACAATTTCTGTCGGATCAGGAGGTGGGGGCGTGGGTATCACCTTTTGTGTACAAGAGCGAGGGTGAACACTGATTAACTTTCACATACTAGCCAGGGAAGAACAAGTGCAACATAGTAGTGACATAAGACCAAAAGAACAAAGCGCCGCTCTATATACTAGAAAGTCGGAATCTAAAACAAAATACCAAATTGTATAAAAAAAACAACAAACAATCGAACATAACATGAGGTTCAATCTTGCAGGAACTAGATAATAAGGAAAAAAAATACAAGGAAATATATGATGTCCGCTTTGACAAAGATTTATCTGCAAAACAATTGGAATGATTATGCTGATCTAAGCCTGCAAGAACAAATAAAAAGACGGATGTGTATTAGGCAGACTGTTGGGAGAAGATTCAGCTTTCTCAAGAGCAATAATGAGGCTAATGTACCTTGTTAGCAATGTTGTTGGAGAGCCAGTCCAATCCCTCGTAAAGCCCTTCACCAGATGTTGCACATGTGCTCTGGATATACCTGACAGAATTTGCAAAATTCAACTTATAAGCAAATTGGAAATACAAAGGGTAGTGAGTGATGGTGAAGAAAAGTATGTCGAAGAAAGAAAAATCTACCAGTGGCGTTGACGGAGAGAATGAAGACCAAGCTTATCGGTGATCTCTGCTGCGTTCATTGCATTTGGAAGATCTTGCTTGTTAGCAAACACGAGGAGGACAGCATCCCTTAGTTCATCCTACAGCACAGCAGTATAAACTAATTTTAGAAATATCACCTCCTGGCAGTGTAACAAGCATTTACTGACTGGGAAGAGCAGGCGACAATTTAGGCATTAGATACACTACCTCGTTCAACATTCGGTGTAGCTCATCCCTAGCCTCAACAACACGGTCACGGTCATTACTATCAACGACAAAGATAAGTCCCTGAGTATTTTGGAAGTAGTGTCTCCACAATGGTCGGATCTGAAAACAATAATAGTCAGCAATTACATACAGTTATGATTAAAACATGTTATCAAAAAACTTCACCATACAAGAGAGTATATGTTCTCCTCGTCACCCTTGAAAGCATATGCAGTTTATTTTGTAGTAAAGGGTATTTAATATCTTAAATTGCTACTGCTGACAAGCAAAAAGTTACTAGCATGTCCATTCAAATATCACTGTATGGAAATGCACATCAGAACACAAGATGCAGCAGCCAAAGAGTGCTATGAAGCCGTAAAGTCTATTTCTTTAACTAAGCATTACAAGAAATCAGCGTAGAAATTTTAGTAGTTTCTAGTTACCTTGTCTTGACCCCCAACATCCCAGACGGTGAAGCTGATGTTCTTGTATTCCACTGTCTCCACATTGAAACCTGGTAAAGAAAATGGAAAACTAATTGAGTAAAAGGACAGGTTCTTATTCACAAACTTCTCTATTCACTTCATTCTTCTAAAACAGCTTAAGCACTACGAACTCCAATAGTAAATGATTGGCAAGTGAGAAAATTGAACTGATAACATGCGGAAACTAACGTATCTAAAGCATATTAAGGTTCTAAAAGAACATAGAATATCAATGCTAAATCATCAATACACAATGTTCACAGAAAAGTAGGGATTGTTTACATCAACCACCAGCCTCTATAAACATCCAATAACCCCCACCCACCAAGGACTCAACTCAAAGTAAAGGAGTTCCACATGATCATTGAGTAATTTACTAAAACTAGGTGACCAAAAAAGTTCAACAAATGCTAGTTTTACATGTATTAATGAGAACAAATCTGACACTTCTAAAATGAAGAAAAAGAACGAGGAAAAATTATCCGATATGAGGGCAGAAAGCATTGTTTGAATAAGCCAAAACAAAGGCCATTTAAAGAAAAACAAAACATACCAATGGTTGGAATCGTGGTGACAATTTCTCCCAGCTTGAGCTTGTACAATATGGTAGTCTTACCAGCCGCATCGAGACCAACCATCAGTATACGCATCTCCTTCTTGGCAAAAAGCCGGCTAAAGAGCTTGGTAAATGACAAACCCATCTTTCCTTCTTAAACATAAAGTAAAAATTAGGGAAAATGAGCACGTAACCAGGTTACAAGAACATATATTACATCCATAAGAAATAAGAACTAGAGCCTATCAAGCATAAGATTCAAATTGATTATGAATATAAACTACATGTTTGTTATCAGGTTTAGATGTCACCAGACATCAAATTTTACTTTATCTACTTTTCCATTTTCAAAGTAACAAGAAACCTTACTTGCATTCACGAACCCCTCGTGAGATTAATCATTGAAAGTTTTGGTCTAAAGTTTTACATAATTGAAGCTGTCACAAAAAGTCGTAACCAGATTTTAATGTCTGAACTTATATTCTTCAAAAGACTATCTTTTCGACAAATTTAGGGAAATACAGCCAACATAAAATTGCATCCATATCAAATGCTTCACAAAAATAACAAGCCTATAAACTAGGATAACCTTTTCAAATAAAAATAATTAAAGGCGGAAATCATAAGAGAAGTTAAGCAGCTCAAAACAGATGAACTGACAATGGATAAGCTCCATATCCGAATCAACCTGTATTTTAATTTGATCTCATCTCAATTTCACAACATCAACTGCAAATTTCAGATCGATCTCTATTTGAATATATTCAAAAATCAAATCAACAACATATCATTTCCAAAAAAATTCCCAGAAAAACACAAAAAACTAAATAGATATAAAGATCGAGGCATTTCCTTTTGACTATTTCCTTCCAAAAACGAGATCAAAATCAAACATGAAACAAATTCAGGCAATAAATCAACAAATATTAATCAGATCTAATCTAAATTCCAGATCTGATGCAAAAAAAAATCAGATCAGATGATCAAAATAAATTGAATAATCTACAGAAAGACGAATTCATCAAAATCAAGAGCTTACAGAATCGAGAATAATCCGACGGAGAGAGCAAAGGATTGATCGAATTTGGGGGCAGATCTTGAGAGACTGCCCTTTAGGCAAAACTCAAATCTAAGAATAGAGTGTGTGGTATCGTAGCAAATCTGAGTTTGCTTAGAACGAAGGACTTATATATATACCGCTATTTATAAGAGACGTGTCAAATTTCTACTAATTTCTTCTTCTTCTTTTTTTTATTTAAAAAAACAAACTTATTTATTTGTTCCACCAAAAAATGAAAAGGGAAAATGACTCGTTTGGTCCCAATTTATTTCGACGCTTACTTCCCAATATTTTTTACTTCCTTAGTGGTCTTGGATATTTTTTGGGTTTTCAGACCGGTCTCAACACCATCTCCCACAGTGATTTTCGCCCAATTCTTGGCACACCCCAGTCATTTACACTAGTTGGAAGGGGGGAAATAGTACAAATCCCCATAAGTAGTATTTGTACTTTCAGAATGATCTCAGAAGTATTTGCGAGTTTCCAATATGTTCTCAATATGATTAATTGAAGAAGATGGTGTTGAGACCATTTTGGAAGTTCGCAAATAATCCTGTGATCATTCTTGAAGGATAAATACTATATAAGGGGTTTGGACTATTTTGTCCTTTCAAACAATGCACGTGATTGGGGCATGCCAAAGATTGGCCAGAAACCACCATGTGAGGTGGTGTTGGGACTGGTCTGGAAGCGCGAAATAGCATTCAAGACCACTAAGGAAGTAAAAACAAAATTGGGGAGCAAACGATAATTTTTTAAATACATTGGGGACCAAATAGGACATTTCTCAAAAACAAAACATTATCTTATTTATTTGTTTGTTTTCTTTATCAAACTTATTTATTTGTCAAAATCTGAAAGAAGTAAAATTTGGAGTTGAAATATAAATAAAGAAATTTCTTGTCTCTTTTAAAAAATAAAAAAAAAGGCTGTTTTGAGATTTGGAGTAATTCTAGAGTAATATTTATTTGTGTAGGATTTTTGTTATTCGGAAAGCATGTTCCATGTCTTCTGAAAAAAGAAAGCATGTGTCATGTAATATCACAGGGTATGAAACATTTTTTCATTAAAGAAATGTTCAATTTTTATTTTTATTTTTTAGTTTCAAACATTTAGAAGTTGATACGTAAATACTTGCCAAATTTAAAATTTAAAAAGCTCTTAAAATTCAAATACGAACGAATCAAATTTCGCCAAGTATTATTGATTGGGGGGGAATACTTTATAATTATTATGATGAAAAATATACTCTCTTTTTGGGCTTTAAATGTTACTTGTTTAAGGTGCAATTTGACAATGTTAATGTAGTTTCTGAATTTTTTGATGAATCACAAAGAGGAAATCTTGAGAAAGATTCTCTTTTTTTTTTTTCCTTCTTCTTTAATTAATATTTCTGCCCTTAATATATTTTTTGGGGGGTTAGTAGTCTGTGCGCTGTGACCCAGTGTCGAACTCATGACCTCTCAGTTGTGAGCGAAGGGAGCCCCACTAGGCTACAGCCTTCTTAACATTTCTGCCCTTAATTTGCAAATGGGATTAGTGAAGTCTTGTTATCCAATTTCATAATCTAAAACGGTCATTTTAGAGATGGAAGAAGTGTCTTGCATTTGCTAGTACATTGAGGGAACATCTTTTTTCACATGAGTACTGGTTTTCAAGAGGACTTTTGCATATGTCCAAATTTCTGGCTTCGTCCTTGACGCATAGCCTCCAAAATAGTTTCCAATGAATATTCTACTGCACGCATAGCCTTCGATTACTTCTTCTGCCAATGATGAGATCTTTCGCTTTTTACTATTGCACAAAGTGCACGTTATGTTAGGAGGTTTCTATGGAACTGGACATCTGCTTTTGCTGAACTAACAATTATGGTCGTCCCTAATGAGATTCCAATTCAAACAAGTGACTTTGATCCAATTAATTCTTCTCCTTCGGTTTCTGCAGATTATACTCGTGCATTTTTCATTCTTCTTATTATCGGGAAGAATGCTTCCATCTTTTCCTCCTCTGTCTCCTCCTGTTTCTCTTCTTTTTCTTGCCTTGAACCCCTCTTTCTTGTTTTAAATTCCATGCACCTGATCTAGTTCTTGATTGATTTTTTTTTTTTGCTTAAACTTTTCTAGTTAGTTCAGTTTTTATCATGATTACATTTTATGAATGTGGCTCTTGTGATTTGCTTGTTTCGACAACCCTAGTCAAGTGACTTAATTATTGGGATCCAAGAGTCAAAAGTTAGTTAATAGTGTTTGATTTTGATTTGGTGGCAAACTTTTCATATATAGCCACAATAAGCCCGTATAGCTCAACTGACAAATGCACTATGAGTAGTGATGTGCTAGTCTTAACTTCACAAGTGTAGGAATCAACCTCTTTTGAGTTATTGATGTACATGTAGCTCTGATGGATCCCATTTGAAACATTTCCGCGATTTAACTCCTCCATTAACCTTAAGTCGGACTTAATCTTTTTCTAATAAGACCTTGCTTGAATCTTTAACCTTTTTTTAGTACTGTCCTTTGATGCTAATGAAAAGATTAATCAGCAGTAACATGCCCACAGATGAAAATGTAGTTGAAAGAAAATGATCAAATGGCTGAAATCAGTGTTACAAGAGCATGAGGTCGCTCTACCCTCATATTCTTCTATCTCTCATCATGGATGCATAGTATTAATACAAGGAAAATGATTTGCTACTAGAATTATTGGATAGGAATTGGCTAAAACTCAAATTAACACTATTCACCCCCTACTGGTATAAGGGATTCACCCCCCTCCCCTCCCCCCAATTTGAGTTTTAGCCAATTTCTATCCAATAATTCTAATAGTCTAGTAAGGTCCTTAATACAATACAAGTAAAGCCCAATATTACCAACACAAGTTGGCTCAATTGGTAAGGATTTGACACGTCCTTACAAAGGTCAAGTGTTCAAGTACTACTAATTTCCGCTCCATAAATTTGTTTTCCACTTTTTTATTCAAAATTTGAAAGTTTATAATATGAGTGTCATTATATAAAGAACAATTTTATTATATAACTTTGGCAAAGAAAGACCTTATGAGTACTTCAATTGTTTTTCCTTTTTCCAAACTTCAATTTTAAGTTTTAACACCTCCGAAAAACTTCGCGTATTATAAGATATTAGTATTAAAAGTTGACAGAAGTGTTAAAATGTCTTATAAGATTTTGGCTAATGCTTAGATACCATTGATTTGTCTTTTTGCCATAAAAATAAAGTTATTGAATAAGGTCGAACAAATGGCTTTTGTATCGAGGAATTGTAATTCTTATAAAATGTGCTAAATGTAATAACTATATAGATTATATTCCCTAAAAATATATTCCCCTGTTCACAGGCCCGTCTCGAACAATTCTGAGGCCCTGTGCTAATTATCAAAGTTAGATCCTTCAATTTTTTTTTTTTTTAAAATATAAATTATACAAAATGTCAAAATATAATTATACACTCAAGTTTCAATAGTGCAAACAATTATATATCAAGTGGAGATATAGTGATTTTTTTAATATGTTAAATGATTTTTTAAAAAAATTTGGGGCCCCATAAAAAGAGAGACTCGTAAGTGATACAAAAGAATACTGAATTTTTTTCAAAAAAATACACACATATTTATATAGGTAACAAAAAAATTGGGTGCCATGTTTCGTATGTCACTTTGAGCCCCCAATTAGCCGGGCCTGCTTGTCCATTAGGCATAATTGTAATAGATTAGACTCAAATCAATGTACAAGCTGCATAAAAGTTTTGCCAAATTCTAATGTCAATTCTCCAAATATAAATGATATATGAAGTATTATTCATAAAAAAAAAATAATAAGGTGCAACAAAAGCTATGAATTAAATTTCATTTTTTTTATTGAGGTTTCACTGGATTGTTTACTATAGGAAAGTCCGATTGAATTCAACTTTCCATTTTACATCAAGGGAGAAGACAAATGAGGAGCAATAATGCAAAGTAAAGTGGGGTTCTCTAGAAGATGCAAAATATAGGGCCAAATACATTGAATATAAACTTAAAAATGATGGTTGACCCAACATATGCAAAACCGTCCATATATAAGGCTGCATTTTAATTTTGAGTTTTGAAAAAAAAAATAAAAAAATTGAATAATTTGTTGGGAGAAATGTGTGACTAAATTTTAAAATTTTAAAATTGAGATAGTGTTCAAATGCACATAAACATACAAAAATGCATAAGCAAAGTGGTGGGTTACTATGTGAGTTTAGTCTCATATTTATTTTCGGATGGTAAGATTAGTTTTATACGATTTGTTTTCTTCCAGATAACGATCTATATTTTTTCGAGTTGCAAACTTAAGTCAAATCATCACAAGTCATGCGTGTTTCTTGAAGGTTAAAAAAGTCCATGAGTTAAAAGATGAGTGATTTTTTCCCCTTCATAAAAAACCCACGACATGTGTGCACGTGAGCATCTTGATATGAAATCACTGCTGAATTCTACGCTGATTTGACATGAGTTTGCAATTCAAAAAAGGGTAAAAAGTGTCCACGCCCTCTAAATTTTTCTCGATTTTAGTTTTTGACCCTTAACTAAAAAACTCAAAGTCATTAACCCTGAACTTTTATGGAGTGTTAATTTTTCACTTTCCATTTAATTCCACCGTTAAATCTAACGGAATTGTAATATGTGACTCTCACATGATTTAACTCATGAACATTTTGAGAAAAATAGGTCCTGGACCTAAAAAAATTCAAAATGGGATAAGAAAAATACGTCAAATATTTTTTGGTAAACCTATTTTGTTAAGAATTTCTCAATTTTTTTTCAAATAACATGAGAATGGACCAAATAAATATTACTAGTAGTATGTTATTTATTTATTTTTTTTTGACAAAATAGAACAATATATTTTTCTTTAAGTAGAAAAGGTCAAGATAAATGTTTGAAGGAAGTGCTATGTATTTTAGATTGTTCACTAACTTTTTAGAGTAAAATAAGTTGATTATCTTTTAGCCATTTTCTTATCCCATTTTGAATATTTTTTGGTCATAGTCTATTTTTTTTTCTTAAAATGCCCCTAAGTTAAGTTATGTGGGAGTCACATATTACTATTCCGTTAGATTTAACGGTGAAATTTGTTGGAAAGAGAAACATTAACACTTCATAAAAGTTCAGGGTCAAGTACTTTGCGTTTTTTAGTTTAGAGTCAAAAATCAAAATAGAGAAAAATTTATGGGCGTAGACAACTTTTTCCCTTCAAAGAAACATATAAGATATTCTATACAAAAAAATAATATGGGATAGTGTTGCAATTTAAAAATACATTGTTTATGCCAAATAGGTAAGTATTGAGTTCATTAATAATCTAATCTATAAAGAATCTCTCAATCACTTCACTCTTCTGGTCTCTTTAGACATCATTATACTATTTAGCTTTTGTAGATAAGACTTCTGGTAGAATAAAATTTTTGTTCTTTAGGCTCTCTTCTGCTTTCATGTGAGCATAAAAGGTGATAAAAGTTCTAATATTTATTGATAATTTGTCCATAATTTCAATAATTCTTTTTCATTGAGTTAGATTTTCTGGGTTTTTTAATGATCCATGTAATATTCGATGACTCTTTTCGTTTTTATTTTAATAATTTGTTGTGGTTTTTTGTTTAATTCCGTTTTTGTTTGTGCTTTAGTGATGAATCTTGATGATTTTGACTCATCTAGTGATGTTTTTTTTTTTTTTTTTTCCTTCAAAATTGATCATAATTGAATTGGGTTTAGCGTGTCTTCAAGTTGGATTGTTCTATTTTTGGATCAATATTTTGGGATTTTAATGATAAATTCATGGAAGATTTTCATTTTGATATTCTTGATTGCAGAACCAGAAAATAAGCATGAATCTTTGTGCTCTTCTGTGGTTTTGTCATGAAGAAAAGAGATGATTTTGCTTATGATTGATTGATTCTTTTTCTTCATGTTGGATGTAGGAGCTCAAATAGCGATTCCATACATTTGATGCTTTGACATTGTTAAATAAACCGCAAAATCGCTTATTGATCAATGGGGTCTGAAGGGCCTCCAACTGTAACGATCCATGTAACGGGTTTTAAGAAATTCCATGGAGTAGCAGAGAATCCAACTGAGACAATTGTCACGAATCTGAAAGATTACGTGAAGAAAAGGGGTTTGCCCAAAGGGATGATCCTTGGTAGTTGCAATGTTCTTGAGACTGCAGGTCAGGGAGCACTTCCTCCTTTATACCAGACACTGCAATCAGCGGTGGTGAAGGATGAAAATGGATCATCAAATTCTGGAAGAGTTATTTGGGTGAGTTGGTCAATCTTTCGTTTTAAATTTGTATACCTTGTTGTTTATGACACCATTGGTTAACAGAGAACAACATTACTGTAGTTAGTTTCTTCTGATTTCTCGCTCGAGAAAAAATTTCAACCAGTATGTTTCAAGACAGCTATATAATGTGGGAATTTGAAAGAATGCATCTTTGACTTTGCACTCTTTGCAGATAGTATAGTGATAAGCATTGGCCCAAGAACTATTCGCAGCCATAATTTCCGTTAAGAACACTGCTAAATGGCAAAACTCAAAACTTTTGCCACAAAGCAAGAAAGCATATATCTTGGAGTGGACTTTGGATGTTCATATATAGCCTAGTGAATATGGCATGGACCATTTTTTCTTCCTTTGTATGTGACATATTTCTGCAGGCCAATTAGCCGCAGAGAAAGTAGTTCTTTAATAAAAACACGTCCAATTATCTTCCTCCTTATTTTTTGAATATACCTATTTTTCCAAGTTCTGACGTCAAAGATACTTCATTCATCTTATATGTGAACCTGGAATATGAATACTTTCAAGGCCATTGGTACATTGCATTGAATTATAATAAAAATTGACCTTAAAACTTTGATCAAGTTAAAATATGTGGACATTGATGCATCCGAAGTATATGATGGGACATTACCAGAATTGTAGTAGGATTGGTCAAAAGAACTGAGAGGTGCTTATTCTTACTGGACCTCTATTCTGTTGGTTGTAATTTTGATGTAAAACTAATGCTTCGATCCGTTCTATAGAAAATTTAGTATTTGTAGTTGGCTTTCACATTTTCGTTTCCAGTATATATGCTTTAATTCTCACGCTGCCCTGATTATTCCAATTCAGGTACATTTTGGAGTTAATAGTGGTGCAACAAAGTTTGCCATAGAGAATCAAGCCGTCAATGAAGCTACTTTTCGTTGTCCGGATGAGATGGGATGGAAGCCTCAGGTTAATCATAGTGTTGAACATTTTCTCAAACTCAAAATATCCACCTCTACACCATTTTTATTTTCTTTAATATTTTCATCCTTTACTATTTGCAGAAAGTTCCAATTATACCTGCTGATGGTGGAGTTTCACGAACACGGGAGGTATTTAACGTGTCTGTGATCATTATTCTAGGACTTTAGAATAATCGTCTGGCCTTGTTTATAGTGTGAGCTGTTGATAAACTCTGAAAATTTCATGATTCTGTACATATTTATCTTCAGGTTTACTTTTCTAACCTTTAGCAGTACATATGGCGTTTCCAGGTTTTCTTGTTCTTTCTATCAGTGCCTTCTACCACCTGTTCTGAGGAAATACAGGCGGGCTTTTATTTACCATTTATAGGATTAAAAAGCCAAAAGTATCAGTGCCACGCATCCAATAGCCTCCCCCTGTCTTTTCACCTCATGAAAAATGTTTGCCTTGTGCCTTCTTGAGCTTTCCTCCATTCTGGATCCATTCCCCATCTTTTGCATCTCATAAACCATTGCAAAAGTCTTATCATTCTTACTAGGAAATATTTTGAAGTGCGCTGTAGCTGAAGTTGTCCAATTTAAAAAGTAGTCAATAGCCATACCAAAGCCTGAAAAAAACGTGGATCTGAACACCAAATGTATTTAGCCATCTCTTATATTTTCAACCATTGCAAAAGTCTATCATTCTTACGAGGAATATTTTGAAGTGCGGTGCTGCAATTTAGCTGAACGCGAATGCCAAATATATTTAGCCACCTTTAGAAAGAGGTGGAGGGGGGGGGGCAAAAATAGAGAAGAAAATGTTTCCCAAGAACATATTGGATAGGCTTAAGCATAATATCGTTTTTGGTTTTGTCTTTAGGCATCATTTGTCCTTGATCAAGCATAGTGACCCCGGGGAGACATGTAAAATGTCTTTAAGTTTTTTTTTTCTGGTCTCTATATTTATGAGAAATTGCACTTTTATCAAGCATTCTTCATCTAGAATTGCCACCTTATAGTCTCTGAAGTAACTATATGTCTTAAAGAGTGTGCTAAGACATCTGGTATGTAGATTAGTTAGATCTATATGGTATCCGGTGTGCTTGCTATATGGCCCTATTTTGTGGAAAGTCTTGGATCCCGTCTTTCTAAGCACCTGGTCCAACCCCAACACTTTCTTCCTTTTGGTGGCATCCATGATTATTATCTTTTCCCCCTGCCCTTCCATCCTTCCTCTTGTTAGTTTAATCATTTCATCTGATGTGCAAGTGATTGGCATCTTTTCAATTCAGGTCTTGCACTATATTCTTTAACTTGTTAGTTTGGACGTTTCAGAGATTAAATTAATTGCTTGTGCCCCCAGGTAAAAAAGAAAAAGTAAAGAAGAAAAGGAACTATCCCCCCCCACCCACCCACCCACACACACACTTTTAATACTCACTCCATTTCATAATATAAATCCGTTTAGGCATTTCATCTCTTCCCAAAATATGTCATTTTTCAATTTTTTAGGATTATTTTTGCTAAAAGTTACCCTCACTCATAAACAAAGGAGACACGTTGGTGGCTGGGTCTAATGAGGGTAAATTAAAATTTTAAGGGTATAATAGGAAAAACACCCTCCTTTTTTCCTTTCTTGATCTATGTTAAAAATACATTGAAGGCCTTATATTATGTAACAGAGAGAGTAGTAAATTTTGGAACTGGGAAAGGAACTTCTTGCACTTTCCTTGGATATTTCAGAAAGCTCCAAGTTTTTGCTTGAATCTTAGTAATTCCGGACTTTATGCTGTAACGTTGGGTTTAGAGTTATTCTGATTCCATGAGCTTTCATTACTGATGATTTTGGTTGGTTGTTTTGTTTTTACTGTTTTTTCTAGACTAATCTTCCTGTCGAGGAAATCACAAAGGCACTGGCAAAAATGGGGTATGAAGTGACGGCATCAGATGATGCTGGCCGTTTTGTTTGCAACTATGTCTACTATCATTCCTTGCGCTTTGCTGAGCAGAACGGAATCAAATCCCTATTTGTACATGTCCCGCTCTTCTTTACTATAGACGAGGAGACTCAAATGCAATTCGCTGCTTCTTTGTTGGAGGTACTAGCCGCATTATACTAGTCATACACGGCCTTGTCTCATTTTCAGTGCATAACTATATATATCTATCTCCTTTCTTGCCCGGTATGATCCTGGTTTCTATGTAGTGCTTCTAATAAACAGTTTGATTGTATGTGAATGGCAAAGTGTGGTTTCTGGTCATAAATTCCTGTGATTACTAAATTTAAATTATTTAAGGAATCGTTCGTGCTAGATTCTCCACTTGGTTTAGCTCTTTGTTACTGGTTTTTGGGCGCGTTTAATAGAGCTAAGGACTCAAAGGCGCGATGGAAATTGTGATTTTTAAGTTCTTTTTAAGTATTTGTACAAATTTGTGAATTTGAGAATGTTCATAAGGAGTCTTTCCAGATACATTTTGTGGTATGCATTGCAGTGTAACCTGTTGTTTTTTTTGTTTGCATAGCACTGCACTGCTGGAATGTATGTTTTTCCCCTTTAATTTTTTTTATTTTATTTTATTTTGGGGAGGCGAAGTACAAGAGTCAACTGTGGGACTCTGGTCTCGGGTTTGAAGTGTTGTCCCAACAACGTTATCCTGGTGAGGGAGTGTATGTTTAGATTTTAAACATATACTAGTATTTTATTTTTTATTTTTGCGGAAAAAATACTAGTACGTGTTTCTTTTGCATAAACTCTCGCAACAAAAGACAATATTTGGATTAATTCACAAAATATTTGTCATGAAATCGAAAATTTTCAAATTCAAAACTCATTCTACAAGTAATCTAAAAGGGATAAGATGATAATTCAATTAGTTAAGGATATTCTTTGTCCTTGCCAATATGATAAATTTTGGTTTTCATTTATATATTTTCATCTCCAAACTATGTAAAGGAAGAAAAAAGAACCTAACCTAAACATCATATGGTTTGAAGAATATTTTCTTGTGAAACTTTAACCAATCAATGCTAATGTTCAAGGTAGGGTTGGTGGGTGGGAAGTTACACATGATTCTACACTTTCTGAAATATTTCTTGCAACATTTTTATTATAATCTTGTTTACACTTACAACACGTTTGGTACGCTGCATTGAAATGGAATGGAATCGCTTTCCACCCAGAATGACTTCAGAATCCTCTTTCCATTCCAGTGTTTGGAAGGTAAAGGCATAATGGAATGTCGATTCCTTTTCTATGTTTGGTAAAACTATATTTTAATGTCAGAATGGACACAATATGACATAAATGCCCTTTTAGCATATACTACTGATAAAACCTAATTAAATATTCGAGCAAATAGCTTTTTCTGCCACAAAACTACTTACGAGTGCTATATCTGTCACAAATTGTTTTTTCGTGCCTTTTCTGCCATGAAACATTTTATTAGTGCTAAAAATGCCACAAAACGAGGGAGGGTGAAGGGAAAAATAGGTAAGCGATAAAATTATTTCAAATATACCCTAAAATCACCTTTTTATATTTAATTGGGTACACAGTTTATTTTCTAAATAATTAACCCCTTCTTCCCAGGTTTATCAAAAAACCCCACCACCTTCTTCTTCCTTCTCCTCCCACCTCGAGCTGCCGTCACCACCTCCCATCCCGTCACCCAATCCCCAACCCCCACACCCACCCATACCCCCTGAAAATTAACCAAGAATAGCAATCCATATGATGAAAGTATTTCTATATCTATATTTCAGACACATATAACAAATTTCACAAATACTTTGCTGCTCTAACCTTTAGAAACTGCTTTACAAAATACATATAAGTCAAAGTAATAAGCAAAATGCTAATCAATTTGCACTACATGATTAACCAAGCGCTTTGCTGCCAAAACCATCAAAAAAATTTAAACAAAATACATACCAGTCAAAGTACTAAACAAAATGTAGATTAGTTTGCACTACATAATTAACCTAATAGATATGCTTTGCATCTGAAACCATCAGAATTCCTGAACAAAAAAGACTCTCTCAAAGCAATATGCAAAATGCAGACCAATTTCCATAGGAAGATCACCTTCACCAAGTCTCTCCAAATCATCAAACAGTCATTTTTTGGCAGATTTGGTACTCTTTGGTATGGGTGGGGGAAAGGGATTGGGTGACGGGATGGGAGGTGGTGGCGGCTCGATGTGGGAAGAGAAGAAAGAAGAAGGTAGCGGTGAGGGTTTTGGTAAATTTGGGAAGAAGGGTCAAGTATTAAAAATAAAATAAAATTAGGTACCTAATGAAATATAAAATTTTGATTTTAGGGTTTATTTGAAATTAATTTGATCTCTTACCTATTTTTCCCTTCACCCTCCCTCGTTTTGTGACATTTTTAGCACTCATAAAACGTTTCATGGCAGAAAAGGCACGAAAAACGATTTGTGGCAGATATAGCACTCGTAACTAGTTTTGTAGCAGAAAAAACACGAAAACATGATTTGTGGCAGATATAGCACTCGTAACTAGCTTTGGGGCAGAAAAAGCTATTTGCTCAATATTCATTACAAAATCTTACTTGAATAACATTGATATTATATATATATATATATATATATATATATATATATATATATTATTGAAACATAATTTTTTATTAAAACGTCAACATAGTAATAAAAATATCTTTACTTTTAAATTTAAAAATAGATTAAAACTACTACCAAGAAAAAGAAATATCTATAAAATTATCATCTATGAAATTATACTATGTGAAATAGAATATTTATGACTAAATATAAATATGTTGCTATGTAAAATGAACGTAATAATTAATTAAAAGAGGGGTATAAATGTAAGTTACTTATTTATTGATGATTCGAACTTTCTCCCTGGAAAGGTCATTCCATAGGTTTTGGTGTGGAATGCCCTTTCACACTTCTTCCTGGAATTGTCATTCCCGTGGAATGATGATTCCCACTTCAAATTGTCCAACCAAACGCCGAAATGGAAAGAGAAGTGGGAAAGATCTTTCCATTCATTTCCATTCCCGCGTACCAAACACGCACTTAGGGTTTACGTTATTTAGTTTATGATATATAATAGTTAGCGTATAATTGGAAGTGTAATAGAGGATTTGAAATCTGAGCTCTTGAGAATTAGTGAAATCTAAGCAATAATTTTTGTAAACTAACACTGCTATTTTCATAAAAATTATTATAATGAAACTCTATTCCCAGTTTACAAAAAAATTACTATTGAACTTGCAGGAAAGATTAACTACACTAGAAAAGAGCCAACCACGCAAAAGGGATTGGTGTTTAATAGTTGGGATAGGAATAGGATATCAATTGCGGGTGTTCAATGTTGTGTGTTGCACCAGGGACGAAACTAGAAATTGTCTTTTGGGGGCGAAAAACTGCAACAGTATACCGATCTACCTATAAAAACTGCAAAAAAAAAAATTTGGGAGGCGTACTTGATAAAAATTTCCGAACTATATATAAAAATTACTATATCTATTAGTATTTTTAAAATTTTCGGAGGGCGACTGCCCCCTAAAATCGTCCCTGTGTTGCCCTCAATTCAGATATGGGGTAGAACATGTGTTTTTTCTTACAACTATTGAGATTTGCAGTTGAGAAGCATGTACAATTATTGTCAATCAAGAACATGTGTTGCTAATGAAAAACAATTTTTCATCACATAAAAAATTTGGCCGTTGAATCTATTAATCCGATAATTAAAATTATAATGTATACGGTACGAAAAGAACATATGTTGCTAATAAAAAACACTTGTTCATCCCACAAAAAGATTTAGTCGTCAAATCAACTCATTCGATAATTAAAATTATGTTCTATATGGTGTGAAAAAAACACATGTTTCCCACCTTAGATCCAAAATAGAGTTGCACCCACTCTTTCCCCTTCTCCCCCACCCCCTATTGCTTGGCAGATTGGGCAGAGATTATGGTTAGGAGAATATATTTAGTGGATATTGAAATTTGGAGGATTTAAAATAAAATGCTTTAGCACCGTCCTTCTTTATCTTTTTGGGAAAAATCTGGGGTGGAACGGTCCCAATGGGACCGGCCCCACTCCACTCTCACATAAAAGATGGAGGACCCACCTGAATGACTTGCTGAATGACCATGCGACCCTACTCCCCGTAAGTGGGTCCCTGTTTAATTTTATGTGAGAGGGAGTGCACGGTCCCCATCGGGATCCGCCCCATGCCAGACTTACCCATCTTTTTGAGAGCATGCCTTTGCCCCCATTTCTCTTTTGGAGTTCTTCCATTTTTGTCTCTATTACTGCTACCCATATTTATAATAACAGTATTTTTACATAGTTTAATATAAATTAATAAAAAAATATATAATAATTTTTTACTATTATACATTTAAATACCAACCACCGATTTATCTCTTTTTTTTATTCTCTCAGTTCCTAATTATCTATCGCATAAACATACCATTTTTAATTATTTGTCACTTTAAAAAATAAAGAGAGCATTAAATGTGTTTTTTCAAAAATTACCCTTACATTTAATTAATTTAGTCAACAACTAATTTTAATTGTCCCAACATAAATCTATTAATTAAAGGGTGAAAGTGTCTATCTATCTTTAAACCAATATATTACAATCATTTTGTTAAAGTGACAGATAATATAAGTAATTGTAATTTTAAAAATATATTTTAAAAATTAAAAAATAATATATGCATTTTGAAAAGATACGGATATACTAGAGAATATTATTTTTACCACATTACAAATGGCCACTGTTTTGGACTTCTTTCATGAAGTTCCAATGGAGATAGAGTAGGCACTAGACAATATTCAGAGCGCCCCCCATCCTCACCCCACCCTTAAACTTGCTTTTTCATATCCACTTAATCCTGCAATTTCTCTCTTCTAGGGTTTATTTATTTATTTATTTCTCAAGAAAGTAGATAAACTATTGACATTTGTAAGATTTTATGATTTTATGATTTTAGTTGGGATAAAATGATTTGATGTCGGTATAAAAAAGATTCTTTAAATTACTCGAGTCGAGAATGTTTGTTGATGCGTTCTTACTTAAGAGGTTAAGTTCTCTCTGGTACCTAACTGAAGTAGGTAGTTCGAGAATGGGCCAAGAGATATGATCGATCGAGCTGTATGAGAAAGGGGAGAGCTCGGGAAAGAGGTTGAGCTTGAATATGAACAAAAGATATAATAACTTGTTAAGACAAGAAAAGTTAAAGAGGGCTAGGGAATACCTCAAACCCGAGAGTTAGTAGAACATAGAATAAATGAAGTGGAATAGTCATTATTTATAGAGGGCATTGCCCAAAGATACTTCAATATCTTGTACGGTATGAGGTGCGGCAACTCTATCTTTTATTATGGATTTGTTACCGCATTTTTGTGAAATGTTTATTAAGGTTGGTATGGCCGAGTGACTTCCACGCGCTTGATCCGATCGTCCGAATAGGCTTATATGTCCTAAGCCATTCGGCCTAGAGTCTGACTTTGGTCCGGACTCATTAACCTGCATGGCTCGATATCCCAATATGGTTATGAGTGCTTAGGGCTCATTCTCGCCCATCACAATGACATGGCAGTATCACACCCAACTACTTAGCAAATAGTTTCACTATTAGATATTACAAAGTGACTATAAATACTTAGCTCATACTTATATATCAGTCAATCTTCTTGCAAAACCAATTTGCAATGAGATGTGTTAACTCATGAGTTTATAAGTGATTTGGATGTTCCTTAATATTCTCCCTCAGATCGAGGTGGGAGTTAATTCAAGGATCGGCGCCCATTTTGGGTCACACGTGGATAGTTCAAGGCTCGTCGCCCTACTTAGGTCGTACGAGGACATTTAGAGCACACTTGGACATTATGAGCTCACACATCCCGCCTAAAGGCCCGCTATGATAACATCTAAAATTAGCCAATGAGTCTGCATATCCTTCCAAACCCAATTGGCAACGAGAAGTGTTAACCCAAGAGTTTGTAAGTGATTTTGATTTTTAATAAATATTCGATGTGATAATTCATATTTCAGTAGGGATATAGTTCTACTTGAATTTTGAAGCAGCCGCAAGTACTCTCCCATCACGGAGTCTCCAATATTTTTTCTTCAAAGCAATTTAGTGTACTATATTCTTTTTTCAAAATATATAAAGGAGAATTTTCAGACTAAATCAAATGAATTCTCGATGAGTTCAAGAAATATCAGACATGTTATGGACCATATGGTGGTGTCCCGCAAAAGGGTAGATGTAATATCTTAAGAAAACAATACGATCGATTTGATCAAGCTTGTCATTGTCCGAAAGTGGATCATACGTCCCGGCTCCTATGCGGAACGGATTTTTGTTCCGCACTGCGGGACACAATCTCAGCCGTCGGATGAGATTTTCTAACGGTCCAGATCTGGAGAAAGAAATTTTTTTATTTTTTATTTTTTAAGTCCAGCCGCAACTTTTCTCTCTCCAGATCTGAACCGTTCAAAATACCATCCGACGGCTGAGATTGTTCCGCACGTGCGGAAAAAAAGCTATTCCGCATAGGAACCGGACTGAGCTTAATAGGAAAGAATTTTTGCGTGTGTGTGGAGAGTTTGTAGTGGTATTAGAGTATTGTTTCGCTACATGTCCCAAACTAGTTATATTATAAAATAGGGGTGAAAATCGTCTGTCCCCATTCTTATACCCAATCCTGTCCCCAACCAATCAGAATTTAATATATAATTATTTTTTCCAATTATATATAAATAGGGTGAATTGTGATTGGTTGGGGACACACACGGGGACAGAGGATTTTTTGCCATAAAATAGAGAGAAATATATAGAACTACATAAGGATATTGCATTGTGTATGGAATATACTAAATACATATAGTAAAATATA
Organism: Vinca minor; assembly: GCA_026122235.1. NCBI lineage: Eukaryota > Viridiplantae > Streptophyta > Magnoliopsida > Gentianales > Apocynaceae > Vinca > Vinca minor. Next base: position 4,508,114 of record JAOCZM010000201.1, on the reverse strand, counting down.
GAACTATATATAATAAGCTTTTAAATCTAAGTTGTACAATTATACTATAATCTCAACTATAACAACATATCTAAACATATGGTCACTCAATACTAAAACCGTCCTTATAGGACTGACTCCATAATCCTTTACATGAATTGAGTGAAACCCACATGTGCAAGTAGGCCCCAAAGCCAAAGCATGCGGGCTAACCCTATAAAAACGGTCTTATAATTGAATTTTCCCTAAACATGCACATTTTACACATGTTGTAATTATTAATCAACATTTACCAAGATCATCAGTTGGCAAAGAAACTGGACTCCCTTCTAACAAACAAAAAACTGGTGGAACAGTAATTGTTTTCATATCTCCATAAGCATTCCAACAAAATGGCTCCAAAATCTTGTGTCCTTGAGAAGGAAAAAGTTCAACTTCTTCAAAAGTAACATTTGTGCATGGGATTGAGTCACTACATGCCAAATGAATTGGAGGGGTTCTTACATCATAAGTGCCCTTAATATTTTCATAGGATATGTCAGAAATGTAGACAGCTGAAGTTTGATTTAGGCATGATTTTGTGTTGCAATAATATTGGTCTATAATTATAGGGTTTTTAACAGTGTCCATATGAATGTTGTTGAAGATAACCTTTGATACTCCTCCAAAACCACCTTGCCATGTTTTGATTCTAACACCATTGTCTGAATGCTTGATTATCGAGTCTTTTACTGTTATATTTGTCACGCAGGCTCGAGAATTTCTGCTTCCTAGGCTGCCAATGCTGCACCATATTCGTAGTCAAGTTAGGGGTCCGAATCTGTTCTCAATTAATTAAAATAAGTTGTTTTATAACCTTTAAAGTTAAAAGCTATTTTGAGTTGTTAATATCTGCTTTTCTACTTTCAATTTTAGCTGAAATAAGCAAAATAAAAGTCGTATTAAGAAAATACCCTAGAGGGTTCTTTTTTTTTTTGCCGGCTTAAAAAAAGTTTCAAGAATCGAGAACATACTCTTAAAAGTATGAGGATTTTTTTTTGATATTTTAGGAGACTTAAGTTTTTAGGAGAATAGGTGGGGAAGGAGAGGGGCGATTGTCCCCAATATTTTTAAAAACTCTATGTTTATAGTGTAAACAAAAAAATTCCATTCCCAAAATGAATTTTGCCCCCTAAGAGCAAATGCTGGCTCCGTCCTAGTAGTTGGCTACCTACCCTTTGTTTTTTTGTTATTAAGGTTATCTACCCTTAGTTTGGAACTGCATGCTTTTTTTTTTTTGGTTTAAAAAAGTTTGGATGGGCTCGGCTCCGTTTACCATCACTGGGTCGAAAGCGAGACTCCCAGCGACCATGGAGTCGACTACTGAGATCTTTACAGATCACCCACCAACACAGCCCTCACGTCGGCAGCGGAAATTGAACACTTGACCTTTGTAAGGATGTGTCAAATTCTTACCAACTGAGCCAACTTGTGTTGGTGGAACTGCATGCTTTAGATATTAAACAAAAGTAGCTTTTCTTTCTTAATGATTTTAGTGCAAAAAAGATGATTCATAAGACTGAATTAGAAAATACCTTATTCCATGACTAGGACCACAAGTCATATTCCTTATGTCTACATTAAAGCAACCAGCTCCAATTGATATACAGTCATCACCTACACACACAAAAAAAACATTTAAAAGTGAGAAATTAAATGAGCTCAAATTAAAAGAGATTAATTAGAAGAAAAAAAAATAGATTATTGAAACTTTTCAGAAGCATAAGCTATATATATATTACCATTAGAGACAACTGAATTGTATATTCTAACATCATTGGAGTTCTCAATGTGGATTCCATCAGTGTTTGGGCTAAGGGATGGTGCTTTTATAAACAATGATTCTATATGAACATTGTTACAATTATCGAACCGGAAATGGAATTGAGGACTGTTCTTGATCTTCAACCCTTGAACGGTTAAATTCGAACTCATAAAAAACTCTTATAGCCTGGAAAAAATGAAAATGAAATACATTTCATTAGGGTTCTTGTCAATTTCTTGAAAGATTGATATATAAGTTCTGAAATTTAATTATAGTATTAATGTAACAACCCATGGGGCCTGAGAAGGCGACCTAGGAGCCTGACAATATCAGAGACAATTCTCATTATGTCAAAATGAATATTTCAAGTTGATGATGAACACTATGGATCCGTGCTCATATACTATTTTAGTGGAAAATTAGGGCCCAACCTGACCTATAGGTCTTGGCCCACTCCTCAAGTTTTTCTTGGAGCCTTAGTTATATTACAAGTAGAGTTAGTTAATAAAAATTTACGACAGATGATGTGACAGGGAAAGGGATATAGGCTCAAAATCAAGATTCAGGTCTATGCCATAACTATTTCTATTTAGGACCTTACTAGGCTACTAGAATTATTGGCTAAAAGATTGACAAAAATATTTTTCGGACCTTTTTGCCCTTATAGTTGGGTGAATCCCTTATACCAGCAGGGGGTAAGAGAGTCATTTAACACCCTCAATTTGGGGGTTTAGGGTTTCTATCCCCAAAATTCTAGGAGTAAATCATTTTCCTTCTAATTATTTACATTACATCTATGTAGGACAGTGATATTAAAGGTAATATTGAGGACTTACAACTGGGCTGTCACAAGGACCAGGAAGGGTGGTTCCATTTGCTCCCTGTTTCATTATTTTAGTAAGTTAATAAGATGCTCCAAAAAAGGTAAAAGTATTAGATTTTTTCCTATATGGATCATGTGGTCCAAATTTAATACAAATCAGCAACAAAAAAAAATTATGTTTTGATTTGGCTAAATCTGAATCATATGATTTATATCAGAATTAATTAGGGAATCTATTGATTTGTTTTCTATAATAAAAGGAAAAAAGTTACTTTGTGAGGTTTGCAGGGAAGATTCCACCATTTCTCTCCCTTCCCATCAATAAGTCCACCACCTTCCATTGACATACCATTTATCCTATAGAACACTAGCCATTGCCTCTTGCTGTTATTTTTGGGCCATGAGTCTGGTCCATCTGGTGGCATTATGGTGCCCTCAATCTTCATATTATGAACAACAAGTAAAAATTAAAATCTTCAGTTTACCATTAATTAATGAATGCAATATATTGTCAACAAATACCAACAAGAATTGGCCTATTAATGCAATATATTGTCAACAAATACCAACAAGAATTGGCCTAATTAGTTAAACAATCTCGGTATCGTTTAAAGTCTTGATCCGTTAGAGAAAATTATGTTGGGAGCTCTCATCCCGAAAGGAATTCAATATTAGAGCAAATCAAATTAGTTATGGACAGTACATATTTAAAACTTATATATTGGGGGAAGAAATATAAAAAAAATCATGACTTCAAACGGGAATATTTAAGGGGGGAAGATGCAAAATTCACGATTACATTTCATTAGAAAATAAAATTTTCTAATAAAAATTCTGACATTCCTAAAAATCCTGGGGCGGTCGCAGCATCTCGCAACCCTAGTTCCCACACTATTTGTGCGGTAAGAATCTTTTATCATATTCTTTATTTTATTCTCTAACTCATCAATAAAAAAGATGACATGTATCAGTTTTTTTTAATTACATTATTTATAACTTAAAAGAAATAAAAAAAAATGAAAATGTTTCCATAATCTATTAGTGGGACGGAAATTTAGGACATATATTGAATTGTCTTCCCAAAAAGAAAATAAAAAGTAGTTACCTTAAAAACAATGCCATTTTGACATGGGCCAGTGAAAACGGTAGATTGTATCATGAAAGAATAGCGACGGGGAACAAAGAAAGTCGCAAAAGTATCAGAACTACAAGCAGCATCCCATGCCATTTTAAAAGCTTCTGTATCATCTGCAACTCCATCCCCCACCGCCCCATAAGATAACACATTGAAAACCGCCGGCGGAGAATCCGGTCCACCGCCAGTAGAAGCCGGCGGCTGAGCAGCCTCCGGTGAAGGAGAAGGAGAAGGTGGCAATGATATTTGAGATAACAAACGAAAATGTGGCTCTTTCCAGTAGTCAAAAAGTCTGGAATCAACTGAATGAATGGAAGAGAAGAATAAAAACGAAGAAAAAGAGAACTAAAAGTTGATTAATTTCCATGAAAGCCATAGATTTTATTGATTGCTGAAACAAGGGGATCTATTTATAGTAAATACTAAACTGTAGAAATGGAGCTTAAAGAAACAGAGTGGTACTAGTAGTACTGTTCAGCAGTTTGAGCGGTTTGGTGAATAAATTGCTAATGTGTATTGTATTTGACTTTGCTGACTAAGGGTGCTTTTGGAGCATTTGGCTACAATCCTAAACGCTGATATTTTGGAGTCGTTGGATGGAGATCTTTTATATCCACTGGCTATCAATCATTCGTTTGTTTCTGAAGCCCTCCACACTGAATTGGTCGCGCTTCAAATTTGGTAACTTCCCGCCCAGTTCTATTTTAAGCGTGATTTCTACCAATTACTCCCTTCAACTACAATTTTCTTCCTGTAATCTCGCAAAAATGGATCTATCTCGGCATCATGATGCACATTGTCCCTAATTTGAAGATTCATTATACTAAAAAAACCTAAACTCCCTTAATCTCTGTATTGTTCTTCGTTTTTTTTTTTTTTTCAATTTCTTTTTCCTTCAATGGAGAATTCGATTTTCGATAGTTGTAAATCACCATTGTCATTCATCGAGTTACTTACAAATCAATTCATTACAATTGTATAATCTTTAACTATACCATTTTAAATTGCAGAATTCTGTGTATTTGAATATTATGGAGGTGTGTACTGTTTACAGCTATTATGAATTTGTCTTGTAGCTATTATATGTCAAACTAATAGCTATTATGAATTTGTCTTATAACTATTATATATGAATTTGTCTTATAGCTATTATATGCCAAGCTAATAGCTATTATTAATTTGTTAGCTATTATGAATTTGTCTTACAGATATTTGTCTTATAGCTATGTATGTTATTATGAAAGTGGATTTGTTCTCCACGATTTTCTTGTTGACGTCTACAACAAGTTTATAGCCAGTAGACACTTGAACAATTTGTTTTTTTTTGCTCCATTAGTTATGGATAATGACCAGAATAGCTACTAGGCAGGGAAAATCGTTGTAATATTTCCTAGATTTCGCTATTTGTTTTTCTCGCATTGGGGTTGCTGCTTCGTTTTATATGATTGGAGTAAACTGAGATGGATTAATGGTGGAAATCGTGGGAGGAAAATCGTGGGTAATAGTTATGAAATTGGTGGGGATCGTGGTTTCAGTTGCGGCAAAATTGGAGAAAGATGAACAGTAGCATTTTTAAACGACTTCTCGAGTGATTTAATCCTGTGCGGCAACCTTATTTTGGGTCTAAATTCAGCGCGCTTTTTATGGCCAATGGATCAAATATTTTGTAATCTAATGGTTATTGTTGTGTTATGTGGGTGCTGAACATTAGGTTATTCAGCACCCTAGCCGGGTCGGCTTTTGGATTGGTTGGGTTTTTATCTTATTGAAAAAAGTGAATTGCTCCGTTAAAAATACTCTCTCCGTCCCAAATCAGTCTGGATCCTATGCAGAACATTTTTTTAATACCTACGGAACGCCTCATAACAGGTGTTCCGCATGATAAAATAGAACAGGTGTTCCGCACTGTAAAAACATGAGTTCATTTTAAAATCAATCTTAACTGTCAAAATTTTAATCCAACATACGAGAGAAGTTCCGCACGTGCGGAATTACCCCTGTTCCGCACTGGAGCAAGCATTGTCCCAAATTATCTGCTCACTTTGTTTTTTGCCCGAGAATTAAGATTTAATCAAACTCCATAGTGAGATATGGTAAAATGTCAAATATGACCCTATTTAATTTTACTTCCAATTTAATTTCACCTTCTTTTCTCTCTATATTATTCTCTCTCCAACATTTAATATAAGTGGTAGTATTGGGGAAACCATAATTAATGAGACATTTATTTAGAAAGTGGACAGTTAATTTTGGGACATATTAAAAAGGAAATATGGACAAATAATTTGGGACAAATGGAGTATGTGGAATCAAAATTAATTGTGAATTTTGTATTTAAGAATGTATGGAAGTTGTGCATAAATGCACCCTAAGCCTTCTCCTCTGTACCAAGTGCTCGAGAAAAAATGCAAAACAAAACAATTTGGCTACTGTAATTTAAAAAAATTGACAGTTGGTAAATAATCTGCTAATGTAAAATTGAGCTCACGTGTTTGGATTTGTTGGTTAGGCTAAACAAAATCGAGATTTTAAGAAACAATTTGGTTGCGGCAAAAAATCCTCTGTCCTCGTCCGTGTATGTCCCCGTGTCCCCAATTAATCACAATTCACCATGTGTATATATAATTGAAATAAATATTTATATAGTAAATTCTCATTGGTTAGGGACACGAGAACATACACAGACGGAAACAAAGAATTTTCACCCGTTGGTTGCTAGTTGCTACAACTCCGCAGCTTGAACAAATGGTAAATAAACTGCTAATATTAAACTAGGTTACGTATTTGACTATGTTAACAAGGCCGTCCTCTAAATAAAAGTAAGTCTGGTCCTATATTAATCTACTGATGTAGGAAAACTAGGTGCCTTAATGAAAAAGCAAAACAGTTTGGATACTACTATCTCCATTCTTAAATATAAGATTTTCATTACATGTTATAAAAATTAAAATATTTAATTGAGTAATATTGACATTTTAATTACAAAACATCATAAATTTTATTTTTTTAATTTTCGCAACATATAATGAAAGTTATATTTAGGAATGGAGGGAGTACTTGATTAGGACTCTCACTATCCTAAGAAGAATGTTTATAGACTATAGACCATAGACTATAGAGTATATAGGGTGTGAAGAAGATAATAAGCATGCTTAATATAGACATTCAAAGCATGGAAAAGTTTGTCACATCTCTAGCTGAAGATCATAGGTTATTTTTTTTTTAAGAGTGAACCCACGTTTGAGGGCTCACGGCTCCTATGCGGAACAGGGTTTTGTTCCGCATGTGCGGGACAAAATTCTGACCGTCAGATGAGATTTTTAACGGTCCAGATCAGGAGAGAGAAAAGTTGCGGCTGATTAAAAAAATAATAATTTTTTTTTTAAGTCTCTCTCCTGATCTGGGCCGTTCAAAATCTCATCCGACGGCTCCAGTTGTTCCGCACATGCGGAAAAAAAACTGTTCCGCATAGGAACCGGACTGCGTTTGAGGAAGTCGAAAGAATCCAAATACAAACTCAAGTTTTTCTTTATGTGACCACACTTAGAGCACTATTATTACAACTTGGGTTGGGTATACTAGAAAACTATGTCAACTTAGGAACTTTTAGAAGCAACATGAGGAGAAATTCTATTACCATTTTATCCTAGAAAAAACTGCCCCCGAGTATAGTTGAATTGACAAATTTACTAGGAGTAGTGTTGCACTAATCTTTCCTTTACTTATAGGATAGGGGTTCTATTGCTGTCAAATGGAGGAATCAGTCTTTTGTGAGTTGTTGGGGGTACATACAACTCTTGTAAATCTCAACTGAGATACATTTTACGATTCAACTTTTTCGCTAACCCTAAAAAAAGGCGGCGTGGCTCCAATGCGGAACGTGAGTAAGTTTCGCACATGCGGGACTTACCCTCGTCCGTCGGATTGAAATTTTGACGGTCAATATTGATTTAAAACGGATACATGTCATAATTTTACGACATCTGTCGTGTTTTTTAAAGACACATATCCTGTTTTTGCGTCTCAAGACACCTGTCCTAAGCGTTCCGTTCGTACGAATTTTTTGTTGTTCTTCATAAGATCCGGACTGAAAAACTTGAATGTAAAAAGTTTAAAGTTAGAGCTCAACCCTTTTTATGCTAAAAAAAAAAAAACTAAGTTAGTGGAAGTTACTTTAGTTATGAGGGGCGGCAGGGTGCGCCTTACATTTTTTTATTTTAATGTTTGGCAAAACCGACCAAATCCATATAGAGAAAGGAGTATTCCGGCGGTGAATCGGTGGTGGAAAAGGGGTCAGTTGAGATCAAGTCACTGCATGCCCTCCACTTTCTTTGGTCCCCAAAGTAGTCTTTCTCCTTCAGACGGATTCATGTGTTAAATATCAATATGAATCCTCTTTAATACTCTTTCTATAATATTGTCGTAATAATTTTTTATTATTTTATTTAAAGTTATTATTAGTGAATATTTCGGCTAAAAAAAGAGTTCTTGAGTTTATTCTAATATTGTACAAATCTATAGGCTTCGTTGAGTAATTAATTTTATAGCTATAAGATAATTTGTCTAATTAAATAATTAAATAATGTATCAGAACATTTTAAATTTCACAAAAATTAAATTAATTATAAGAGCCTAAAAGAAGATGTGAGTCATAAATATAAAGTTGTGTTTTATTTTGTGACGAAACATTGCCCAACTAGGTAAGGGTGAGTAAATTCGATTTTTACCGATGAATTCAAATTCAATTCGGCATTTCGAATTCAGTAATTCGATACAATCCGAATTCGATTTGATAAAAAAAAAATGGGACGAAATCGGTTGGACTATTATTAACTTCGGTATGACCAAATTTGAATTAATTTTTTAAATAATTTATTAAATAGACCCTAAAAATTGTCATTTTGACGATTTTGCTATTAATTTCCCCCGTAAATATGGTTGAATTAATTGATGACGAATTTTTTGTTTCTATTATTTTTTCTGAATTTTTTGATTGTTTTAATTTTGGATTTGTCTTTTTGTTCAATTAGGTTTCTTGTGAAATTGGTAAATTTGGCAAAAATCGAATTTCGAATTCGGTAATTTTGAATTCGAATCCGAATTAGGTTAGTTCCTTAGTTATAAAAAATTGAATTCAAATAACCGAATTGACGAATTCGAATTCGGTGCTCACCCCTACAACTAGATCCTATCTTTCAGAAGATTTTTCTTTGCAATTCCATTTTTAATGTTTAGATACCTGATATAGTTATGTTTTTGGTTCACCCCGTGGGCACCCGGTATCCACCACCAATGTGGTGACTAATTCGAGCTCAGTCTGCGGTTGGCATGTAGTGTGACCGCTAGCAGGGGAGGGTCTGTCACACACTGCCCTTTTACACGGAACCCTAGAACCCTACTAGTGCGGGAAAATCCCGTGAAAATCGATATTCACCGAAGAAATCGAACACTCGTAAAAGGTGAAGCATATAACAACTACAACCAGTTGTCTCAGAGCTCGGGTTCTGCTATGATTATTTTATAAGTCTTTAGACTATAATATCGGAATAAGGACATGTACAATGAGGGCTTTAATATGTTTAAAAGTCCCCAAAAGCCTTAAATGCATTGCAATATGGGCTTTTGTCGAGGCTTTAATAAAAGCCCGTACTACTGCCTAGATGGTTGGCTTCATATTAGTAGCCCGGGAAAAAAGCCCATTACGTAGCAAAAACAATTGTTTTTGGGCAGCTCCATGCATTTCAGGTGGGCCAGACTAATTTTTGTTTTTGTTTTTTCATATTATTGCTGCATCTTTCAATTGTATGGCTAATCTTGTTTTTCTTTTCTTTTTTTCTTTTTTTTTTTCCTAATGAAATTTTTTATCAATGGCCAACTGTCTGTTAAAAAAAAAAATCAATGGCCAACTGATTTTTAAAAACGAAAGGGACAATTTTTTTTATGCTTTTATTTTAATTTATTTATTTTATCTCCAATCACTATAAAACGCATTCTCTATCTTTTTTCACACATTACCATACTTTTACATTTCTATCATCTAATTCAAATTCTTTCTACTTCAAATATCATCCATCATGGATCCAAGCAATCTAAATTCAATCAAACAATTTGTAAATTTTAACTATTTTAATTGCCAGAATTTTTTTTTTATTATTAACATAATTCTAATGACCTGAGAGTAGTGAGATTACTTGACAATTCACCTTATTTGTGTAAGATTATTTATGAATTTATCATCTAAATGGAGCAAGAATATATTATATTTATTATAAAAAAATTATTTTCAGGGGCACGTGACATGCTGATATATTAACAATGTCAGCTATGTGTATGTTGTTTTAGGGACGAAGACAAGGGGCGGGTAGAGGCAGTCACCCCACCCCCGAAAATTTTAAAAGTTTTACTAGATATAGTAAATTTTATATGTAGTTCGGAATATTTAATCAAATTCGCCCCCCAACATTTTTTTTCCAGTTTTTATATATAATTTGGCATACTGTTGCAGTTTTTCGCCCCCAACCTAAAAGTTCTGGCTTCGTCTCTGTGTGTTGTTTGCTGGTCTAGCCTTTCTTTTCTTTGTAATGTTGAAACACAACAAAAAATCAGACAATCTGAACCGGAAAAGTCAGATATTGATAGAAGCAATAGCTAATGCAAGAAAATATTCAGAAGAAGAAAACAACACTATATAAACCAGTTATGGCTACCAATACATACTATTCATTCACAGATACGAAAAGTCGAAATTTTATATCCAAATTTAAACCCGAAAAGTACATGTTACCTAAACATATTGTTCTGCCTTGTCCTTCTAAGAAAAAGAGTATGAAGTGTCACAGAAGGTAGACGTAAATGAGAAGCACACCTATCCCCAGTCGATAAAAGGTAGAAGAGGATACCCACTCTCCGGAGGAGGCCATAATGATGGAGGAAGATTTCCCCAAGAAGTTCCTACATTATGACCCGATGCATTACCTGGTGTTGTAATAAAGAGAATAGGATAAGGCGAAAGGCGCTGAAGTAGTGAATATCTTTTCGTCAGCTTGAATATCTAACATGAAAGAAGTGGGAATATCAAGACTTGCCTGGAAAAGAAGCTGATTCAAGTATTTGTCTGCCTGGAAGAGATTGTGATTGAACATCTTTAAAGTTCATACCTGAAATGAAACCAATATAAATACTCAGATGACTATATCAGTTGTTCATCAGGTATATCAGAAATTATAAGAATGCGGCAGAGCTGTGTAAGAGGAAGGGGCAGCCCCCTTTCCCTTAAAAATCATAACTATCAATGTTATAAGACATTAGACTGAGCACTATTACCTGCCCCCATCTCCCAACACGTCTTCACCATCCCTTGTCATCCCCGTTAAAGTGAAAGTTAACCATAAGGGGCGTCTGCCTACCTACCTACATGTGGTTCTTTCGTGTTCCCTTGTAGGTGCTTCGACAATAAGAAGTAACATGCTAGATATTTTATCTTATTAGAGGCCGAAAAGATGAACTATAAGCATATTAGTTATTGCTCAGTACATTACATATGAGGAAGATTTAGTTTGGACTTAAATGTATGGCCTACCAGTTTTTGTTCTTAAAGGGGAAAAAGAAAATACAATGTTGTAAACTTGTCTTTTGAAAATTTCAGGGCATATAAAATTGATCTTTTGAAATTGCATGTAAAATCAATTACTTAATATGAATTTCTTTTGAACAATAAAGTTTGTAGCAATGGATACATTTTGGTTTCAATCATTTAGCATATACATCCAGAACCCATCTCTTATCTTTACTGATGTCATATTTTTAAATCAATAATCATATCTTTGGCCAGATAATTAATGTTATAAATAGGAATCAAATTAGACTTCTGCTTAGCTAAAGCTTTAATTTGAATTTTCAAAACAGACTACACAGGTTTATATTTTGTTATGTGTACAGTATTCCACTCCTAAACATCCCCCTTCCCCCAAAACCAAATTTCTCTCTCAATTTTGAGTGCTGCCCTATAACTCCCGTGGAGCTACTCATAATGATTGAACGTCCACTTTAAACTATCTATATCTCCTTTGTCCTTGATACACAAAGAGCTAAGAGTTCCAATTCATGCAAACAAAACAAAGAAAGACGGAATTGGGAAGGACTACTAGAAAAACAAAGATGGGATGAGAAATATCATTGCAGGTAAAAGATGCAACAAAAAAAAGCACAATACCTGGTGTTGTTTGAGCCCCAAAATGTTGCACATTTTGCTTTGGATGATAATATTTGCAAGAATCCCCATACTGGCACGACCCCTTTGAAACACGAAAGCAAATTAAACAACATTAAAATGCATTCCACAGAATCAAACAATTAGATAATGCAGATATTATATTATACATACTATCAGATACACCGCAATATTGTACAATATTGCACTCTTGGATCCCAAGAACTCCTTTTTTATTCCCTTTTTTTGGTAGAAGCGTAGAAGCCCAACAATTCCTTGGTATATATAGATAGATAATTGGTGTGTAAGATCATATAACACACACTTTTATAGGACTCCTCTCCTTCTATTCAACCCAAACCAACAATAAACCTACCACCTAAAAGATCTGTATTACCAGCAAACACTAGCCAAACAAAAGGCATAGATGTAGAAATGTAATTACAGGTAAGCAAGAAGTCAATCTAATAAGTACAATCATTTTTTTCTTCAATATTTTTATTATCGGGAAGTGTTGCGCCAAATGTATTAGGCTGCCTTGGCTAATAAGTACAATCATGGCCTAAATTCATTACTTTTCTGGATGTCCAAAGTTTTACTCCTTCAGTTCCTTAATATAAGTCGGTTAGGACGTGTAGCGAAAATTAATGAAGCAAAAAATAAGATTTTTTTTAATCAAAATATCAATGTTACTCACTTAAATAGAATTAGGGGTATACAAGTCCTATTTAATAGAGTAATATTGATATTTTGACTAACATATTAACTTATTTTTTGCTTCATTACTTTTCGCTATATGTTTCTAAACGACTTAATATTACGGAATGGAGGTAGTATCATAATAAGCTGTTTCACACCAATTCTTACACGACAAATACATAATTAAAAAAATGAAAAGCAAATAGCATATTTAACCATACTAGAATGCTAAAAGAAAATTGTAATAACGTTGTTATAGCCTTATAGGGAGTTGAAACAGATGTTACCGTTCGGAGAAAACTGTTGCAAACTCCTTTTTTGCCCAAGGACTCTGGATCAGGAACTTGATTTCCATCTGCAGACAAAAAATTAACAGTTACAGACAATCAATCTCATAGAAAGCGAAAAAGGAAGGAGGAAGAAGTGGTGGACTGACAGCGTAAGGAGTCGTACCAGAGCGCTTTAGCCCTCTGGTGGTGAAGGCCACGGAGGTGGCGCTTCCGAGCGGCGGCGGTGTCTTGGAATTCCTTATCGCAGTAATCGCAGTAGTATTTTCCCAATGGCATCTTTTTTTTTCCCCTCAATATTTTCTTACTCTCTTTCCTCCCTGAGTTTTTTTATTTATTTTTTACTTCCTTTATATATGGTTCCCTCGAAAATCAACAATTTCATAATTGTCTGTATCTACACTATATATGAACACTGTGATGAAAAAATAAAAAAATAAAAAATAACGATTATTTTCCCTTATAAGATTTTAAAAAATTACTAAAAAAATTACCCCAAAAGTTTTGTAAAAAATGTACCCTTTGCCACTTAATAAAAAAATTATGACTTCGTTCTTAAGACTAGGGTGTTCACTATTCGCTTAAACCGAATTATATTATATGATTCGATTTATTCAGTATTTCGATTTATTCGGTTCGATTTTAAAAAAATAATAATAATAATTCGATTTGGTATTCGATTTTCAATTTTTAAAACCAAATTTCCGAAATACCGAATAAACCAATTATTATTATTAAAAAATGCATTATACTTATACGTATTATTAATATTACTTAGATTTGTTTTCAATCCATCTGTTTCAATGACATTCGAGGAGCAGACACTTTATACATTTATTGCCAAATGCTACCGTTAATACCCCGAATGATTGGGGACTTAATGGGTTATGTTATTATTGTAAAGTTGTATTTTTATTCTTAATTCTTAATTTATTGTTTTTATTTTAATTGTGCATTATAATTTTATCATTGTCTATTTTTTATTAAGTTGAGCTCCACAAAAAGAAAAATCTGTATAAACCGAACCATACTGAATTAATTTCGGTATTCGATATATGGTTTTCATAAAATTTTAATTCGGTTCGATTTTCATAAAACGTTAAAAAAATGGAACCGAATTCCGAAAACCGAATCAAATACGATGCACCCCCCTACCTAAGACGCAGCCAAATTTATTTAAGAAGAGAGAAATAAGTAAAAATGTATTAAAACGGTTTTAAGATAAAGTTACTCAAATGAAAGAAACGGAAGACGAGAAAAGGAGAAGATACACAAATGAATCAATCTTCTCCTTCCCAATCCCTCTCCATGTGGATTGAAGGTCAAGTACATATGGATAATACGCCTCTAAAAATCACAACAAAAAAAGTTGATATCAAGGGTATACTTAATTGGGTCTAATTTGGTTTAAAACTTAAACTGAAGTCTAAACTGTATTTAAATTGAGTTTGAAAATAAAATCTGAAGTCTTAAACCATCTAAAATCTAATTTGTGTTTAAGACTGGTTTGAAACTGATATCAAAATCTTAGTCTGAGACCAATCCAAGCAGACCCTAAGATTCTTAGGTTGTTTCTTGTTCATCATCCTTATCCACATAATGTTGCTACATTTCTTGTATAAACAAAGAGAGAGGAAAGGGGGCATTCATAAATATAAACCCAGTTAGATTTGGGTGTTTGATGAGTTGATAGCATTTCCCTAAAAACAAATCTTACAAAAAACAAAGAGAGATACAGAAAACACAGACGTACAACATTTGAATACAAGAAAAAAAGATTTTAGGACAGAAAGCAGCATGACATCAATATATAATGCTCTCTTGCTCGGCCGCGTTGTCTCAACCTCCCGTCATCATCAGAGCCCGAGGAAGGGGCACTGTTTCCGGGTATGCTCCGGAACCAATTTCACGAGGGTCTCCACTGGTACTCCCTTCAACTCTGAAGGTAAAACGGAAGCAATTTCAAGAAATGTCTAATATGGATAGAATGAATGAATATAATGAGGTTCCCATTTAAGAATTTCATACCATGAGGTTTAAAGTTAAACAATGGAGGAAGAAAACGTCCATTTGGTAGGCGAGCGTTTGGATCACGTAGCTCGTCAAAGAAGGGATGGGTCAAGGCATCCAACTGTGCAGTTAGATCACGAATCATTCAGTTTGTAGATTTAAGGTCCAAAATATCAACTACTTGACAAACACAACACGGGATAAATATGCAAGCAAGAAGTTACAAACTCACAGCTGTGCAACGTAAATTAGGGGAGTACTGGAGTAGTCTTGAAACCAGATCAACGGCTTCTGGAGGCATGCGCTTGTGGAATATCTGATGACCGAGAGACAAAGAGAAGACAAAAATCATAATTAGATCGCAATCAAAAGGGAGAGGGGAGAACAATTAATCAGTACCTTATGCCATGGATGAGCTTTAATTTGTGGAAATTTGAACTCAGTATAGTTGGGATTCATGCATTTAATTTCCTCCCTTGTTGGAGTACCCAAAACCTGAAGAAAAATTCAAATTCGCAAAAATACTTAACACACAGGCGAAGAAAGAAACTATAACGGATCAACCATTTAACCAGTTCAACAAAAGCGAGCATCTTTTAATCATATTCATTTCAGTAACTAATTTGAATTCCTAGTAACAAAGTTCTTGTAGTGAGAGCATGAAGTCAACAGGGAAGTCGATCGTTTGATAATACTATGACTACAACCGATGCAAACAAAGGGTGCAGAGAGGCAGAAGTACCTTGATGATCTCAACAAGCTGGTCTACTCCACTCTCACCAGGAAATAAAGGCTGAAAATAAAAGTTATTGAGAAGCATATGAAGTCCGTATAATCAAAGCCTGGAGACCAAGAAAACCCGTTATCTACCTGTCCAAGAAGAAGTTCAGCAAGAACACAGCCCACAGACCAAATGTCAATGGCAGTGGTATACTCTGTTGCCCCAAATATAAGCTCGGGTGCTCTGTAATACCTAGAGCAAATGTATGAAATATTTGGTTCCCCTTTAACCTGCCATAGCGGGAATCAAATTTGTCAATTATCCAACAAACTTAGATTTACAGGAGAACCCAAGATACAAGAGGAACAGAAAGTAGGAAAAAGAAACATACCAAGACTTTAGCACTTCCAAAGTCGCACAATTTGACTTGGTGGGTATGAGGATTCACCTGTAACAAGACATCACAAACATTATCACAAAGAAACACGGGCTGACTTCAAATAAATAGCAATACAAGAACAGGCATTAAGATTCTCAGCATCCAAGAACAAAAGACCAGCATCTTTTGTACAAGCGAAACCAATTAAAAGAGAAAAGCAAATAGATAAGGCTTTGATATTACTTTACCAGGAGGTTTTGAGGCTTGATGTCACGATGACATACTCCAATACTACGATGGATGTAAGACAATGCCCGGAAAATCTGCAATATGAGCAGGTTATCATACTCTAGTTGGTAGATAAATTGAGACTGGCCTAAGAATAACTAATTATCAATTTGAACAACCAAGAAGTATATCATTTTAAGTGTACTACATTTAGAAATTTAACATTTACCCTTTGGTAGAACTTCTGTGTTATTAACGAATGCTGTAAGGAAAACAGCAAGTAGAATGAAGTAACTTGCATATACCCTAAGTTTCTTGACAATAAAATTTAAAACCCTAAAACACATTCAAGTGAGAAGGAAAGAAGGTGAGCATCAAGCATCAAAAGATCACCTGATAGGTATACAACTTCACATAAATAAGGGGCATCCTTTGGTTCAGCTTGTTGTAGTGTTTGATAACACGATGTACAGTCTCAGGGACATACTCAAGCACCAGATTGAGATATAATTCATCTTTTTCGGTAGTTGAAAAGAAACAATGCTTCAAACATACAACATTTGGGTGGTCAAGGAGGCGCATTGTTTGCAACTCTCGGTTCTTGTATCTCTTGTCCTGGAGAACCTTCTTAATAGCAACAGTCTCACCAGTCTCTAAGCATTTTGCCTGAGCAATCAAGAATATCAGCACATCCAAAATCCATGTGCATGTACAGCAGCATGGCATATAGTTGCACCAATTTCAAGCAGTAAATGACGGAAAAACTAACCTGGAAAACGACTCCAAATGATCCGTGCCCAACAACACGTTCAGCCATGTAACTGATAGTCTGAATTTATAAAAATAATATACATTAGATTACGCAAATAAAATATCAAGTACTCATTATTCCGAGTGAAGATGATGAAAATTGAAAATGAATAATGAGGAACTGCACACACTTGTATGGAAATGTATTATCAGATGAGTACAACAGTTTGAGATACCTACAACTTAGGCCAATTGAGTCGAACAAATCAAGCAAACTCTCCTATTCTTTACCTTTCCTTCAATATTTATATGATGATCGAACACATATGACGAAATATAGCACATGGGACATGGTAGTCTCTCACAATCATCCAACACGAAAGTTTTCCAACGACAAGTACACAGTTATCCACAACAATCATAGAACAACTATTCTAACAATTCTAACTAAGTAAAAAATCTTAAAGATAGTCATACACATAATTCAAAATTCTAGCAACTCACCTGCTTTGGCTGGCCATTTCGACCACCAATAGTCGTCACTATTATATGACCTGTCTCAGTCCCATTACCATCGACAATGGCTGGTTCCATTTCCTACCAACAAAATGGAAAGAACCATAATTATATATAAACCATGAAGAGACAAATATTGGTGCTTCACCTTAAGTCTCAGAACTGCCAGAAAAAGGAAAAAGAAGTGTCATATACTTCACACCTCTACCTTATCATCTCTGATTTTCATATCATTCATTTCTTCAGGCAGCTTATCAACACCAACAGCATGACCACTAGATTCTCTTAACCCAGAAGTAGGTGCTATTCCCAGAGAAGCCATTCGCTAAAATCTCTTGTTCACTATACTTCAACAAACCATTCACCTGTAGATACCTATTTCACATTAATAAACTGTTGAAATATTCACTGTACTAGTAGAAACCATTTCAGTTTTTACTACATTAATAAAAAAAAATTCTTTCATCATCATCCATATCAAATGAGTAACAATTTTGACCATCTTGAGCATGAAAACGAAGTGGGAAATCCACTAAAAGAACATCAAGAGATATTCTAGATAAAATAACAAGTCTACAACTCTGAAATTGAAAGAGAAATATCCCATGAAAAGCAAGATACTTATGATAAATGTCCTTGTATCTGCATTACACACTAGAAAACAAGTCAAATGAACACCTAGGATTCCCAAAATTTTGGAGATGGTGCTAGTAAACTAAATAAGTAAATTACCTGAGGTTATGAAATTCATAAGAAGCCTAGAAATTTGAAAAAAAATTGCAATCCTAATACGGTCATAGTTATTAGCAATTTAGCATATACAGATTACTCATCCTACAGAAACATATTGCTTAAAATTTTATTTTATTTTTTAATGCCTATATTTTCAGCTAAATATGGTTCTTTCAGTGACCAAATTCAAAGTTTGTAACTTCTAGTTGATGTTCATGTTAAGTGATGCCTTTTTCTAGAGAAAAGTGAAACTAGTTGGACATCATAAATAGAACATATGATCATGTCTTCGGCCATCGAACAGTGGCCTAATGAGCTAAGCGCCAAGATCAATATGACATCACGGAAGTAAATTTCTGTTCTCCGTACGATAGTTGCATTAGTTTTCGCCCAAGCATCACGGAAATATTAACCAAACCTGATTTTCCAAGTTTGAAAACGTTCTTTTATCCTAGTTATAACAACCGCTGGGAAACTGTGACGAAACTATAACACAACAACGTCACATCAGACCCAATGGCTATCGGGTGTTAAAGTCAGTAACTTCACTTGAACGTCACACAGCCTGAAAACAGTGAGCGGAAAATTGATATCTTAGTCAACCAATACCTGAAAAACGGAAACCAAAGCCGAATATGCAACATCATCCAAATTCGCATACCTTAACTACTAATAAAGTTCTACTTTTGCAACCAAGAACAAAAAGAAGATAAAGATTACTCAAACAAATCAACAAATATTACCGTTTTAATACCATGAATCAGAAAAGAAAAAAATGAACAAGTGAATTTTTATTAAAAAAAAAATTCTAAGCTCCTCCTCCAAAAGATGAAATTTTGATGCTCACCACCCAACCAGAATCCAGAAAAGGAAACTTTAGGATCCATAAACATCCATTTATGGTAACTAATAATAGTACTCACTCCATTCTTTAATATAAATCGTTTAGGACATTTAGCAAAAATTAAGTAAGTAAAAAAATAAGATATTTTTAATCAAAATATCAATATTACTCTATTAAATAGATTTAGCAGTATACAAGCCATATTTAATAGAATAATATTAATATTTTGACTAACAAAGTTCCTTGCTTTTTGCTTCGTTCGTTATATGTCCTAACCGACTTATATTTAAGGAACGGAGGTAGTACTTTTTTCCTCCATATAAATAACAAAAGAAATCAGCAAAGCTTCAAATAGAAAGCAATTTATTAAATTAAATATGTTAATCAAGATGGTAACTATACAATACAGATAAGGTTATTAACAGAGATCTAACTAGATAATAATCCCCAGATTAAAAAGGCCCATATAAATTTAAATTAAATTAAATTTGTTTCCAAAAATTAAAATTTTCAGCATAATAGAAAAAAAACAAAAAGTTTTGTAATCCACAGATCCACATCAAAACATAATCCCCAAAAAAAAAATGGAACAAAATTAGGGGGAAAAACAAAGAAGCACTGTAGAAATTGAAAAAAGTACCGATCGAATCAAAATCTTGAGGAGGAGGAAGAAGAAGAGGAGGACAAGACACCGATTATCATCGGTGGGCCGTTGTGATTATTTGTGCCGGAGATGACACCATCAATCACCACAACGAACACACACAGGGAAAAAATGAAAATTAACAATAATAATAATACTACTGGTTGGTGAGAGAGAGAAAGGGAGAGAAAGAAGAGGAGATAGAAAGCTCGTGAGCAGAGAGAGAAATAAGGAGAGAGAGAGAGAGAGAGAGGTGTTTTGATGTTTTATTTTTTATTTTTTATTTTTATTTTTTATTTTTTATTTTTTATTTCTTTTTTAATTGTTTTGGGGAGTAATCATCGAGGTCTATGATGGACAGTCAAAGCTTGGCCTAAACAAGTAGTACTCTTTAACAGTGACAACTGATAAAAAAACTTTCGCTCCAATCCTTTGATTCAGTTCATTTGTCTTTTGTTAAGTGCTCTTATAATCAAGTAGTTCATTGTTTAGCCAGTTGTGGCTATAACTATCCCTCCATGTTATGGGATATGTTCTTTCCTCCGTCTGTAATGACTGCGATCTCTAATGATCGTATTTTAATTCCTTAAATGAAACCGTCCATCTGGGTTTAAAAAAAAATCACTAGATAATTATTTAAACAGTTTAAAGATTACAATGTAAAAAAATTACAAACAAGGAGGAGTTATTGCTTTAATCGGTCGCAAATTTATTTTATGTATTGGATTGGTTTGATATAAGACAAATTTGATCATGTGACACGAAATTGTTATATGAAAGCTCGAATTCATGATGTGATGTGATCATATAACATAATGTCGCTCTTTGGATTACTCAAATTCATAATCTTAATATGAATAAACTTGAAATAATTATGTGTAATACATTTTGACCGATTATAAAGGATTGTAATATCTACATTCAAGTAGTAAAGTAATCTCTCGTGGACCGCGTCTTTAGGCATACAGATATGTGAACGTCAAGACGATAATGCAAATCAAATTTTGATTCTTATTTAAGGAATTGTATCTTGAATTTCGTAAAAATTAATTGTTTGCGAATGAGAAAACGGCACCAATTATGTTATCGATCCAGTGCAAGGAGCAAGATAGAGGGGGCGGGGTGACAGTCGCCCCCGAGATTTATAAAAATATTACTACATATAGTAAATTTTATAGGTAGTTCGGAATATCTTATCAAATTTGCCCCCAACAATTTTTTTTTACAGTTTTTATATGTAGTTCGACATACTGTTGCAATTTTCGCCTCCCAAATGCCAAATTCCTCACTTCGTCTTGATCCAGTGCAGACTAAGACAAAGCTACACAACACAACACAAGACATATATCATGTAAATTAAGGAAGTAATTTGATTACTTAGCAGAAAGGGAGAAAAAAATTGAGTATGGACCAGAGCCATCTGGTAGAGCTCAGCTCATTGCTAGCAGTAGCAGCCCACGTCGCCCCTCCTCCTAATTTGTTTTTCTCAAAGTCACAATTAAAATACAAAAAAATAGTTCTGATATGGATACAATTAAAAGTAAAAAAATTGTACAAATTTGTCACATCACTATAAAATGAGGAGAGAGACAATTTTTTATTTTTAACTGTGTCCATATTAGAACTAATTTTTTTGTATTTTAACTGTGACTGTGAAAAATTATTTTTTTTAGGAGGAGAAGCGACGTGCGCTGCTATCAGTCAAAGTGGGACCCGAGACCCTACCAGCGTGCCCCTGGTCCCATATCGAATTTTTCCATTATTTTATGCTCCACATATCTACTTCATTATATGATGCCTCCAATCTGCAATTTTCCCTATAATAAGAGTAATCTTATCTGAAGTTTGATTAAATGTTTAAAAAAATTGGACATTAGGGGCGTGATTGAATTGAGTTTGATTTTGATTTTAATTTCAAACCAATTTCAAATCCACACTAAATTATGAATGACTTAATACTTCAAGTTTAATTTTCAGACTCAATCCAAAACTGATTTAGGCTTGAGTTTGAATTTCAAACCAAATCAGACCAAACTCAAACTAAACTAAACCAGGACCAAACTCAGACTCAAACCAGACCAGACTCAAACCAACCTTAAAATAAAAACAATCTAGCTATTTCGTCATCATCATACTAAATCAATCTCAACAGTCGGATCGTTTAATCGGAATACTGAAATAATTGTTCAAAGACAACCAACCACAAAGCAATTCTAGAATACTTATTTCAGCCATCTTAGCAAACGACTAGATAGCATAAATTTAGTCACTACAGTGCTGATGAAATAGCACTGGAATCAAAATGTGTTCAATAGTGAATTTTTGGTGTTCTGCACTATAAAAATGTGTTCAATAGTGCTACACGTGCGAAACTTACCCATTTCGCACTACAACCACATCGCTATAAAAATGTGCTAGCGAAATAGCGATGTGGTTGTAGTGCGAAATGGGGTAAGTTTCACACGTGTAGAGACTTATCCTCATCCGTCGAATTAATTTTTTTACGGTCGAGATTAATTTAAAACGGGACACCTGTCCTGATTTACAACATCTGCCGTGCAATACACTTGTGCTCATGCAATCCATATGTGCAGATTATTTTCTCTTCCGCATATATCCGACTGGCGAAATAGCACTCAGAACCAAAATGGACATAAAAAGGGGACCCTAGTATAACGTGGGTTTCAGAAAATGGGGATCAAAGACCACTCACATTTCAAATAAAGTCAAGTCACAATAACAAGTCATAAAATGGCCAGCTAAATACCTTCTTAATGCTAATCCAGTGACCAAATGGTTCATCTAAGTACATTTTAAAAGGCCGTGGTTTGATCACGACAACCACGATAATCATCATTATCACCATAACCTAATATTTATGACCACTATATCAATTGGTTAGGTGCAAACAGTTTTGATTAGGATGGAGAACGAAAAAGACAACAGGATTTCAATTACACGCTGAGGATAATTGACAAAGTAGGAATTTTTACTATTATACGACCAAGAAAATTCACCAGTCAGGTTTTGTATGCTACTAGTAGCATAAAAATTCAACTGTTCCACTAATCAGATGCAAATAGCCTGACTTGAGGAGAAGCTACTTGTTGCATTATCCACCACTTTGCATCGCGAATTGAGGTACTCGACCAAGTGGAATAAGCAGATCTTTCATAATCTCGTATTCTTCTGCACTTATCTTTGCTCCCACCAGCACCTATTTATTCATCATTAGGAAATGACCTTGTAAGCTGAAATAATAAACTCGGAATATAGTGCTAAATTACTAAAATGCAGAATGCATAGTCCTTTGCAGCAAACATAGGGTTCCCGAAATCAGAATATCAACATCTGCAGATATGATTTATGAACTTGCAAGCTCAATCACCAGGACGTATGTGACTTTCTTTTTTTCTTTTCCTTTTTAAGAGTTCAATCAAGCTTCCGCTTCTATAATGTTCACAAGTATATTAACCTCCTCTTTTCTGTTTTGCAAAACTGGATAAAGTTTATATTAACATTTCAAAAGCATTTATCATCTTTTGAAGGTCCCCTATGCACAAAGGGACCATACTGATTAAAGCTTGTATAGCATAAGTAAATTGATCAATTGGGTTCATGTTATAGCACACCATTTGCAGTTTAGGACCACTCACAAGGCTTGTCCAACATGTGATATATGTAATGAACACGTCCTCACTGAAATCAACTGATTGACATGAAAGGACTTTAACGCATATACTCGCAGGACTATACAACTGTTCAGGTAAACTTGAGGGAAATATCACACTTGACCAAAAAATCAAAGGACAGACACAACTTGAGCACAAATCTCCGACGCGAACAGAGGCACCAATAAAACATATTTTTAACTCCTTTTTGGGAGGAGTGAATCCTACCTAGGGAAAAGGGAGGGGAAACCTAGATAACAAGGATGTCAACCACTGTATTAACATAGTTCTTAATTATGCGAAAATAATAATAATAAAAAACAGGCAGCAGACAAGAAGCAAATGGAAAGACACTGGGAGGAGAACACATGGTCTGTTTTTCCTTTCGCTTAACAACACCAAAATAAATAAAAAATTACAAGCTAATGAAGGAGCTTAGTATGCTCCATCTTACCTTGGGTAGTGAAACTCTTCTACCTGTCATATAAGGAGCGAGTGTAGAGATCCTGGAAACAGATAGAGCATCAAGAAACAAGAGAACAAGCAGTTGCCACTGCTTCATTCTGAGTGCAGGGAGTGGATCCATAAATGACATTGTGTGAATTAAACGATCCTGCATAAACGCAATTAAACAACTCATCAGGAAGACATATCAGCCGAAGAAAACTCTTAACTGGAAACAAAAATTTACTGCCTCCATATGTCATTGTCTATAAAACTTATCAGAACAAGTTTGCAGAACTTATAAACTTCCGTTGAATACTTCCTGTACTATTTTTCATGCAAACTATAACTATCTCATACAAATTTGGCTTTACTTCCGTGTTAAGAAAATATACGTCAGTTCTGTTGTTCTTCCCTCTTAAATCTCTTCCAGTTTAGCTTCTAATTCCTGCACTCCTTCCAGAACTATCTAACCTCCATTAAAAAAAAAAAGATAGTTCTGTTGAAGTCCTACATATTCTAAAATCACATTTCCACCCACGATTTTTTTTTAGAAAAAGGAGTTCTAAAATTTAATTTCTTTAGGTTTAGATCAGTACAATTTCTTTCTCCAGAGTTGATAGTGGAGTTGGAAGCCTGAGATCAGTAACAAGTCCTGGCAGGGCTCGTGCAAGGCAGCCAGAAAGAGCTTGCCTAATTTCAGACGAGCGACCATCTGTCAGTATAACCTTACGAGGGTACTCCCTCCCATTGACACACAAGTATTCTTCAGAGCGAGTTTCATCATGTCCATAGATATAAGCCAAGGAAGACGAAGATATCCATGCAAATAGTGCCATAAACATCGTTGCAAAAGGTGACAGCTGGAAAGAAATTGATTGCAAAATGTCAGGAATTTAACTTCATGCAGCTAGGTAATTAAGAGTGGGCTAGCTAAAATTCAACTTACAGTCAAACCGAAGCCCTCTGGTGGATTGTCATACCAAGAATCATCTGTTTCAAATAGATCAGAACCGGGTAAACCTGCTTTACTCGGCCATTTTATAGGAGCTCGTTCTGGATCAAGCATATCACCCTCTTCTAGAGTTTCAGCTCCATCTAATTCTTGAGGTGGTGGCAATATGATAACTCCAACATCAGATACTGAAATTGGAAGCAACCAAAAAAAGAAAGAAAAAAAGAATGAGTTACAAGCAAATACTTGTGCTATTTATCATAGATTAGGACGAAAGCTTGCAAAATGCGTCATACCAGCATCAGTGGCATCAGAATCTCCCGATGAAACAGCCTCTGCTGCTTCAGTAAGTGCTCTTGCACAGGCTTCGGCTGATGCTAATCGATATGAATTGTCATCCATGTCCATTTCTGTAGAACCACATTGACTGGAAGATTCTGTAGTATTTTCATGTTGATTATAGTCGCAAAGATTATTATTGTCGTGACCATTTGTTCGCTCATCAGCCCAAGTGACAGAGCGAGTAACTTTCTTTGAAGTTGACGATTTTAGAGAAGGTTTTAACACACAAGCATTTGATGCCGATGCTATTTCAGAATGAAATCTTGAATCTACTTTGGTAGATTTTTTGTAAATAGTATTATGATCAGGACCAAAAGGATCTGAAATGCTAAGGTTCGCATCCAATTTTTTTGACAAGTCATCAAGTTCTTCAGCGGTAACATTTTTACACTGTGATTCATCTGATATTTGACATGTCTTGTCAACATGACTACTCTTACGAGCAGCTGATTCCACCAACTTGGTGGACTTACCTTCCCTTCCATGGTGTTTTAATTTCCTTTTGGCCTCTTTATTCTTCTGACCGGCTAGAGTATCTACCTGATCCACAGCCTTGGATACATTGTACTCATCTTGCATAATTATCTCACTCGTGAAATCCATCTCACCAAATATCATATTTTTTCCCTTATTGAGTTGATGGTGCTTGGGCTTTTGCCCTGCAGCAGCATTTACAGCTCGCATCAATCAATGAACAAACACTGGCAAGTTACTACAACAGGCCAATTCTATAATGTAGAAAATAACAGCAGCGTATACTCAATTAATCACTTAAAGATCCTAGAAAGAACGAACTATAATTGAACATATTGAGAGCTTCAATCTTGTACCTTTCTCCAGCTCTTTTGGTTTCTGTGGCTTGGGAGTATGGTCTCTCTGGGGAACATAGCCTTCAATTGCATTTGATGGACCAACCCATTCTTCAATAGACACTTGCCTGCCCTTTATGTCAGTCTTTTCCTGAACCCTCAACTCCGAAAAAACTGATTTCTTCCCTTTCTTTAGGTTGCCTTTAGACTCTTCCAAATTCATTCCTGCAAATAGCCTCAGAACTTCATTCAGTTTTGCAGGCTTCAGATCTGAGGACCTCTCTTCCTGCAAGATCCCAGCAAATGCCCGACTGTTCACCGCACAGCTTGTGGAGCAGTACATGTAAGTTTCTTGAAGATCATAAACTTTATGCTCCTTCAGTGAAATACGATATCGGCCCTTCCTAGTCTGTTCAGAAGGCAAAGTATTACTACAAAGAGGGTAACCACACATTTTTGTTATTGACCTTTCTTTCACTACATCATGGTAGTCACTCTGTGACATCAATGCCCCTGCAGCAAATAACTTATCTTCATCCTGAATGCCTTCTAGAAGACAGAGTTGCAGCTTATAGATAGCATCCTTTACAGCAAGAGCTTCATCTTTTGCCATGAGCAAGATCTCCTGAAGAAAGGAGCGAAAATTCACCAGTGAGTTAACAAGTTTTATACTTAATCCAAATAACTGGGCTTCTAAATACAAAATAAGCAGAAAATCAGAGCAAGTTGTCTGAGGCATGATAAACCATGAAATTCGGTCTTCCCCCAATATCGCGGCGTAAACAGTGAGTCTATTAGATAACTTGGTCAACATATTGCATACTACAATTGAACAGAAACATCCCGGGTCCAAACTGAACTTCAATCTTTTAAAACCTAAGCATGCATCACGCAAATATAAAAATGCCTATTTTCACATTCAGGCAGCTGAATTGAGACATCATAATCAAACCAAAGGAACAAAAATCGGAACTTGTCACCCAACTTCCAGGAAATACAATATTTGTTTCAATACTGATCCTCCAATTCCATGAATCCAATGTATTTACAAAAATATACTATTGCTAAAAAGTTAAGTAATAATATGTGCATAAATCTTGAAAAGGGTTGAAATACTTCAATCTGGAAAAGTTCAGTCAAAAGTCTTCAATCCATGTACATTTTTTTCAGTAATTTCAGGATATTAGATTCAAAAGTGGCATAAACCTAACCAGGATAAATGGCTTAACAGAGCAAAAATGCCAGCAGTTTAGCATAATAAATTTACAAATTAGTTTTCCCCCCTGCAATTCAACTTCCTGTTATCAAATGAACCTCTATTTTCACAAATGCACAAAGAAAAGGCACTTCAATCCAATACTTCTGCTAATAGATGTATCTCAGAAATAAAAATTGCTTAATTCCCTATTATTTTTGCAAGTAAATAGCTATTTTAGGTCAATAAACTATTCTTTCACCCTAGTACGTGTGGCTGAACATAAACAGCCACCATTTGTTGTGATGGTCGCCGGCCAAATTAGACATGTGTCGGACATGTTGCCAATAATCCAGGACAAAAATACTAATTTGCCTGTCCGAGGCCCGTCTCAAACATATCCGAGGCCCTGTGCCGAAAAAAAAAATTGGGGCCCCGAATTTTAGGCTAAGTATATATATATATATATAAACAAAAAAAAAATTTGAGGCCCCGAATTTTAGGTTAAGTATATATATATAAACAAAACAAAAATTGGGGCCCCGAATTTTAAGCTAAGTATATATATATAAACAAAAAAAAAAAAAAAATTGGACCCCGAATTTTTTGGGGCCCTCTGCGGTCGCTCAGCTCGCATCCCCTATTAACCGGCAGTGGTGTATGGTAAAAAATATTTTGAGCAACAAATTGTAAAAATCAAGATCTTCAATTTTTTTAACTAATAATTATATACAAATTAAGTAATTTTTTAAAAAATTTGGGGCCCCTGTAAATGTGAGGCCCGGTTCCGGATGTCACCTTGTACACCCTTGGAGCCGGGCCTGGTCCAACACGTGTCTAATTTGGACGGAAACAACCCAAAAAGCGGTGGTATTTTATTTTCAGACTAAATACTATGGTTGATATAATTAGCCAAAACAGCAAAGCCTAAATTGTTTAGTATCGGAAATAACTATTCACTCTTCTTTTTACCTTTAAATAGATTAGTACTGATTAAGCTGGCTAATTTCTTCATTTCCCTGTGTTTAAACCATTTATACTAGAAACTGAAAGTCCGTAAAGTAATTTAGGGTTTCAGTAAACCCTAATTGAAACAGAAATCAAAGGAGTAATAAATTACCTAACCGTAGAAGGAGAAGCCGTGGTTTCAGAAAGCAAAGTAAAAAGGAATATTGATTCAAAAGGTTTTTCTGGATGGAAAATAAATAAAAGTCGGTTGAGCTCGGAATCCACTCCGGGGCGGCGGACGGCGGTAATGGAGGAGAAGAAAGAGGAGAAGAAAGAGGGGAAGGTGGCTGCAATTGTTTTCGGCTTTCCTTTTATAATTTGGATAATTCTGATATGGACTAGAAGTATAGGGTAGAGCTGCAGTCACTGGCAATGAACTGGCCAGCGTCATTTCCTCCAAAAAAAATATTTTTCGATTCTGATTAAAATACAAAAAAAAGATTGTTTTGATATGGACAGCAATTAAAAGTAAAAAAAATTGTCTAAATTTGTCGCATCATCTATAAAATGAGGAGAGAGACAATTTTTTATTTTTTAAGCGTATCCCATATCAGAACAATCTTTTTTGTATTTTAACGTGATCGAGAAATTTGAGAGGGCGACGTGGCAGATTCTTTGCTGCAGCCTCAGTCCCATATCGAATTTTCACTATAATCTTTGGATCGATAGACGGAACTGTATTTATTTCAAAAATAAAAAAGAAAAAGAAAAAGACGGAACTGTATTAAATGACTGTTTTATCCTTGTAGTCAAACTATAAATTTTCTTTTGGCTATTTAAGTTGAGACATTCGCCAATTTTAGACCTGAACAATTTATACTTTTCTTTTTTTAGACTTAAGGTTTTATTTTATCAGAGCGCGGATTTGATCGTTTTACTATTAGCTATTTATGGATTTTTTTACATTTTCTGACCAAAAAGCCATCTGAAACCAAAACGGGGAGGTTTTGCATAAGGGCAAAATTGTCCTTTCACCATCTCCCTCTCCACCATCACCATCTCCCTCTACTCATTCCCCTCCTCTGCCATCACCACCACCTCCACCTCCTATTCCTTCCCTCTCCACCGTCACCATCTCCACACAAATGTATTACCAAAAACCACACAAATGTAATTTTATCCCAAATTCCTGCTAACACATTGAACCGCCACCACCACCTCCTCCTCATTCCCCTCCTCCTCCATCACCGCCACCTCCCTCTCTACCATCACCATCTCCTCCAACTCCTTCTCATTCCCCTCCTCTGCCATCACCACCACCTCCCACTCCACGTTCACCATCTCTTCCACCTCCTTCGAGAACCTCCCAGAAATCTCCATATTTGAAAGCTTTCCAAGAACAACAAACACCCAAAAAAAACCCATGCTTTCTTCACACAAAAAAACCCATGAGACCAATTGAAAACCCACAAATCTCTATTAATCTAGCAGCTTTCACTCAAAAAAATGGACAAAAACTTATAATTTCGAAATTCCTAAATAATCTAAGCTAATCCTACCAAAAGATGGTAGTTTTAGTTAGATTATTCTTCAAAAATCATACAAAAGCAAGAAGAGCTCCATTTTTTCTCTAGCTCTTTATGGATTTTCTCTAGAGAGAGAATTTTTGCAGCCATGAAAGCATCCCCAAACCGTTGAAAAATTCTGGGCATCAAGGTTTTGGGGCTGATTTTCCAAATTCTGGGCAGCAAGGTATGCCCAAAAAATTGTGCACTGTGGAGGTTTTGGCCGGAGATGAAGAAAACCAACAATTTTGGCCGGTGGTGGTGGGTCTTTGTTAATAGTGGCCGGAGATGAAGAAAACCACCAAATTTGGCTTCTTTTGGTGGCTGTTTTTTGGGAAGAAGAAGGAGATGGTGATGGTGATGGTGGAGAGGGAGGTGGTAGTGGTGATGGAGGAGGAGGGGAAGGAGGTGGTGGATTTTTCCAAAATCCTCCTTTTGGTGGCTGATTTTTGAAGAGGGAGATGGTGATGGTGGAGAGGGAGATGGTGTAAGGACAATTTTGCCCTTATGCAAAACGTCCCCGTTTTGGTTTTCGGGATGGCTTTTGGTCGGAAATTGCAAAAAAATCCATAAATAGCTAATCGTAAAATGTTCAAATCCATGCCTGGATAAAATAAAACCTTAAGTCTAAAAAAAGAAAAGCATAAATTGTTCAGGTCTAAAATTGGCTAATTGCTCATTTAAGTTAGTAGTACTAAATTATTTACGTTTAACTATTTTGAGTATTTATTATTATTATTATTTTGACTAATTACGTAAAGGAGATATGTAGATTGCAAGCAAGCAATATGAGTGTATATGAAAGAAGCTTACGAATGTCTCCATAGTAAATAAAGAATGCAATATATATGTAGTCAATTGTAAAACTTAAAGTTATCAAAACAAGTGAATTATTAGATTTAAATAAAATTGCAGACACATAAATTTAATTCATGCAGTAATACACAATTAAGTATAGAAACCGTTAATAGTTATGTATTCAAATAGTCCTATCATTTTTCAAACATTTGTGAAACGATCGAAAAATGCCATTTGCTTGATTGTATGAGTATGGACTGTGACGTCCCGACCTGCCCTATCGACGGGACGAGCTGAGCCCCCCATCTCTTTATTTATCAGTACATTAGTATGTGCCCGAGCACATATTAGACAACTAGATGTGCTCGGGCAAATACTAATTTTGATAAAATAAATTAAACATGATAATTTAAGTATATAAAACATCTAAAACCTATTAGAAATGAGAGATCGGGATAGAGTTAATAGATATTTTGGGCACTAAACTATTTACATTTTGCGGTTTTGTCACTCAACTAATTTTATTGGCTAAATATATCACAATAGTATTTACATTTGGCTAAAAATAAACTTCCACAAATTTTCACAGTGAACCCAGTAGTTTCCGACCCAGATCAAAATGTGTCGAGAATGTTACTGAAAATATAGAGATAGTAAATTAAAACCACTTTAAACTTACTTAACTCTTTCTTAACTCACAACTTAATTGTGGGTCAAAATTCGATACGTAACTAATATTAAGTGGATTTAGAGTAATTTTACTTTTCTATCCTCTATTTTTAGTCACATGCTCGAACATTTTTAACTGGACTGGAAACCACAACGAAGAGTGATGTCATTTTATTTTTACCCAAATATAACTATTATAGTGATATATTTAACCAAAAAATAGTTGAGGACAAAAACCGTAAAAAGGAAATAATTTATTTACCAAAATATGCATCAACTCTTTGAATATATACCAATTTTTGTTTTTATATTCAGATAGGGCCACCATACAGTATAACCAACGTCAGCGTCCTTGTTGAAGTCGCCAAGTACCTACCCCATTACTAACCAACTAATTCTTCATTCTCCAGCCCACTCTTCTTCTCAAAGCAACTCAGACCTATTTCTTCTTTAATCTACTACCGGTTTTTCTACTTCTATAAATCATTGAATCTGTGCCCTCCACAGGAAATTCAATCAATTTCAAGAATTTTCTTGGATTTGGATTAGTTCAAGAGCAGTAGTAGAAAAAATGGCAAGGAAAAAGATCAGAGAGTTTGATTCCAAGAGACTTCTTAAGGAACATTTGAAAAGACTTGTTGGAATTAATCTTCAGATCTGCTCTGCTCAAGTAACCAATTCCCTTTTTGCCTTTTTTCAGAATTTTTTATTCTGCTTTATGTTTATAGTTCACTTCAATTCAGTAATCTGGAAAAGGGTTCGTTGGATTTTGGAGAATTTTTTGGTTGCTAGTTTATTAATTGCATTGAAAATTGGCATATAATTCCAATCTCTGTTGTTTGATTGATATGCTTCTAGGGATTTGTTCTGTTTTTAGTTCTGCTTTTGCTGATTTTTTTTGAGATGGGTTTATCAATCTTAAAAGTTACCAAGAAAAGGTAAAAAAAGATGAAAAATTGATGTTGAACTTCTGTTTCAGCATATGAGTTGTTTATATGGTTTGCCCTGCTAATTTTGTAATGCATAAATTGCTCAAATGGGCTTGGAGAAGGAAAGTGATTGATAAAGTTTAAATCTTGAACCACTTTTGATATGCTTTCTTCTACTTATTTAATTGGATGCTGAATACATTGATCCTTTTCTGAATTAACTACTGTGTGCTAAAGAATTGTATGCTACTTATTTCAGGTGAATCAGGATACGGATTTTGTCGAGTTGACAAATAAAGAAACATGGCTGTCGTCCACTAAGTTGGTTGTTAAACCTGATATGTTATTTGGTAAGCGAGGAAAGAGTGGATTGGTAGCTTTGAATCTCGATCTCGCACAAGTTGCTGACTTTGTCAAAGCTCGCCTTGGTAAAGAGGTAATCAAGAGTTGAACTTTTTTGATTTTTTTTTTTACGACTTCTTGTGATTCCAGATGCTAACATACACTTACGATCATCTATAGGTGGAGATGGGTGGTTGCAAGGCACCTATTACTACATTTATTGTAGAACCATTTGTTCCTCATGACCAAGAATATTATATCAACATTGTCTCTGAAAGACTGGGTTCTAGTATTAGCTTTTCAGAATGTGGAGGTATTGAAATTGAAGATAATTGGGATAAGGTGATTATTCAATATTATTCCTTTGTCTTTTGGTGGTGGTACGCCGTACGAGTATGTACTTTTGCTATTACGCTTGTCGGATTTAGTTCCTTAGAACTCAATTTCCTTGTTTGGAAAATTCCTTTTCTTGTTGTGTAGGTTAAGACCATCTTTCTTCCAACCGAAAAGCCTTTGACATTGGAGGCATGCGCTCCACTAATTGCTACACTTCCCTTGGAGGTAGGATATATAAAATTTGATTTACTCAATTTTTAGATCTTATTTTTTTCTGCTTGGCATTGAATACGTGTTTTAATCAATCAGAACTTTCCTGTGTATGAGATGCTTCTTGAGCTTTTTGTTGGAAGCTGATCTAAAGTTAACTTCTTTATTTGATTGAGCTAAACTGAATTTGTTTTAGATTAGCTATTTTTCTTGTTATTATGTATAAAATTACTGCATGATTTTTACACTCGACGTTCACACATTGAACTAGTAGATTTATTTTCCTGAACTAGTAGATTTATTTTCCTGTTTCTGCTTGTGATTGGCTTGAACCAACCATGCTTATTCTTGTTCTGCAGCAGTTAAGATTCTTAACCTTTTGTTGCTTTCTTTAGGATGCCTCGGCTCTTTCTTGTATTTCTTGTTTTCATTCATAATTTTTTTTCTTTTATCTTGATAAGATTTTTTTATTATCTATTCTGGTGGCTTCTTTAAATAGAATTGTCATAGACTCTAAAAGCTTTCTATGGTATAATAATACTTGTATAATCTGGCTCAGGTACGGGGGAAGATTGGTGATTTTATAATGGGCGTTTTTGCCGTTTTTCAAGGTATGTGGTACCTGTTTCCTATGAAATGATTAAGCTTATGAAAAAAATTATCAACAGTTCCGTTTGAAACAAAATTTAAAATCTTTTGTTAAGTTCACCAAAGAAATTTATTGCACAACAACGTTTGAAATTGTAAACTGCAAATATTGTGATATTCATTTGATCAAACTTGTCACTGCTTTGTTGTTTCTTCAGATTTGGATTTCACTTTCCTTGAGATGAATCCCTTTACACTGCTTAATGGGGAGCCATTCCCATTGGACATGCGCGGGGAATTGGATGATACTGCTGCATTTAAGAACTTTAAGAAGTATGCATAAGAATTTTATTCCTATCATTCAAATGACTTATGAAATTCCAGCTTAAAAGTATCCTTTACCTATACTGCTTGTCATCTCACTATATTCTGCAATTTTGTTATCAGATGGGGTAGCATAGAATTTCCTTTACCTTTCGGAAGAGTTTTAAGCCCAACCGAGAGCTTCATTCATTCATTGGATGAAAAAGTAAGTGGTATTTCTCTTCTTCATCATGCATGTTGAGCCGAAGCGTTTTACCATTTTGAATCACATTAGTGTATATGGTTGTCCCTGCTCAGTTAGAATTGTTCTTATAAAGGGAAAACATATACAATGAGCTCTCAAGATTGAAAAACCTACGGTCAAGGAATACAAGAGCAGAGAAGTGTACAAGTTTATTTATTTATTTTTTTTAAATGTAGTTTTCCACCCACTTGAAAGCCTGAAAACGAAAGTACCAAAGAAAGTTGGAAAGTTATAGCAATGGCTCCAATGCAAATCTTGACTCCATTTATGACTGATTGATCATTCATTACCTTTTGAGATCGAGTTTGCTAGGGATTCCGATTTCTGTCTCAAAATTTCCTTTTCAATACAATAAATGATTCATAAATTCAACTTTGAGGGCGATAATTAATTTTTGATTATTATTTTCATTGTTCATGATCTTCAATATTGAGTCACTGATCTTACTAGTCGGATAGACTTTGATTGTGTTGTGAGTACTGAAAGCTAGCATCTTCAGAGGGAAAATTTTACTTGAAAGTAATAATTGTGCTTTGAATTTTGCAGACCAGTGCATCTCTAAAGTTTACTGTTTTGAATCCAAAAGGGCGTATCTGGACTATGGTGGCAGGAGGTGGTGCTAGTGTCATATATGCTGACACCGTGAGTATTGCGACAATTCTCATAGAAATGGTGTTAGTCATTTCAGTGATTTCTCCCCTTTTTCTGTTCTGAAAAATATTTCTTCGAAACAGGTTGGAGACTTGGGATATGCTTCCGAGCTCGGAAATTATGCAGAATATAGTGGAGCTCCGAACGAGGAGGAAGTTTTGCAATATGCCCGAGTAGTTATTGATGTAAGAAATTAGGCATTTTACTCTCCTAGTAGTCATTCTCAACTTCTTTCTTTCATGTAGTTATTCAATAATGTAATTCCATTCTCAGTGTGCGACGGCTAATCCTGATGGCCGTAAGAGAGGTCTGCTAATTGGTGGTGGCATTGCAAATTTTACGGATGTTGCTGCTACTTTCAATGGGATCATTCGAGCTCTCCGTGAGAAGGTTGGTTGATCTAATAATAAATTTGAATGTTTCTGCAGAAAAGGGGGAAAAAAGGTTGACATATTTGATCTTTTTTTTCTGTTTCAAACTCGGCAGGAATCGAAGTTAAAGGCTGCTAGGATGCATTTATACGTTCGAAGAGGTGGTCCTAACTACCAAAGTGGTTTGGCCAAAATGCGTGTTCTTGGAGAGGAGCTGGGAGTTCCTCTTGAGGTATGACAATATTCTAGTAGTTAAAAGTTTAACGCTTAGCATGCATCTTAGAGGTGATGTTGTCATGACATTATTGCACATGGAGTCGGCTTTGTTATACTAACGGGGTAACTGGAACTGACCTACTGTTGGTTGGTCCGGTTCTGGTGCACACAGTGCTTTTTTGTCTGCATTGTTATGACAACCGTTAGGTCGTTTGATCAGACTGCCAAGACTAGTTGTTGAGGATTGATTGTTCCTAATCAACAGTTCTTGAACAACTAATCTCATCAATTTGATCAAACAACACCGCAACGGAGATCTGTCTGCACGATGCTGATAAAAATGGGTAATGTAATGGAGCCAAATTGTTGTGTTGACGGCTCTTCTCCGTTAACGAATATGCTTGAGAAGTTTGCTAAGATATGAAAATAAGAGAATCGTAATAAACAAGAAAACAATGGAACTGTAACAGCTTTTTTTCTGGTTTTTCCATTTTGCTAATAATATATATATGATCTTATTATTAATAGGTATATGGACCTGAGGCAACTATGACTGGCATCTGCAAACAAGCAATTGAGTGCATCATGTCTTAGGATATTTAAAAAATGGACTGCTTTGGCTGTTTCTACTGTCTGCATTCTCTCTCTCTTTGTTCCTCCTTCCCTCGATCGCGATTTGACTTGGATAAGTCCCGGAACTTCATTCGATGAATTTTCTTTAAGAAGAACTGTAGAAATAATTTATTTTGGTCTGTTTGGATATTTTAACATTGTAATTGGGATAATAATTTGTTATTTGTTTTGGAATTTATAAATTGGACTTTCTTGAGAGTTTACATCTTTAGTTTTTATATATAAGCAGGAGGCATCAGTGAAGTGTTATATTTTCTGAAAAGGCAAATTGGTGAATTTAATCCCCAAAACATAGCACGTTTGGTGATTTTGGTCCCTATTCTATATTTCTTTGTTTTTGGGTCCCCAAACATATTGTTGGTGGATATGGTCCTTCGTGATAGTCAACTGCTAGTAAACAAAAATTTAATTCAAAAATCACTATATTGAAAGGGTATTTTGGGAAAAACAATATTATTTCTTCTTCAAGAACACTAAAGTTAACCCACACACCCTTTCTTCTTCAACCCACGCCTACCCCTGCCCCTGCAACCCCAAACACACCTCTCTCATTTTTCTTCTTCAACTTACCCAACCCCGTACCTCGAGTTATCACCACTCTACATCTCCCCTTTTTCTTCAACCCACTCCAAAAAACACATCCCCACCCAACCATTCTTCTTCTTCTTTTTCTTCAACCCACCAAAAAACCCACCACGACCCTCACCTCTCTTCATCTTCTTCAGCTAACCCATAGATCCACCCCACCCCCACAACCGAGGCACCCCATATTCCATTTCTCTTCTTCTTATTCTTCATCAATGAGACTCGGTTAAAATAACATAGAATTAGAAGCAAATGCAAGGGGAATTGAGCAAAGTTTGGGTGGATGAGTTAGATGAAGAAGAAGAGATGGGGATGAAGGTAGGGACCAAAACTACCAATCATAGTATGTTCTAGGACTAAATTCACCAATTTGCATTTTTAGTGAATTTCCCAAATTAATCCCGATTTGTAGTAGGATTTTTTTTTAAAAAAAATCAAAATTAATTTTTTCTGTAACCGTTGCAAACGGAAGGACCATGTTCACCAAACGCAATATGTTTGGGGACCAAAAAAATAAAGAAATATAGAACGGAGAGCAAAATTACCAAACGTGCTATATTTTAGGACTAAATTCACCAATTTGCTTATGAAAATAATGCCTGCATTTGTTTAGAAGTTCATAAATGAATGCCTACATTTTATGAGGATATTTTCTTCCTTTCCTTATGTGGACTATTGTTTCACTAGTATTTTATGAGCCACTTGATATATTGGTTGTCAAGGTTATATCAATATCCAATTCATCTATTTTATTGATATTCTGGGAGTGGAAGCAGTCACTTTGTGCATTTATTGACAAATGTTAAATTCCTCTCCTATCCATCTCTGCTCATACCTCAATTATTGGGGATTTAATGAGTTATGTTATTTATTGTTATTTGTATTTTCTTTCTTACGGGACAATGCTAGTATCCATGGATGGTTCAATACAAATTCTGTCTTCACTCAAATGTGAGACAAAGTATTATTTTTGTGAGCTACAAACTTTAAAATAATTAATTTCTATGTTTTTAAAAGGTACATCGAAACAAGAATTCGTAGACTATTATATTACCTGTTTTTTTTTAGGTATATGAGAGAGGGTAATCATATTGTAACCTCCTACTCTTATCTCAAACCTACAGATTAATTCTCCATAGTTAGGACAATCTAAAAACTTAATATATTTTTGGGTCTAAAAATATATTAATCTAAAAAGACTTAATATGTGTCATAACTGACTCCAACTTTTAAAAGACCATACCAAATTAATTTTGCTAGCACTGGTCCGGTCCACGAAGAGGTAAATTGATGACCAAAGAGGTAAAATGATGACTAAAGTGACAACTCCATACATGAGTAGGTATTAATCTCTAACTTCTCTTAAGAAACGAATCTGACAAATCAGCTACACCTAGGGCTGTCAATGAGATCCAAATACCCAAATCTAGACTCACATTTAATAGACTCAAATCAGATATAAGACAATATTTTTTGGATCCAGCCCTATATGGATTTGGGTCCAACACAAAAAAAAAACTAATATGAATCTAATAAGATCCATATTGGACCCAATAGACTCAAGAGATCCAACAAACCCACAAGAGATCCATATTGGCCCCTCATGCCCTCACATTCCACCATTCTTAAAGCTCTGTCTTCTTGTTAGAGTTGACAAAGAAGAAAGAAGAAGGGGAATATTCGATATATGGTTAATCTAATTATTTGGGCTAATAAAAAAAAATCTGGGCTAATTTTGATTTTTTTTTTTTTTAAAAAAAAAAGAGCTGGCTCACATTAGGCTTGTTTTATGCCTTTTGTTCAAATATGATTTTTTTTTTTTTTTTTGCGTTTATTTGGAGAAAAATTATATTATTTTATATAGAGGTGTACATTCGATATATGGTTTGGTTTTCCGAAACAAAATTTCGGTATTCAATCCCTTTTATAATATTTTATGAAAAATAAATTGAATCAAAATTATATGAAAACTAAATACCGAATACCGAAATTATTTCGAAATTATATGGAAATCAAATATCGAATACTGAAATTTATGTCACCGTTCATTATTTTTAATTTTTAATTTAAAAAAAAACTAACATTTTACAAGTTTTTATTGATGAAACAAAAAAATGAAAATCGACTAAAAAAAAATCTTTTTTAAAAAAAAAAATCCCCCCACTTTTGTTTAACAAAAAAAAAAGTCAAAAAACCTAATACATTTTTAAATTAATATAAAAAAAATCAAAATTACCTTCTTTTTATTTATCGAAAAAGAATGGAGAAGAAAACGTGATTTCCTTTTATTTTTTTTTTATGCAAAACTTATTTCATTTTAAATCTCCAGATCATAATGAACGTACAAGGCTTGAGGGAAATTGCCATGATCACTTTTTAGGATTTGTTTATGGGTAGACCCAAACCCATTGAGACTCAATATAGTTGGGTCCAAACCTTAATTAAAAATGTCTATACCCAATATAGTAAGACTTGAACTCAAATTCTTTTATAGTGAGTCTGGGCTTGGATCCTAAATTATGGATCCAATAGGCCCAATTGACAGCTACACCAACCAACTTTCGTTAAAAAAAGAATTTTATTTGTGCAAATGCCAGTTGGGGTTTGTCTCAAATGTAAGCAAATTAGCTGTAAAATTCATTGAATTTTTTTAAAGAATCTTTTTTTTTTAGCTTTCGTGCAATTATTTTCTTCAATTTCACTATCGAATTTAGGTTGGAAAATTTCAATCTCTACAAGTGATCAAGACATAACATTACAAACCTGCGACCTCAAGTATCTAGCAAATAGACGGCAACAAATTCTCTGTCCCCAAATAGACATACGTTCCTTTTTAAAATATAAGTTAGTTCGGTTATTTTCTCAGTTCTCAAAATATTGAGTCTTCTTGGTTGCAGATTTTAAGAAATATTTTTTCTTAAGTTATCTTCAATTCTTCACCAATAATATATTTTTCATTCTCTATTATGTTAGTGAAATTAGTAAATAAAAATATCCCTTTAATTTCCTTCTGGTTGAATTCAAGCAAAAAAAAGGAGGCAAAATGACTTTATATTTGGAAAATGAGGTAGTACATAATTTACCAAAGCAAAAAAATCAAAATGTCCCTATTAAAGACTTTTCTACATGAACACAAATTATAAGAATTAGACTAAATAAGAAAGGGAATCGAGTCTCAGTCTCAGATTGGTCTAAAACTTAAACCAATTTATACATAATTTAATATTTTAGGTTTCATTTCCAAACTTAATTCAAAGAGAATTTAGACTTAACGAAAGATTAGTCTCTTGTATTCAGCAAAAAAAAAAAAAAAAGATTAGTCTCTTCTTCACTTGTCACTACTGATACCTAGCAAATTACATAGAAATTTCTTCGAAATTTTTTTTCCTTGGATAATTGACTATTAATTCTCATATAGTTGCAATGATTAATAGTGGAAATTTAAGGATGTCGGACTCATTTTTCATTAGACTTCATCATCCGCGGATGCAATACTTTGCCACTGCAGTTACACGTCCCACTATTTTTTATATAGAAAATATGACGTATTCTTTTCTCATTTAGATGATAAAATCACATGTAACCTCACAAAGAGTGAATCGACGAGTAACATTACTACTCTAAGAACCTGGATCCACCATTGGACTGCATGTTCATGAGCCATATTTCTAATTAAGTCATATTTAATTAATTTTGCATTCGTACGTTAATATATGTCTTTGAAATGTTTTTTTTTAAGTTAAGTTGTTTTGCATTGTTCTTTAACGTGTGAAAATCATATGTACCCGTATATATTTTTATTTTGTGCCCAATCATTCACAATTCATCATATGTATATTTCTTCTAATTATATATACACATGATGAATTAGATGAATGACTGGGCACATAATAGAAACATACATGAGTACATACGATTATTTGCCTTCATTAACCATGTTTTTAACTTATACTTTTAGCTTAAATAAGTTGAAAAACTGCTGTTTCTGAAAGACTGCACAAAAAGTGCTTTTTTAAATGACTTTTTTTTAATGGCTTTTGCTTATTGGTGTTGTGGTAAATAAGAAATTTATTTTAATTTGAAACTTATATTCTTTCGAATACACATTTTTAATAGATTGTTGGCATCATCTTTCTCACTCAATATTTTTCATCCTTAATTCGTACAAACATTAGGAAAACCTCGCGTATTCATTTTCCTCTTAAAGTTTCGTTTTTTATAGGTTATATATTTCTGTAAAAGAAAAAATAGTCCTCAAGATTTTAATAAATTGCAACGATAAAGAAAATGTGACAGAAAATCTAAAATCCTCTACTAATGGTTTAAAATAAATTTTAACAATTGCGAACACTCTTTATATTTGTTAAATCCCACTCTGCCTTCCAAAATTAAATATTCATTTATGTCAATTTTGTATATAAAAACAAACATTCTATGTTCCAATTTGTTGCACAAACCCCATTTCTTGAGCTACATAACATTTCGGGGTTGCTTCATGCGCCGACATTCTAACCGACGATCGAATTTCCTCCGAAAACAAGCCTCTTCAACACCTCCCTCCACCTTTCTTCAACGTCACGCAACTTATAGAAACCTTTGCATTAAAGGGACTCTCCCCCAAAGATATGGTAGGGAAAATTCAATCTCTCACATGTATTGGATGGGGCCTACGTACAAATGTTAATTTAGTTCAATTCATGTGAGGGGCTCTGGGGCCAGTTACACAATGATTGTCGTAGAATTGAGTGACCCAAATGGTAGCGCTATCTGGCGCACATTATATCGGGATTTCGTCTTGTTCTTCATTCTCTAACATGTTTAACGTATCACAAGGTGCATAGTCCAGTGAAGCTATGACCTCGTGGGTTCGATACCCTCCACACACAAGGGGTATGCTTTAATTTCCTTTTCTTGGGTTCTCTCTTGTGTGAGACACTTATATTTTCATATATGGGTCTTCTCAGGCCCGTCTCAAACATATCTGAGGCCCTGTGCCGGAAAAAAAATTGGGGCCCCAGATTTTAGGCTAAGTATATATATATATATATATATATATATATATATATATATATATATATATATATATATATATAAACAAAACAAAAAATTGGAGCCCCGAATTTTAGGTTAAGTATATATATATACACAAAAAAAAATTGGGGCCCCGGATTTTTGGGGGCCCTCTGCGGTCGCTCAGCTCGCATCCCCTATTAACCTAAGACTCGGTGTATGGTAAAAAAAGATTTTGAGCAACAAATTATAAAACATCAAAATCTTCAATTTTTTTTAACTAATAAATATATACAAATTAAGAAATTTTTTTTAAAAAATTTGGGGCCCTCTAGAATGTGAGGCCCCTGCTCTGGGATGTCACCTTGGACACCCTTGGAGCCGGGCCTGGGTCTTCTAATCTACCTCCTCTGTGAGGTACTTATATTCCCCTCATGGGGCAACCGGCCTACCGGTCTTCTAATTTACCTCCTCTGAGGCACTTATATTCCCCTCATGAGCCAACCAGTCTTCTAATTTACCTCTTTTGTGAGGCTTTTCTATATATATAATTTCCGCCCTACATGAGCTCCCTCCTCTGGTGAGGTCCCAAAAAAAAAACATGTTTAACGTGACACATGAAATTGATCCCTCTCTTCCACCTCATTATGCAAAGAAATTAAGACGGAAGTGTCACGCCAACTCGAGAGAAATTGACCCACTATGGCGAAAAATTCGATATACACTTGGGCTATATGTGGGGTTGTGGACCAAGTGGTCCACAATCAACCACATCACCCTTTTTGATTAAAAATAAATAAAAATGCCTCAAAAAGCCCACCAAAAGGGGGTAGTATTTTTATTATTTTAATCAAAACTGTGATGTGGCTGAATGTGGAACAAGTGGTCCATGACCACTTGGTAGTCCAGGTCTATATCAGAATTGTTCCACTATGGCACATGATTTTGTTACGCCGAATAATTTGGATAATCAATAATTTGTGAATTTGAAGAAAAATGGCGGATTATTAACGTCTGATCAAACACTTACGAGTAGTCCTTTAACGGCAAAGTTCGTGGGCCACTTTGCGAAAAGAAATAAATTATGGGGGTAAAAAGTATGCAGCTGCCATGGTGCATATGGGTTCTATTGAAGTTTTAACTGGATATGAAGGAGAAATTAGGAGGAATTGTAGGGTTGTGAATTATAATTCTTGGTGAAAATATTTTGGTAATTCGAAGCATATTTCTTTGTTAATTTATTTTACTACTCCAAACAATAAAAAACGCGTGTATATATATATATATATACACACTAGCCTAATGACCCGTGCTATGCAAGGGAACAAATTTAATTGTTAAGAAAATATTAAAGAACATAAAAGTGAAAAATGATACTCTACACTGATATTTTTGTTTGATTTTTCAAACCTACCTATATAGAAAAAAGAAAAAATATAAGAATCTTGTATATTTATATGCAAAATATAAAAAAAAGTTCTAGTAAAAGAAGAATATTTTTTCAATGATTTCTCTAGGTCGGCATTTTAAGTTTTCTTGAAAAAACTAAAGGTTTAAATGAACCATCAAAAAAGCAAATAAAGTTCGTATATGCAATTTATTGGGCAAATTCCAACTCAGTTAACGACACGATAAAAATTAAATGACTCGATCAATTAAAGTTTATTTTTTAAAGTTTCGACCCTTTTAATAATAAAAAAATTAGTGAGCAATTTGCATGCGGGTGCAACAGAAAAATAAATGGTTTGGTTAACTAAAATAGGTTCGTAAATATA
Organism: Vinca minor; assembly: GCA_026122235.1. NCBI lineage: Eukaryota > Viridiplantae > Streptophyta > Magnoliopsida > Gentianales > Apocynaceae > Vinca > Vinca minor. Next base: position 4,464,745 of record JAOCZM010000201.1, on the reverse strand, counting down.
AATATAGATAAATTGTTAGAAATTATGATAGAATAAAAGGGAATTGGTATTTTAATTAATTAATAGAATAAAAATTTATGATATGACCAATAATTCTAAAAAGTACATAACAATAAAAAAATTTAAAAAATAACACATTAGTTATTTAACTTTTAGATGATAATTGTTTTCAGTTTATTTCTTATTATCAATTGGAAGATATTTCAACACTATTGGGGAAGTGATTTAATATTTGAAGTTTATTAAGATAAAAAATATTTTCTAATTAATTTAAACTCTTCTAAATCAATCAAGTTTTTGTAAAACCATTAAACCACAAACAATTCTAGAAAATTCCACGTAGGATTTTGAAGTCTTTGATTGATTGAAATTGAAACATATTCTGTAATATATATAAAAATACCACTAGCAAAAATACCCGTGCTATGCACGGAAACGTAATGTTTAATGAAAGAAAAAATGTCAAAGTAATTTTGTATCTCAAAACATGTCAAAGTACACCATTTTATAGTATTGTCAAACTCAAAAAACAATGTAACTTTTCAATGTGGGATACTCTAATAAGCAAATTAAGAATTTACAACCAAAGTAAAATTTAACCAACCAATCAAAATTTTATAAAATAATTAATTGAACAAAAATTCATGGAAATTACACGTAAGATTTAGAAGGATGTGATTGGCTGAAACTGAAAACAGACTTTGTAATATAAATATAGATAGACACTCATTCCGATTCAAAATATTAGTCTTTTTAGGAGTTTTCACACAAATTAAGATACTAATCAAAATGACTAAAATACCCCTAATTAATACTCCAAAAGAAAATAAATTAATGAAGAGTTGCATGAAAACTATACATTTTGACAAATATGAATATATGGAGAAAATAATGTAAGGGTAAATTAGCCAATAAATGCACCATTCTTGTAAAAAGACCTATGTTTTCCAACAAAAAATAACTCTTAAAAAAACATCTATTTTGAATCGGAGAAAGTATAAATTTTATGCATATTAATTTTCTTTTATAGTTTTGTCATTTGTCAAATTTTAAAAATAATAATAATTTTTTTTATGTGGGAGTTTTTATTGTTGTTAATTCTCTTGTTTGACTTTAGATTAATATTTTTAACTTTGATTATAAGTTCAATCGGAATTCAGAGGACCCGGCCATCTGAATTACCCGTTATTTGTTAAAACTTTAACTATTTATATTTATATAAATAAAAAATATAAGAAGCAAATAACCGGGCTTCCTTAATTTGATGGGCTAAAATGTCAGCCCAATTTTGTAACTCAAAACATGTCAAAGTACCATCTTTTATAGTATTGTCAAACTCAAAAAATAATGTAACTTTTCGATGTGGGATACTCTTATAAGCCAATTAAGAGTTTACAACCAAAATAAAATTTAAATTAACATTCCATTAAAAGAATTAGAGAAAACAGTTGTCAAATATTTGCTAGAGTAGTTGGCAATGCAGCGCAGCATTCGACCTGCAGGTCGAGGGATCGAATCCTCCCTCCCCCGGTTTGAATAAAATAGTTTAACGTTTTTGCACCTATAAAAGTTGATATTTATTTTTTATTAAGATAAGTTATTTTTCAATTAATTTAATTAACCTAAATATTCTCAACCAATTAAAAATAAGTAAATTAATTAAAAAAGTGAAAATCTAAGAAAAAAGATGGAAGAAATATATAGATACAATTATATGTATGTATAAGTGCTCTGTAATATATATATATACTAGCAAATGACTCGTGCTATGCACGGAAATACTGAATTTCAAATTAATAATTTAATGGTTGTACAATTGTATTTAGAACAAAAACTCGTCAACTGTAATATTAATTTTGTTGAGTAACTCACAAATATAAGGGTGAGCACCGTAGGATTATTGGGTAAAAAATATTGGATCAAATAATATATAATCAAAATAATTAAACATAGTCCTATACTATTTCGATTAATGTTTCATTCAATGTTTTGGTCCAATAATCACTACACTACTACTATTAAATATTAATCACCTAATCTTTTAAGAAAAAATGAAGAGACTACGTATTGTGACTTCATTTTTCTTATGGAGCTATCTTATTCATTAAGTTTTTTCAACATTGTGTGCTCCACATTTTGAGATAATGCATCTTCTTCTATGAGAGCGAACAATTTTCTGCTCAAGTTTTTTTCGACAAACTTGCATTGCTGTAAGATCCATTTTATTAAATGTTTTTATTCCTTGAAAGATAAAATCAGTCTAATAGTATATAATAAATTATTTAGAGGGGGTTTATTAATAATAATGTTTATTGGATAAAAAATGGATCAAAATAGATATAAATAATAATTAAACGTCAAAACTATTGAACATAAAACGGATGAAGAGATGAGTAAATATTAGAATAAAATATTCTCATAAATTCCCATAAGTTCACAGAAACTTCCCAATAAATTCCCTCAAATAAGTTCCTCATAAACTTTATAATTTTTTGCAAAATTGGTCATTTTTGAAGGGCAATCTTTTAAGAAAACTCTGTTGGGCATGCTTAAAAACTCTGTTGGGCATGACTTAAAAACTTAATTCTTAGAACCAAATAACAAATCAAGTCTAAATTAAGGTTTTGCTTAAGACTTCTAGGACATATGTAAATCAATACATATAACAGAAAATGTTACCAAGAATTAGGATTCTTTGTACCCAGCAATCAAATAAATCGAAACATTTAAAAGAAAATTCAAAATAAAAAATTAAAAGTGGCTAGCAATGATCAATAGATTCAGATATCATAAATCAATGCAAAAAGAAAAAATTCTACTAATAATATAAAAAAAAAATTAGAAAAATAACACAATGGTCATAAGCAATATGATGATACATAGTTATCAGAAACTCGAATATTATTTAGGCTATATACTTTAACAAATAAAATATTGCTTCAATCTTGAATTTAATATTTCACTTTGACTTAAAATGAAAATTAATAAAAGTATTTTACTTTTAACAAAGTTGTCTTCTAACATTTTTAGTTAAGGAAATTTAATCCCCTTAAATTACGATTAAACTAAGGAAGGTTAGTAGTGGAAGTTTATATCAAAAAATACTACTCCCTCCGTCCCAAATTATCTGTCCACATTTCCTTTTTAGTGTGTCCCAAATTATTTGTCCACTTTCTAAATAAATGGTTCATTAATGATAATTTTTCCAATTCTACCCTTTACATTAAATATTGGAGAGAGAAAATAAAGAGAGAAAAGGAGGTGAATTAAATTGAGAGTAACATTAAATAGGGTTATGTTTGACATTTTATCATATTTCACTCTAGAATTTGATGAAACCTTAATCCCCGTGCAAAATATAAAGTGGACAGATAATTTGGGACGGAGGGAGTATTATTTTAGGAAATGAGTAATTTAATTCTAGTCATTCTGAAAAGAAGAAAAAAAACTCATAATAGACATATTTTACTCAACAAAAACTCATTATGTATACTTTATTCGACAAAAACTCAATCTGTATACTTTATTCGACAAAAACTCAATATGTATACTTTATTCGACAAAAACTCAAAAACATTATGGTCGGTAAGTAGCTTATAGATTAATGTAAAAATTATTGCAATATAAAAGTTCAAACGAAACAAATTTTTTCTTACGGAATTTATTACAATATTCCAACTATCTCATAATTTACTTAAATTAGCATTCCATTAAAAGAATTAAAGAAAATAGTTGTTAAATAGCCGCCAGAGTAGCTGGCAATGTGGTATGGCATTTGATCTGCATGTTGCGGGTTCGAATCCTGCCTCATTCGAATTGAATTAAATAGTTCAATTTTTTTGCACCAATCAAAAGTTTTATAACTAATTAAAAATATAAAAAAATCCTAGAAAATGACACGTGGCATGATATATATACAAATCTGAAAATGGCTTCTGTAATATATATATATAGATAGATAGATAATATTGAAAAAGAAAAATATAAAAATTAGAAAAGAATAAAAGAAAAATCATAAATATATTAAAACTCATAACTTTTAATTAATATTTTATTATTATTTTTATTCTATTAAATATTAAAAAAATTACAAATTTCTAAACTCTCCAAATCGAACTTGATTTTAAGCTCAATCGGAATTCAGAGGACTCGACTCATCTGAATAACCCCTTATTTGTTAAAAATTTAACTATTTAAATTTATATAAATAAAAAATGTAAGAAGCAAATAAATTTGCTTCCCCACTCTGATGGGCTAAAATGCCAACCCAATTTCTCACTCAAAACATATGATTATAAGTTCAATCGGAATTCAGAGGACCCGGCCATCTGAATTACCCGTTATTTGTTAAAACTTTAACTATTTATATTTATATAAATAAAAAAATATAAGAAGCAAATAACCCAGGGCTTCCTTAATTTGATGAGCTAAAATGTCATCTCAATTTTGTAACTCAAAACATGTCAAAGTACCATCTTTTATAGTATTGTCAAACTCAAAAAATAATGTAACTTTTCGATGTGGGATACTCTTATAAGCCAATTAAGAGTTTACAACCAAAATAAAATTTAAATTAACATTCCATTAAAAGAATTAGAGAAAACAGTTGTCAAATACTTGCTTGAGTAGTTGGCAATGCAGTACGAAAGATTCGACTCTGCAGTCGTGGGGATCGAATCCTCCCTCTCCCGCTTTGAATAAAATAGTTTAACGTTTTTGCACCTACAAAAGTTGATATTTAATTTTTATTAATATAAGTTATTTTTCAATTAATTCAATTAACCTAAATATTCTCAACCAATTAAAAATTAGTAAATTAATTAAAAAAGTGAAAATCTAAGAAAAAAGATGGAAGAAATATATAGATACAATTATCTGTATGTATAAGTGCTCTGTAATATATATATATAGATAGATAGTAAATAGGATTAAGAGTTTATCTAATTAATAATCTTTAATCACAAGGTTCATAACTCAGTGAGGAGATGTCCGCCCATAACTAAGAGGTTGTGGGTTCGATACCCAACACATACAAAATGAAGGATTTAATTTCTTATTATTGGTTCCTCTTGTGTGGGTTCTTATACTCCCCTTCTTGGGGCACCCGTTTAGCCGGGCTTCTACTACTCCCCTCACGGGGCACCTGCTCAGTCAGCCTTCTATCCGCCCTACATGAGCTCCTCCTCTGGTGAGGTCTAAAAAAAAAAAAGTGAAAAAAAAATCTAATGAGATTAAGAGTGAATATGGATCCATACACAAAAAAAAAAAAAAAAAATATTTACATCCACAATAATTACTCCACCATGGTCTTGTCAGGTTGAGACCCGCCATTGATGTCCTTGTCAGTTTCAATTATGAAAAACTCCAAATTGATGTTGGATATAATTGTGTAGATAGGATCAGATTGCTTGGGACAATTGCATAGATATCATTTGGATTTGTTTGTAAAGTCTGGTAGTTCAATAATTGGTTTCGGTACTTGAGATTATTGTAAGATATATAAAAAAAACTTTAACATGTTTCATGTTTTATATAGCCAACGTTTTGGCCAAAGGAATACATAGAAATATTTTCTCCCAGAACTACAAATTTACCTTGAGGTCATTTGATCTAAAGGCCGAGATTAGTTATTCAGTAATATATATTTTTGATAAACTGTTTTTAAATAGTTAATCAAAAATAATTTTATTTGAACAATTCTAATTTTAGCTATTATATTAAACAAATATCTGTTTGAATGATGAATTAAATTACTTTTTTGTAATAGGATTAGACCATCAAGACTAAGCCAATTAATATAGGTTTACTGACCCACTCACATAGGTAAAGTCTATCCTCCATTTATTTACATGCTTTGTGAATTTGCTCTCTTTTTACAATGCAAAAATATTTTTATTTACGAAATGAATGAAAACATACGTGTTAAAAGAGTGGGAGATTAGAAATTACCCCACAAATACGCATTATGACTTCTTTAAGCAACTAAATCAATGATATTAACAACTCCATTAATCATTTCATAACACCTGTTTATAACTTGTAGCACCTCTTGAATGCTACTCCCGACATCCCATCACTGACTGCCTATTTTGCTTGCCGAAATGGGTTTAAAATTAGGCTAATTAATGATTTTCTTAGAGGTTATTTTTGTTGCATTTTCTGTTTTATTTTTAAAATATCACTGCTTCAGTAAAATAAATAAAAATAAAAAGTTTTCGCAAAATGTTATTAGAAATATAAGTAACTATTCATTTTTTTCCCCCTCAAATTCCTTGTCACCCCAATGCATAACCAACAAAACGCTAGTAAGTAACAGAAATTAGCTGCTCATTTATTTTAATTCAATTCTAGGACTGCCCTTCTGTGACTGATCTCATAGTCCCCTCACATGAATTTGGTAGAGATACTTATAAAAATGAGTTTCGCTGGATTAATATGAAGTGATTGTGGGGACAGTCCCATAAAAACCGTTATAGGATTTTGAGTGACCCATGACTAGGGGCATTGGATTGAAACTCAAAGTTTTTTTTTTTTTGCTAAGTTAAATATAAAAATAAATCTCAATGATTGATTAGTAACTTGAAGATCTCTAAATATCTTTAAACATTAAAGAGCCTCTGCCTTACCCTTTTTTATTTTTTTTTATTTTATATAAAAATAAATCTCAATTGAATAATTCTCCTATATAATATCTGGACCGACCCGTTCACCATGACACATTAAGTATACATTTCTCAATTATTCTATATTGTTGAGATGATCAATTGCTCCAAGGCTCAATGTCACTCTTGATGAACTTTCTTCCTACCACTACACAACCAACTTCTTTTTTCTTCATTTTATCAAATTATAGACCAAACCCTAAATTTCGAAGTCTCGTCCCTGCAACTTCCCATGTCCGATTTACCTGCTACGATGTTCAAATCAATGATCCCATTGACACTAAGTATCAAGAGAAGCAAAGGCGGTCCGCGAACTACAAACCTCCTATATGGGATTATGAACAATTGCTCTCACTCAAAAATAATGAGTATTCAGTAATTTATTTATTTATCTTGGCCCTCTAGTAGTATTTTTTTTTGGTTCCTTAATTTCTGCTGATCGAAGAAATTAATATGCAAAATCCAGGGACAAATGTACATAGAGCGGTCTAATGTTATGAAGGAACAAGTGAAAATTATGCTGGATCAAGAGATGAAGCCACTATGTCAACTAGATTTAATTGATGACTTGCAAAGACTTGGAATATCTTATCACTTTGAGGAGAAAATCAATTCGATTTTAAGGAGGATATACATTGAAAGAATCAAATCAAAGAACAAAGGATTGTATGAAACAGCTCTTGAATTTCGACTTCTTAGACAACACAATTTTCATGTCCCTCAAGGTTTGTACTTACTAAACAATAATTAGGCCTACAAAAGGATATTTTAGGAAGATTACAAATCTTTGCACAAGATTGTTATTCTACGAGAAATGTTTGTTTTATTTTTTATGATGAATTTATAAATGATAAGGAAACATTTATAATTTGTTCAAAATAGAGGGACCAAATTGAAATTTAAAAAATTAAGGGGAAGAAAATATAATTAACCCAAACAAAGAACTCCTATTCTTTTTATAATTTAGGTTTGCCTATGATCTTCTGTACTACAAGTCGAATTAATATATCTTCTAGTGTTCCTAAAGGTCACTCGATCCTAAAAATGTCATTGTGGGATTAATCCTTTCCAATTCATATGAGAAAATTGTAGGGTCAGTTCCATAAGAATCACCCTGAATTGAATCTTCCTTAAAAGGGTAGCCTTACTTTGTAAAATAACATATTTTTTGGGACAAAAAAACAAAAGTTTTTTTGCTTTTGGTCTAATATATTATTGGTTTCCTCAAAGGGGCCACTAGAGCCCTTAGTCTAACTTCTTCTCCCTAAAACATTGCAGAGGTTTTTGATGGTTTTAGATGTGAGAATGGTGATTTTAAGGCAAGTCTTAAGGAGGACATGAAGGGATTACTGCACTTGTATGAAGCTTCATTCCTTCTAATAGAAAATGAAAAGACTTTGGAGTTGGCAAGAGAATTCACTATCAAACATCTCAAGAAAAACTTAGAGGAGAAAAGGGTAGATTCGGAACTTAAATTATTAGTGGAACATGCCATTGAGGTTCCCCTTCATTGGAGGGTGTTACGATTGGAGGCGAGATGGTTCATAGATGTATACGAAAAAAGACCAAACATTAACCCTAATCTACTTGAGTTTGCAAAACTAGACTTCAATATTGTTCAGGCAATTTACAAGATCGATCTTGACCATGCAATAAGGTAAGACTTCTACTCGACAAAAAATCGTATGTTCTCATATATGTCCCCATATCTGTATATACTTACTTACAATTTTTCACGTATATATAAATTGAAATAAATTGTCACGTAACTAATTCTAAGTGATAGAGACATATATGTGAATATCTATAGGGACAGACGATTTCCACCCTCATTTACACACCTAATAAAATCTATAGATTTTTAGAGAGCATATTTATTCAAGATCCTTTCTAGTTTTTTTTTTTTTTGAATGCCCGAGGGCGGAACCCCAAAGGGGAGAGAACCAACAGCAAAGCGGAGAAGAACACCTCATAAGAGGAGAAGAGTAGCCTATAAGGGAGACAATTAAAGCTTACCCCATGTTTGGGGAGGGTATCGAACCATAGACTTTGTGATTTGGATTTCACTATTGAAGATAAACAATTGAGAGAAACAATGTTAAATCATATATGTAACGGGTGGAAATCGTTTGTGTAGAATTTTTATTCAATGCGGAAACATATATATTTAAAAAAATAATTTGGTGGTAAGTGTCTGGAGTACAAAGACAGAGATATGTAATCTCACAACAATATTAATACTACGGAGAGGAGCAGACAATATTCTATGCATCAACTCTCAAATTCACAAGGATCAATAATCATAACCACACCACAATGCTACTCTAGGCCATACTCAAAGACACACAGAATACGTAAACAACTCTCCTATTTATATAGGAGTAAAACCCTTCTAGAATCTCGAAGATGTCTAGGAAATATAAACTGACTAAGAAACTACCAAAGCAATCCTAATACAATAAAACTAGTAATTACCAAAACTAAATATTATCTTAAATAATAATAAGTTTGATTTAATAATTTCAACATAGCCTCCCTTAAATCAAGCTCGACAATAAATCCGATCCAATTCCATCACGAGCAAAAATCTCAATTGCAATTTCTTTCGATGTAAACAATCTGTGCAACAACAATTTATAATTAACATTCTTGTTCGCTTGAGATGTCGACAAAATCTTGGACGTTGCAAACAATTTCATTACTAACTTCTCCTTATCAAACAAGTCAGTCATATCTACCCATTCAGATTCAACCTCATAATAACTCTTTAAAATTAAAGATTCCACTCCAACAAAATCTATACCAATTTCATATTTGCTTGCATCTTGAATATACATTATCTGGTCAACATGGATTTCTTCCCGCTCAGGGACATCATCAACTAATTTTTCAATTTCAACTTAAATAAATGAAATAAGATCATGGTTTTTAAAAGGTCTCAAAATCTCACTTTTTTTCAATCTCAGAAAATCCATTAATTTTAGCACCGCTATCATCATATAAGAATGAATGCAAATCTTGATTTGGTATCTCATAATTTTCACCAATTCCATTCTCGTTTCTCTAGTCATTCAGACCATGCAACAAACCAATGTCTACCAAATAATACATCTCAATAATTTTATCCACCACTCTCTTCCTCTTTCGACACTTCATATTCGATTAAATTTTCAACACTAAGATTATCACAATTATCTACCAAATCAATAATTTGTGAAGAATCTTGAATCAACCATTCATCATCAATTATAGCACCCAACGAATAAATTACATCAATATTATCTTGAGAAGCATCTATTGAATTACTGTTTCCACGATCATCCAAATCAATATTGGCTTCCAACTCAACTAAAGAATTACCAATTAAATAAGAATTATCCAAATAAAGATATTCAACTTCATCTTCAATTTTTTCAAAATATTTTTCTTCTTCTTGAAGAGTTAAAATTTTAATCTTCTCCTCATCAATAATATTTTTCTCATCAACTTGTTGAAATCTAAAACTTTCATCTTTTTCAATTTTCTCTTTTCCAACAATATTTGAAGAAGATACTTTACCTCCGTAAGTAGTCAGTAAATGAGCCCAAATCTCCTTTGCTGATTCAACATACACAAATTGTCTTGCAACATCTAATGTTACCTTAGTGCCGAGTTGGTGTCTTAAAAAGACATTTTCCCACCGTTTCTTCTGCTCTTCATCAGTCAATTGGTAGTTGGAATGAGGTTCTTCAAAACCTTCCTCAATAATCTTCCACAAATCAAGACTCTCAAAATAAATTTGCATAAATTTTTGCCAAATATCAAAATCATTTTTGTCATCAAAGACAAAAACTGGATAACTCAAAGAACGATGATCCATCACATAGAAATCCATCATATAGGATTCATCACATAATACTAGCTCTGATACCAAAGAAACATATATATTTAAATAAATAATTTGGTGGTGAGTGTGTGTAGTACAAACACAGAGATATCAAATCTCACAACAATACTACGGAGAGGAGCAGACAATATTCTATGCATCAACTCTCAAATTCATATTCATAAGGATAAATAATCCTAACCTTTTTTTTTTTATTGTTTGTGTATATAAATAGGTGGTGGAAGAGTACAGGTTTTGCAGAAAGGTTGAGATTTGCAAGGGACAGATTAGTGGAAAACTTTTTCTGGACAACAGGAGTTATCTTTAATCCTGAATATGGATATTGTAGAAGAATGTTAACAGAGGTCAATTCTCTGGTAACCACAATAGATGATATTTACGATGTTTATGGAACAATTGAGGAACTCCAACTCTTTACTGATGCTGTTGAAAGGTTTGAAGGACTCCTAATTTTAAGAGAAAAAAATACTGCTAGTTACCCATTTTATTCCATAATATAAGTCGTTTAGAACCTTTAAAAAATTAATTAAGGAAGCAACAACAAGGTATTTTTTAGTCTAAATATCAATATTACTCTCTTAAATATGACCAGTATACCATTAATTCCATGTAAGAGAGATACTAAAATATTACCTTATGTTTTTCTTGGGTGAAAATCGTTTGTACTCGTGTATGTGCCTATTCCTGTGCTCAACCTCTCAGAATTTTCTCTGTGGACATTTTCCTTCTAATTATATAAACACATGATGAATTGTGAGTGGTTGAGCACAAGAATGAACACATACACGGGTACATGAGATTATTGGCCGTTTTCCTTTCCTAAATTTTTTATACGTGTTTTAAATAACTTATATTATGGAATGAAGGGAGTAGATCTCAATGAACAAACAATATTCACATGATTCTCTTATATGTTTTTAGATGGGATGCCAAAGCAGTTGATCAACTTCCATACTATATGAAAATATGCTACCTTGCTCTTTACAACTTCGTGAGTAAAATGGCTTATGATGCTCTAAAAGAACAAGAAGCTTACATCATACCACACCTTTGCAAAGCGGTTTGTGTCTTTTTATTTTTATTTTTTTATTGCTATATAGAAAAGCGTTTTGCATCACTTCACATTCATTTTTTCTCATTTTCTCTACTGAAGTTGCCATGGTTCTATCTTAATTTCTTCAATTACGTCTCACACTTGACGACGGTTAGGATTTACCTAATAGCGTGTCACCTCACATTCTTAGTGACTTGTTATTGGGAGTTGATCTGACTTAATTGTTATAATTTCACACCCCATTCACAATATCGCGGCTTTAAAACACGCAAACATGGAGTCCCAAGAGCAGTTTTTTAGGCGCTATATAATGGAACACAGGGCCATGACTATTACATTTGGTCAACACCACAACTTCTCTTAACAATATTTTTATTGAGGGGCGCTATTTTATATGTGGGCCATTAATTATGTGAGAGAACGTTAAGATCATAATTAGTATGACTGGTAGTAGCGAGCGACTTTTTTTTTTTTTATACACTACATAAGTTTGTTTGTTTACTTGGTCTGGACTTATGAGTAAAAAAATCACTTCACATTCACTTGATCACATTCATATTTCAGTGGGCAGATCTTTGCAGAGCTTACTTGCAAGAAGCAAAGTGGTACTTTAGTGGTTACATTCCAACACTAGAAGAATATCTCAACAATGCCTGGATTTCAATATCTGCTCCTGCGATACTAACACATGCTTATTTCCTGGTCAGCAATCCCATCAAGGAGGCCATAGATATCTTAGACGAGTATCGCAATATTATTCGTTGTTCATCTATGATTTTACGTCTCTCAGACGACTTGGGTACATCATCGGTATGTATATAACATTGTCCTTAAAATTAGAAGAAGTGAGTATTGTTTTAGGCGCGCGAAGGGTAATAACACTATTTAATTGTGTTTAAATGAGCAGGAAGAGTTAAAAAGAGGAGATGTGCCGAAATCGATACAATGTTACATGAAGGAAACAGGTGCTTCAGAAGAAGAGGCTAGAGAGTATATAAAGTTATTAATTAGTGAGACATGGAAAAAATTAAATAAAGAAAGAGTTAGAGAAACTAATGTCTGTGAAATATTTATAGGAATTGCAATAAACCTAGGTAGAATGGCACAATGCATATATGAGAATGGAGATGGACATGGCCATCAAGATTCTGTTACTACACAACGCATTTCAGCTTTGCTTTTTAACCCCATTCATATTGTAATAACTTGATGTATACAGTCTAATTATTACTAGAAAAATTGCTCAATTATGCCACCTCGAGTTTCAATTTTCTTTTATTAATTAATCATTTTTTTAAAAAAAAATTTGGGTCCGAATTGCCATGTAGATCATAAGATTTGAAATGCCACACACACACACACACACATATCTATCTATATATATATATTACAGAGCACTTATACATACAGATAATTGTATCTATATATTTCTTCCATCTTTTTTCTTAGATTTTCACTTTTTTAATTAATTTACTAATTTTTAATTGGTTGAGAATATTTAGGTTAATTAACTTAATTGAAAAATAACTTATCTTAATAAAAATTAAATATCAACTTTTATAGGTGCAAAAACTTTAAACTATTTTATTCAAACCGGGAGAGGGAGGATTCGATCCCCCGACCTGCAGGTCGAATGCTGCGCTGCGCTGCATTGCCAACTACTCTAGCAAGTATTTGACAACTGTTTTCTCTAATTCTTTTAATGGAATGTTAATTTAAATTTTATTTTGGTTATAAACTCTTAATTGGCTTATAAGAGTATCCCACATCGAAAAGTTACATTATATTTTGAGTTTGACAATACTATAAAAGATGGTACTTTGACATGTTTTGAGTTACAAAATTGGGCTGACATTTTAGCCCATCAAATTAAGGAAGCCCGGTTATTTGCTTCTTATATTTTTTATTTATATAAATATAAATAGTTAAAGTTTTAGCAAATAACGGGTAATTCGGGATAGCAGGGTCCTCTGAATTCCGATTGAACTTATAATCATATGTTTTGAGTGAGAAATTGGGTTGGCATTTTAGCCCATCGGAGTGGGGAAGCAAATTTATTTGCTTCTTACATTTTTTATTTATATAAATTTAAATAGTTAAAGTTTTAACAAATAAGGGGCTATTCGGATGAGTCGAGTCTTCGAATTCGATTGAGCTTAAAATCAAGTTCGATTTGGAGAGTTTAGAAATTTGTAATTTTTTTAATATTTAATAGAATAAAAATAATAAAAAAATATTAATTAAAAGTTATGAGTTTTAATATATTTATGATTTTTCTTTTATTCTTTTCTAATTTTTAGATTTTTCTTTTTCAATATTATCTATCTATATATTACAGAGCACTTATACATACAGATAATTGTATCTATATATTTCTTCCATCTTTTTTCTTAGATTTTCATTTTTTTAATTAATTTACTAATTTTTAATTGGTTGAGAATATTTAGGTTAATTAACTTAATTGAAAAATAACTTATCTTAATAAAAATTAAATATCAACTTTTATAGGTGCAAAAACGTTAAACTATTTTATTCAAATCGGGAGAGGGAGGATTCGATCCCCCGACCTGCAGGTCGAATCGCTGCATTGCCAACTACTCTAGCAAGTATTTGACAACTGATTTCTCTAATTCTTTTAATGGAATGTTAATTTAAATTTTATTTTGGTTGTAAACTCTTAATTGGCTTATAAGAGTATCCCACATCGAAAAGTTACATTATTTTTTGAGTTTGACAATACTATAAAAGATGGTACTTTGACATGTTTTGAGTTACAAAATTGGGCTGACATTTTAGCCCATCAAATTAAGGAAGCCCGGTTATTTGCTTCTTATATTTTTTATTTATATAAATATAAATAGTTAAAGTTTTAACAAATAATCGGGTAATTCGGATGGTCAGGGTCCTCCGAATTCGATTGAACTTATAATCAAAGTTAAAAAATATTAATCTAAAGTCAAACAAGAGAATTAACAACAATAAAAACTCCCACATAAAAAAATTATTATTATTTTTAAAATTTGACAAATGACAAAACTATAAAAGAAAATTAATGTGCATAAAATTTATAAATTTTACTTTGGTTGTAAATTCTTAATTTGCTTATTAGAGTATCCCACATTGAAAAGTTACATTGTTTTTTGAGTTTGACAATACTATAAAATTGTGTACTTTGACATGTTTTGAGATACAAAATTACTTTGACATTTTTTCTTTCATTAAACATTACGTTTCCGTGCATAGCACGGGTATTTTTGCTAGTATATATATATTATAGAGCACTTATACATACAGATAATTGTATCTATATATTTCTTCCATCTTTTTTCTTAGATTTTCACTTTTTAAATTAATTTACTAATTTTTAATTGGTTGAGAATATTTAGGTTAATTAAATTAATTGAAAAATAACTTATCTTAATAAAAATTAAATATCAATTTTTATTGGTGCAAAAATATTAAACTATTTTATTCAAACCGGGAGAGGCAGGATTCGATCCCCCGACCTGCAGGTCGGATGCTGCGCTGCATTACCAACTACTCTGGCAAGTATTTGACAACTATTTTCTTTAATTCTTTTAATGGAATGCTAATTTAAATTATATTTTGGTTGTAAACTCTTAATTGGGTTATAAGAGTATCCCACATCGAAAAGTTACATTGTTTTTTGAGTTTGACAATACTATAAAAGATGGTACTTTGACATGTTTTGAGTTACAAATTTGGGCTGATATTTTAGCCCATCAAATTAAGGAAGCCCACTTATTTGCTTCTTATATTTTTTTTTTATATAAATATAAATAGTTAAAGTTTTAACAAATAACGAGTAATTCAGATGACCGGGTCCTCTGAATTCCGATTGAGCTTATAATCAAGTTCGATTTAGCTCAGACTTATGCAATGATCATTTTTTTTTATCCTAATGGAGAATTTTTTATTTTCATAATATATTTTCATTTAAGATATCGAATCCAAACTTTAGAGAGGGGATTTCGAATCTCATATTTCATGCAACCAATTTACGAAAAAAGAACATATAAACATCAAATAGAAAATGACATTAAAATTAAAAGCAATATGAATTGTAAAGAACATAAAATTTACTAATTTTTATTGGTTGAGAATATTTAGGTTAATTAAATTAATTGAAAATTAACTTATCTTAATAAAAATTAAATATCAATTTTTATTGGTGCAAAAATATTAAACTATTTTATTCAAACCGGGAGAGGCAGGATTCGATCCCCCGACCTGCAGGTCGGATGCTGCGCTGCATTGCCAACTACTCTAGCAAGTATTTGACAACTGTTTTCTTTTATTCTTTTAATGGAATGCTAATTTAAATTATATTTTGGTTGTAAACTCTTAATTGGGTTATAAGAGTATCCCACATCGAAAAGTTACATTGTTTTTTGAGTTTGACAATACTATAAAAGATGGTACTTTGACATGTTTTGAGTTACAAAATTGGGCTGACATTTTATCCCATCAAATTAAGGAAGCCCGCTTATTTGCTTCTTATATTTTTTTTTATATAAATATAAATTGTTAAAG
Organism: Vinca minor; assembly: GCA_026122235.1. Lineage (NCBI taxonomy): Eukaryota > Viridiplantae > Streptophyta > Magnoliopsida > Gentianales > Apocynaceae > Vinca > Vinca minor. The sequence continues at coordinate 4,448,589 of JAOCZM010000201.1, read as the reverse complement.
TTTTAACAAATAACGGGTAATTCAGATGACCGGGTCCTCTGAATTCCGATTGAGCTTATAATCAAGTTCGATTTAGCTCAGACTTATGCAATGATCATTTTTTTTATCCTAATGGAGAATTTTTTATTTTCATAATATATTTTCATTTAAGATATCGAATCCAAACTTTAGAGAGGGGATTTTGAATCTCATATTTCATGCAACCAATTTACGAAAAATAACATATAAACATCAAATAGAAAATGACATTAAAATTAAAAGCAATATGAATTGTAAAGAACATAAAATTTACTAATTTTTATTGGTTGAGAATATTTAGGTTAATTAAATTATTTGAAAATTAACTTATCTTAATAAAAATTAAATATCAATTTTTATTGGTGCAAAAATATTAAACTATTTTATTCAAACCGGGAGAGGCAGGATTCGATCCCCCGACCAGCAGGTCGGATGCTGCGCTGCATTGCCAACTACTCTAGCAAATATTTGACAACTGTTTTCTTTAATTCTTTTAATGGAATGCTAATTTAAATTTTATTTTGGTTGTAAACTCTTAATTGGGTTATAAGAGTATCCCACATCGAAAAGTTACATTGTTTTTTGAGTTTGACAATACTATAAAAGATGGTATTTTGACATGTTTTGTGTTACAAAATTGGGCTGACATTTTAGCCCATCAAATTAAGGAAGCCTGCTTATTTGCTTCTTATATTTTTTTTATATATAAATATAAATAGTTAAAGTTTTAATAAATAACGGGTAATTCAGATGACCGGGTCCTCTGAATTCCGATTGAGCTTATAATCAAATTCGATTTAGCTCAGACTTATGCAATGATCATTTTTTTTTATCCTAATGGAGAATTTTTTATTTTCATTTAAGATATCGAATCCAAACTTTAGAGAGGGGATTTCGAATCTCATATTTCATGCAACCAATTTACGAAAAAGAACATATAAACATCAAATAGAAAATGACATTAAAATTAAAAATTAAATATCAACTTTTATTGGTGCAAAAATGTTAAACTATTTTATTTAAATCGGGAGAGGGGAGATTCGATCCCCCGACCTGCAGGTCGCATGCTGCGCTGCATTGCCAACTACTCTGGCAAGAATTTGACAACTGTTTTCTTTAATTCTTTTAATGGAATGCTAATTTAAATTTTATTTTGGTTGTAAACTCTTAATTGGATTATAAGAGTATCCCACATTGAAAAGTTTACATTGTTTTTTGAGTTTGACAATACAATAAAAGATGGTACTTTGACATGTTTTGAGTTACAAAATTGGGTGACATTTTAGCCCATCAAATTAAGGAAGCCCGCTTATTTGCTTCTTATATTTTTTATTTATATAAATATAAATAGTTAAAGTTTTAATAAATAACGGGTAATTCAGATTATCGGGTCCTCTAAATTCCGATTGAGCTTATAATCAAATTCGATTTAGCTCAAACTTATGCAATGATCATTTTTTTTATCCTAATAGAGAATTTTTTATTTTCATAATATAATTTCATTGAAGATATCGAATCCAAACTTTAGAGAGGGGATTTCGAATCTCATATTTCGTGCAACCAATTTACGAAAAAGAACATATAAACATCAAATAGAAAATGACATTAAAATTAAAAATTAAATATCAACTTTTATTGGTGCAAAAATGTTAAACTATTTTATTTAAATCGGGAGAGGGGGGATTCGATCCCCCGACCTGCAGGTCGGATGCTGCGCTGCATTGCCAACTACTCTGGCAAGAATTTGACAACTGTTTTCTTTAATTCTTTTAATGGAATGCTAATTTAAATTTTATTTTGGTTGTAAACTCTTAATTGGATTATAAGAGTATCCCACATCGAAAAGTTACATTGTTTTTTGAGTTTGACAATACTATAAAAGATGGTACTTTGACATGTTTTGAGTTACAAAATTGGGCTGACATTTTAGCCCATCAAATTAAGGAAGCTCGCTTATTTGCTTCTTATATTTTTTATTTATATAAATATTAGTTAAAGTTTTAACAAATAACGGGTAATTCAGATTACCGGGTCCTCTAAATTCCGATTGAGCTTATAATCAAGTTCGATTTAGCTCAGACTTATGCAATGATCATTTTTTTTATCCTAATGGAGAATTTTTTATTTTCATAATATATTTTCATTTAAGATATCGAATCCAAACTTTAGAGAGGGGATTTCGAATCTCATATTTCATGCAACCAATTTACGAAAAATAACATATAAACATCAAATAGAAAATGACATTAAAATTAAAAGCAATATGAATTGTAAAGAACATAAAATTTACTAATTTTTATTGGTTGAGAATATTTAGGTTAATTAAATTAATTGAAAATTAACTTATCTTAATAAAAATTAAATATCAATTTTTATTGGTGCAAAAATATTAAACTATTTTATTCAAACCGGGAGAGGCAGGATTCGATCCCCCGACCTGCAGGTCGGATGCTGCGCTGCATTGCCAACTACTCTAGCAAGTATTTGACAACTGTTTTCTTTTATTCTTTTAATGGAATGCTAATTTAAATTTTATTTTGGTTGTAAACTCTTAATTGGATTATAAGAGTATCACACATCGAAAAGTTACATTGTTTTTTGAGTTTGACAATACTATAAAAGATGGTACTTTGACATGTTTTGAGTTACAAAATTGGGCTGACATTTTATCCCATCAAATTAAGGAAGCCCGCTTATTTGCTTCTTATATTTTTTATTTATATAAATATTAGTTAAAGTTTTAACAAATAACGGGTAATTCAGATTACCGGGTCCTCTAAATTCCGATTGAGCTTATAATCAAGTTCGATTTAGCTCAGACTTATGCAATGATCATTTTTTTTATCCTAATAGTGAATTTTTTATTTTCATAATATATTTTCATTGAAGATATCGAATCCAAACTTTAGAGAGGGGATTTCGAATCTCATATTTTGTGCAACCAATTTACGAAAAAGAACATATAAACATCAAATAGAAAAAGACATAAAAATTAAAAGCAATATGAATAAAAAAGAACATAAGATTTACTAATTTTTATTGGTTGAGAATATTTAGGTTAATTAAATTAATTGAAAATTAACTTATCTTAATAAAAATTAAATATCAACTTTTATTGGTGCAAAAATGTTAAACTATTTTATTTAAATCGGGAGAGGGGAGATTCGATCCCCCGACCTGCAGGTCGCATGCTGCGCTGCATTGCCAACTACTCTGGCAAGAATTTGACAACTGTTTTCTTTAATTCTTTTAATGGAATGCTAATTTAAATTTTATTTTGGTTGTAAACTCTTAATTGGATTATAAGAGTATCCCACATTGAAAAGTTACATTGTTTTTTGAGTTTGACAATACAATAAAAGATGGTACTTTGACATGTTTTGAGTTACAAAATTGGGCTGACATTTTAGCCCATCAAATTAAGGAAGCCCGCTTATTTGCTTCTTATATTTTTTATTTATATAAATATTAGTTAAAGTTTTAACAAATAACGGGTAATTCAGATGACCGGGTCCTCTGAATTCCGATCGAGCTTATAGTCAAGTTCGATTTAGCTCAGACTTATGCAATGTTCATTTTTTTTTTTTATTCTAATGGAGAATTTTTTATTTTCATTGACAAGTTTTGAATTACAAAATTACTTTGACCTTTATTTTTTCATTAAACATTATGTTTCCGTGCATAGCACGGGTCATTAGGCTAGTATATATATATGGAATTGGAAAAGGAATTAGAAGTTGAATTGGAAAATGAATAAAAGTTGGAGATTACAATAATTCCAAATTAGAAGAATCCTAAATGGAATTGAAGAAGAAAAGACAATACATATCTCTCTACCTATATAATGGGGTCATTGGAAGAATAAAAAGGCATTCCTTCATACACAAAATAATGAATAATTACGATATGGTCTGCAGCATTTCTAGCAGTACGTGACTACTTTGAGTCAGCATTCAATAGCATCACGGTTTTGATTAAAATAATAAAAAATAGGTGGGGGCCTTATGAGAATTTTTTTTTAATCAAAAGAGGTGATGTGGTTAATTTCAGATCAAGTGGTGTCATGACTGAAAGTGTTAAAGTTAGAGTCTATATCAGAATTTTCCCAAAACAATTAGTTTGGAGAGCAAACGGAACAAATGATCGAGGAGGAGGCCGTTTCGTCATCATGCTAGTTCTTTTTTTTTTTTTTAATTTTATTTTAGTTTATGGTTTTTTCTAACTAAATTATCCGTGAATAAGACCTTCTTATGAATGTTGAAACTTTTATACATATATTTGATTTCTATTCATTTAAGTATCTCAACAATATGGTTAATTGTTATTATTTGTTCTTAATGTTTGCGATTTTCTGATCAATTATTGCATGAATTTAAATTTCTTCTAGAGGCTGAGAAGTTCTAGATTTAATTGGATAAAGTATAATAACAACATGATGTAAAATTGACTAGAGATAGATTCAATTTCCTTGTGTGGTTTCTAGCGAGCAAGAAACAAAAATTAGGGAAGTCCGGGTCTTAAAATCACATAGAGATACGACTAATTTATTCTCTAAAGCTATGAGCTCTTCGCCAAGAGATTGTATCTAGCTTATATTTGGGAATTCTACCATTAACATAATTGAGATTTAGATTAACGAATCATTTATTTTTCTATAAAGGATTAGACTGGATTAGAGGTGTCTTAATCCATTAATTCCATATATTTTTCCTTTTAAATTGCATCTTTGATTTATTTTAATTATTATTCGTTATTAGTTTTAATTAATTCATCCATATTTATTTTCTTAGGTTATAAGCAATATAATTTTATAGTTAGATAAGCAATCTTCGTTGGGACGATCTTGTACTTATCACTCTATTACTTGTTGATATATGTTTGTCAATGTGGCATTGGTCTAGTGACCAAGGTTGAGGCATCATGACGTAGATGTCATGAGTTTGAATCCCCCATTTCTTGAAATAGATAGGTCCCCTCCCCCAATAAATAAAAAAGAGTCGTCAAATAAAGAAAAATTGATGGTCAAATTATTTTTTGGGATACGACTTGTTCAATTTTTTTAAACACCTCTTACAAACACTTTTTTATATCAAAAGTGTATTAAGTGTGCATTTTTTTTCCGGGTGAAAATCATTCGTCCCCTCCATATCTTTGTTTTTTTACCCAACCAATCAGAATTCATTATGTAAACATTTTTTCTAATTATATATAGACATGACGAATTGTGATGGATTGAATACAAGTATGAAAACCTATACGGGAACATATGATTTTTTGCCTATTTTTCCCTCCGGGGTCTGACCCTTGGATCCTGAACTATCACTCACACTTTTGAACACTAAATTATTACCAAAATTAGTATAATATTCTTGTATGAATTACGATCTCTCTCTCTCTCTCTCTTATTTTAGAATGCCATATATCGAATATCTCATTTCTTACCATAATTTTAATTTTTATATAATTATTCATTAATAATCTCCCTTAATATAATGAAATTAATCTCTACTAACATATTGGACATACTGCTCTCTTACTTTAAAGAAATTAAACTTCACTAATCTATAGTCGCGCTACTAACCCCTTTAAGTATCTCGACTAAACTCTTTTAACATATGTTCTTACAATTAATTTTCTTAATCAAGAAAAATAAATTGTAAAATTAATAATTAAAAGTCAGCATCCCTCTTTAATTTTGTATTAACTCAAAATAAGATATTTAACTTTAGATAATCCAGATAAATGGAGTAATTAATTAAGTTGGTCAAAGTTAAGAATGTTGATTTTTCACCTGAGGGTGACATCGATGTCTAGGATCATGCCATTTTGCATATATCACATAACCCAAGTGTTTCTATAGAACTTTGGTGGAAGCTTCGTCTTTTGTCCAGTTTCAACTCATCAAGACTTGGAAGCTAAGAAGTGACTTTGAAATTTCAATCTCATTAGTTGTAATTTCACCTTTCCTATAGAAAATTCGTCGTTTCTGAAAATTTTGGGACGCCTCTTATACTCCGCCACTGCCTGATACATATAGTATATAAATCACATGAGTATAGTAGTTACCTATTGGAAGTACACTTACCATGTAAATGGTGTAGTTGGATATGGAATAGGGAATCACGATTTCGGAAGGAGTCAAACTTCTTTATAATAGTTGACATAAACATGCATGTTTAATATATCACATGTCAAATATTGGCGCGGGTTCGGCGGGTCGGGTCCAACCTGGAGCCCATTAATAGATATTGGGCCAGAACCATAAGCCCTCAAGACCTCTGGTGAAAAGTCTGAAACTGAGATCTTTGAATCAATAATCGTGAAGGCACGAGATTAAGAATACGTCAGACCTTAAACCTCAGATCAACATGAGTTACACACCTGTTTGCATGTTAGATATCCTCGGGAAGGAATGTCCCGAACTCCTAATCTTCTGTAAGGTGTAATATATATATACATGTCCGCGTTGGGTAATTAATGAAACACCCACATTTTTTTCCAGAACTTATCCTCAAGTATGTCTGTGAGTTATAATGATTCGGGGAACACTTATTGTAATAACTGTAGAGAGCGTCGAGAATCCCAATAGCCAGTTTTGCTTACCCGGAGGTTGAGTAATAAATATCACCAAAAGGTTTTCCTAATAAGACGTGCGTCTTTATAACTTCTTGAAGACGAATCGTTTCATCTTCGGCGTGTATCATAAATGACCCCGCAATAGTTACTTTTTACCGTCTTATAAATAGATGTTACCATGTAGGTAAAATTAAGAGTTCACATTTTGAAACTTTATATTTGCGCCCTTGCAACTGTTCATCTTCTGACATCTTTGTCTTTTCTCCGACCAGTCATCTTGACTAAATTCTATTAACATATGATTTCACGACTAATTTTCTTAATTTAAAAAGATATACTGGTAATTCATAACTAAAAGTCAAAATCACTCTTTAATTTTTGTACTAATATAAAATAAGACATTTAACCTCCAGATAAATGAAGTATTCAAGTTGGTCAAAGCTAAGAATGTTGATTTTTTCTCTCATTAGATAGTCACCTGAGGGTGACATCGATGTCTAGGATCATGCCATTTTGCATATATCACATAACCCAAGTGTTTCTATAGAACTTTGGTGGAAGCTTCATCTTTTTGTCCAGTTTCACCTCATCAAGACTTGGAAGCTAAGAAATGACTTTGAAATTTCAATCTCATTACTTGGAAATTTCACCTTTCCTTGGCCGCCACAAATAATACGTTTATGACTTGTGTGTGTATAAATAGAAGCAAAATCCTCAGAACAATAATGCATAAGGTGATCAAGAGTGATAATTCGATTTCTACTACGTTAATTTGGAAGCTTTTAAGATTGATTATTGCTATATATTAATATGGCTTTCATGTCCAATTTCATCGCTTGCTTTTCGGATTCGGGGAAGGTTACATCATATGAAGAATCAGAAAATGTGAAAAATCAAAGTAAACAAAGCAAAGTGCAGTCAGGTGGCACAGTGAAAATAATCAAGAACAAGTCCAAAGGTGCCCCGATTCCCATGTCGTATTACCCCATTGGAAGTGGATTTTCAAGATTATAAGTGTTGCAGAGGATTCCGTGTTTTTTAATATAGATTTACTTACAATTATCATTTTATTCGAATTAAAATATTTATTTTTAATTCATACAGTGTAAAATCTCGACTAGGAGGAGTATTTTTTATTAATAATTTTCTTGTAATATAATTTGCATTCTTCATATTAATGATTAATTTTGTTTGTTTATTTTAATAATTACTTCTTGTACTTAGAACTGGAAGTTCTTGCATTGATTCCGGTTATAAACGAGATGCATGATTTCATATCGATTCATAAATAAAAAAATGGACAATTTTATTTTTAGAAACATTGCATATTTTATTTTGGAGCTTTCGGATATATTGTTTTCTTCTAAATTCAAGTATGACATGAAATATGCTGTTCTTTACTCAAAGAAGTATGAAATATTTAGCTAATATAAAAAGAAATTATTATTTGTAACACAAGGCGGGGATAGCTCAGTTGGGAGAGCGTCAGACTGAAGATCTGAAGGTCACGTGTTCGATCCACGTTCACCGCAGTTTTACACTATTTTCCTTTTATGTTATATTTCCCTCAATTAGGGTAAAAATGAAGCAGAATAATTACGTTAACTCACAATTTTTTTCTTTTTTTTAGTAGATTAAGGAAGAAAATTGTTTTCTTAACTGAATTTTTTCCTTTTGAAAATGAAGTATAACAGTTTTGTTAAATGTTGGAAATCCAAAATTGAATGAAAATTTTGAACAAATGAATTTCTTTGGGATCGAAGAGGTCAATAGCCCAGTGGGGCATTGGCCGGCCCGTGACCGGGAGGTTCCGAGTTCGATACCCTCCGCCTGCGTGCGGTAAGCTTTATTCTACCTTATCTAGGGTATTCTCTCTCTCCCCAATGTGGGGCAATCGCCTATCGTGGCGTAAAAAAAAAGAAGAATTTCTTTGGGTTAGTTTATTGGAGATACAGGTGTAAACAAAACTGGTGTAAATAAAACTGGTTGAACTTTATATTTATAAAAGTGTATGTTAACACCATCGTATAAAACAAGATTTAGTTTAATACTCCTTCTATTTAACATTTGATGTCAATTTTTTTGTTTTTTAATTTATAATGAATAGAAAAGTAGACAATCAATTTAAAATATATTGAAGCATCAATAAAATAAGCACTATGCTTATTTGTAAAAGTAGATCAAGTTATTTTATATTTTAGGGGCAAATTGGAATGAAATATACATTCGGTAAAATATAATATTAGAAAAAATCAATAAAGTTTATAAAAGCCAAAGTTAATACTATTTAAGAGGGTTCTTTTGGAAACAAAATTATTTTTGAATGGTAAAACATGCAATGGTTCAAATTTTGTAGGGAAAACAAGATGTCCACTCCCTCCGTTTCACACTAGATGTCCATTTTTTTTAATTCACAATAAACAAAAAAAACGGATATTCAATTTCAAATACATGAAGCATCATTAAATAAAGACCGCAGATCTTCTATTACACTATCTAGTACCGTCTCTAATACACTAATGATATTAATCCATGTAGATTGATTGGTCCAGAGTAAATTTGGGAAGCTTGAACCAATAACTTCGTATCATGTGTAATAATATCATTGATGTATTATAGAATACTAGAGACTGTACTAAAAAAATTAGAGCATTAAATAAACACGACACTTATTTGAAAGAGCAGGTCTAGTTATTTTATATTTGAGGTGGCAAATTGTTTTGAAATATACATCAACGACAATATAAAAGAATCAATAATAAATTTGCCAAATAAAATTAAAAACAAGAAATAAATCAAATTTCTTCCCTCTTCTTCTTATGATTATATATTTTTGGATCAAACATAGATGTAAAGTAAAAGTAGATCCCAAAAGTTTGGAAGTGCTTCACTAAAAGTGCCATGGAGCAAAAAGAATGGCTCACAATGATTGGTTAATTTGATAACTATGATCAACCAGTCCACCTCCTATGCGGAACAGGGTTTTTCTGCACATGTAGAAACATTTTTTTTGCCTTGAGAACATGTGTTCTTAATTTAAGAACATATGTTCACGCGAACTGGTGTTCATTTTAAATTAATCTCAGCCGTCAAAATTTTAATTTAACGGATGAAAATTCGTTTCGCACGTGCGGAACAAAACCTGTTCAGCATAGGAGCCGTGATGATGATCAACATCAAAGTGGCCAATTTTTTCTTATTGACCTAAAAACAAAAAAGGACAAAACAACATTAATTCAGGTTAGCACTTGGATTAATTTGGCTCTCTTTCAAGAATAAGTGTTTGGTATATATCCTAACTTAGTTGGTGACATGCACCTAAACTCCTAAGAGTTTGCATAAGTCAATATTGCAAGACTTTGGAAGCAATTCATGTTGCATTGCAAAATTTATCTGTTCACATTCTAACATATTAGTCGGCACATACAACACATACATACCAGGGAAAATAAAAAGGGTTTGGTGGCGCTAAAACTCCAGTGCATAATACCTTTTTTCAGTATGTTCGAAACTTAATTTCGTCCGTCGAATTAAAATTTTGACGGTTAAAATTGATTTAAAACAAACATTATCCTGATTTGTACAACACATGTCCTGTTTTTAAAGATAAATATCTTTTTTTTCTATCTCGGGATATTTGTCCTAATTAAAATATTCTATACATATTGAAAAAAAAGCGTTCCGCATAGTGTCCGGTCTGGTTTGGTGAGTGGTTCTGGGTTGGTGAGAGGTGACATAATAACTATAAGCAATTAAGTTGGACGATGTGCAATCAATGTGGATTCCAACTTCTCTCGTGGAAAATGCTGTTTCGTGGATTAATTACATACGTGGGCTAGAAAGTGCTAGTGGGGGCATAGACACTTGAGTCAGCGTTCAACTAGCATCACGATTTTGATTAAAATAATAAAAATATTCCCCCACTGCAGTGCGTTGTTTGAGGCGTTTTTATTGTTTTTTAATCGAAAAGAGGGGATGTGGGTGATTGTGGGACCAAGTGGTCTATGCTCTCGACTAAGCAAAGCGCCTATATCGAATTTTTCTGTTTCGTGACGTCATTAGTAAGGTAGTTGAAAGTCATCTATAAATGACAAGTGGCTCTTGTATTCATAATAAAAAATAAAGTGACTATTGTTACGGCAAAAATGCCAATTCGGTCCTAAAAATATTTTGAATTTGAGTTTGTCCATAATTTTTAATTTTATCTTTTAAGATCCAGTATATATTTACGACTTGCCGTTATTGTCATTCCATCCCATTTTCTGTTAAAAATCCGTCAAAAAGCCAATCTGGTCTAACGATGTCTTTTTACATAGGGGCATTTTAGTCATTTCAACATACTTTCTACAAAAAAAATTTATGTACTCAATTGTTAAACAAAATAACAATAGATACCTAATTTAATTTAATTCATCTCCCTTTCATCTTTCTCCGCCCCTCACCACCGTCAACCACCACCTGCAACAACCACCATTTTCTAGGGCTACTTTCACCTTTAAGTTAAAAAAAAAAATTTAAAAACCCATTAACTTCATTAACCATCCAAAAAAGCTTCCTAAGATTCAAAGAAATGCATATTATGCACAATTAGAATAATTATGTATTACAGTGGGTTTTTTTTAAGTTAAACAAAAAAAAAAAAAAAAATTACAACACATTAACTTCATGAACCACCCAAAAATGGAGAGAAATGAAGGGTGGTGGAGTAGGGTGGTGGTGGAGTAGGGTGGGGTGGTGGATGAAGATGGAGGGGTAGAAGAATGCGGTGGTTGAAGGTGGTGGTGGAGAAAGGTGGGGGTGGTAGATGAAGATGAAGATGAAGATGAAGATGAAGATGGAGGGGTAGAAGATAAGTTTATAAATTTTTTGAATTTTATAAATCCATATTTGAATTTATAAAGATGGAGAGAAATGAATGGGTTTAAGGAATTTCTTTGGTTGATTTAAATTGGGTTTCCATGGTGGTTAATTAAAATTGGCTATTCATGATTTTTCTTGTAAGAGGTAGTGGCGGTGGAGATGGAGAATGGTGGGGGTGGTGGATGAAGATGAAGATGAAGGAGTAGAGGATGAGTTTATGAATTGGGTATTCATAGTTAATTTTTTTAACAATTGAGTACCCAAGTTTTTTTTTTTTTGTGAGAATTGGGTTGAAATGTCTGAAATACCCTTAAAAAGTGCCTCACATGTGAAACACATGATTGACTTGACGAGACTTTCACAAAAAATGGGACGGAAGGATAATACCGGCATGTCGTAAATACATACTGGATATTAAAAGATTAAATTAAACATACTGAACATAAACCTCAAACTCAAAATACTTTTAGGATCAAATCGACGTTTTTGCCCTATTGTTATATATGGGCTCTTGTATTTATAAAACAACGATTGCAATTTATTGTCATAGTTTTTTTTTCTTAAACAAAATGCATAAACTCAAAGGGATTTGACCTCTCGGTCATATCTCAAATTTGTCTGTGTTTACAAAAAAAAATTATCACTGAAGAGGAGTCAAATTCGAAATATTGTTTATGTGCACATTTATATCGAGTTGTTAATAGAGGTAGCTTATTGTTTCTAAAATAATTCAACTATAAAATTATAAACAATTCATAGAGGGTTTTGGAAAATGTCATTCAATGAGAAAAATATAGGATGAGAAAATATACTTATTAATCAATGAATTTTTTAGGCTTTAGAAGATTTGCACATTCTTGCCGGTGACAAGCGACTATGGCCAGTGTGGGCTGCCTCTTGCATGTTTCCCTAGCAAAAGCAACGAAACATTCATAATAGTAGCACCAATAGTGCAGGTACAAATGCACGAGGGGAAAATGGCATGATCCATAAGCAGTGGATCTTAAGGCGGGTAGCGGCCACCTCAAACATTTTAAAAATAAAAAATTATACAGTTAGAAATAAATATTTCAATTTTTTTTTACAAATATTAAGATTCAGCGCACCTTAAAATTATTGAAAATTTAAATTTACCATCATTACGCTATTCTCCTCACATATAAAATTATTAGATACATCTCTGTTCCAAAGAACTTTAAAATTTTATTAAATTTACCCGTAGATATAAAATATAAGCAATTTAACTGGCAAATTGGATCGAAATTGAGTGACATTGATCAATTTTCACACTTTCCGATTTTATATTTAGGCTTTGTTTGGTTCGCGAACGTTGTAGGAGAGGGAAGTGACACCATTTACTTCAATTACGGAGAAGGGAAGGGAGAGTGTTACTATTTACTTCCATCTTATTTAGTATGAGTAGAATATAAATATTTGATTATATTGAAAAGTGGTATTCCAACCTCATTTACACTTCAATTGCTTCAAAACTGGAGGGGCTAAAATGCTAAAATGAAGGGGGAGAGGCCGTTGTAAATATCGTAGAGAATCTTACATTACTAGCGGTTTGAATTTTCTGTGCTACTCTATGCAATACTTCTATAACACTAGTTTATATATTGTAAACTAAGCATATATAAGACTATAATTAAGAATATTACAGAGAGTATTAGATGAAGAGTATATGGTGTGCTTTATTTGTTGACTAAACAAAACGTTATTGTTGGATTATACTCCCTCCATTCCTAAATATGACTCTTTAGACAATTTTAGAAAATTAAGGAATTTGTCATTTTCACCAAAAGTTTCAATATTACCCTCTCACTTCTATAGCATAAGAAAAGAAAGGAAAAAATAGGGATGGCAGAGGCCGCAAATAAAAGAAATGTCGAGGGTATAATTGGAATAAATTGTTGACAACTAATAAAAAAACCTTAAACGACAATTAATTTGGATACATATAGATCTCCTAAACGACAATTAAATGGGAATGGAGGGAGGACTATCTTCGTTCAAAATGTTTGCTACATTTGGGACTTTTCACCAAGATAATGAAATGATTAAAAAAAATTAATATAAAAAAAATAAAATACTTCGAAAAGTTATTATTAGTGGTTAATTAAATAATAAATTAAAGGTAATAATAAATATGCATTAATTTTTTAAACGTGTAAATAATTTAAAATACCTCAAAAAGTAAAACGTATTCTCTCCAGTGTCCAACCCCGACATGTCTGACTAATCTGAATCGGGTCCTGTAGAGGCATAAGAAGGGACGACCCTCTCAAGATCAATAACTCTATACAAATGTCATGGTCGCAGTTCGAACCCTGATCATTTTTAAGGGAGGAGGAGCCCTCATCCACTCCACCACAACTATTAGAAAGTATGTCAGATTATCTATTTTTACACTTTGTTTTGAACCTCTAAATTCTAAATCTGTCCTCAAGTAAAATTATGCACTTGCCACTAAGCATTTTCTACCTCATTTTGCCACTATACCTAATACCTCTGGGGTTAAATAATGAAACTTTTGCAAATGAAAAAATATGTATTGTAAGTCCATCTCTTGTAGGAATATGTATTTTCTCACTGGTTCCTTTTTATAATACCGTATTCTATTCATCAATGAACAAAAACAATTCACTTACTTTTGTAAAATCTTAGATAAATTAGTATCTTATCTTAGAAAAAACGTACATCGATCCACATCACTTAGGTTTTAATCTGACATGATTCTCCGTGATACTTCATGTGATAATTTTTATAACATTTTTAATTATAGTCATTCTTAAGTTTATACATTTTAATTTAAATTATATGAATGGAGTTTCTGTAATTAAATTATATAGAGTGTCCCAAAAAGCGTTACAAAGGATCCGATCAGAATTTTAATTTAGCCAATAAAAATTTAATAAAAAACTCTGTACTATTTAAAAGAAAATATGATATGAATCAAACAAACCACGTTTCGTATAGTATGATAAGAGAAGATTATTATCAAGTGCAACAACCAACCTCTTGTGAGCTGTTGGTTTACATATAACTCTGATAAATTCTAATTAAGGCACATTCTACGATTTAACTCATCCACTAACCCTACAAACGAGAATGTAAAAACGCCCTGAAGGTTGGGATTCAATCCTTTATTTTGTCCTTTTTTAAAAAAGATTATTACTTCTCACACAAGTGGGATTCGGCCTTCAGGAATATTTCTTCCTCTTTAACAAAAGATTATTACTACTTATATAGGTCTTGTAAGAGATTTGGAAGTGAGAAGGCAAGAGGATAAGAGATTCTGTTTGTTATGAGAATCTGGGCATATATATAAAGGAAACATAGATAACGGATCCAAGAAACACAAGACATGAAGGGAATATGGAATTCAGCTTTTGTTGTCTGCCCTCTTCTCGGTTTTATTCTTTCTTCTTTCGATTATAAACATGTGTGATGTCCTTAAAAAAAAAGAGAAATTTGTTATATATATACACGTAAAATATTAATTTCGTTTTCTTTGTTTTTATTAATAAAATTTTATTTTACCTCTTTTATCTCAAAACCATTTATAGATTGCAGTTATTGTCAAATTAGTGTATGATTAGTAATTTTCTGTCACTTTTGAATACGTGTTCAGCAAATGTCGTCGTCTTTAAGAGTATTTCTGTCCATTTTAGTCCTTAAAGCTGGTGACATGTGGAGAATACATCATCAAAGGTGACCGAAAACCACTAATCTTACACTAATTTGAAACAAATAACAGATTTCAATAAATAATTTATAATCTAAATTGAATACCTCTAGATTTTTATGGACTTTTTAAAATGTGAATTGAATACCTACAAATTTTAAAACTCCTTAAAATTCTATATTGAATGATTGAATACATCCCTGTTAGTTTGTAATTTCTTGGTTACAAAGGGTTTACAAGGAAAAGATAAAAAGGGAACTGTTAGTATTTTTCGACTTTTGTTTAGTACGATTAGGATTAGGGATTAGAATTAGGAGGTGGTGAAGTGTCTTGGTTATATGATTATTTATAATTTTTTTTAGCATCTCTAAGGAGAAAATCGCTATCGTACATAAAATATTCTCGATATTTTTTGTTCTTAAACAATATTTAAGTTGTTATTTGTGCGGTTGCCTGAGCTGCTGTGTGGTGGTGCGGTGTCGGAGGAACAAGCCAGAGATAGAAGAACGGGCCGGAGATGGTGGCTTTGCTGGGAAGGAGAAAAAAGAAAAGAAAAGGACGAAAATGCCCCTTACGTGACCGGCATGTGGGGGGCTTTTTTGAAATTTTGGCCTGAGTTTAAAACATGCATCCTGTAACATTTTGATGGCCAAAATGTGCGAAAATAATTGTTTTAGGCCGTAATCCAAAATAGTGAAATAGCAGATGGACATTTAGTGCATTTAACCCTAATATTTAATACAAAACAAAAATTACTTTAAAAAATTTGTTCCGTTGTGGTGTTTGGTTGAAATCCCATTGGGAGGTGCAAAGTGTCCTTATTTTTTGGGTTGCTAATATAAAGGAAGGTAATGTTCTTGTACCAGTCCATGTACTCATAGTTTGGTGCAAAAACACTATCTACCACAGGAGCCCCACCACAACTCTCTCCAATTGGTGATCCCATAACTCAATATAATCTTCATGGGTGGTCGACCAGTTCTTGTTTGGGAGATTTCTGATTTTGTGGACGTCCTTATCCGTATCTTTACCGTGCGTCCCTGCCTCATCTAGTACCATCTGCTAATACTCAAATTGCCTCATTACCCTATCAGGCAGATGGTACTCCAATATATCAAAACATATAAATGGTACTCGGGCATGCATATTTAGAAGAAAATCGCGATCCCTTACAACTCTCTCTTCAACAACAAGGCCCGTGTATGGTAACCACATAAATTGTAACATAAAATAAACTTACATTTAATTTAAAGAAAAAAAAAATTCTATAATTAAATACAAATATAAATGAACATTAAATATAACTTACCCCGTGTCTCTCGTTCATTTCGTCCAATTGATCCCGAAACTAGCAACTGATGGTTTGCAGTGTTACGAAAACTCCGGGGTATATTCTATCTTGCCTCGTAAAGAGCACCAGCGGGGATACCCTGTGGAGGTACGCCTTGGTTCAATTTAAACATTCATTTTGGTATAAATTAAAATAATATTTGGACATTCAATTTAGAATTGAGGGAGTATTTATTTCCCTATTGCTATGCAATTCCTTTCCCCGATTCTTTTGCCTTGGCATTACCAAACCATGTAAAAAAGCAATTCCGTTGAACTTGTAAGCAAAAGTCTTGTAATTAGGTTCTACTGATTGAGTTATACAAAAGTCAAATATCCATTTGTCTCTAACTTTTATCTGAATTTCATTTGCCAAAAATAATTCATATTTTGCCCTACCATAACAAAAAGAAAGAAATATGGTGTATTTGGATTGATTTTAGTCTGAGTTTGTAAATAAAATCTCAAGTTTTAAATTATACTCCCTCCGTCCCAAATTATTTGTCCACTTTGTGTTTTGCACGGAGATTAAGGTTTCATCAAATTCTATAGTGGAATATGGTAAAATGTCAAACATGACCCTATTTAATTTTAGT
Organism: Vinca minor; assembly: GCA_026122235.1. Lineage (NCBI taxonomy): Eukaryota > Viridiplantae > Streptophyta > Magnoliopsida > Gentianales > Apocynaceae > Vinca > Vinca minor. Next base: position 4,431,522 of record JAOCZM010000201.1, on the reverse strand, counting down.
CACAATTTAATTCTACCTTCTCTTCTCTATATTCTTCTCTCTCCAACATTTATTGTAAGCGTAGTATTGGAAAAATCACCATTAATGAACCCTTTATTTAGAAAGTGGACAAATAATTTGGGACAGATTAAAAAGAAAATGTGGACAGATAATTTGGGACGGAGAAAATATATTATTGGGGTTGAATTTGAGAATAGTATAAGATTGAAATAAGAAATCTTATACTGAAACTCAATACAATCCGACCGAAACCCATATTAATTGCGTCGTTTTCTAAAGTCAAATTTAAGAATTTACCATTTCTATGTTTATTTTCCACTTCATTCCTTAGAAGCAATATATCTTGACCAAATATATTGATTTTTTTTAGCAAAAATATATTGAATATTCGTTTAAAATAGCTCACCTAACTTACCCAAGCCATGCCATGTAGCATGCAAGCCTAACCATAAACATAGTCCCATCCCGGGGTTGGTGAAAGGCCTTAACAATAGAATAGTTCTGATATGTATCAGATTTATTGGATCATGTGATTCAGAATTGACTACATTATTATAGAATGAGGAGATAGACAATGACTAGTTATATACCACATGATCCATGTAGACTTTGTTCATATTAGAAAAATCTTGAATAATATTGCCATAAAAATACTTTAATATAATTAATCCTATAAGATCCAGTCAATTCTGTTCACCAACTCAAGATGATCCTAACCGTATATTTTTCTTTCACCACATGACCATCCAACGTCCAAATACTAGTCAAAATCCCACCAACCTTCTAAGGAAAAAATAAAATAAAATAAAAGACTCGCAGGCATACGACTTGACAAGGCTTGAGATGATGCGAGGAAATAACCTTGTCTACAGTTGACTGACTTTCTGCCTAAGATCCCTAACACCATTGCATATCCTTTAATTTTAAGGAAAATAATTTACTCCTAGAATTTTGGGGATAGAAATCTTAAATTCTTAAATTGAGGGTGTTAAATAATTATCTTACCCCTTACTGGTATAGGGGATTCACCCAACTATAAGGGCAAAAAGGTCCGAAATTTTTTTAGTTAATCTTTTAGCCAATAATTCTAGTAGCGTAGTAAGGTCCTTAATTTAATACTTACCTTGTTACTCTTATTTTGTTTCTGGAGTAAATTTTATCTCTATCTTAAAATTTTATTTAAATTAATTTTGTTCTACGTGTACTGCACATATTGTTACCAAAATAAATTTTAGGATGATAACTTAATCCCGATGAGGTGTTTCGCCTTCGAATTGTTCCATTTTTTAAAAGAAAATGAAAATAAATCACAACAACCTCACTGAATCTGGGCCCCACCACTTATATTTCACTAAATGTATTATGGAAAGTTAAAAAAAAATCAAAAAAATCAAAAAATCAAAACCACCATGGTATCAATTATTAAGACAAAATTTTATCTATATATACGGCCCCAAGTTATAGGCTAAAACTCGTCAGCATTTGGTGCACCTAAAAACCACAGGTCCAACCAAATCTCCCTCTCTTCCTCTGTTTCTGCTATTGGCTCCTTGTTCATCTCTAAGGTACATCTTGCAGAGCTTTTTTAGCTCAATTTTTGTATCTCTACTCCGTTTCTGTTCTTCTTTCACCTGGGTTCTTGCTAATTCTTGTTACTCTGCGGGTAAAACTAGTCTTTTTTGGGGTTTTATTTCAAGTTCTTTGTGGGAAATTTTGCTCATTTTTCAAGTGAATTGAATATATATATTGTATATCTATTTGAATAGCAAATTTCTTTGATTTTTTTTGGGGGGTGTGGGGGGAATTGAAGGAAAATTCATTGGAAATCAGATGGTTAGTTATCATGCTCAACAAAAAAAATAGCATAACTCATTAAATCCCCAATAATTAGGGGTATGGACGGGGAATTGATATGAGACACGCCTAACCTTTAGCAATAAATACACAAATGACTGCTCCTAGTAGTTATCATCTATGTTACCCGGATCCTTCATGTATGTCATACCGTGTCGACACGACATGAGTATGTGTATGATATACTTATCGGATCTGCTCAACACACTTTGTTTAGATACCCGATCTGGTCAACACCTATAACACACTTTGTTTTTATAGATGTTTAAGTACCCGGCAACTCAATGGATACACGTACCCGTGTCTGTTACGGGTTAACATAGGTTATAATGCTAATGTGCTGGGAATTGTATATTAGAACATCCTTTTTTGGCAGATATAAATTGAACAAGTTATAAATAAGAACCATGAATATACTAGATTGATTTCCACTTTGTTGTTTTTTTTAAAAAAATTTCTTTATTGAATATGTTAAAATTTTCGAATTATTTCTGCTACAAGCATCTCTGCTTCATGATGATTCTAAATTAATCCTCTTGTGATAGTTCTATGGGGTCGGTGTTGATTGATCCTGTTGTTTAAGTTGGTTGTCATCCCCCCTCCCCCCTTTGATTTTCTAATCTGGATCGGCTTTCGAATATCTTACACTTTATTACTTAATCAAGGAAATGGACTGTTCGATAATCATTGGCATGTTTGAACTGAAAAATTATACTCCTTTAGTATAGTTTAAGTTTCTTCGAATCGTAGGCGTAATCATGGTTTCTTCCTCCCAAGTTGCCAATAATTGCATAATTTGATGAATCTCTTTTGTAATAGATATAAAGGAGGTTGCATTTAAAAAAAATAAAAAAAATCATCTTTTAAGCTTTTTCAGTAATGTGGAAGGAAGGAATTTTTTTTATTCCCCAAGCATAATAAGCTTAAAGAATAAAATGGACCGCTTAAATTTAACTTGGGCATGTTACTGAAATGGGAATAATAACTTTTTCTTTATGTTCTATCAAGCATAAGGAATAACTTTTAAAAAAGAAGAAGCTTTTATTTTGCTTTTTTTTTAGGTGTTTTTGGTATTATTTTCCTTTATGTTTTTCAACATTTGAAGCTATTTGATGTAATGAACAGAGAGATTTTTCTCTGCTCTGTCCTTTTCTTCTTTGTGTCATATATAATAAATCTATGCTAACCTATCATTATTATATACAAATGGACAACGATTTTAACTTGTAATAAATATATTGGTAATTACGGGTTTGGCTTTTGCAGGTTGAGAGAATGGAGACCTTTTTGTTCACATCTGAATCTGTGAATGAGGGACATCCAGACAAGCTCTGTGATCAGATATCCGATGCCGTTCTTGATGCCTGCCTTGAACAAGATCCCGATAGCAAAGTTGCTTGTGAAACTTGCACCAAGACCAACATGGTAATGGTCTTCGGAGAGATCACAACCAAAGCTAAGGTGGACTACGAGAAGATTGTGCGTGACACATGCCGTGAAATTGGATTTGTTTCCGATGATGTTGGTTTGGATGCTGACAATTGCAAAGTCCTAGTTTACATTGAGCAGCAGAGCCCTGATATCGCTCAAGGTGTCCATGGTCACCTTACCAAGCGCCCCGAGGAGATTGGTGCCGGTGATCAAGGTCATATGTTTGGTTATGCTACTGATGAGACACCGGAGTTTATGCCTCTCAGCCATGTGTTGGCAACCAAGCTTGGTGCCCGTTTGACCGAAGTTCGCAAGAATGGAACTTGCCCCTGGTTGAGACCTGATGGAAAGACTCAAGTCACCGTTGAGTACTACAACGACAACGGTGCAAGGGTTCCTGTCAGAGTCCATACAGTTCTCATCTCCACTCAGCATGACGAGACTGTTACGAATGATGAAATAGCCAAGGACCTCAAGGAGCACGTGATCAAGACCGTCATCCCCGAGAAGTACCTTGATGAGAAAACTATCTTCCATCTTAACCCATCTGGTCGTTTTGTGATTGGCGGACCTCATGGTGATGCTGGTTTGACAGGTCGTAAAATCATTATTGACACCTACGGTGGTTGGGGTGCCCACGGTGGGGGTGCATTTTCCGGCAAGGACCCAACTAAGGTTGATAGAAGTGGTGCCTACATTGTAAGGCAAGCCGCTAAGAGCATTGTTGCCAGTGAACTTGCACGTAGGTGCATAGTCCAAGTTTCTTATGCCATTGGGGTTCCTGAACCATTGTCTGTCTTCGTCGACACTTATGGCACCGGAAAGATACCGGACAAAGAAATTCTGCATATCGTTAAGGAGAACTTTGATTTCAGGCCTGGAATGATTTCCATTAACTTGGACCTGAAGAGGGGTAGCAATGGCAGATTCTTGAAGACAGCAGCTTATGGCCACTTTGGAAGAGATGACCCCGACTTCACCTGGGAGGTAGTCAAGCCTCTCAAATCCGAGAAGCTCTAATTCCTTGTAGTACTGCTCTCGCAAAATGCTCATCAGTCTTACCTATTATTTGTTCGTGCTCTCTTTCGCTATGTCGGAACAAACCTCCTTCCTTCACCCTCTAATACTCCCCCCCGGCTCCCTTTTTTTGCGTTTTTTTTTTTTTTTTTTTTGGGTTGTGTTTGCATCTTGTTCTTTCGTGGAAATATGAGGATAACAGTACTTTAATAAACGTAGTAGCTTATTGAAATATGGTTGTGATACTTGTCTCATATTCCAGTAGTTTGAAAGGAGCATTGCATTGAAGCTAGCACGAGACATAAAATTAGTACCAGTGATCATATTATAGTGTCAGGCATTTGAATCCTCCCTGAAACGCTTGATCCCTCGCCTGCTGCCACAAGAAGGCTCGACAAGTACTGAATACGAACGATCTTTAATTTGTTCCATAGTTCACCGGAAAATGTGATAAATGACGCACAACTGCATGCATATTGGAATAGGCTGAATTACCATTTTTTTGTTCTTCTTTCATCAACCATCCAATGCTATTGTTATGGATTCAATTGCTAGCCTCCCAAATTCGACTCAGATACATTTTTTTTAATGATTTAAATATGAGTATTGAACCTGAAATTTATTATTTTGAGTCAGAGATATTGGTGTCAAATGCAATTCACAGGTACTATACTATTTCAAGAATATTAAAACTAGAGACACATACAAAATCTAACTGAAATTAACAATCTTTGCATCATTTTAATATACATAACTAGAATAAGAACCCATGCAATGCATGGGATTGTGTATATAAAGAAAATATTAAGAGGAAAAGGAAAAGGTGAAGAATTGTATCAAATATGTAATTAAATAAGAAAATAGTTGTTACGTTATATTTTTTATTTTTTATATTTTTTGTTTTTAAGTGGGAGAGGGGGATTTTAGGTGACACTAAATTTGAGTTAGAGGAAGTAATACATATGTGAATTTTTTGCCGAATGTTCTTGCTTGTTTGACTTTTTTTTAATGGATTTATTTTGGTTTGAAAATACTTTCCTCAGGGATATAAAATATAAATTATTTGTGAAAAAATGTGACATATAGTGCGAGTTTGTAACGAATATTGTGTGGAGGCAGTAAAAACACACTTACTTGCTGTCTCAAAGAACCATGTGAATGTGAAGATGCCTCTTTAGATTACTATCTCCAAAATAAGTAATGTTAGGTGGCTAAGGTTTAGTTAATTAATTGGCTAAATTGTGGGCAAGTTTGTAATTAATTCGTTGAATTCTTTAAGCCAACATGAGTAAATAGTGTTTAATTTGAGTTTTTAGCCAATTTTAACCAATAAATTTTAGTCATTAATCATTTTCCTTTGAGAAAAGCCAATAAGAATCATCCACAATCTAATTAGGTTATGAAACTTTCATAACTTATTGAAACATATTGCTAAAGTAATTGATGTCTTGAAATGTGTATGTATCACAAAAGTGAAATGACATTTGCACTCCTCTTTAGAACAAAGAATTTAACTATTTATAAACAATTCATGTCTCCCCATTGGAAATTACTATAAGCTGAGAACGTGGTTAATTTTAAAAAATGTGAGTTTTTTCATTCAGAATAGACATATTTTTTTAGCTTCTTGTTATGTTGGAAATTAAATTTCGCCAATCTTGTTGCTCACTAGCTACTCAGAAGGTATGTTCTTTGTTGAATTTTGTTTTATTTCTGCTGGTTTCTTATGTGAAGGGAGGGGAATGGTGTGGTAGTGGCGGTCAATTGGGTTTTGGTTTTTTTTGGGAATATTTTATGCTGAATTCAATATGTAAACATAAATACTTAGGAACAATATTCGAAAAAGATTGTCCAGACAAGGAAAAAATCAATCACAATGTACTATTTTCGAGAGCATATCCTTTCCTAACTCGAACTCTTCATTCTTGCTTCAAGAGTATTTTTCAATTCCATTCTTTCACTCGAATGTTTATTACATTCAATGTTTTTTTTAATTTCTACCCTATAGATAGTTACTTTATTTCGTATAAAATAAAAAGATAGTTACTCATATGTTTCCCTCAACTTCTTTGGATATTAGAACTTATATTGATATTGCTATTGATAGTTACTCATGTGTTTCCCTCTCCTTAATTTTCATACCTATATTGATATTGCTCCATTAATTGCGATCCTCTTCAATATCACGTTGAACAGTTCGTAGTCGTATTTTGGCAATTCATTTTGATCAATTACTACTCTTGGAGCGGGAAAGAAAACAACTCTTTGCAGAATATTTGGATATTCAAAAGAAGATGGACGACAGTAGTGGCATATTCAAATCAAGCACATAATTATTGGTCAGTGTTACAACTGGTACATCAGCCGCCTGTTATTTGATCATCCAAAATCAGACTTTCAAACAAGTTGGGAACACATTAGTATATTGCATAATTTTGGGATGTGCTTTCATGGTTGCAGTTGGTTTTCCCGTTTTGCTGGTGTGTTGACTCATCTTTTGAAAGCCATCATCCTGGATTTGTTTCCGTATGCCGGGGAAACTACCTCACCTTTCTACATTTATTAATTTTTTGAAGGTAGGCGGGCATCCAGTTCTTATAGGACCGGTCTATTCCCAAGCGCCTAAGGGAATCAAAGGATACCCGTTCGTAAGCTTTCGTGTCATACCGGTAAACAATCTATTCACCTTTTGCATCAACAAAGAAACTAGAAAGACATCTTTTGATAATAAAAAAATCAAGCTAAAGACGCACACCTAGGAGTGCAACCCAAATAGATATCCTTTTACAATACAATATGGACACCGGGTAAACCAACTCGCTTACGCCGTCTGTCTTTAGATTCGAGAGGGAAACAGCCCGGATCACCAGCTAAGGCCCCTAAATGGCCACTCAGTGATAAAGGAGGTAGGGGTGTAGAGACAGCCACTCAAGCTATCCATTCTAGCAAGTTAATCACGCAATCCAGTAAACTCCATAATCTTTGCTAATCCTGCTAGCCTTTTTCGATTACTTGCAGGTATCACCTATCTAGAACTCTATGTAGCACTACAATCCTTTTTTTTCTGACACTGCTTGTAAGCGCTTTTTTCTAGCACTTTCCGATGGAAGAGATTCTATTAGACAGGGAACAACCAATGGATAGAGGATAACTATCTCTTTACAACAGAAGGAGTTTCCTTTTCATTGGGATGAGGTATGACATACTATATATAAACAGAAGGAGTTTCTACTACTCCCCTCACGGGGCACCCGCTCAACGGGCTCTTCTACGACACCCGCTCAACGTGACTTCTACTACTACTCCCTCACGGGCACCCGTCAGCTAGAGCTTCTACTACTCCTCCTCCGGTGAGGCTCGACCTCCTCTGGAGAGGTCTAATAATAAAATAATTGTAATAAACTAGACCATACTTATAAATGGTCTAGTTTTTTTTTAAAATATATATATATATATATATATATATATATATATATATATATATATATATATATAAGCAGAAAATGACTAATCCAATTACGTAGAAACTACGGTCCAGATATAATGCATAATAATTTTTCTGTATATAAGTGTTCAACACAATTTTTATTGTTTATTTTTTATCCAACTGTTGAGACAAGAATGAACAACTGTTTTGAATAGTTATGATATGAATAACAATTATTCATTACTTCATCCAGGGGCAGACACAGAAGTCAAAGTTTGAGAGGTTAAACTATAGTCTAACGTATTACTATAACTTATTTGCAAAAAATTAGGGGTAAAATAAAATTGTATCAAAATTATAAGGGTGCAATACGTGAATATATTTTGTCCTAAAAACAATTGGGGGCTTCTCAAGTATAGGTCCACCCCTGATTCATTCTAGTTTAAAAAATTCATCTATCAAATCAAATTAATCGAAAATTGAAATTGTATTTTGTATTCTGCAAGTGTTAACTCATGAGTCTAGCACCACTCATAACCATTTATTTGATAATCGAATTCGCTATATCAAAATATGCATTCTGATAGTGGATACTCAGGCACATGGTCATATATCAATCAAACATTTCGAAACTTATCTTCATGTGAAATAAATGCTCTGAGCACGTGCAGACAGAACACTTGTTAATAACCAAAACCGCTGAGTTAATGTAAAAAATTCTCCAATGGTACTTACCTTCCTGGCTCAGGACTATATCCAATAACATAGTAAGTTAAGGATGTCCATAATAAGGATTCCACTAGTGAGAGAGGAATCTTGAGAATGGTAGCTGGAATTGAGTATGCCCAGGCTGGATAAAAATACAAATCTCTTTGTTTATAGAAAATTGAAAGTCTATTCACCGTCATAGATAACTCTGGGAATCCATCATTTAGAAGAATTATAAGAGCATAAAATAATGCTCCCCAATAATAATTTGCATGGAGAATATCAACTCCCATCCTTGTACGTAAAAATGCTGTCATAGTTATTAATGCTATTATAAATAGCTGCATACAAAAAAAAATACAATTAATAAATTAACATAACAAAAAAAAGGAAATATAGAAGGAAAATGTTTGCAATTGCATTAAAAGTAGGGGTGAGCAAATTAAGTTTTTACCGAATTCGAATTCAGTGTGAACTCGTTAATTCGGACACATCTGAATTCGATTTAGTTGAAGTTATTATTGAATTCGGTCTGACCTAATTCAAAATTATTTTTTTAATAATTTATTAATTTTATTATATATTGAATATATAAAGTAAATATACCCTTAAAATTTGTCGACGAATTTATTATTTCTATTATTTTTTATTTTTTATTGTTTGTTTTGATTTTGGATTTGTTTTTTTTTTTTAATGATTCTTTTTTTTGTGGGGGAGGGGGAAGAGGGATTCCTATTTTTTGGATTTGTTTTGATGTTCAATTAGATTTCTTGTGAAATCGGTCAATTCGGCAAAAATCGAATTCCGAAATCGCCAATTCGATCAATTCGAATTTGGTAATTCTGAATTCGAATTCGAATTATATTGGTTTTTTAGATTCTAAAAAAGCTGGGGGGGGGGGGAACCCTGAATTCAAATTACTGAATCGGCGAATTCGAATTCTGTGTTCACCCTAATTTAAAAACAAAAAAGAGAAACTGAAAAGTAATTTAATTTGCACATACCTGAACAGATTTGAAGACATAAACAAAAGAATTCCTTTTCATAAGAAGAAATTCCCTAGATAGGCAAGTTTTAAAAAGTGCCCATTTAGGAAGTGAGTAAATGCTGAAAGCTAAAGCATCTTTGGAGTTCTTTGATTTTACGAGGGGCCGGGAGAGTTCTCCGTTGAGCTTCTTTCCATAACGGGATTCTCTAAAATTCGTCGATAATGTATCAACAGAAATATACCTGTACTTTTCTTCACTTCTATACCAGTATTGTTCTTGATCTTTTCTCGAAATTACCTGCAAAAAAAATTGTTTGTATTTTACAATTATAGTATAAAAAAAAAAATGTATTGAATAAATAGCCGTATGTGTCCTTAAGTTATTTTCGTTTGTCCACTTTTATTCTTTTTAGACAAATTTATCTTTTTTCATCCCCAAAGTATTTACATGCTGCAAAAATCATACTTCTGTCAAAAAATATGTTGAATTCCGTCAAGAACCAAGATGTGGCATAACGTTGGAAATTAACCCCTCTCTCTTCGAAGGGTATAATTGGAAACTAAATATTCCTTTTGAAAATATAAAAACTATTAATAAGGTGTAAAACTGAGAGCTATTGCCAAAAAATTATAACTTCGGTTTAATAAAGATATATTTATGCGCCAAGGCTCCAGTGTGGAACACAAAATTTTCAGAACTGTGCGGAACAATCATTGGCCGTCCTATTAAGAATCTAACGACTGGGATCATTTTGCTTAAAAATTATGAATAATAGGTATTTTAAGCTAAATGATCTCAGCCGTCCAATTCTTCATCTGGCGGCCAATAATTGTTCTGCACAGTGCAAAATATTTTGTGTTCCGCACTGTAGCCTGACCGATATTTAAGAGGGATAATTTTAGTTTCTAGTTATACCCTTCAAAGAGAGAGGGGTTAATTTCCAACGTTATGCCACATCATGGTTCTTGACGAAATTCAACATATTTTTTGACAGAATGATGATTTTGGCAGTCCGTAAATACTTTGAAAATGAAAAATAAATAATTTTTCTAAAAATGGACAAAAAGACTAAGCGAATATAACTTAAGGACCCAAAAAACTATTTATTCCAAATGTAATGCAACATAAGCTAAGATGTGCATACCTCTTGGAGAAAGTCTGCTATACCTTTCCTTTCCGGGCATCTAAATCCACAACTGTCGAAAAATTCTAAGACATAATTTCGCGGTCCATGATAGACAATTTATGTATTATCCTAAGAAAAATTCATTTTATACCATGTTTCTTTCAATAAACTAACATAGGATTGAAGTATAATACTAGAAGGCCACGTAGAAATTATGATTGGATAAACATTTTGTCAATCGTTAGCTAAATATTGTGATAAATAGAAATGACTCATATTTTATTGAGAAAAAGAAACAAAGAAAGTCCGAGACTGGCTACCTGTTGTTAGTCTTTTCTTTTGGCCACCAGAGATACCTCTCCTCAAGGCGTCGCCCACCAACGTATCATCACAGATATCAAGTCCAAGAATCTGTCGACAGGAATCAATTAAATCTCGTATTTTACTAGTCAAATATTTTCTTTCAATTCGAAGAGTAGATTTAAGGAAATGGAAAATACTTTCATAATATATTCGGCTTGAAGACTCGTCTTTTGTCCTTCAACAAAAGTTGCCTGCACTTTTCAAATTCGGTTAGTAAATAAAAAACATGCAAATTAAACGTCTGCTAGTAAAAATATTGTTTGCGACCACAGGACAAACACACATTTTTTTTATTTATAATATGATCGGAGAAGTTAATGTAACATACTAATCATGAGTCGATCAACTTAGCAAATCATGTGGTAAGTTAAAAAACATGGCCACTATTCAAGCACCCCCTCCTTGCCTTTTTAACACCCCCCACTCCCCATAAATTTTTATTTTTCTCTCTCCTATTTCTCTCTCCCTCTTAGATTTCTCTAACTTCTCTCCAAAAAAAAATTCTTCTGCCGCTGCCGGAACACCAACCGGACCACCTTTCACCGGATTCCGGCCAAATAATGGTTTTTCGAACTTATTGGATTAGATCCACCACAAAATATCAATTTCAAAAAGTTTGGAGGCAAAAAAAAATTCCGACAACATTCCGGCAAAATGGACTCCGACGATTGTGGCTATTTAGAAGACGTTGATTTTGAGATAAATAATAATAATTATTATATTGTGTTTTTTGTTGTTAGTAAATTTTTTGGGGTAAAAATACATGTTTAAACTGATAAAATGCGAAAAAAATAGTCTGAAACTGAGAAAATAGCATCGAAAAAACATACTGGGAAAAAGTCGCGTGTAAACACGCAGGCGGTTTTTGGGAAAACCGTTTGTAAAAAGCGTGAGCGGTTTTAGGGAAAACCGTTTGTAAAACGCGAGCGGTTTTAGGGAAAACCGCGTGTAAAAACACACACGGTTTTCCCTAAACCCGCCTGCCTTTTTACACGCGGTTTTCCCTAAACCCGCCTACGTTTTTACACACGGTTTTCCCTAAACATATTTTCACAATTTACTTTTTAATACTAAGTAATTACAAAATTAATTGCAACACACAATTGGCACCAAAAAATATTTCATAATATTCTAAATAATACAGAATATCAAAAGATTTTTTATTTTAAAAACTCATACATTTTTTAAAAAAAAAAATTAAATTTTAAGAAATCCGCCTGCGTTTTTACAAACGGTTTTCCCTAAAACCGCCTGCGTTTTTACAAACGGTTTTCCCAAAAACCGCTGCGTTTTTACAAACGGTTTTCCATAAACCCGCCTGCGTTTTTACACACGGTTTTCCCAAAAACCGCCTGCGTGTTTACACGCGACTTTTTCCCAGTATGTTTTTCGGTGCTATTTTCTCAGTTTCGGACTATCTTTTTCGCATTTTATCAGTTTAAATAATTATTATTTACCCAAAAAAATTTACTAACAACAAAAAACACAATATAATAATTATTATTATTTATCTCAAAATCAACGTCTTCTAAATAGCCACAATCGTCGGAGTCCATTTTGCCGGAATCTTGTTGGAATTTTTTTTTGCCTCCAAACTTTTTGAAATTGATATTTTGTGGTGGATCTAGTCCAATAAGTTCGAAAAACCAAATTTTTGGCCGGAATCCGGTGAAAGGTGGTCCGGTTTTGGGAACGATCGCTCTCTCTCTAAACCCGCCTGCGTTTTTACACACGGTTTTCCCTAAACATATTTTCACAATTTACTTTTTAATACTAAGTAATTACAAAATTAATTGCAACACACAATTGGCACCAAAAAATATTTCATAATATTCTAAATAATACAGAATATCAAAAGATTTTTTTATTTTAAAAACTCATACATTTTTTAAAATAAAAGTTTTCATAAATTCGAAATATTATTTAAGGAATATTTCATAAACTCATACATTGTATTTAGGTATTATCACTTACGATGTAATAACCCATTAAAATTTCAAAAAAAATCACAAGTTTAAAAAATTTACATTTCTTAAAAAGTTAATTTTTTTTACTACAAAGTGTCTTATAAACTATTTCAAAATAAATGTTGCCAAAAATAACAATCAAAGTTCAAACGTACCTTATAGTGATCTAAAATAACTTCACGATGATGAAGAAATTGTCCCGATACTGGGGAATGTTTTTTAGTAAAAATATAATAAACAAAACTTAATTATTAAGAAACAATGAACATTATTTATTAGTTTTCATAAATTGAAAAAATATATTATGAATATATGTAATTCAATTAATACAAAATATATAGTTTAAATGACCTCGACGTCAATTTGTATCAGTATATTGTTTTAATTTTCGTCACTTGATTTACTAAAAAATTAGACCAAGTATATGAATGTTGATCATTATTTTTTGTAACATTTATTTTTAATAGTTTATATGACACTTAATAGTAAAACTTTTATTTTTTTTGAGAATTGTAAAATTTTAGACTTGTAATTTGTTTGATATTTTGATGAGTTATCACATACCATACCCTAAGTGTTAAAACCTAAATACAAAGAAAATACTTGGTATTTTATTTGCACTTAATTTTTATTGCAATACCCCTAAAAAAATATTTAGGATTTTCTAAAAAAAAATTTAAAAAAAAATAATAATAATTTTAAGACCGCCTGCGTTTTTACACACGGTTTTCCATAAACCCGCCTGCGTTTTTACAAACGGTTTTCCCTAAACCCGCCTGCGTTTTTACACACGGTTTTCCCAAAAACCGCCTGCGTTTTTACACACGGTTTTACCAAAACCCGCCTGCGTTTTTACAAACGGTTTTCCCTAAAACCGCCTGCGTTTTTACACACGGTTTTCCCAAAAACCGCCTGCGTGTTTACAAGCGACTTTTCCCAGTATGTTTTTCGGTGCTATTTTCTCAATTTCGGACTATGTTTTTCGCATTTTATCAGTTTAAACATGTATTTTTACCCAAAAAAATTTACTAACAACAAAAAACACAATATAATAATTATTATTATTTATCTCAAAATCAACGTCTTCTAAATAGCCACAATCGTCGGAGTCCATTTTGCCGGAATCTTGTCGGAATTTTTTTTTGCCTCCAAACTTTTTGAAATTGATATTTTGTGGTGGATCTAATCCAATAAGTTCGAAAAACCAAAATTTTGGCCGGTTTCCGGTGAAAGGTGGTCCGGTTGGTGTTCCGGCAGCGGCGGCGGCAGAAGAATTTTTTTTTGGAGAGAAGTTAGAGAAATCTAAGAGGGAGAGAAATAGGAGAGAGAAAAATAAAAATTTATGGGGAGTGGGGGGTGTTAAAAAGGCAAGGAGGGGGTGTCTTTTTTACTTGACCCTTAAAAAAAACTACCTTCATGAAAGTATCTATATCTGGATCAAGAAGAATTCCGGCTGCTTTCTCCCTACGGGCGAGCTCAATCATGATATCTACAAGGTAGAAACATTTTTTTTTTTTTTTAAAAAAAAAAAAAACTAGACCATTTATAAGTATGATCCAGTTTATTACAATTATTTATTATAAGACCTCACCAGAGGAGGAGTAGTAGAAGCCCGTTGAGCGGGTGCCCCGTGTGGGGAGTAGTAGAAGCCCTTTTTTGAGCGGGTGTCGTAGAAGCCCGTTGAGCGGGTGCCCCGTGAGGGGAGTAGTAGATGTCCCGTTGAGCGGGTGTCGCAGAAGTCCCGTTGAGCGGGTGCCCCGTGAGGGGAGTATAAGACCCACACAAGGGAACCCAAAGAAATGACAATTAAATCATTCCCCTTGTGTGAAGTGGGTATCGAACCTGGACCTCTCGGTCACAGGCAGTGAATGTTACCCACTTGACTACCATGCCTTCGATTACAAGGTAGAAACATGTTAATTAGCAGTTATTTGTATTAAACATTATAGTCATACTTAATTTTGTTGTCTGAAAAGGTTTTACCTGCTCTGCTGCCTACACCATGACAGCAAGATGAAAAATCGAGCGTTTCCCTAACAGTCATTTCTGGTATATGCAGATTTTGTTGGCTTATATAAGCAGAAGTTTTCTGAGGCACACACTCTTGCAATTTATATCCGTTGTAAGAAATTTCGCCATAAACCTAAGAAAATGGGGTGAAAATCCTTTGTCCCCGTCCGTGTATGTCTCCGTGTCCCAAACCAATCAGAATTTACTATATAAATATTTGTTTCAATTATATATGCACATGGTAAATTGTGATTGGTTGGGGACACGGGGATATACACGAACGGGGACAGAGGATTTTTTGCCAAGAAAATATACGCGGAGTCAAGAAGCCATATTCCTATTTATTTGCTAGTTACCTTATATTAATGTGACCAATATAAATCTAGAAATTAAAAAATATCTAGACAAAATACAAATTAGAATATCAACCTTGAGAGATTTTTCAAGATTTCCTGAAAGAGCCTTCAATAGCGAGGTTTTCCCGCATCCTGGAGGGCCTAGTAGTAGAGTCATTCTGCATTCGAAAGAGAGAACAAGTCATCGATGATTAAAAATTTCTCGAAATGATTAATTGAGAAAATATCTCTCCTAAACTAATCAATTATGGTCCCGAAATATGTTCTTGTAACATCAAAAGGGGAAGGTCTGAGACCGGCCCCATACCCCTCTCACATAAATTGAGGTAGGACTCACCTGCATGGTAGGTCTCGCCTCAATTTATGTAAGAGGTGTTTCATTGGGACCGGCCCATGAAGGGAATTTCCCATCAAAAGGGCCGAAAGGGATATAGTTTTTATTTTATTTTTTTTACCTCCGAGGCTTGATCACGCCACTAACGCCATTAATGATGTTGATCTTGGACAATTGTGACTTAAAACCTGGCAGCCACACTAAATCCTTTTAAAGAAATTAATATAAGTCAGCACGTGGATTACAACATTATTAGTCAGCTCGTAAAAGCTTAAGAATAATGCAGATACTAATTAATTACCAAAATCAATTTTTTAAAAAAATTCCAAAGAGTCGGTAGGGGCTTTTCATGAACAACTTCACATTCTGCTTCTACTCGTAGATTATCGTATTTGACTTCCACCTTAGGTAATTCTAGGCCAACTCTATTACAAGAATCATTTGATCATATATACAAACCATAGTACTAATTAAAAAAAATATAGATATATTTTGACATACTTTATACGAAAGAACAAATTGATATTGTTTTGTCTTAATCTTTATAGAGGAAAATCTTACTTGTCTATTCTTTTTCTGATCTTTTGCAACAAATGAAGATTGTCATGCTCAACTTGTTTAATGATTTTCCCGATGAACATCTGTCTTTGTGATGCGCTAAACATTGTAACATCAACCACGCGTTTTCCTTCATTTCTGATGTTTTCATCATCGTACAAAGGCAACCTTAGCCTCTCAAAAGTTGGAATTTTTTCAAGATTACTATCATCACTCCTATAAATATCGTCTCTTTCGGCTAACTGATCAGCCATTTCTTACCTTATTTTCCTTGTTCAAATCTTCATATTATCTATATAACAGAAACAGGAAGCAGCAGCATCAATTAATGTCAACTTCTTTGAGTTGAATGATGAAGAATGATGAGCTATGATAGGACATCATTAGTTAGATATATTAAATCATGAAATTGAGGTGCAAAATATTTGTATGTTATTGTCAATTATGTTAGTTAGAGATTCATTTTAATTAATAAACTATCAGCTTTTATATAGAAATGCTAAACATATCCGCAAGGGTAGCCCGGTTGGTTCGAGGGTGGTAGATTGTGTATAAGGGCGCAGGTTCGAATCTTAACAGCCGCAGTGTGGAAGTTTCAACCCTCCAATGTGGGGGTGGCTTCTTGCGGTGGGCTAAGACAAGACCTCCCACCAATCGAACCGCTGGGTCACCTTGATTTACATCCTCCGCAATGTCTGTCGGATCGGGTGGTGGGGGCCCTGAAGGCGTGAGTATCGCCTTTTTGTGTACAATAAAAATGCTAAACATGTTATCACGCATAATATTACTTAAAGTTTACTAAAATATCATATTTTAAGAGCACGAATATCTTGAAATCATATAATAAGATCATACGAATCATTTATACGGTAACAATCTACAAATGTTCGTTCAGGACGCATCAAAGTCTCGTGAAAAGGAAAAAAATGTAAAATGTTTCTCTGTAAAAGCAATTGAATTGAATTAGGCCTCTTTCTCCAACTCCAAGTAGTAAAGTTAAGAATTCAGGCACCCACCCCATGGTAGTACCTAATCGCCGTTGCAAGTGCGAGATTTAACCTCGTCCGTCGAATTAAAATTTTGACGATTAAGATTGATTTAAAACGGACATCTGTAATAATTTTACAACACATGTCGTATTTTTTAAGGACACCTGTCATGTTTTTTGTGTATAAGACCACATGTCCTTAAGCGTTCCGGAAGTACTGAACTTTAGTTGTTCCGTATCGGATACAGACTGCCTATTTGCAGGGTAAATAGTGTGGAACAATCCATTGGGCTTGTCCACGTCCCTCACACAAAAATACGCTATCGATCCACTTATAGTAGCTAGTTACACTTCTGCCAGTATAACCGGGATATATTTTTGTGGGAAAATTATGATATGTTGGTACATATGAACGTTATGGTCTAAAAATACCCACATCATTGTTAAATTGTTTCTCTCGTCATTTTTTTAACAATGTGAACAGTTCTATAATACAAAGTCCATTAGATCAGGCATATGTCAGAACTATACATTTGCGTGTGAGATCGGTCCGATTGACCGGTTCCACCTATTTTTCCCTATTCTTGGGACCAATCCCACCTACTCAGTGGCGGATCCAAGGGGTGGTCCAAGTATGCCCAGGACCACCCCAAGATCAAAGAAACAAGTTTAATTTTCACCCTAAATTGTTGAGGGACCATCTTAAATTTCAATCCTAAATTGTCTAATATGCAACGAAATTTGTAGGTTTTCCTCCCTAAATTGTTGAGGGATCACCCTAAATTTCAATCCTGGATCCACCCCTGCACCTACTATTTCTATTTTTCCCTAATCACATGGGACATAGAGAGATAGTTGACTATTAAGGTTAAAGAAAGGGTTTTCGATAACAGGGTGGACAACGTGGTTGATGCAACTTGGAGAAGGTCGAATAGATTGACCAGACCGAGGTTTTTTTGTTTGTTCATGTTTTATCGCTCAGCAGAAACTGAAATTTTGTTTTTAAAAGACCTGAGAATTCATTACGGGAAATGATTGATGGTTAAGTAAAATTGACTAAAATTAATTATAAATTAAATTAAATATTATTCATCTTTTTGTTGACATAAAAAATTTAACAAGTTATTTACAATTTTGTAACAGGCAAAGATTTCATGTTTGAATTGTAAAAGAACATCATGGAGTTCATATGATCTGGGATTATGGAAGGAATGGGCTGACATTTTCTTCCTTTCACCCGGAATGTGGGGTGGACCGGTCCATTGGTCCTGATTCAACTCCTTCTCACAATAGTATTTGGCGGGCCCCCGATTTACATAAAGAGTCTGATTAGGTAAGTAAAGTGCGGGACGGGGATCAATAAACCGGTCCATCCCCATTTTTCCGCTTATCAAGGTATCAAACATTTCTATAGTTTGTAGAAGAACCAAAATAATTTTGAGGATTCATTAATACTTACAATTACAATAACATTTTTAATAGATACAATTAAAAATGTTCATCGTTTTAGGAATTTTAACTTCCCTAATGAATAAATAAATATACAAGCAAAAACAATAGGGTACAAAATCAACATTCCAGCTACAAGAGGTAATCTATCACGACTAAATCCAAAATAATCATTCAAAAATCCTGTCACTGTATTTCTTTCTCCAAACACCTCAATTTCCCTGTGAATATCTCCATATTGTGAAGTTAGCAAAGCATTTAAACTCCAAGATGTTGGTGTTAGATAGTGTAACCAAATCCACCAATCCGGGATACGCTGCAAAACAATACGATACAAAAATTTATAAGCCGCGACATAAATTATAACCTCCGTAATAAGATAAAGTATTTAAAGACGGTAGAAATATATCATTTAAACAAAATTTAGAGTTACTGACTAAAATTGTTTAACTTATAAGCAGGGTAATGCTTACCGGTCGAGGAATAAGAAAGCCGGCCAAAAGATTGAAGATTGTGTAAAAAGATGATTGCAAGATTGCAGCTACTGAGAAGCTCGGTGTTATGGCGATGAGCATCATTCCGAGGTAATTGAAGTACAATATCGTACAGAACATCGAGTAAATGTACCAAAAGAACTTGTAAGCCGTCCAATAATACCCTATCATCGGATATGTGATTATTGAAAATGCAATAGTTAGGATGAAGATGTATGGAATCTCTATTATGACCTGCAAAGCGAATGACAAAATTAATAGGTAAGTATAATTATAGAGCCAATCATGATATTTAACTATGCAGTTTTATTTTTATTTTTTATTTTTTATTTTTTTGTCGAGTTGTATACCTGGGCAAGAGGATAAGCCCAATGAGCATACATTCCTGCAAATCTTTCTCTGTAAAAGACTATTCGTTCTGTCGTGACATACGGTAAAACTGATGAGGCGGTATTGATACCACAGAAGAGTACGGCGCAAAACATCGACCCGAGTATACTGAATAAGCTCTGCTGATTATTTCTGTCAAATGAATAAAAAAGTATCAGTCTCGTACTTCTGAAGTTCTCGAGTTGTAATAAAGTATCAATCTGAAAAATAAAATAAAAAAATTCACACGATTGATTCGGTAGAAGAATATACATTTGCTTCCCTTGGTTCCAGTATAGTGCTCCCAAAATCAGAGCCGAAATGAACATAAACGTCAAACGCATCAAATTGTACGAAGGACTTCTCCAGTAAGACAAATATTGTTTCCAGAGGCAAGCTTTGAACTGTCCCCAACTGTTTTGGGGAAAGCGCGATGGAAAATGTAGATCTTTAGAACCAGGAGGTGGAGAACTAAGTTGCTTTGCTAGATCTTTGTTGTACCTAGAACCAAAATAATATTTAAAAAAATTGTCGATTTTTTCTTGACTAATATGAAACGTATATAGTTTTGGTCTGTTGGACTTACTGGTGCAAAGCAGAATGCTTGTAAATCTCGGCAAAATCTACACCAAGAACAACTTCTGAGGATGTTGAACTAACTTCCAACATCCATGTTGCGGGATTATAGTTATTTTTAATTTTTGGCACTCCGGGGATGGCCTGTTAGAAAATTCATGTAAGTTGACAGAGACAAACCGATAATGGCTTAAGAACCATACGCCACTTATAATTAAAAAAAAATGTAAAGGGTTTTCAAAAGCATATTCAAATGTATGGAAAGCTAACCTCAAAGTATTCGATAATTTGACTGGAGTGTTGACCTAACGGACCACAGTAGATCGTTCGCCCACCAAATTTCATAATAACTACCTGTATTATGTTCAATGAGAAATTAGGTTCCGTTATTGATTAAATTGATCACAAGAACTTGTGTTTTTGAGAAACTAGATTCAACCATTGTTCCTATGTTGCTACTTACCTCATCAAATGCTTCAAATATGTCAATACTCGGTTGGTGAATAGTGCAAACAATCGTTCTCCCTGTATTTGCCACATTCTTAACGGCTCGCATGACAATGGCAGCTGCCCTTGCATCTAATCCGGTTGTAGGTTCGTCCAAGAAAATTATTGACGGGTTTGCAACTAGCTCCACAGCAATAGTTAATCGTTTCCGTTGTTCAGTTGACAAACCACTGACGCCCGGAATGCCTACCAACGAATCTTTGATTACATCAAGCTCAATGGTCTCGAGTACTTCTTTAACAAAATCCTACAAAGATAACAAAAAAATTAAATGAGATTATTAATAAGAAACGCGGAATCATACACAATGACCGACTTTTTGCATAGTTGGCAACTTACGGATTTGGTTTTTGCATCAATCTCGGGATCAAGGCGTAACCATGCAGAAAACATTACTGATTCTTCGACAGTAATTTGAGGAGAATGTATGTCTGTTTGCTCACAGTAACCAGAAATCCGAGAAAATGTTTTTTGAACTTTAGGGAATCCTCCAACTTTTATTTCTCCTTCTACCGTGCCACTAGTTTTTCTACCAGCAAGTACATCAAGAAGAGTTGTTTTTCCAGCTCCACTGACACCCATAAGTGCTGTAAGGATACCCGGCCTAAATGTACCCGTAATATCACTAAGAAGTTGGAGCTTATTTTCTGTGAAACCACGCTCCTTCATTGCCTAAAAAGTAAAAGAAAATGAGTAAATTTCATATAATTTAGCGCAATTGAGCAGGACGTCGTAGTAGTATCCAAAATTATATGAGATTGGTTATCATTACCAGAGGAGTTTCAACATAGTACTTCAGACTTTGAAATGTTAAGGTTAATGGTTCAAACGGCAAAACCATTTTTCCTGCAAAAGGAGATGAGAACTTCTCTTCAGTACAAAGGTTTCAGTCTAAAGGGTAATTAATATAATTGCAAGAAATTTGAAAGAAAAAAATTAACCTGTACGGGGTTGCGTAACAGTGTCAAGGGAGGAATCTTTTGAATTTTCCTCTTCATCTGCTATATTCCCAGAGTTGTCGCTCGTTTGTGTTTGGGAGAGCTTCTCGTTAGAAATAATTGCACGAGAACCAACAGCTGGAACCATCAGAACGAATAACGAGTTAATTATTGAGTTATACATCATTTATAGCTTAACTTGAAAAGAATGATGAACTTACGATTTAAGAAACTTAAGGCCAAGATGAATCCGATATTGAAAAGCAGTGTAAACCCAAATAGAGCACCAACTGAAATCCAGAAAAAGTATCCATCGAAGTTTAACCCGCGAGCCTCGAGCGTTTCTTGTCCAATTGAGATGTTTGTTGAACTCAACTACACACAACGGTGAATGGCAACAATCAAGAAAGAGTAGAACCAGATGCAAGTGCAAATGAACGTAATATGCTTCGGCTATTTGGAGAAACTGTAAATATGCGAAGAGATCATGGTTACCGTTTGCCATCGTGGAGCGCGGAATTCATTTATAGAGAGACCAATCTGACCATAGGTTAGTGGAGTAACCCAAAATCCCCACTTCAACCAATTTGGCATAGAGTCTGCAATGCAATGAAACAACCTTTAGGTCCGTCTCTTTAATTCTGAACCTTAGCACCATAAATAGAGGGAACGAAAAGATTTGAGAAAGCTGACCTCTTGGGATTATAAATCCACAGAATAAGAAGTTGAGCAATAGCGATAGTATTCCAGCTACTGATGACACAACCAGAGTACGGGAGACAGAGGCCAAGAAGCGGAACATGGATATTGATGTCAAGTGAATAGCAAATAACATAAGGAAATGCCGAAAGAATCTGAGGAATACAATATATTGTTAGAAATCTCCCAATTTTCCTAAGTGTTTATCATGGTACTATGTCCAGATGTCCTAAGAAACTTGAAAGCAAAAAATCACAGATTTTGATTACCTCCCCGCCTCAGGACTGTAGCCGACAACATAATATGTTAAACATGTCCAAATTCCAGATGCTAACAATGACAGAGGGATTTTTAGAATAGCGGAAGGAATTGCGTAGGCCCATGCTGGATAGAAATACAAATCTCTATGCTTGTAGAAAACTGCAAGCCTTGCAACTGTCAAAGAAACCTCAGGGAATCCATCAACAAGAATCATGACAAGAGCATAGTAGAGAGCTCCAATGTAAAAATTCGCACCAACGAGATCAATGCTCATCCTCGTTCTCAAAAACACGGTCATAGCAATGGATGCAACGATGCAAAGCTGCAATGAGAAAATTTTACCAATAAATCTAACAAACTTTTTAAAGAATAAGAACACGGAAAAAAAACGATATATGGACAAAAAGTAGGAAGTTTGTTGCTAACCTGAATAGATTTAAAGAGATAAACAAATGAATTTCTTTTCATGAGAAGATATTCTCTTGAAAGACAATTTTTGAAGAGTTGCCATTTAGGAAGTGAATATGCAGTAAGAGCTATTGCATCCTTGTGGCTCTTGGACTTTAACAGTGCCGTAGAGATGTGTTCGCTAGGCTTCATTCCGTGAGCAGATTCATTAAACTTCTTTGATAATGTATCGACGGAAATGTAAGTGTAAGTTTCTTTGTGTCCGCTCCAATACTGTGCTTGATCTTTTCTTGAGATAACCTGCCAAGGGGTAAAAAAAATTTAGCTCTAGAACTAGAAGGGAAATATTGATTAATACAATCATAAACCGGGGATGTTCTTACCTCCTGGAGAAAGTCAGCTATGCCCTTCCTTTCAGGGCACTTGAACCCAAAACTCCCAAAAAAATCTAGAATATTTGTTCGAGGTCCATGATATACAATCTTTCCTTCAGCCATCAAGATGATATCATCAAAAAGATCAAATGTCTCCGGCGCAGGCTGAAGAAGTGAAATAACTACAGTGGAATCTGTGATATGCGCTAGCTGCTGAAGGCAAGCAATAATCTGATACGTGGTTGAGCTATCCAAACCATTTGATATTTCATCCATGAATAGCGCTTTTGTAGGGCCAACGATCATTTCCCCTGCATCATAACCACAAAATTAGTCTTAAATGTATTGTTTACGCTGTTCTTGAGCAGAATTCTGATAGTTGATGAGTTGCTAAGTTTAAATGATATAATTTTAGTTTAGCAATGCTAAGAGTTGGAGCAAAATTCTATTAGCACCCGGGAAACAAAATCACCTGTTGTCAATCTTTTCTTTTGACCGCCAGAGATACCTCTTCTCATGACATCTCCAACAATTGTTTCAGCACAACCATCAAGTCCAAGTATCTGAACAAAGCAACAATGATCTAATGGTCAATATAAAGAAAGGGATTTTCGAGAGAATTTCTCGAGAGAGTTAATAAAGTTGGCGACAGAACATGTGTTAGTGGAGTTTAAGTCATTTAAATTAAGAAAAATGTACGGAAATTCAATTACAATTACTATCATGATCCAATTAGTAAGATTTTTCAAACAAGCTAAAGAAAGATATTCTACAGAGGAACATACCTTAAGAATGTAGTCTGTCTGAAGTGTTGACCTTTGTCCTTCAATAGAAATTGCCTGCAAAAGAAGCAAAGAGTTAGGATATTGCAGAAACTAAAAAAGACGTCTTAAATGAAAAAACATAAATAAAGCATTATTTACAATGCCTCTGATCCCTAAAGGAAGAACGTGTGGATTATAAGAAAAAGTAAAGAAAATAATGTAGATTTTTGTGTCGTAAGTGTGCTATTTATGGAAAATAGACAGAATCTTAAGTTACCTTCATGTAAGTATCTATGTCGGGATCCGGAAGAATTCCTGCCTCTTTCTCCCTACGGCTTAGCTCGGACATAATCTCTATAAAATGAGGAAAGTCATAATCTATAATGGGATCATAACATCAAACTCGAATGATCTTTATCTCTTAGGAAATGCATACCTGCTCTGCTTCCAACGCCTTGACACCGAGAAGAGAAATCAAGTGTTTCCCTAACAGTCATTTCAGGGATATGCAGGTCATTTTGGCTTATATAAGCAGATGTTTTCTGAGGTATAAACTCTGTTAATTTGTATCCGTTATACGTTATCTCCCCTGTAACCTGTCACGATAACGAATTCGTAAAGTAAATACCACGAATAGATTTTATAGAGCCACTATGATTCACTTCTACATTTCTGACAAGGAAAGTAAAACTGCAGTCACTTAAATGACTATTTCTAGTCTTAGTAACACATTTTCTCTTCGCCTTCTATACGGTTATCAGAGCATATCTGATTAGTTAATAAGTTCTGGCATTATACAAAACCTGCTAAATGAGCAATCAAAATATACTTAGTTGCCGATCATTTTGATCTTCCTTTTTCTAGGCTTTTAGTTTTCTTCCTTGGATATTAACATGAAGACTAATTATCAAAGTAGGAACAACTTGTATCTTTATCCTTCATGGTATTTATATTTTTGTCTAGCTGAAGTAAAGAGAATCTGAGACCTTTAGAGATTTGTTAAGATTTCCAGAAAGCGCCTTCAAGAAAGAGGTTTTCCCACATCCTGGAGGCCCTAGAAGTAGAGTCATTCTGCATTAAGTAGATATAAGGTAAGTAATGAATCATTTGATAGAAATGCATTTGGATTCACTTAAAATCCAAAAAAAATTGGTTCGGTCCCACATTCACTCACACAAACAATCGTTTTTTTTTTACCGTTCTAAAGACAAAAAAATTGAAAGGGATTGATTGATAAGTAAATGAGCAATCTGCATCAAAGTGATAAATTGTTCCAAGAAAGACAAAACAAGGGTCCTGAAATATGAACTTATTAGGACAGCAATTTTTGGACAATTCAGACAAGTTGTTCCTTGTTACCTTCCAGGTTCCAGGGTACCACTAACCCCATCAAGCATGCTGATCTTTTTCACTCGTGACTTCAAACCGGGAACGCGCGCAAGGTCCTGTCAGGCAAATAGTATACTCCATTATTACAAAAACAAAAGCAATTTGATAATAAACAATGATAAAGAAAGGAATTAACAGACTTCATTCCAGAATATCTGAATAAAACGACCGCAAACATTGGTGAAAAAGGCTTCTTTAGGTAGATTAATCCTAGCTAACGACGAATATGCAAGAATCAAGAATGTATACATTAGAATACTTCAAATTAGGCCTAAATTTTCTTTCATATGCACCTTCTATTAACTGAGAAATTGGACAAATAAATATTTTATAGAAAGAAAAAATAAAATCAAATGGACACAGGAAAGAAAAAAGTTAGTAAAATCATAATAGTATTTGGAAGTACTTACCAAAAGCATACTTTTGAAAGAATTCCATACAGTTGGGAGAGGCTTCCCATCAACAACTTTACACTCTGTTTCTACCCTTAAATTACTGTATCTTACTTCCACCTTTGGCAATTCTATCCCAACTCTGCACCCAAAATTAAATTAATTTTTTTTTAAAAAAAAAACCCCATTAAGAAAAATAAGGATAAACAACTAACTAGCAATTTTAATAAACACTGGCGCAATTGGCTCAACACTCTTGACCGACGACCATACATTTCAAGTTCAACGCCCTCTTAATAATTTAAAAGACCCATTAACTAGCAATCATTGTGAACCCCCCAGGAAAAAAAATATCATTTTTGCAGTTTATTCATTAGTTTAAAGGCCTATTTAAGACATCTGTCTAAATTCTATCATCTGGGTTCATCTGAATTGGGTAGCTAATTTTATGACCCATTTTGGATGTTTCTTTTTTTTTTTTTTTTTTTTTTGAAGCCCGATTGGGCGGTTGTCCCATATAGGGGGAGAGAGAACTGTCTCAGACGAGGAGGAGATAGCCCTATAAAGGGAGATTAAAGTTTGTCGCACGCAGGTGGAGAGTATCGAACGCACGACATTAAGGTCGTGGGCAAGTGCCTGCCCCATTGGGCTAGGACACCATTTTGGATGTTTCAATTCAAAGAATATACAATACTCCCTCTATTCTTTAATATAACTCGTTTAAGACATTAACGAAAATTAAGGAATAAATAAAGTAATTTACTATTTTAGTCAGAATATCAATATTACTCCCTTAAAGTTAAACACAAGACTTGTATACTTCTAATTCTATTTAACATAGAGTAATATCCATATTTTGATTAATAAAATATCTTACATGTTTTAAACGACTTATATTAATGTGAAAAGAGAAAATTGAGACAACTAAAATGGGAGAGAAATTTTATCTTGGTAGGTGACTAAGTTTAAAAGTTACATTCAAGCCAATAAATACAGTACACGTACGAAAGAGAATTGACTTTTTAGCAATTCTCTTTCCTATGTATACTGCATTAATTAGCTTGGATGTAATTTTTAAATTTAGTCACCTGCTAAGCTAAAACTGCTCAAAATGGGACGGGCATATATGGAAGAAAACTTACTTGTCCATTCTTTTTCTGATCTTCTGCAACAAATGAAGATTATCATGCTCAATATCCTTAATCAGCTTCTCAATAAACATACGTCTCTCCGAAGACCTAAGTTTAGTGACATCAGCAACCCTTTTCCTCTTCCCATCTTCTTCATTATTATCATCAACTAAAACTGATCTTAGCCTATCATGAGTAGGCAATCTTTCAATAGCAGCCCATTGTAAAGCACTTTCTTCATCATCATTAATAATTCCTCTGAAGCTTGAAGTTGAATTACTTCTGTAATTACTTGATGAGAAACTACGTTGTATTGATGTTCTTAAGCTTCTTCCTATCTCTGATAACTCCATTCTTAATGATTCTATATCTTCTCTTTCTATTAGTTGAGCCATTTTTTTTTTCTTTCTTCCTTCTTTCAGCTCTGTTTTTTGGTTGATTTTAAAACAGAGAGAAGAAATGTTCAAGGTATTTATATGAGTTGTGGGAATTTATTGAGATATTATTTAATTGGTCCTTTAATTGAATAAAGCTGGTCTTGATATGAACATGGTATGTCATCCCCAATAATGACAAGTCAAAGGAAAAAAAAATAATCATTTACGTGTATTCGAATTTGTAATTTTTACATGTTTACATTTTTACAATTAGTGATTATAGTTCAACTCATGGGCGAAGACAGGGGCGGGAGGGTACCGGCGCCGCCAAGATTTTTAAAAATATTACTATTTATCGAATGTACCTCTCCAGCCGGATAAGTCAGATTAACTATATGAATACCAGTCACTAAAAGGAAATTGTAATTTGCAAGCCGCCACTACTGGTAAGTGTTAGGTTTTGAAGTTTTAAGTACTGAACACACAGACGCACGTTTTTGGCGATCCAATTTTTTTTTGGCTTTTTTGTGTTCTTGGGTCATTCACGTAAAATTATAATTAGTAATGCGTCCCTTAGTATAAATAGTCAACTTATATAACCTTAACTCTTTTGTATCTTGATATAGAGAAATATCCTTGCTTGGAAATTCTCTCTGACTTAGTCAAATCTTTAACAAATTCGGTTAATAATTATGTGTGTCTTTCATTATCGTTTTTCATATCCTTTCTCTCCCATTATTTTAGTTTATTTCCTCAGAAAAAAGACTTCTATGTTGGAGTTCAATTTCCTTTCGAGAAAA
The DNA here is from genome assembly GCA_026122235.1 of Vinca minor. NCBI lineage: Eukaryota > Viridiplantae > Streptophyta > Magnoliopsida > Gentianales > Apocynaceae > Vinca > Vinca minor. Next base: position 4,403,467 of record JAOCZM010000201.1, on the reverse strand, counting down.
AGGGTAATTTGTTATATATGTATGTGAATTTCTTTCAGGTTAGTAGGGTGTATTTGGATTGCCTTTTGGATTAGAAGTTTCTATTTCGAAAATTAAAAAGAATGAATTGTTTGTAAGATTAAATGTAGAGCTCGAAGTGAAAATTTATATTAATTTTTGTAATAAAAAAAAGTGGTGAACAAATTATTTGGCTTTATTTTTGTAGAATTAACTTAAGTAACATCATTAACAAATTACCACAGCATGACAGACTAAAAAGCCCATTGACAAGATAAGCAATGCCTTCCTTCTATCCATAAAAGGGACGGACCTTCTGGGTACCTGTGAGACATGGAGGCCTGCGAGACCTACCATGCAGGTGGGTCCTGTTTAAATTTATATGAGAGGAGTGTGGAGCCGTACCCACAAGAATCGCCCCATGCCAGACTTTCCCCCATAAAAGTACCACCATTTTATACTCTCTAGTCTCTATGCTTGAAGTGATACAAGAGGTTAGGAATTTATTTGTGGAGTTTATTGATAATAATTCTTTATCTTTTTGTGATATGTACCATTTTCTGATATACTCTTTTTTTTTTTTTTTTTTTTTTTGCTAAGTCTGATATACTCTTTGCATGTACTGCTAATTTGAAGCAATAACATTTCCACCTTTGGATTACAAGAAAGAAAGAATAAGAAGAAAAATAACTCTATTTTTTTATTATTCTTTTTGAAGGAATGGGGAATTTTACATGCACTCAACACGATACAGGTATTGAACCTACGGTATAAATATCTATTTTTTTTATTAATTTTAAATAAGATGGAGACGTTTAGTTTTAATATTCATCACAATTTGAAGACCTTTTGTGTACATATGTCGTTACAAGGTGAGAGTATTAAAGTTACACACGCAAGATTATAGTTAAATTAATTAGAAACCTTAAACCACATATCACGGATCACATGGATTCACTATTTTTTTTATGAATAAATGATTAATTATTAATAATAAAATAGCCGGGGTCATTACAACCTGAAACGTCCCAAACTCTTTCTCCAATACAACAAAAGAGAGGAGTTGAAGAGGAGTTGAGAATGTAAGAAAATCAAACAAGACAGAAAATAAAAATTACATAAGGTAACAGATAATAACTCACACCCCAAATAATCTAGGTGAGAAGCAACTAAAACTACTACTTACCAGTAGGAAAAGAGGAAGAAGAATACATAAACCGTTATTCAAAATAAATAAATAATAGACCATATGGTCCATATCAAAGATAAGAAGATAAAGGAAAAAATATAGGCGCTTGAGTGAGTAGTAGCAACTTGTTAATTTACGGCAGGAAAAAAATATAAATCCCTTTAATGAGATTAGTATCTTATTTCTATCATGAATAATTGATATCATGTTAAGGAGTTCTTGATCAAATCTTAATATTAAATAAAATTCAGATTCTGCAGAAGTTCACATGCCAAGTCTTGATCCACTACCTCAACAAGAAGGGGGGAAAATTATGTTCCAAGTTCAAGTTTTATAAGTCTTATTAATAAATAATTGTCACATATTTTATAATTTATTTAATAAAAATAAAATTGACATATAATAATTTCTTGTTAACGTGACAAACTGCTGACCACTGATGAAGTCTGGGGATATTTAAAAACACAAATAAAGCAAATATAAAAGTAGTATAACAATTATAATACTCTCCTAAAGAATAGTTGACTCGTCTGGTTCCAACAACACGGCGGAAGTGGCTCCATCATACCGTGTTATGTCAATTTCGTTGTTGCTCCGGTGCGGGAAGAGGTTAAATTTTACACGTACGAGACTTATATTTGTTTATCAAATTAAAATTTTAACGGTTATGATTTATTTAAATTGGATATATATCCTGATTTTACGACACTTGTCTTACTTTTAAAAAACACATACTTTTTGTTTTTAGCCTCACTAGAGGAGGAGGACCGCCCTACGAAGGGAGTATTTATTTGCCCCATGTAGGGAAGAGGTGTCGAACCCTCGACCTCACGGTCGTTGGCAGACAATAGCCCCACTGAACTATGGACCTCTTGAAAGAAAAAAAAACACATATACTAAAGCGTTCTTTACATGCGAATTTTTACTGTTCCGCATAATATCTGGACCGCTCTTTCTTTCCCCCACCCTTTTGGATTTTGTGTTCCGCTCCACTCGTGTTGAATATTTGTTGTTCATTATTATATTAAAATTTGTAGATCGTCAGATCAAAATATGTTAATAAGTGAAATTATCTATTTTTCTAATAATTAAAAAAAATCTCAAAAATGATGTGAATAAGTGATTTTTAGCCGTCAAATCTTTGATTTACCTTAATGAATATTCACACAATCCTGAAAAAAATTCGTTCAGTATCAAAAAGTTCGACACGAAATAAGGACAATTATTAAGTTCCGACCTCTTCCCGGTGGGCTTACCGTACTAGAAATGACCGCTGGAGTTTTCACACCGACTTTTCTTGCAAACTGTACAAGATTGACTCAAAGACGGCAAATTAAGGTACGGACAAGGCAAATCTACAGTAATTTGAGTATTAAATTATTTAATCATCTACCTTCTCCATTAACCTTAATCTCGATGATCATTTTTTATATTTCAGGATAGAATCTTCACGTGGAACATGCAGGAACGTCAGCTATGATCCGAGGATAAATGAAAATGCTAATTTCTAGATTAATTTCTCCCTTCGTTTCACGATAGTAAGGTTTTTGGTTTAGTATAATTTTCCAAAACAAAAAAAAAAAAAAAAACATAATTTAACATATTTACTGGCTAAGAATCTTCTATCTCATTCCATGTTTCTACTAATAAGAAATTGACATGTGTTAATTTTTTAATTAAAAAATATTAAAACTCGTAAATTTAAAATGAACACGTAACAAACATGTATTCGTGTGACAGATAATGGGACATTCAATACATTGCCTTGTCAACTAGTAGTACTTAATTACTTTCACATCCTCATCAATTTTTTAGATGTTTCAATCAAAGGCAACCATAATTGACTGTGGAATCAAAGAAAAAAATTAGTCTTGGATAAATAATTAAAAGGTTAAAGAATTCATTACTCTCCTCTCCTCAAATAATTATCACTTTTCTCTGCTATATACAACAAATTAAGAAATTCGTTGAACTTGCCATATTATATGAGTTAAAAACAAACCCAATACAATTTTTTAGAAGTTACTTAAAAGATGTGGTTAATTCTAAAGAAGTTACGAAGTTTGAGTACCCAAATTTGTTGAGAATCCCACATCGACTAGCTAGTGAGCAAGTTTGTTTTTTATAAGGATTGGGCAATCCTCCCCCTCTTGAGGTACCTTTTGGGGGTGAGAAGGTGTGTTGAGAATCTCATATCGACTAGCTAGTGAGCAAGTTTGTTCTTTATAAGGATTGGGCAATCCTCCCCCCTCTTGAGGTACCTTTTGGGGGATTGAGTTAGGCCAAAGTCCAATTTTATCATGGTATCAAAGTCAGCTAGTTAGATGTTGGGCCCCATTATGTTCACGCTCCAGATGTCCAGCCCTGGGCGTTAGGGGGTGTGTTGAGAATCACACATCGACTAGCTAGTGAGCAAGTTTGTAATTTATAATGATTGTGCAATCCTCCCTCTCTTGAGGTACATTTTGAGGGATTGAGTTAGGCCTAACTTCATTTTTAACATTGAACTTACATCTACAATTTGAAAATTGTAGGTGATTCATTAATTTCCTTTTAAATATAATGTTTCATTTGGTCAAAATCACCCTCCAATTATACTTCCATTATAACATTCCAACCCCTAAATGTCTTCTTTCTCAATCCAATCAAACCTAGCCGATGTTGAACCCAAGGGATTTTCATTATTTCAACATTTAACAATACTTTTTCCGTCCCATTTTAATTGTTCTAAATGTCAATGTTCTTTTGTTAATTTAGTTTTCTCTCTACAATCCCTAATACGTTTATTTATTTATTCCATATATGCTCTTATGTTTTTTTAGCTCTAACATAGGGGTGATAATTCTCTGTCTCCAATCTTGTCCCCGACCAATCAAAATTTAATATATAAATAATTTTTTCAATTATATATACACATGGTGAATTGTGATTGGTTGGAGACACACACTGAGACACACACGGGGACAGAGAATTTTTTGCCCTAAGATAGACTAAGGAAACGTGTGCAATTCGAATGCAACATTCTCAACTAATGTAAGAGTATTTGAAATAGTTTAAGTTCATTATTACATGAAATTTAATAGTTTCTTAATTCATACACTTTTTTTAATTGAGACAACTAAAATTGAAGGAAAGAAAGTATAGTATTTTTATTTCTAGTAAAAATATAATAATAACTTCAAGTAACAATGAGTATTATGTCAATGGAAAAAAAATACTCTTTCCATTTTATAATAGAGTCTTTTTAGATGCTTTATTTCTTCCCAATATATTTGTCATTTTCTAATTTTTAAGAATGATTTTTCTAAAGCTTTCTTATTAGAGAGAGAAAGAGAGAGAGGGGAAAGGAGTTGGTATTTTGAAATAAACTAACTTATTTAAGTGTATAAAAGTAAAAATATATCTCATCTCCTCCTCATATATATGCTAAACTACTGTGAATTACTTCTATTATAAAAAGTATGGAATACTATTGAGTAGTTTAATTGGTAAAAAACAATTTCTATTAAAATCTAGTACTTGCATTATCAAATGAAAAAAAAATCTTAGTTTAATTGAGTTAATTTCTGATCTCAAGCAAGGCTGCTAGTTATGTTCAGCACTTCTGGGACATGTTCTGATAAGTTGGATAAAATCTGACGGTGAGATTTTGAGATAGATATTTAAGCCACTGAAACCACCTCTTGCCCTTCCCACTGATTTCACATCCATTAAATTTCTCCACTATCTTCATAAATTTCTCCTCTATCTTTAAAATATTTTCCCAAAATTTCTCCTCTATCTCCAAAATTTTCGGATTCTTATATCTCCATTGTCAGATATTTTTCTAACCGATACATCTAACAACTGTAAAAGAAATATCACATCTAACCGCTGTAAGAAACATAACTAACAGTGGTAAGAAAAACACAACTAATACGGAGATATCTGAAAATGGAGAGAGGAGATTGAAAATGGAGATGGAGGGGGCCGAAAACTATGGAGATAGGGGAGAAATTTTGAAAAATATCTTCAAAGATAAATGAGAGAGAATAATGGAAGAATTAAAAGGGGTTTTTAAAAAATGGAGGATATATGAGAGAGAAAATGGAGGCATTAAAATGATTTTTTTTCAAAATTAGAGAAAAATGGGAGGTTTCAATGTTTTCAACTCTTAAATATCTCTCTTAACATTGGGTAGGTTAACATTTCAAATTTTCACATAAATTAAGAAATTCCTAAAAACAATAAGAATTAAAGTAAAAAGACTAATATATCCCCCATTAACTCTTTATTGGAAATTGAAATTGTGGTTAAAAGAAAAGTAAGAAGAGGGTAAAAATGGTAAATGTTCATTGAATGTTCATTGATAGTCCAAATGTTAACATTATTTTGGAAAAAATTTGAAGTCAAAATGTTAACATTATTTAGGAATGGAGGGAGTAATGTTTTGGAGATGCTGAACTTTACCCTGTTCAACACCCTACCATTTTGGATCTCAAGAGCTTGTTCATTATAAGGTCACGAATTCGAATCATGCAGAGACGGGTCATCGATCTACCAAAAAGAATGAAAAAATATCTCATTTCAAAACTATAAAGTTCCAATGAATTATCAGAAATAAATTGATTTTTCCGAGATATCAAATAATATAGAATATTGAACCGGTTAATATAATAATTACGATTCCAAGAACGAGGAAATTCATTTGGACAGAGTCCATAATATTAATAAATTGTAATATCGTTGATTTATCCTATAGAGAAATCTGATTTGGCAAATTTGACTTTAAAATGTTTGTATAAATTTCTCAAACATTAGTCTGTCAAATTTTATTGCCTTTGTCAACACGGTCGACTTGAATAATAGATTCTTTACATGTAATAAAAATGATTTAAACCTTGAATTGAATATGTCAACTAGTGTATCGTTAGGATCGTTGATTTTATCGACCATTTAAAAGAAACCGTACATTTCAAAGACGAACAAAACGAAGAGAAAAAGGTGAATAAATATTAAATTGATAAATCATTTTTTTACTATTCCGAATTTAACGGCTATCGGCAGATCTAAAGATTCAGGGCATCTGAGACAGGGGCGGATCTAGGGGGTGGTCCCTGTATGCCCGGGACCACCCCAAAAACAAATTTTTGTATTTTTTTTCCCTTAATTACTCATTCCCTTTTTTTTTCAGATCACCCTAAAAGCTCTTTGAGACTCACCCTAAATTTTATTCCTGGATCCGCCCCTAATCTGAGAACAACCCCTTCTTCTTATTACATACGATAAATGTGCAGCTGCTTCTCGAAAGCAACATCAACCTTCCTCTCACCGGTTTTGTTCAATCTCTATTTAGATGAGTTGGATCACTCCTTTGCTTTGACTCTCGCTTTCAAAAAATGAAATACGCGGGATACGATCGACCCTCTCATCAAAAGGTGATGCTGCTAATATGTCCGCAAGACACCTATCGAATTCCAACATTAATAATGAATGAATTATTCTAGGAAGAAAGACCTGGGAATTGCCTCTAAAGAGAAATGATATTTACACTCATATTTAGCTTCTTACTGTCTCTTTCCATTTAATTTTATTAAATGAAACGATTTAGATGCCCCAAACCTAGCTATTAAATGTTACTCAAATTTAGCATGTCAAAATGGCGAGTTGAAGGATATTAAAGTCGTTTCACTTATAAATTAAAAAAGAAAAGAGTGCAAGAAATTAAGATAAAGTGATCAAGTTTATTCACGATTCCTTTTTTACAAGTAAGTTGATAAACTCTAAAATATGTTCTCGGTTATTTCTTTTTTGTTGAAGTCTTTATCCATATAAAAATTGCCTTTTCTTAGACCATTGGTCTTAACTTTTAAGTTCTATTAGCTGGTAAGCTATGTGGTTACTTTATGTAATCAACCAATTATATGGTGTTCTTTTTAATACGTTAATAAAAAATAAGATGGACTATATATGATAATTTAATTATATATTAAATTTAAAATCTTATAAAAATGGAGAAATCTAAGGAAATGGAAAACTTAAATTATTAACATATGTTCGTGGGCAAGTATTAGAAAAATCTTATTAAATATAATTTTATGACTTGACTTCAAATTTTGGAAGCTGGAATTTTACTTCCTTTTTCGTCAAAAAAAAAAGTGAGATGTGAATATGTTTCTTCTCTACCTCTCTCTCTCTTTTTTTTTTCCTTTCAATTTTTTGTTTGGTCGGAGCTTTAATTTGATAATGCATTACGTTGCCAATTGACGTATGGGACGAGTATGTCATCTCCCTTCTTTTTCTTTTTCTCTTTTTTGGGAGAAATGTCATCTTACCTTCAAATGCTTTAAAAAATGTGACATATTGCCCTCATTAGCAAGGTTGTCAAGATCGCAAATTTGACTCAGAATGGAAGGATCTAAAAAATCGTAAATACAAGGATCGTAGCACGGATCGGAAGATCCGACAAAATTATTAAAATAATATTTCATGATAAATTTATGAAAATAAGACATCATTTTATATGCAATTGAGCAACCAAAAAAAAATATAACAATATTTCAACGAGAAAAAATAAGAATACCAATAGAACTAACAAACTGATATTAAATCACATACTAACAAGTGATAAACTTGGGAAGCAAACCAACAATTCATAAGGTCTTTTACTCCAACAAATTTCATAACAACAAGTCTATCTTTCTAATGTTCTAATATAACAACTCATTCAAGGTGTTATTATTATCCTCCATATAATCTCTACCTCCACTCACATCGATGATGAGTGATGAAGCTGGGAGTCTAAGATTTGAGTGAGTTGAGATGTTGGCATGAATACAAGAGGATTTTTTTTATTTGAGATAACCCATTACCGACTCAGTTGAAAAGAGGCAAGATTTACAAAAAACAAAAAAGAAAAAGAAAAAAAGGCAAGATTGAATCGCACCGGATCGTGCGATTTTACGATCTAGATCGACGATCCTCTACGATTCAATCCTCCAGCGATTTTTAGTACGATTTAACTCGATTTATACCCTTAGGATCGTAGAATCATACGATTTTACGGTCCAACTCGCGATTTTGACAACCTTACTCATTAGCCCCTTAAGAATTATTTAAAAAAAATAATTGTATTGTTCTTCTTTTCTTTTTCTTTTTTGCTGAATAAGTTTTTGTATATAGTCATGTTTTGATATTTGTTTTTGTACAAACTCACATAAGTATTAGAATACCTTAACATACACACCTGGTTTTATTAGATTACAACTCGAGAGAGCTGTGACATTGGTTGCACAGTATGAATTTAGGGGTGAAAATCGTCTGTACCCGTCTATGTACTCATTATATGCTCAACCAATAAAAATTCGATATGTGATCATTTTTTTTTAATTATATATACACATGATGAATTGTGATTAATTAGATACAAGAATGGGTACACATGCGGATACAGACGATTATTTGCCAAATTTAGGGGGTCACGGTGGGTTCTAATTTAATTCCTCGCGGTAAAGGTTGCTTATGTGGATTCTTATTTTATTTTTTTTGGGTAATAAAAAGGATATTATAACTTAGTTAGTCTCAGTCCATAGAATTACAAATAAGTATGTGGATTCTTCTTTAATCCTCTAATAAGTGAATACAATCTTCTTGTCATACATCAGGGGCAAAAAATCCTCTTTCCCCATTGTATGTCCTATTCCTTATCCACAGATTTCACTATTGACACGTATTCACCTTTTTTTTTATTTTTTTTATTTTACAGATTTCACTATTTATCTTAGGTTATAATTTTTTTAATTAAAAAATTAACACATGCCAATTTGTTATTAGTGACATAAGAAATAGGACATCAAACGGAGACATACAATTCTTACCGGACATGATGCCGAGCCGGGAGAAGAAAATAATTTATCTATATAGTTTAAATACTGGAAAAAAGTTAGGTCGGGAAGTATTCTCACGCCTTTAGAATACGCACCAAATCATCATCATGCCATTGTGAAAAAAATATTTCTCTTTTGAATAGAAGGGATTAATTCTAATTGGCAAATGTAATATTGAATTAATTAAATAATTCGACGCTTAAAATTAATTTAGCTCAGACAAAAATTCTATCAACACTACAAGAGGGAAAGGTTGGTATTCCATGCATTCTATATTATTATATCCCTTTTTAATGTTTTATTACTATGTTTTATTAGTAGCATTTGTTGGATATTGGATGGGAGTTTTTGGACAATTTAGTATCTTTTTCCTCTATTTTGGTTTTCAATTATCACATAAATGAGGATCACCTATTCTTTTAATTCCTTCACTGTTGCAATCCAATTGGCACATGAGTTTTGAATGGGTGGACATAATATATTTAATCATGCGCGTTTTATTATTATTATTATACTTTTTTATACCTGCAAAGGAGGATATAAGGAACTTAATTGAATTGAATTCTCACAAGTCGGCCGTGAGTTTCGTGGGTTCGATAGCCTCCTCATATATGAGGCATGCTTTAATCTCTTTTTTTAGGATTATCTCCTCCTCTTTTGAGGCAGTTCTCTCTCCCCTTCATGGGACAACCGCCCAGTCGGGCTTCAAAAAAAAATTGAATTGAATTCAAGATTTTCTTTGTACAACGGTCAATTATGGTTGTATTTAATTGAAACATAATTCCAAAATTGATGGAGATATCAGATATGAAAGCTATTAAATATTTGACAAGGAAAAATGTGTTAAATAATAGTATGAACTATATATGAAGTTTCCTAAATCATCTTTCTTGGGCAGAGCTTATAACTACTTGAGTATGTTGTTGGATAAAAAAGTGATGTCTAATACATTGGTGATGGAGGATGAACGTAATATTGGATTGTTCTTTCTTTATTGATTATTTTATTTGAGTATCTTCTCTAGAAATTCAAGTATTTTGCACTTGAAACAGTAAAAATTGCATTACCAAGGCGAGGCGGAAATTATATTTTTGAGGGGTGAAATATAAATTTTTAGGGGGTGAGATATAAAATTTATTTTTTCTTATAAAATTTTTTTTGGGAGTTTGGAAATGGTGAAAATCTTATGTATCTGTGTATGTTCACATTCAGGTGTACAACTACTCAGAATTTGTCATGTAAACATTTCTTTTAATTATATATACACATGGTAAATTGTTAATGGTTAGACACATAAATAGAAATATACACACAAACAGAGAATTATTTACCTTTTGAAAATGCTAGGGGTGACCACCACCGAACGGGTGAAAATCGTTTGTATCCGTCATTATGATTGATTGGACATAGAAATGGATATACAGACGGGTACAGATGATTATCTGCCCCCACCGAACCCCTAAAATCCGCCAGTGAATGCGGAGGGTATGAAATTTGCAATTGCCTTTGCGAGGAAGTCTTTTTTTTTTTTTTTTGCGAGGAAGTCTACTCTCAGCCAGTTTTTGTGCATAACGGGTTCTTTCTGCGTTGTGCGGACATCTATTGACCGTCAAATAAAAAATTCAACAACTTAAAATGCTTGATTTTCAACACCCGTTGTGAACAACACTTGCATCGTACTAGAGGTGAGGTTGTCTATTCTTGTGGCTATTGAGGCATGGCCTGCTAATTGTAGCTCTGACATGTAACTATCATTTATGAATTTTTTAAGGTTATTGGGGCTTTAATTTAAATTTCAGCACAGAACCTCAAAATGATTGAGACAGTCCTGTAGGTCGGTATCAATGAACCGGTCTATTCTCCATTTTTCCAACACGATATATATATATATATTTGTTGATTCTATACATTTTTTTGTGGGGGTGGAGAAGGATTCTCTATTTGTTAGTGCATCTTTTAGCACATTTTATGCACACCAATAATATTCTCATGCATTGAATAATATGATTAGGCGAAGCCCACAAGTTTATTTTAGGCCAGTGATGTTATTATGTGTAGAGTAATATCGTTAGTATAGTAAATAATATATTAGAAGATACTAATAATATTCAAAGTCTGAGAAAAAGTAGATAAGGCGAAGCCCACAAGTTTATTTTAGGCCAGTGATGTTATTATGTGTAGAGTAATATCGTTAGTATAGTAAATAATATATTAGAAGATACTAATAATATTCAAAGTCTGAGAAAAAGTAGATAGTACGTTGTACAATTTCTTACGTTAATAAATTTTATAATGAAGGGATATTTTGTACTTAATATTGGCTTAATAAATAATAATGTTAATTAATCGCTATATAATTATTGACTATCATATTTGTAAGCCCGACTTTCCTAAACTCAGGCACGAATAAAATTTCTAACATTTTAAGAATATCAAGGAATTGCCCCGGCCTCATAAATGAGTTGGTAAGGTTTGAAATTAAACATATTCTCGCTCAAATATTGTGGGAGTCTGTTCTCGATTTCGAATCTTATTTCTCTTTCTTTCTCTTAAGTCTCTACTACTCATATACATCACTCGATTTAAAACTTAAAGTTCCTAACAGTCGTACGCATTCTTCGATTTAAAACATGTTTGATCAAAGAGTCTCTTAGTTCCGCATCCCATATATGTAAATTTTTTAACTAATGAGCAACCTATGTTAAACTTTTCTCAATCGATTGATTTTGATCGTCAATATTATGGTTGAACTGGAGGATCTTGTCTACTTCAGATCTTTTCAGATCTGGAGTTTCCCTTTAAACCCGGAGTTGTTTTGGACCCTTCCTCAGTTTTTTTCATCTTTCCGAGACAATCTATAGGACGGTTGATACGTCTCTGGTCTCATAGCTAGATTGTTGATTTCTAAGAAAGGTGTTGAACTGAGCTTACTACTGCTGTTCAAAGATTTTGGAGAAGATGCTGCGAAATTTTTTATTATGTATTTATTTTGTCTACTGTTTGTAGTATATACTTAGTCCGGGTGTGGACTTTTATCTGTTATCATGGTGGTCTACACCATTGTATAACTTTTATTTTCTTGTATTTTCTTTTTATCTTTTGATTGTAATGACTTCGATTATTTTATAATTAATCGATAATTTCTTATTTAGCAAAAGAACTGGAGGATCTTGATTTTTTTATTTTTTTATGAAATGACGTGCTTGATTTTTGTTTCCCTATCTTTTGACTTTTCTCTTAAATTCAGCCAGTTTCTATTGAACTTTATTTGGAACTTCCTTGAACGAGTTTTTTTTTGCCAAGTGTCCCTTGAACGAGTTGCTAATTGAGTTTGACTGCAATATGTAACATGGCTATGTAAGTGGGCAAATAATCGTATGTGTACCAATTTCTGTATCTAACCAATCACAATTTACCATGTGTATATATAATTAAAAAAAATGATCACATAACAAATTTTTATTGGTTGGGTACATAAATGGGTAGACATACGGGTACAGCCGATTTTCACCAATGTAAGTGGGACTAAAGTTAAAGTGCTGAGTGATATTATTTTCAGCTACTTTTCAAAATTAGTATAACTATTTTTTTTAACTAACACTTAGTTTTTTTTTTTTTTTAAATAACTATTTTCAATATATGTTTTAAACTTATCAGCATCATATTTAGGAATAAAATCCTCGACATTGTAACTGAATTGTGTAATTGAGACACCGGACTGAATGTCCACGGCTCCAATGTGCATGTCTGGAAATTAAGACAGAAATAATTTTAGTATTCAAAAAGTAATATCATATTATGAAGTAAATGAGAATGATGAGTATTTATACTGGGAGAATTCCAAGTGATATTCTAGTATTTGTATGGAGGAATGGGGACGATAGCTTTGTCCACCAATTTTATTTTGAACGACTCTGAGATCGAGAACGTTTATTACGATTCTACCATTAGGTCTTGTGAGAAAAACACTCCTCCCCCACCTTAGCTGAGTCGCAATGTTAACATATAACTATTGGCATTGACTGGGGTTACTTAATCATAGGTTGTCTTGGTTGGACTGGTCTCAAAATCCCTTCACATGAATTAAGCGCATCCCACATATGCAGGCCACTCATTTCTTCTAGCACGACTTTGGCTTGCTTATTGGATACATGTATAAGATATGAACTCTTTTTCAGTTCGATTTAGTTTGGTTTGGTTTAATTTATTATAGAGAAGATAAATCATCGAGGGGGGGAATGGGGGAGAGAGTTTATGGGTGTCTTGGGACGAGGTTTGGGCTGAGAGCTGGTTTGGTTTGGTCTCACTTTTGGAGGGAAATGCCCAAAATTTGACCACTTAAAATAGGCGGGAAACATTCAAATTCAAATTTTTTTCTTCAAATAATGGTTCAATTCCAAATTTTTTTCTCTAAAATTGTCGGGAGATGTTCAAATTCCAAATTTTTGAGACCAAAATTTGGATTTGGACGATTATTTGAAGAAAAAAAAATTGAATTTGAATATTTCCCGCCTATTTTAAGTGGTCAAATTTTGGAGAATTTCCCTCCAAAAGTGAGACCAAACCAAACCAGTCTCAAACCAAACCTTATCCAAGCACACCCTATATAGAAGATTCAGTATAAACTATATTATCCTTATTTAGTATTTCTCCGTTCTCAGACTCAGTCAAAGAAAATCCTCGCTCATAACATAAATATGTATATAGTTCTCAATATTGATCCTTCACCTCTTGTTCTTCTTCAATTGGTACCATGAACCAGTCTTCCTTCATTGAAAGCTCTTCTTCTACAAGTAGTCTTATTCCCTCCTCTATAATCTAATAAAAGTTCAGGGGAAAAAAAGAAAGAAAAGAAATTAAGGTCACGAATAATATCTTCTGTGTTAGCTATTGCTTACAAGTAACATAATTTAATTTTTTTTCTTCTACAATAAATCATAAAGATTAAAAAGAATATACCTAGCAAAGTTAAAAGAGAGTGTTACGAAAAATACAAAGTACAAAATTTGAACCACGAAATCATCATTTATTCATAAAATAAAATAAAAATAAACCCCCACGAAATCATCAGACCATAAACTAGAATATATACACAAGACATATTTTCTTTTTGTAAAAGTAATTTCAATAGAATAAGAGAAACAAATGAGTAACAGAGCAAACTATATAAAACGAAAAAAAAAAAAAAAACTTCTACCGAATTCCTCTCTCGTTTTTCTATCACATTAATAAATGATTGACATGTGTTCACTTTGATTTTATCTTTGTTCAGCCCGGTAGGTCAGATTCGGGGGAACCGAATTAAAAAAAAAAACTAGTTAAATGGAAAACTTAATTTTGAGTTCAGTTCCAACTTCTCACTCCTCAGTCATCCTTTATTTGCACCGCCAACAACTATTTCAACATCAATTTAATATAAAATAAGACCTAATCGATTTTAACGGTAATAGGTAGCTAATTTTTTTTTTTATCAATTTTGTTAGTAAATAAAATATTATTCACATAAATTTATCATGAAACGATATTTAAATAGTTTTGTAAAAATTCATATTTACGAATTTTTTCACCTCTTCCTGATCAAAATTCCGATTTTGACGATATTGCCTAACATAGTTGCTACACCGCTTTAGGTTCAATGTACTCTTCCTCGATAATAATAAAAAAATTATAAAAATATTAATACTTAAAAGAAAGAAAGAAAAAAGAAAGAGGAAAAAATACCTGCTTAATAATAATGCTACCAAAGACATATATGGTAGGATAAAACGCGCAAAGAGAAGCCCACCAAAAACCGTTTAGGAACAAATAAAATGCAGCAACAATAGAAGCAGCTACGAACCAACAACTCACATTATCTGAATCCTTAATAGATCCAAACAATTTAATCCAAGACAATAAACCAATAGAAAATCCACCAAAAAGCCGTAATTGTAACCGTACTCTCTTTCGCTATACCAAAAGCCGATACATAAATCAGCGAAAGAATTAACATGCCTCCCGTGCCCAATCGCGCACATCCATTCGAAATATATTTTCCGAATACGGAAATTTTAGATGATTTAGAGTGGACAAAGTATAAGAAAATAATTAAAATATCAAATAATAAATGAAAGTACGTCTGGTTGTTAAAAGAACCGTCCGGTTTTGGAAAAGTCGAGGCCAAAAGTAAGGCGACGCCATGACTGAATAACAATGAGAATAACGGTTTATCGCCGGAGATTATTGGCAAGTAATCGAAGAGAGCTTTTTTCGTCATGGCGGAAGAAGGAGAATACCACCAAGACATTAGACCGGAACGGAGGGAGATATATATCAAGAACATCTTTCTAATGTGTGTTACTTTTTTGCCTAAGGAAAGTTTTAACCTAAATTTTGGGCACGTTAAATTTTTTGTTGTTGTTATATATATAATAAAGAGTTAGAAAATCCTTTTTCTAAGTGGATTACAATTTTGGGATTTTGGCATGTGAAGTATTACAAATTTTAAATTAGTAATATAATTGAAATATATAGTTTTAGATTCTAAAAGAATTTGATAATTGGTTTTGATTTTTAACCCTTGGCCAATTATCAGTCCTTATTCGAATAGATGAACTAGAATTTCTTAATCGGTTGAGACTTTCTAATTAGATTAGGTTTTCTATGGCAAAAAATCCTCTATCCCCGTTCATGTCACCATCCTTATCCCCATCCAATCACAATTCACCCATGTGTATATATAATTGAAAAAAAATGTTTATATAGTAAATTCTGATTTGTTAGGGACAGGTATAGGGACAGGAATTAGAAACAGAGGATTTTCACTGCTTTTCTATTTGATATAGTTTCTAATTAGTTTAGATTTTCTAAAGCGAGTGGAAAAGATTTTTTAAAACTAGTTGGAACATGTTTTGCTATAACACAGTTTCAACACTTTCCAGCCATCTTGTTTTATGGTTAAAAGAAATTCCATACTTTCCAGCTTCGATAGGATACCGTTCCTAAAGCACTTCAAAAGATTTCTCGAGTATGCAAGGTTTCAGAAGCAAAACTCATACATATTTCTTACTATTTGGATAGAGACATTAGTGGAAAATACAACCCCTAGAAAATCCTAAAACATAAAATGATTTTCTTTAAAGTTTTGATTTAGGATGAGCAAGCTTTCGAGTAAAATTCCACCAAAAATGTTGTCCAAATGACTCAATTAATTGGTATGTTTGAATTTATTTTTTTGCTTGAGGATTTCGGTCAATTATTTATGAGAAAGTTGTGAGGTCTAATTTGAGAATTTTGTGAATCCTAATAACTTTGTAGGATTGGTTTTATGTATACACATACATTCTTCAGACATAGTTCAGGGGAGACTTGTCTATAAGTGTGTTGTGACATTTGCCGCTACCCACAAAGTGGGGGTTTATTTCCTGTCAAATGCTTAGAGTTGGATCCTTTTGTGATAGTGATGTATAAGATACTTCTAATAGTCTTCTATTAAAGTACACCCTCAAATTTAACCTTAAACAAAAAATGCACAAAGTTGATGCATCCAATAGTTGTCCTTACTGACCTGGCGGGGAGGCAACCATCACTTTAGAGGACGCTGGAGTTCTTTTTGGACTACGGGTCAACGGCATCGAGGTGACTATTGACGAGAAAGTGAATTATAGTGTCCCTAAATGGATAAGTTTAATTAGTGAGTATTTGAAATTTCGACCAGCAGAGAATACTTGTAAGGGAAATGTCATTAATCATAATGAAATACTAGTACATATTTCAGACCCGTTGCCTAATGATGCTAGCATAGTCGACGTTTTTCAAAGGGTTATGGCTTTACTTTTAATTCTCATGGGTACTTTATTGTTCTCGGACAAGTCAGCTTCTCGAATTCATTTGCGATACCTTCTTCTACTCCGAGACTTAGAGTCTGGTACCTCCTCCTATTCCTGGGCAAGTGTCGTACTCGCCTATCTTTACCGTCAGATGTGCATCTCTTCAAAGCCCGATTCACAAGACACCAGTGGTTGCTGTTTGCTCGTTCAGGTAAAGTATTAAATTAATCTTTAATATTATTTAAGTGCAGTACATTTTTTTCTTTGCTAATTTAGTATATTTTATTCAACAGTTGTGGGCATGAGAATGTCTGTCGATTTTTCAACCTCAAAATCGAGATGTTCCAAGGCCGAATATACCAGAGGGTGCTGCTTTCAGGGCAAGATGGAAGTACCCTAAGACTTTTCGAGGAACTCCAAGCCATCAATTATTGGTATGTCGGGATCAACTTGATGGAATAAATGAGGGAAATGGGTAAGTTGGTACTTTTTATTACATAATTTTTTTAAATGTTAGTTAATGTATATATTTTATGAAAGTTAATATATTTGTTTGTTTGTGTAGTTTATGTGGGTACCATACTATACCCAAGTGATAGATGCTTGTGTTGCTCGGGAGCCAAACTTTCGGGAAGTGGTGTGTGCTCGAGTACCATTGATTTGCTTTGACATTGTGGAATATCATCTTCCTGATCGAGTCTTGAGGCAGTTTGGTTATGAGCAGACAATACCAGAAGCGGTTAGGACTACCGGACTTGTTGAGGATCGCGATCTCCATAAGATTAAACTTGTGGCAAGTAAGAACTGGTTCACACTGCACAAGGATTACATTGAGTTGTGGCGGAAAATAACAGACTTTGTAGTGGAGGGTGTTCAGGCGGGTAATGTTTTTGTGCCACGCGATGATTACATGGAGTGGTACAAAAATATTACAGTCCAGCTTTTAAATAACCCACAAATAAGGGACCATACAAACCTTCCCCAGGGCTTTCAACCAAACACAACTACTGAATAAATTTTGGTGAGTTTTCATTTTTTATGAGCTATATAATAATATTTAATTATGTTTATCTTATGTTTATTATGTATTACATGATTCGGCGTCTAGTCAGGTCTCAGGTGCCTTGCAACAGAAAGCAAACAGCATTATTGACCCAGATACCAATTTTTTTTCTAAATTGGGCATCTGAGCAATTGACGAGTGCTTTACAGGTTGCTGGGAGAGCTATGAGTTGCAGACCGCGGTCATCCGACATATCAGAGGCGGTGATAAAACGTCCATTAACTTTTCCGAGAACCCATGTTGAAGATCGGAGTAAAGTTGATGCTAGACAAGGTGGTCGTCAGTCTCGCCAGGAGACATATGCATATTATCAGTCCATTCAGCGGACACAAGCCGATGGTGATATTCCCGAGCCTTGAGACGCTTACATACCTCCGTCCCCGCCACATACCGACCCTACTTGGTTTATTGGATCTAGTCACGGAGATACACAACCTTCATCATCCAATATGGACGATTTCTTAGCTAGTCAATAAGGAGATTTCCAGATTCCCAGCAACTTTGATTGGACTGCATCCGGTATTCCATTCGCCAATCAAGCTGTTCATCAGGGTGCGTCTTCATCGAGTTTGCAGGAGGGTCACATGGATGACCTACCATCATATTCCCTAGGACTTGATCAGACTCAGACATAGGAAGAGCTTGAACTTCAACCGCCACTATCACCGGAGGATTAGGTTTTTATCGACACCGAAGGGGTTCAATTAGAGAACACCCCTCATGGTACGGTTGTCCGCGTTAACAAGGGACGAAGATACTGGCTTAGGTCGAACCACAAAATAAAAGTACCTTATATGCCTTCATGAGTTTGACATTTGTATTACATTGAACCTTATGTCTATTGAATTTGAATTTAATCAATTTAACCTCTTGTTTATTTACTTTGAGTTTTAGTTATGCTGTGTATTGTACATATTTTGGTAAATTGAACATATTTCAGGCATAAATTGAAGTAGAATTGTTTGGCAGTTTTTTTAACAAGTCACTGCCAGTTGAGGACGGAATTGAGAAATCTGTCCTGAATCCAGGACGGAATTGGGAAATGCGTCCTGAGCTTACAATGACATGGCAAAAATTTTAAGCGGCATGACCGAAACGCGTCATATTTGCTTAAGTGTTTTATTTTCTTTTCCTGGCATAATGTTTATGCATTTTTACTTGCTTTAATTATTTGGTAAGTGTTATAACATGTTTTAGGACTTGTATAACATTAAGATAAGATAAGGGACCTTTGGTGATTTCTAGAAAGTAGTGGGGAAGAAGTTAGAGGCGGTTTCTAAACTTCCTAGGCAGTCATTTTCGAAATCCATTCAGTTCTAAGTCTCAGAAAGGAGAAAAAAAAAACAGAAAGAAAAAGAAAGAAGGAGAAAAGCAAGAAAAACAGATTCTGGACAGCCTGCGTGCACTGCACTAGAAACGCCATAAAGGTAAATCTAGAACTCCAATTCCTCTGATTCTTTTTTATTTAGAAACTAGACTTATAGGGCTACGATCTGACCAGAGAGATTATGATTTTAACCGTTAGATCTTTCTGTGTACGTCTTTCAATTAGGAACACGAACCAGATTTTCTGGATTTTTACAAGTTAAGAACGTAACAGTGATAAGGTAAGGACCCTTCAACTTTGAATTTCTCCAAAGCTTTCATGAACTGATTTTTTATAGATTATGTATGAAGTATGAATGAAAAATGGTTTTATCATGTTTTCTTGCATAAAAGTGGATGAAGCAATATTTAATGTGAATGCATGAATTGTATGATGTTTAATTGCGCATGTCTACGATAGCATGATTACTTGCTGTTTTATGATTGTAAGCATAAGAGAACATCCCAGTAGGGACATTGACTAAGAAAGGATCTGATATGTTTATGTTATGCTTATGTTATGTTATGTTATGGATTTCATGAGGAGTCAATGTACCTAATTTGGGATAAGATGTAGCATATAGAATTGTGTTATATGATAAGTACATAGATAAGATGTTGGGAGAGGCCCAAACATCAAGTCATGATGTACGATGTCACAAACAGTATACAACGATATATGATGTTTGCATTTGATGTGAGCGGTTTTACAAGGAAATGGAAGTTGTTTTCTAACGGTTTTTCAAGTTTTGGAGTTGTTTAGTTGTCTCGTAGTAAGGGTGTAGACGACGGCCATCGTCTGTACTCGAGCTAATGAGAAGCTAGGCATTCCCACGTATATGCTAGGCTAGAACCTTCACTTCCTAGCGGCCTCGCAGTGGAGGGGTAAGAATGGCGGGTGCGCAATCGTCATTCCTAAAGCTGTCGAGAAAGCTAGGAGGTTGAGTCGCAGGTATTTCTGATTTCTCGGGTGGAGGGGTAAGAGTGAAGGGTCGTTGTATGGGCGGCGATTCTGCACTCCCAATATTCTAATAAGTCAGAAGTATTTTGCATACCATAATTTTACTGCTTTATTGGTGATTATGTTTTTAAAGTTAAGAAATATTTTTGGGATGCATAAACTGTTTTAATTAAGTGTCTATATATTTCTACATCCCAAGGTCCTGAGCAATAGTTGGTTTTGCTCACCCTTATCCACATTTCCTTTTCAGATGAGCAGGATGTTAGCTACGAATGGTACGTGGGGGACGTCGTGTTCGAGCATCAGGGAGATGGCACTTTATAGACGTCTAGCTCACTTTACTGCTTTGAAATAGACTAAGTGTGTGATCAACTTTGAAGTATGTTTAAGTTGTTCTATTTCCTTTTAAGTTAGGATGTACCCCTTTTTAAGTTATATATATGAGATTTTATTTCTTAGTATGTTTTATAGCTTCCGTTGATACAGGTATGAGTTTTATGTTATGGGTTATGTGTTCCGTTTGGCAACGGAACGCTGCCAGGTCATTTCCCGGTTACGGGGCGTGACATATCTGTCTAACCAATGTCAGTCTAATGCAATGCCCGACAATAGTAACAAATAAATTATAGGAAGGACAATAAATCTGAACTTAGTCCCGTAAATATTAGTTATTTTTAGTTCTATAACTATTTTTCAATAAAATTTTAGTCTTGTTAATTATTTTTAGTCATGCGACTATTTTTTCTTTGAAATGTTAGTTCCCTACTAATAAGTTATTTTTACTTCTGTAACTATTTTCTCTCTGAAATTTTACACCACCACAAAAGAGGTGGAATTCGGCAATGACCAAAAGAATGAGGGTATTTTGGTCTCATCAACTTATTTCCCTCACAAAAAACCTATCAGTTCTACCCACCCCACTCCAACTCACCTCTAATTATTTCTTTTACAGCAATATGGACTAAAGAGAGAACAGTAACATCAATATTTATTTAATTTCTTCACTTTCTTCTCACATCTTCTTTCTCTTGTCTTATTATTTGAACTAATAACATATAAAAATATTATACATTGTTATTCAAGAATCAAGAAATATATAGAAAGGTTTCTCAGATTTTCCACAGTCAAAGTTTAAAAATAGGAAGAATGTTTATCTGATTTTGAGTTTTGGTGTTGTGAATCGATAATTATTCATCTTACAACTTTGAATTAGTGTTAAAATAGATAAAGTTGATGGTTTTATGCAGCGTTGGTTGTCCATTATTAGATTATTGGCGGCGAAGACCGTGATTTGATGGAAATAAGATTGACATACTGTTTTTTTTCTTTCTGAACACATCCTTTCATAAAGTTAAAGATTCTGTCTAGGCGACGTACTACTATTATACCTTTCAAATCCAATTGAGTTAGAGTGAGTGGGTAGAGCTTTTAGATTTTTTAGGAGGGAAAGGAGTTTACGATACCAAAATACCCTTATTTTTTTTTTTTTTTTATCTTCGTCGGATTCCCTCTCTTTCGTGGTAGGCGGTAGCGTGTATTAAAATTTCAGAGAAAAAATTACTAAACTAAAAATAACTAATAAATAGTTACATAATTAAAATTTCTAAGAAAAATAATTATAAGACTAAATATAACTAACAAATAGTTAGGAAACTACTTTCGGATTTCGAAAATCGGTAATGAGTCATTTTTTTGTCGTTTTCTCATACATGTATAACATGGTACATGATTTAGTACACTCCGGCTCCTATGCGGAATAGAAAAAGTTTCGCACCGTACGGAACAATTTTGACCGTCGAATGATAATTTTAACGGTCCATATTTGGAGAGAGAAAAGTTTTTATTTTTTTTATTTTTTAAGTCTAGCCGCAACTTTTTTCTCTCTAAATCTGGACCGTTAAAACTATCATCCGACGACCCAGTGCGAAACTTTTCCTATTTTGCACAGTGCGAGACTTTTCCTGTTGCGCATAGGAGCCGGAGTGGGTTTAGTAGGGTCTCGACGTCGGAAACACGTGCAGTGTCTACGTCAACCAAGCGTCAAAACCTCCCTAATGGGTGACAAAGTGAAAAAAATTCATCCCCCAATCTACACTTTAGAAGAAAAAAATAAAAATATAGAGCAATTTTTTTCCAAACATCTTCCCCAAAAATTCATTTCCAGATACAAAAGATATAAAAAACTAATTTTCCTTCTTCAACAATCCCTCAAGGTTTCTGTTCTCAATCTTTCTCTTCCTTTTTTTTTTTTTAAAGGTTTTTTCACTTAATTTGCAGCTGATATTGGATTCTTTATGCTTTAATTGCGTGATAATATGAACCCTAATCATATGAATTGAAATAATTAATGGGTTTCTATTTTCTTGTTATGTTTTTTCCTAATTTGATCTGGGTTTTGATTAATTTTTCAAAATCTATAATTTGTTTAGAATAACTACCCCTGAATGATCATTTTCTGGGTTCTTGATTTACCTGTAAACTAGAATATGTTACTTCATCAAAATGCGGGCATTGATATAATTGAATTTTAGTAAATCTTTAGTTTGATGTATTTAAAGAAAGAAATGAAGCTAAATAAACAGTTTTAATCAGTTTCTGTATTTTCTTGATTTCCAAATTTGAGTATTTATCTGCTGATTGTTGCTAGTTTATGTGGTGAAGGTAATTCTAGTGAAATTTTGTGGCTTTTCTTTCTGTTTCCTGTTGGGTTTTCAAGATGAGAAATTATGGGAAATGCTGGTGAAATTTTCTCGACTTTTATGGTTGCTGGAGTTAGTTTGAGGTAATAGGATGGAAAAGAAGATTGCAGAAGATGATGAAGTGGAGCCAGCCCCACGCGTCAAAGTTGACAAATTTGGATTTGTAAAGGAAGATCAGAACTCCCCATTAGGAGGTCTTGTAAGGAGTAAATCAGCCTTTGAGTTCGAAAGGTATTCGTTTTGAGACCTTGTCGCGTAAGCCTCAAAAGTTTGTTGTTTTCTTTTATTTAGTTTTGAGGCTTGAATTATATATTATTATGTTATGTGATTGAATAAATAAATAATTCTCAGGGAGGAAAGAAGGATTAGGAAATGGAGGAAGATGATTGGGGTTGGAGGCAGTGATTGGAAGCATTATCTTAGGAGGAAACCTCACGTTGTTAAGAGACGAATAAGAAAAGGAATACCTGATTGCCTGCGGGGACTTGTTTGGCAGTTAATCTCTGGAAGTCGGGACCTCCTGCTGATGAATCCAGGAGTTTATGAGGTAATTAATTACTTTCTTATGAAAATGGTTCTTTTTCTTTGTTTTGATCTTTTACTTCCTGTTATGGTACTTGTTAGTTTGACATCCCTCTTGCTTCGAATAATAGAGAAGAGAGAGTTGGTCACAGATTTTTAAACATAACTCGCGTAATCAGATTTTTTTAGTAAGTTTCCTTACAATGTATAGCAGTTCAATGAACTCGATTTTTGGTGAAAAAATATGGATAGTTAGATAGCTACTTTGTGTTTCTTTTCTTTCTCTTTTAGGTCCTAAAATAGATTATTTCGCAAATTTCCTAATCTGAATCTCAAAAGAGTAAGATGATTGTTCAGCTGATTTATGCCATGTATTACATTTCAGTCATTATTAGGGGAGTAAATGGTTTTCTGGTGCCGTTTCCAAACCTATTTACCCTTCCTCGAAACTTCTTGTTCCTAGTAACATATTTGCATTTGCTTTGTTGCAATCATATTATACGCACAGACACTCTCACTTTCAGTCACTTTCTCCACATCCTTAGGTTTCCATGAATTTGATTGCATTGATATTAAGTCGTGGGTCTGGGGAAATATGATATCTGCCTATGTAAACACCTGATACGTCGTGTTTAATATTGCTATTGTTTTTTATTGACGAAAATGCTATCTGCTGCAGCAACTAGTCATATATGAGACATCAGCTTCTGAGTTGGATATTATAAGAGATATCTCTCGTACGTTTCCTTCGCATGTTTTCTTCCAGCAGAGGCATGGACCAGGTCAAAGATCCCTTTACAATGTTTTGAAGGCATACTCTGTATTTGATAGAAATGTTGGATATGTGCAGGTATATTTCACTCACCCAAAAAGTCATCCACGTATAATTTAATGGAAACATACTGAGATCATTTTTTTTTATTTCAGGGTATGGGGTTTGTAGCAGGTCTATTGCTTCTTTACATGAGTGAAGAAGACGCATTTTGGCTATTGGTGGCTTTGTTAAAAGGCGCTGTCCATGCTCCAATGGAAGGCTTATACTTGGTAAGGATATGTACATAAAGTCGTTTAAATTTTTTATTGAAATTAATGTGACCATCTTTAACCTACTTCAAATCTAGTTAGTCGCTCATTGATAACATTAAGGTTGTCTTATGCTGCACCAATTGTAACTGCTTAAATCTTTCTAGTAGTTTATTTACTTTCATTCTGTTTTTGTCTTTTGCTCGTCTTGTCAGAGAATGCTGCCCAGAAAGGCATAACAATGGTTGAGAACATATTGTTTGTCTTGTGGTTCACCTGAAGCTTAATGCTATATTTTGCAAAAGAAAGTTTGAATAGTGTCGGCATTGAACTAATATAAACTTTATGACGACTATATTAAAATGCCAAAGTTTCTTTTGCTAGGAAAATTTGAGAGTTTTCTATACTCTCTTAGAGATCGTAATTGTTATTATTATTTTTTTCTTTGAGTCCTACAAACTGTTTTCAAGAATTTTCGTAGATGCGCACTATTTGATGAATACCCCGACCATAAATGCAGATATCCTGTCCTCTTCTTACTCTTAGCACATGAAGCAAGATTAGGGGATCAATTGGCCTTTTTCTCTGATGTAACAGCTTTTAGTTAGCCATGCCAAATAGTTCCGTTTGACTTCTTATTATATATATATAATATTTTGTATTTCTCAGAACCTAATAGTTATATGCATATTGAACAGGCAGGATTGCCTCTCGTACAGCAATATTTATTTCAATTCGAGAACCTGGTGAAGGAGCAATTACCAAAGTTGGGAGAGCATTTTGCTCAAGAAATGATAAATCCTAGCATGTACGCCAGCCAGTGGTTCATAACTGTTTTCTCTTACTCATTTCCGTTCGCTTTGGCCATCCGTGTCTGGGATGTCTTTCTTTACGAGGTTAGTAATCTATTGTCGTATATGCTATTTAACTATGATTATGATACTGGTTATTGAGAACTAACTAATTGAATCTTCCTGGGCAGGGTGTTAAGATTGTTTTCAAAATCGGTTTGGCTCTCTTGAAATGTTGCCAGGGCAACCTTGTAAGATTTCTATCGTCCTCGAAACTCAAAAACTTGTCATTTTACTACTTTGGGTAATATTTTATGGGATTCTGGGAACCACTGCACTGAGTCGTGATTAGTTATACGTAATCTTTTGCTTCAACAGGTAAAATTACCTTTCGAGAAACTTATACATGCTTTACGTAATTTTCCGGAGGATGCCTTGAATCCAGATACGCTTTTATCAATGGCCTACTCAATAAAGGTTCTCTCTCTGCACAGCTTTGCCTCCCCTCCCACCCCCTTTCCTTCGAAAAAATAAAAGTGAAGACAGTCATCTATAGATAGGAAATAGGTAATTATACTGGTGGGCAAGGAAGACTAGCGCAGTTGGCAGCCCTTCCAACTAGGAAACATGGGTTTTGAGTTGGACATTTCTCTTCCCCGAGAATTAGAAATTTTAAGAAAAAATAAGACGAGAAACTAAATTATCTAATGACTGTTTAAATGCATGTGGTGTCAAGGGACATCGTTTTGTCTGGTCCTTCGACTGTTACACCGTTTTGCTGAGATTCATACTCTTGCGAGTTTCTGAAAAGAAAATCCATTTTTCTGGTAATGGACCGTATGTAATCAGGTATCAAGGCATTTGGAAGAACTGAGACAGGAGTACGAGAAGCAAAATCCGAAGCACGCTGAACCCGTAGAGAAGCAGGGAGAACAGCCGCCATAACAAAGGAAGATCGCCTGAACTGAAAGAGAACTGAAGCACAGATTCTGAAAAGATAATCTTTCAGATTCCAAGATCTGCACTTCTGCCAGTGTCAATTATCTCATTATGACCTCAAATTGTTATGAGGTTTAAAATTTGAGCTAATTTGGAAGCAGAAGACTGAGATGATGTTACTACTATTAAGATCTGGTTTAACTGGAATTTTGAGTAGAAATTTGATTAAATATGTAAATGATGCAGATACTATTTTGAGTGTACAGTTTATTCCCTTTTTTTTTTTTACTTGGCACAGGACACATAAATTCTCTGGATGTTGAATGAAAGAAGCATGGTAGTGTGCATATAAATCGAAATGATTTTTGGTCATGCCTTTTCTGATGCTTTTTTGCTTTGATTTGAGGGAATGATTCTGTAGCAAATGTGACCGCCTACTGTTTTTGTAAATAACCACTGTGCATTCATTGCTAAAGGTTAGGGTTGTTTATCAAAAATTTCAAAAGTTTAGGTCAATTTCAATGATATTCTGGGAGTAACCACGGTTCATTTATTGTCAAATAGCACTGGCATTTCATTTTTTTTTTGAAGCCTGATTGGGCGGTTGCCTCCATATAGGGGAGAGAGAATTGCCTCATACGAGGAGAAGATAACCCTAAAAAGAGAGATTAAAGCTTACCGCACACAGGCGGAGAGTATCGAACTCACGACCTCAAGGTCGTGGGCAGGCGCCTACCCCTACTGGCATTTCATTTGAGTTTGGCAAACTTGAATTTCCCCGTTTTCGTTTTTCTATGAAAGAACAGAATGCAATGCCATGAAGATTGAAAAACATAGGTGAATAAGATAATAAAAAAGAAGCTATGGCATCTGTACATAATAATTGTTCCAATATTTCAGTGTTTAATCACAAACAAATAGGAAAATTCTGATATGTATCAGGTCTACATGGACCTCGTGGTTCAAAATTAGTCATATCATCACATAATTGTCCCTCTCCTCATTCTGTGTTGATATGGCCAGTTCTAAACCACAATGTCCAATGGACCTGGTTTCATATCAGAACTATCCATAAAACAATTTTCTCTCCATCTACCTTCATACAAGAAATAAAATACTCATAACCAAAAATAATTAAAACCACAAAAAAGGTAAAGGCTGGAAAACTCCAACCAAGAAAAAATGGAATTAAAAGAAAAGGGGGAAAAAAGCTAATTTGCCTACCATATTTCTCAAACCCTAAAACACAAACTCTCATACTTTAGAGCCTCAGCTCATCATAATAAAGTTGTGCATTATCAGATTCCCAGGCTGTGTAACAATTTTTTTACTCAGAATTTATGTGCATAAAATACGATATTCTTCATCAAGGCGCGCCATGTTTGGTCATGTTCTATGGTTCCTTTTGCTGGACCTCGGCTCTGGGTTGTCACTTTTATCAGTGTCATAGTTCTCCTTCTGAGATTCTATCTCTGTGCTACTTGCTTGTGTTTTCCGGTGCCTTCGATCCTATTAGATTTATATTAAAAGTGAAATCAATAAACTCTTGTATGAACGTAGAGGATATACGAGTTCTCAAGCCAACAAAAAAAATCTAATACAGACCTCTCGGGGTATTGGATATTCCTCTGATTCAAGCATACGAACAACTTGACTCATCCTTGGTCTCTTGTCGGAATCTGGATCAACACACCTCAAAGCAGTCAAAAGGGCTCGCTTGAGAGCTCTAGTAGATGGCCTTGATTCAATATTTGGATCCACTACTTCCTCCGAGCGCCTGTTTCCGACCATCATTTTCAACCAATCAACAAGATTGACCTGCTAAACACAAAGTCTTGTGATCAGGACAAAGTGAAAATGATGAACAACGAAAATTTATGTAAATGGCAATTGATAGTGACGACCAGATATTGTATCCCTATCCACATGAAATAGAAAATTAAGATTGGCAACGCGCACCAAGATGATTCACCGGCAAGAAAATGGGCCGCAAAAGGTAATTTTAAAACAAGAATAAATGTCACAAAAAGATAGTAAACTCCAGATTGGAACAGAACAAAACCAATCTCGATAAAAAGGTTCCAATGAGTACCTCTTGAGCAGGCCTGCCATAGTCTACAGGATCTCTCCCTGTGATTGATTCCAAAAGAACAACACCAAAGCTATATACATCACTCTTCTCATTCAAGAGACCAGTATTTGCATATTCGGGAGCTACATATCTGAAAAGGAAATAGGCGGAATGTGAAATATAATAGGAAAACATCTTAAATAAAACGATAAATTTCCATTAATAAGACAACTCACAAAGTTTGGCATCCATTAGAAAAGTTACTAAGAAATTACTAACCCAAAGGTACCCATGACCCGAGTAGTGATGTGACTTTTTCCAGCCCCAAGCAGCTTAGCTAGACCAAAGTCAGAGACCTTAGCATTGAATTCATCATCAATCAGTATATTGCTTGACTTTATATCTCGGTGAACAACTTTCGGCTCAATTGCCTCATGCAAGTACGCAAGACTGCAAGCAAATTCCTTCACTTTTAACCATAATGATGATTATACTGGGAGAAAGTAACAGATAATAAAGTGAATCAACTTACGCTTTAGCCGTGCCAAGAAGAACTTTCATCCTGGCCTCCCAAGTTAGGTATCCATGGTGGCGCATAGCTCCATGCAGCCATTGCTCTAAATTGCCATTATTGATATACTCATACACCAACATCCTGAAATTCAATCTCAATTAGTTAAATTCAGCCCCAGTTGCAAATTAAAACAATGCCGAAAGAACTTTTCGTGTGGCAGATACCTATGAGTTCCTTCAATACAATATCCAAGAAGGCGAACCAAATTTTTGTGCCGTACATGCCCAATAGCTTCAACTTCCACTCTAAATTCTTTCTCTGCTTGGCCTCTGGTGGAAAAAGGGAAAAATGGTAAACCAAATAGAAAACAAAGGCTAGAATTAAATTCAAATTACAAGAGGGAACATATAGTGTGAGACAATTATGACTATGGTCAAGTCAATTTGCAAGACTCACAAGTTATTTAGGAGCTTCTTAACAGCTACTGGAGTACCGTTAATTAACTTCCCGCAGTAAACAACACCATATCCACCCTCACCAATAACATTCTCCTTTGAAAACCGATTTGTTGCTTGTTCAAGATCTCTGAGCGTAAACCAATGGCCCCACCCCAAGTGAGAAAATTCAGGGAGGCCAACAAGAGGAGAAGGAGCTGTTATTGGAATTGGATGTGAAGATTTGTATGTTCCAAATGTGCCCGAGCTCCCTTCTTCCCCCGACTGTGATCCATTATCAGCATGATGAAAAGAACCAGATTGACTGTTATTATCCCCATTCTTTGTCTTCCCCATTCCGTGATGGACCAAAACCTTGTCTGATTCTTTCTCACTAGTCTTTTCATGAATGGTAAGAAGAACCCCGTCACGAGGAGCAAACTCATTAGGCGATACTTGTTCCACTCTTACTTCTTTAATTTCTTTCGAAACAGCCGGTATTTGGATAATGTGTATATTTTCATTACCTTTCTTTGATTTCTTTCTAGAAGTAAGATAAAATGTCAATGCCAAAAGAATCACTACAATCAAAACTCCAATAATTATCCCAACCAGTTCCCACACTTTTAGACCAAAAACTGAAGTACTCTTTGATAGCTGGGAATTCAGATCAGAACCCATCTTCTATTATACCAAAAACCTACAAATTAAATCAAGAAACATGAATTTCATTGGCACCATCCAATCTATAAGCCACAAAAGAAAAGGTACATTCTTTTTCTCTAAACTTTCATCCTAGGTTCCATCAAACCAATATATGAATCAAAGAAGAACTCATTTTGGTAAATGCTACTCCCTCCATGTAGAAAATGGACTTGGGCCTAACTCATTCCCTCAAAAGGTACCTCAAGAGGGGGAGGATTGCCCAATCCTTATAAAGAACAAATTTGCTCACTAGCTAGTCGATGTGGGATTTCAACACACCCCCTCACGGCTAGGGCTGGACATCTGGACCGTGAACAATAATGGGGCCCAACATCGAACTAGGTGGCTCTGATACCATGTAGAAAATGGACTTGGGCCTAACTCATTCCCTCAAAAGGTACCTCAAGAGGGGGAGGATTGCCCAATCCTTATAAAGAACAAATTTGCTCACTAGCTAGTCGATGTGGGATTTCAACACTCCATTCCTTAATATAAGACTTTCAGGACATGTTGCGAAAATTAAGATGTTTTTTTAATCAAAATATTAATATTACCCCTCTTAAATAGAATTAGTAATATACAAGTCCCGTTAAAGAGAGTAATGTTATATTTTGACTAACAAATTACCTTGTTTGTTGCTTCCTTAATTTTCGCTACATGAAAGTTTTATATTAAGGAATGGAGGGAGTACTATTTAAGCAACAAATTTCAGGTAAAACAAAGACAAATGCAAGTAAAGAACACCATTGAACAAAGCATTATACAAGATATTCCATTATGAACAGATCAAGACTAATTCTTTCCACTAAACAGAGAGTTTATAAAACATGAATCTTAGAACTCGGACAGTAATAATTTTAGCAAACAAACAGTAGGTAAAAACCAAAAGGAGATTTTAACACTTGAATTTCTTGACTAAGTTCTGAATCACATTACCTTTTTATGAAATGGAAATTCCAACAAGGAACATTCAGTGCATAGATCTCGGAAACCCCATTAACATAAAAACCCCTTTTCTCATAAAAACAAACCGCACTACAAGGACTCAGATCTCTGACCAAGTAAAGTTCAAAATTTTAACACATTTCCAAGAAACTTAAATCAAAATGGACCCTTTTGAGTTCTGAACAATCAAATTAAAGAACCCACTGAAATTTTTCAAGAATCCTTATCAAACCAGATGACAACAACAAAAGGGCTGTATTTGCAAAGGGAGTAAAGGTACATAAGAAGAATCAAGAATGGAGATTATTATTATTGTTAAATTGAGCAGCAGCAATGATGAATTGTGCTGTGGTAACAGTTATAATAAGAATATGAAGAGGATAAATAATAATAAAAAATAAGGAAGGATGGATGGAGTTATCAGTGGTAGGTGATGATGAAATGAGCTTAGAAACAGTAAAAGGGAAGCATTGGAGAAGTGTTAAGGTCCCTCTGGACTTTGGCTGGCACTACTTTAATTTTTTGTGAATGATGACTTTTTTTGTTATTAGTATTCGAATTATTTAACTCGGCTAATTCTGTTTGAAATTTAATAGATACTATGATTTGTTAGTAGAAAATTTTATAGTCTTTAAAGACATGCGAGTTGGTAAATTTAGAGTGATGTGGATTTAGCGACTCGATAACGCAATTTTGAATCTCGTTTGGAGTTGATATGTTGTTGGCTCTTTCACTAAGGCACTACCAATTCGTACATATCCTACAATTTAAGGGTTTGCTTGGATTGGGTTTGGTTTGGGATTTGGTCTCAAACCTAGTCCCAAACCAACTTTGGATTGAGTTTGGGTTTGAGTTTGGGTTTGGGTTTGGGCGGGAAAGGCTAAAAAACGGGCGGGAACTATTCAAATTCAAATTTTTTTCTTCAAATAATTGTTAAATTCAAAATTTTTAGCTCTTAAATTAGCGGGAAATGTTCAAATTCTAAATTTGTGAAGTCATAATTTGAAATTAGACGATTATTTGAAAAAAAATTTGAATTTGAATTGTTCACTTGCGTTTTTTAGCCTTTCCCGCCCTAAAACCCAAACCCAAACTCAAACCCAAAGCTCAATCCAAAGTCTGGTTTGGGACTAGGGTTTGAGACCAAATCCCAAACCAAACCCAATCCAAGTAAGCCCTAAATGATAAAAGGTCTCTAGTACGAGTTGAGATCTGACTCTCAGGTCTTACTTAGGGATGGCAATTTGACCCGTGACCCGCCGATCCGCCCTGCCCCGATGCCTTTTGGGGCAGCCCCGCCCCGCCCCAGTAGAGAGAGCAGGGGCGGATCGCCCCGCCCGCGAACCCGGGGCGGATCGAGGCATGGTATTTTTTTCCGCCCTCGCCCCTGCCCGCCCCTGCCCTGCCCCATTTTGCCCCATTTATATTAAATTATTATAATATTGTTATTATTAAACATAATCATGTTTAATTTTCATTTTAATATACTAATTGTACTTGTTTGAGAATTGATTTGGGATAAAATTAATTATTTTTATAATAAAATTAATGATTTTTTGGATAAAATTAATGATTTTTATGATTTTTAAAAAAATTAATTATTTTTATGATAAAATTAATGATTTTTATGATTTTAATTTTTTTGATAAAATTAATGATTTTTATAATTTTAAAAAAATAATGATTTTTTTAAAAAAAAAATAGAATGGGGCGGGCGGAGTCGGATCTGCCCGTGCAGGGGCGGGCGCGAGGCGAAATTTTTGATCCGGGCGGGGCGGGCGCGGGGCGGGGCACGGGATCAACGAGGGCGGGGCGGGCGTGGTATTTCAGATACCCGCCCCGATCTGCCCCGTTGCCATTCCTAGTCTTACTCTTAAAAACAAATAGGAAATCTTATAATTCCCGTACATTTTTTTTTCTTTTAAGATATCTTAAACTTGTAATTTTATCTTTATTAAATTGTAAAAAAATTACAAGTGTGGTCGGCTAAATTAGAATTACGTATTTTCATTATTTCTTATTTATAAAAAAGAAAAGGCTTTTATTAGTATTTATTTTTAATTACTGAATATGAGAAACTTTGTACTCCTATTATTGTATAATCAGATTGGACTTGCATAAAGGTATTTTTCATTATATGTTTCTTTTGTTGTGTTTGGGTTTTACAGCTATTCCATGAATACTGGATCTTATATAGAGTAACGTTCTCGGTAGCATTTAGTTTAGAGTTTATCTTTCATATATTAGAGTTTATCTTATTTAAATTATTATGTTCAAATAAAAGTTTCATGAAATGTTACGCAGAATCTTATAGAAGATTTGAATTGCATTCAATGTATTCCATGATTATACAATAATTTATATGTATTGTTTTTTTTGATAAGACGACACATAATCGTAATTTAGAAGTGCGCATGTGCGATTAAAGTGTATCCCATATAAATAGTATAACAAATAAGAAGGTAAATTACAACAAACAAATGTTATGTTACATGTCATTTTTTTTATGGAAGATCAAGCATATCAGTATTTTGTCAACTTAACCAACTCTTCATAGACTGTCCTCTTTTTAAGTATGGTAGATTGTTAAAAGTAAAATGTAATGACCTTTTTAGTGGGTCAAAAGATCGGTTGAAGAATTAAATAATTAATGACTAATGAGGAACTGTTATAAGTGAGATTTAAGAATGAAAAAAAAAACAGTTCTCCTAGGGTTCTTCTATTTTTGATAGAATTTTAAATTTTTTATATACTTAAATATTATATATAGTATACTTTATCTCAATTAACATGTGTGCATGATCACAAGGTCCTTAGCCCAATGGGGCAATGGTCTGCTCACGACCTTGACGACCTCAGGGTCGTGGGTTCGATACCCTCCCCGCGCTTGGGGCATGCTTTAAATTGTCTCCCTTTCTAGGGTTATCTCCTCCTCCTCTTCTGAGGTACTACTCTCCCCTTTGGGGTGTACGCCCGTCTGGGCTTCAAAAAAAAAAAACATGTCTGCATGTTTGATAAACCCTTCTTACTTCCTTTCCACAAATAACTGTAGTATGCTTTTTCACTTTACTTGTAACATTCAAGCTTTGCATTGATTCACTAATTTTCAAAATAGTACACTGAACCAAACTAATTAAATGAAAGTAAAATCAAAGGTGTCCTAACCCAGTGGGGGCAAGCGCCTGCCCACGACCTTAAAATAGTGGGTTCAATACCTTCTGCGCTGCGTGCTGTAAGCTTTAATATCTCTTTCTAGGGTTATCTTTCCTCGTCTGAGGCAGTTCATCTCTCTCCCCTATATGGGGCAACCGCCCAATCGGGCTTAAAAAAAAATTAAATGAAAGTAAATGAAAAAGTTTTAGAAAGGAAAAAAAAAGGTACACCATAAAGAAACCAATAAAAATAATTAGATAAATACAAGAAATTTGGGGTGTGGGTAAGGAGGGGAAGGGAGAGAAACTTTATTTTGTTCCCATGGCAAATTACCAGCATCTTAAAATCTGCTCCCGACCCAATGGACGTATTACATATAGGTCTAAAAATCAATTTAAAATATTGAGAATTGGCTTAAATTGCATTTTTTATCCATATGTATTACATTCATTGGTTCAATAAGTTTTAAAATGATGATAACTTATTTTCAAATCAAGATGAAATTACTTGGGGAAGGCAGATAATCGTTTGTACCCGTATGTGTACCTATTTCTGTGCTCAACCAATCACACTTCACCATGTGTATGTATAATTAAAAAAATGATAACATGGCAAATTCTTATTAGTTGGGCACAAGAATGAGTAGACAGACGGGTACAGACGATTTTCATCCCTTGGGGAAGGTAGGATGTTAACTTATTGGAATTGTGTTTTTACATTAAAGGGGTAGGGATCTAAGATGATCGCCAACATTTTGAGCTTTAGATACATTTTATTATTAGTGGGGAAGTGATACACTTAATAATGAGATAATATTACCTGTTTATTTCCACTTATTTTGAACCAAACAAAGTATTAATGACATTGGTAGATAAGAAACTATATATTCAATTTGAGAGAAAGAAAACAATAGGAATAATATTTTTTTCTCAATTTTATATTAATTCGTCAAATATATAAACTTTTAAATAAATGATTAATTGATTAAGGTCACGTCAATTCACTTTTTTTTTTTTTTGCTAAGTAACAAGTCAATTCACTTGCATATATATATTTTTTGGTTTTCAACTTTTTTAAATATATTTTTTTGCCCAATTTTTAAATATTATTTTTCTAAAATTACTTTATTCATAAATAAGTGAAAGAGTTGGTAGTTAGAATTTAATAAGAATACATTAAATTATTTAACAATAAGATAGAAATACTCTTTATTTTTATCTTTCTTCGATCTATAATACAATATTCTCAAACTAATTTAGCAGAAGACAACGTTAATTAACCAGTCCAAACAAACTTGAGCAAAGTCGTTTTTGTATGGTAGGGGGTAGACAAAGTCTGTGCCAACCAAATATTCTCATAACACCCTCGCAAGAATTGGCAAAATGATTTTGTTTCAATATTCTTCTTGTCGGGCTTTGGATTTTAAACGCGTTATATAATCTAACAATCAAATTTACTATGCTAAAATAGATGTATCGAGATGGTAGTAAATACTTAAAAAACATGTAACACTTGTCGAAAACGTATTCTATATGTACTGAAAATACATCGTTCTGCATTAAAAGTAGACTTCATCTTAAAAACGGAAAAAAAAATGTTTTTTTTCTTTCATTTACTTCTTGAAAGCTGCATTTTTGTTTTATTGTTTTTTTTTGCCTTGATCTTTGTTTGTGTCTTTCAAAAGTTAAAACAACAAGTAGAAAATAGTTTGAGGCTACATACATCGAATAGATTCCCAACTCCCATGACAAAACTGATACTATGTTTTTTTGGTCTCTTTCACAGTGAAGCAGTTCGTGCACAAATGTCAAGAACAAAGATCCGTTCATGTATTGCACTGTCTTTGCAGGAAATATCTGATATGGGATCAGGGCTCACGTAGTAGGGCCATGTGGTCAGATTTGGCCACATCCTTGCAGAATGAGGAGAGAGAAGGAAATGCAGTGATGTGGCCAAATCTGGACCGCATGGTCCAATTGACCTGATCCATGACAGAATAGACCGTTTTTGCAAGGGATCTGTGCCCTAGTTCTATTAGGGTTTTTGGGGTCCCTCATATCCATTTGAGTAGACTGGTCGTGGCCGGAAAAATTCAATAACAGGACCGTTCTTATAGAATTAATCTACAATATATGTGAAGAAGTTATTATGATCCTATGATTGAGTGATCCGCCGTGACTTTACTTGGCATTTTTTGTTCCGGTCCTTCAAATAAATATGCCTTAAAAGAGACTTATAAATAAATACTAATAAATTCAAATTTTTATTTGTAAACTGTTATCCCCAAGAATTATTCTTTGTAACTTTTTGACTAATAAATAAATGCCTACACATAATACCCAATTTCTTCTTCATTTTTTTCTTCTTCCTTGAATTAAAAATGGACAAACTTTTCTTCAAAGGTGATGTGGTTGGTTTTCTACCTTTCTTTTCTTTCTTTTTTTTGCAATGCAATTCCCAGATAGTAGAGGATGAATATTTAAAAAAAAAAAAAAGTAATTCCTAAATCATTTGAATTAGTCATATACTTTGAATATAATATTACTTTTGCCTTCAAATAAATGGTAAAAATAATTAAGCATTCTATTTTACACTAACTTAATTTGCATGCAAGTTCATTAGCTGGTCATTCAGTCTTATGACCGTCTTTGTGGGATCGGTTTCACCGTCCCCTCACATAAATTGAGCGGAACTCACATTTATAAATAGGTCCCGTGCAATTTATGTGAGAAGACTGTTGGGTCAGTCCCACAAAGACGGTACTAAAATTGAATTTTCCGTCGGGTTGGGGCTACATGGTCACGGGTCTATGTGGAGGAATAATTTTTTTTCCAGTAATCGCTGCATTAATTGCAGTCAATTTTCTGGTTTAATATTTTTTAAATAATAATAGTAGTAGTAGTAGGCTGCAACAACATTTTATTAGTGCCGCTAAGGGTTTCATATTTGTTAAGAATCTTCTGTAACTCATTATCTTTCTCATCAATAAAAACTAACAAGTGTTTATTATTTTTTATTAAAATATATATAATTTAAAAGAAATGGTGAAATCGCATTCAGAAAAAATAAACATATTACAATTATTAATTAATAAAATATGGAACGAGACAAAAATTTGGGAGAAATATATTTTTACTTTAATATTAGTCAACCACCTAATGTAGTGCAAACTTGAACGGTGTTATGTTTTGCTTAATAGCTTGATTAAGAAGTTCTGAAAATGATGTGCACCATTTTACCAGAATAAAATAAAATAAAATGATGTGCACCTCACGTTGTAATTTGATAGACATCACTTTACCTATCGAGTGTCGCCTGTGGGATTAGTTTATGCCTAATTTATCCTCTTTGTGCTACTTTCTATACTACTATGTGTAATATTTTTAAGGAAAATGATTTACTCTTAGAATTTTGGGGATAGAAATTCTAAACCCCTAAATTGAGGGTGTTAAATGACTATCTTACCCCCTGCTGGTATAAGGAATTCACCCAACTATAAGGGCAAAAAGGTCCGAAAAACTATTTTAGTCAATCTTTTAGCCAATAATTCTAGTAGCCTAGAATGTCCCTATTTTTAATTATAACATTTTCACACTTAGATTTTATCCGTTAGTCTTTAAATTATATGAACTAAAAAAATAACGAAAATAAGTGTGGTAGAGAATTGCACAGATCAACCCCGAGCTCTGAGGCAGCTGGTTGAAGCTGCTTAAACTGACGCCGTTAATGATGGTTCGATTCCCGCTGGTAGAATTTGACTCTTGCGGGATTTTCCGCGGCTGAGAGCGCTGTTTAAGAGCAGTATGGGCTAGACTCTCCCCCGTTGAGTGGTAACGCTGCAGGCCAACTGTGAAGCTGAGTTCAGATGTAATCACCACGTTGTCGGTGGATACCAGATGCCCCAAACGGGTAGAACAAAAGAATTGCACAGATCCGATATGCTATTT
Organism: Vinca minor; assembly: GCA_026122235.1. Taxonomy (NCBI): domain Eukaryota; kingdom Viridiplantae; phylum Streptophyta; class Magnoliopsida; order Gentianales; family Apocynaceae; genus Vinca; species Vinca minor. The sequence continues at coordinate 4,365,476 of JAOCZM010000201.1, read as the reverse complement.
TGTTTACAATTAATTAGTAACTATAAAACAAAAGCAATTCGTGTAAACCACCCCCACAACCTAAAAAAAACAAGCCATCTTTGTTCTTACACCATCTTTCTATTTTTAAATTGATTATTTTCTCAACCTTTCTGTCTTGTAAGTGAAATGTTCTAGTTTTGGTATCTTCTATTTCGGTGGGTTTTTTCAGTTGTTGTTATGAAAACAGATTTTAAATCACCTTCTTAATCATAAAAATGGTCCGACATGAATTTGTTATTTGTACGTGTCAACACAATTAACTTTTTTTAATCTAAATCAGGAAATATAATTCAACTACGCTTTGGGGACTATATATAGCTTAAGTTCGCATCATTACATTAGGCCAATTAAGGGGGGAAAGAAAAATTACGACTATACGAGAGGGCTAGTGCTATTGCCAAGGCAATTAGCCTGCCTTCTGCCAAGGCAAATGTCCCTATATTAACATTTTTACCCTTTTTAATTAATTGACATATTTCCGTTATCCTCCGTCTCTATCAATTTTCTACCGCTTTTTATATTAAATCAATTTGGATTGAGTTTCAGATTGAAATTTTGGATTGAGTTTCAAACCAGTCTCTCAAATTATTTAATTTAATACTTCAAAATTCACTTTTATACTCAATTCAAAAATATTTTAGACCTCAATTTGAGTTTTAAATTAAATCAAACCAAGATAAACATCGTACCAAGGATATCCAACTCTTCTAGTAAAAATGAATGGTTGAATGAGATTGCCTATGATACTGATCTTCTGTATACTTTTTTTTTCTTTTACTTTTTTTTGGCGAAAACTAATCTTCTAAGACACTAATCACGGGATCTTCTTGCCACTAATTTCAGGGCCCACGATATATGAAAATAATAATCTGTTTCCTAATCACGAGATTCATATTTTGCATCAATATATTTCTAATCTCTAATGTTTTTTTCTTTTTAAAATACAAAGTCGGACTATTAGCGAAAATTATATCATCAAATATGATACGAAAGAATAAGGATAATTCAAGTTTACAAATTGCATAAAGAGAAAGTAAAATACTGTATAAGACAGAAATTGCACCCCTAAAATTTTGATTGGGGAATCTCAAATTTTACCACTAGTATAATGCCCCTTACCTTGTAATGTAGGATTTGGTGACGATAATACCGATCAATAATAATTTCATTTTTTTATGTGTTGCAAAGATAAAAAGCTCGTGGATTTTATAAAATTACATAATTTTTTTCCAAAAATTTTTTTTTGGTATTTCACAACATTGATTGATACTCTTAGATTTGCTAGAATTTTCAAGAAAATAGGAAATTCGTTGGTTGATAATTTTCAGACATTTTTTAAGAATTTAACTTGAATTTCTTAAAATACGAAATATGTACTGGACTTAATTCAACCAGCCAGCATGATTGAAGTTTTTGTAAGGCTTTACAAGTTTTTTTACGCCATTCATTTAAAGTTAAATGTTCATATTCTTATTTATTTTGTATTAAAAAAAAGTTAATATTGAATTTTGCACGAAAATTTAATATTTATGTTTGTCAGGTGAGAAGAGAATAATGTGAAATGCTTTGGAAATATTGTTTTTCTTTGTTTAATTTCCTTTTGTTAGAGGAACAAAGGTGTTTTTGCAGCTTGAGAAAGGGACTACACGTGAAAATGAGGTATACAATCAATTGAAAAGTTGGGAGATAGCTCTCCTCAAGGCATACAATCAATATCAAATTCAAAATTTCTCTAATATTCGATTGGTAATTTTAACAAAAAATCACTTTCATTCTAGCCTATCAAGAAAAAAAAAGAAATTAAAAGGGAAAAAAACTATTTTTACTAATTAAAATATCGTTTCCTTAATTATGACACAAGATAAGGAGTTATTATGACACAGAGAAAGACATATGCGTGTATTAATATAGCTTCGTTTTAAATTTTCAGAGCAAAAGAAGAAAAAAAACACACTTTTTTTTTAATAAAAGAAAAACACGCACATCAATTTTAACATACATATCTTCATCATCATTGTTGAACAACTTCGACATAAGAATCTTATGCGTCCTGGACAAAGGGATCCATCTCTCTGTATAGTAAACTAAACCGAGTTAATGAATTCTGCGGAAAAGGATAATTAACCGGCGAGACCCAATCAAAGATATAAGCCAACTTTTTGTGGAGAGAAGAAACACAAAGAAAATGTTTAATATCTAGAAGAAAATTATGAGAGGGATCGAAAGCAATAAAGATACATGATATTTATAGGGATCAAATCTCAAATATATGGTAATTACCAATTCGAGTTGAACACTACTTACTATAAATTTTCTTACTGGAAAAGGTTTAGGGAACACAAACTTATAATGTATCAATCACTTTAGCAGTATACTAAAGTCGGGTGAATTTATTCCCAAAGTTGGACTTGAAACATGGGGTCGAACCTATCAGAATCTAACTTCATCTCTTTTCTTGAACAAAAAATAATGACATTCTAACCCGTAAAATATTGATCGGATCAACAATTTAGAACAAATGTAGTTCAAATGGTAAAATTGTACAAACTAGAGAACGTTAATCTTAGCCCTCTCATATTTGTAGAAGCTAACCACGCTATTATATATTTTTACCCCTAGTTAAGGTGCATTTGCTCCAAGCCCTACCCTTCTAATGATTTGATAAAGTTTTCCACTTAACTACAAAAATAAAATGAAGATTCACGATTTAATTAGGATCTTTGTGATTTTGTGAATAAAAGGGAATTAAGGTACGGTTAGGCAGTCCTTTCAACAACCACCATAAAATGTCGACAATCAACATCTCAAAAATGAGATTTAAGCACTAAACCAAACACATCATTAAATCATGCTATTAAGAAATACTCCCTGTATTTCATAATATAAGTCAAGCCGTTTAAGTTATCCAGTGAAAACTAATGAAACAAAAAATAAAGTATTTTTTAATCAAAATATCAATATTATTATCTTAAATATGACTTGTATACTAATAATAATATTTAAGAGACTAACATTGATATTTTTACTAACAAATACATTATTTTTTTGTTTTCTTAGTTTTCGCTACATGTTCCAAACGACTTATATTATGGAGTGGACGTACTATTATCTAAAAAATGATAGTATTTTTTTTTTTTTTTTAAATTAAGTGAAACAATCCGAATGTCTCAGTTAGGAATGATGAATGCATATCATAATTTAATTTCGAAACAAATAGATTTGAATGAAGTAGACATCAAAATTATTTTCAAGCTGTATTATAATGATTTGACCCTAAATAATTGAAGTGTCAAGATTAACGCCACGATGGGCGATTGCCCCACATTGGGGAAAGAGAACAGCCCTTCATTGGAGAGAGAGAAAGAACACTCTAGATAAGGGAGAATAAAGCTTACCGCACGCAGGCGGAGGGTATCGAACCCGGGACCTCTCGGTGACAGGCCAGCCAATGCCCCACTGAGCTATTGACCTCTTCGATAGTGTCAAGATTGTTAGTAAGATTTTTGTGGTTATTAGTCCTGATTTGAGTGAGGATGGAGCTGAAATTTGTAGCCTAATAATTATTATTATTTTGCTAAGTTTGTAGCCTAATTATTTGCTTTTATCAAAATGTGGCTATTAAATGATCATTCAATCTTTTTCTCTAATCTTTTCATTTCATTTCCCCAACACCTAAAACCAAGAGTTATTAAGGGATTTTTATTGACGTTGGCTCCAGTGAGGAACGGTATAATTATGCACGTGCGAAACTCTCTGCGTACGTTGAATTAAAATTTTAACGGTTAAAATTAATTAAAAACTAACACTTGTTTAAGTTCAGAACACATGTTCTATTTTTAGCATGCGGAACATCTGTTCTGAGCCTCATGACATATGTCCTAAGTCTCAGAACACATGTTCTAACGCGTTCTGTATGTATTGAAAAAAGTTGTTCCGCATAAATTCTGGACTGATTTTTATTTCATTTAACAGATTTTGCATGTGAAAGAATATGTAATTTGATGGGAGTGGCCAAATGCTAATTTATTTTATTGTAGTCTACAAGTAGTTTTCAATTCGTGGAGAACATAAATTATACATCCTCTTATCATAATAATAATTTAGAGATATTTACCTCATAATTCATGAGATCATGTTTTAAGACTTTTTTTTATTACCAAGTACACTGAATTATCTATAACACTCTCTGTAATATTCTAACTATAGAAACTAACTAAACAAATTCATAAATTAAAACCAATCAAAATACAACCTAAAGCCTTTGATTCACAAAATTAGCTAGGCCCAAATATATTGCCCCATGGTCTTTTATTACATTACAATAGTTTATAGTATTGGACCTATTGGACCTTTAGAATTTTTGCACTTAATCCAGGAAACCCTGTCCAGCCCAAAACAAATGCCCGCTCTCGCATGGATTACCTTATGAACGACGACATATCGCCACCGGCTATAATTCAATACCTATAGAACATTTTTTGGTAGGGAGTGTTTCGTTTGATTCGATTTTACATATTTAATTCGTTTGAACGTTCATTTTCTTTATTTTGCACCGAAAATCTCTCCATTTTTATTTAATTACTGGAGAAAAGTCAAACCCTATTTCTTTCTTTGGAAATAACGTAATTATACAAGGGGAAATTGGTCTGTTTGGTCCTCAAAGTAATTTTTAAAATTATCGAGTCGTCCCCAATGTTTTGACTTCCTAAATAGTCCTCATTGTATTTGCGCGCTTCCCACATTTTCCTTTCACAACCAAACTGGGTGGATTCCGGCCAATTATGTGCACGTGTGTGTCACGTGAGTTCGGTAGAGGGGGCAATTTTGTTCGAAAAAATTACTCATTTCACACGTGTCTACCAATTTAACCTAAACAAATTCTAATCCTTATAGAATTTCAGATTATCTTTAGCCCTAATTGAAGAAGACGATTTGGTGGTGAAAGGACAATGTGGGAAGCACAAAAAAAATGAGGACTATTTAGGAACTCAAAATATATTGGGAACGACTCGATAATTTCGAAAATACTTTGAGTACCAAACAGACCAATTTTTCTTATACAAGTTGCAACCAAAAAGAAAGATCAAGCACATAGAGGAATGTGCCTTTGTATTCCAAATAAAAAAGACTAGGCAAAATTGAAATCTTTTCCAGCTTTCCATAAAAAAAATTAGAAGTGACAAATCAAATGAGAAAGCTGAGAATGTGATACGTAGTGCTTGTTTCTTTATATCCCTTCTTTTTCAATCCCAAAAGACTATATTTTCCTTTTAGACTCTTATATTGTTAATATATGTACACAATTTCATGCTTTCGGCTGACACAAGACCTAGTCAGATTTAGATTATGGGTATGAAGTATAAATGTATGATTGGATTGAGCCCCGGTCTAATATTTCGGGTTTCAATCTCAAATTATTTTCAAATTCAAACTAAATTCTGTATAAATTAGTGTTTGAGATTTCATTGGCACCCAATTCAAAGAGAGTTTGGGTATAAGACCTGAATAAGACTCAATCCAATTAAAGTAATGCTGATGATGACTATGATTCATTGTTTGAATGAAGAAAGGAGAAGGATAGAGATACTGAGGCACATGGGTGGACCCAATTTTGTGATATTTGTGGCTAAATATCCAAATAAACATTGTATTATTACCAGCCGCTAATAACCTTTGACAAAAGGTGGAAAAAAAAGTTCACCACGGCTCCTATGCGGAACAACTTTGTGCAGAACATGCGGGACAAAAAGATCGTCCGTTAGATTAAAGTTTTGGCGGCTAACATTGATTAAAAAATGAACAGCTGTTCATTTTTCAGAACAGCCTGTTCAGCCTAAATACTATTCTCAAGGCTAAAAAAGTGTCCCGCATATGCAGAAAAATAGTTGTTCCGCATAGGAACAGGACTGAAAAAAGTTAGCCAAAAAAGTATAATAATCTCATGCATCATTCTTTCTCATATGCTGTAACATTGACGTTGATAGGCAGTAAGGCTTCTTTCACCTTCCATAGAGCTAGGATTTCCATTAACTCTTGTAATTGAGCTTATAAATAGACTTCTTCTATAACATTATTAAGATTAGGGTAATGCTTTATAATTGGCTAAAAATTTGAAATTAAACACTTCATCCCTGTTAGTATAAGAGATTCAACAGTGTGTTTACAATTTTATCCCAATTCTAATTAAATAATTAACTAAATACTTAGTTATTTAGCATTACGACCCATAAAATTAAATATAAGGGACGGAAAGAAACTTTTTTTTAATAGGGAAAAGATTATTACACAAATCTCGAACCCCAGATATTCAGGGTGGCCGAAATACCTAGACCAACTCAACTAGCTAATTTTTTAGCAAGGCTTGAAATTAACTAAAATAATAATTTATTGAAAGAAAAGAACAAAAAATATTGTACGTAAATATATGGCAATTTTCTCGAGAAGAGAAATTAAGCCTCCGAACACGTTCATCGTTTTCGCCAGAATCTGCGACCTCCTGTCTCTCCTTAGTGGGATTATATTAATAACAAATGGAGGGAATGATTTATTTTTGAATGCTTATTTCTTTATATAAAAAAACACAAGCACGAATTGTTGGACAGCGAAAACGACACATATAAATAATATGGGTGAAAATCCTCTGTCACATTCCTGTCCCCATCCCTGTCCCAAATCAATCAGAATTTACTATATAAATATTTTTTCTAATTATATATACACAAGGTGAATTGCGATTGGGTGAGGACAGATAATATGGAGAGACAAAGAATAACAATAAGCAACTGCAAAGAATATACAAATATTTTTAACGTGATCCGATTTCATAACTAGAGAAAAATTTATACTATGTAATTTTACCATAGTAAAAAGTGCAAAACTCTCTAAATCAAACTAAAAAGACTCACCATATGAGTTGGTGGAACCAAGACACAATTAATTAACATAGAAATTTTTTATTTATAAATAGTTCTTCGCACGTATAGGATATTGAGAATCTCCAACGTATTATGAATGTTGTGCACAAATAAAAATTACATAGTGATAATCAATAGTCAAAACGCAATAAGAGTGTCCAAGAAAACTCAAGCCGCGCCACATTGCACTTAACCGCACCAATTATGCGGTTTTTATTTTCAATTAGTTTGGTTGCGGTTTGAGAAATTTTCAAACCGCAAATTTGGTGCTGTTTGAAATTTTTGTGAAACTAAACTGCACTGCCACACATATATACTATGTAGTTTATTTAGTATAATATTTAGCCTAAAAAATATCGATTTAGAAATAATATAAATGTGAGACTTATTTTCTATTAACAAAATTGTTAATATTAAATAGCCTACATTCTTCATTTTCGTAATTACTTTCAAATTATTATTATTATTATTTTGCTAGTTTCAAATTATTAACTTTGTTCATACACAATGAAAAAGATGATAAAAAATGCGCATAGTTTAAAATATTTTCGAGATTTCTAGCTATCTACTTGTGAAAAACACTATGTGCTATATCTTTATTGTAACACATCATGTATAAAATTTCAACTATTAGCTGATTTGTTTCTTCTTATCGCCGATATACTATTTTCTTTGTTTCAAATTGAATATCCTCATTACTGTTTTATTTATTTTTTTCAAAATGAATGAACACATTTTCTTAAAATAAACATATTTCTTAATAACTAACCCCTATATTCAAGCTTCCCTAACACATTGATCCACCACTAAGCTTGTTAATTAAGGAGGATATTGTGGTAACTTATTTAATAGTCAATTTGAGACGAAGAGAGTAATATCTGGTGCTACTTAATAATTCTTCTCAAGAGAAAAAAAAATGTTCCACACCGTAAAACTGTACCAAACTACGCAAACTATAAAGTGTAGTTTTAAGTTTTAAATAATTTTGTGCGATTTTAAAATTTCTCAAACCACAAACTGCGATTCGCAGTTTTAAGTAATTTTGTGCGATTTTAAAATTTCTCAAATTACAAACTGCGGTGCATTTTAAAATTTGATAAAACCTCACCAATCTGCACTAATATACACCCCTACAACACTACTTTCAACTTTGCAGTTTTTTACTTTTTTTCCTCCCTCCTTCATTGACCTTATCTATGGTGGCTGGATGAGTTTAGAGTTGAACTCGGCTCGACTATATCTCTGCATGTTTTCTACTCGGACAATGTTAGGGAGCTAAAATTTAGCCAATTAATTGGTTAAATTGGTGGCAGAATGATAAATAATTGGGTGAATCCCTTATACCAATAGGGGGTGAATAATGTTTAATTTAGGTTTTTAGCCGATAATCATTTCCCTTTCTACTCCCTTCATTCTTAAATATAAGATATTTATTATATGTTGCGAAAATTAAAATGTTTTTGTAATTAAAATATCAATATTACTCTTTTAAATATGACTTGTATACCACTAATTCTACTTAAAATAGTAATATTGATATTTTAATTATAAAAACATATTAATTTATACTTCCTTAATTTTCACAACATATAATGAAATTGTTATATTTAGGAACGGAGGTAGTATAATAAATGTAGCAAATTACTATATGCGAATTCTTATGTATATAACTTAATTACATATACAAATTCTATTATTAATGAAGTAAACATTATAAGTAAGAAATTCAATTGGAATGTTTGAATAAAAATGTAACCTTCCTTGAGCCAAATAAATTCCCAACCATACTCCTTTCTTTCCTTTTTTTTTTCCTTTTGAGAAAAGCCGAACTCATTTCAAACATAGACAGAACTAAAAATTTCATACGAAATATAAATTTTATACAACTCCTAAACTGATAAATAAATAAAAAAAGTATAACTAACCATTCTAAAAAATTTAATTACTGGGGAAAAACTTATAGTTTTCAAAACTCTTTGGGGATTGGGAGGATTTTCATTACCCATATTGATTGAGAACCTGGTCAAAACTAAGAACGTAATGTGCACCGACATTTCAGCGAAATATCCTATGTTTTTTTTTATTTATGTGTCAATTATCATTTAGCAGCAGGGAAGAAAGCAAGTACGTATATTAGGACCAAAATACCATCTATTATGTTTGTAAGATTCTCCACAGAGAATATTTTGTTAGTTACTGTTATGCCCGGACTTAGAGCAACATATGATTATTGTCATTAATGATAGTCCAATTTCAAAGCCTAAAAATCCAAGTCTAGTGTGCCTACCAATCTAAAAACGCGATCAATGAATCTAACAACCCTAGGCATGCAAACGGGTCAGGGTTTTATCCGTATTTAACTCGAATCTGAATTATTTTTTAGAATTTGGTAAACACTTTAGACTCATATACCCGCATTTGACTCCAAATCCGTATTAGAGTAATAAAATGGATACGGATCTGTTAGACCCGAATCCGTTTATATATATATATATATATATATATATATATATATATATATATATATATATATATATATTATATATAAATGAATTCTTTTAACCTTTGGATCAATTCACATCTAAGGCTATAATTTTATCCTCACATATAAAAATATATGAATAAAAGTTATAAAACATAGTTCTTCCGTCGTTTCATTCTCTTTTCATCATAGTCGAGGATTCGAGAGCCGCCACCACCACCATTAAAACACCTCTACTGCTCAGTCTCAACTGCTCAAGTGCTCTCGATAGATTTTTTATTATTTAGTTTCGAAAAGTTTTAATCTCTTTATTATATGTTTTTAATCCTCCAAAATAGAAAAGTAAAAATTAGGAGGATTGGACTTTTTGAAACGGATTTTACCATATCCGTATTCGGATCCAAATCAGCGGATCTAGTAATACATATAATGAATTCGTTAGGATACGGATTTGGTAGAAAAAGTTAAAAACGAATATGGATCCGGAATAGACAATTTCGTATCCGTTTGCAGGCTGATACGCAAAATCTATACTAGCAAGTATACTAGGTCGATGTTGTAGTAGTCAAGGTCGATCCCACAGAGAATAATGATTAATTAATTCCTATGTAAATAATTCTACAATGATCAAAAGCAAGTAAAATAAATCTGACGGTTGATGATGATTTAATTAAATTAAATTAATTAACTAAACTAAAGAAAACAAATTACTTAAACAAGAGTGATAAAAGTCTAAGGCACATGAATTCACTAAATTAACCAATATATTATCCTAACGATATGTTATTCTAGGGTGAGTTTCATTAATCGATCGATTTCCAATTATATCTAATAACCTCTTTCAAGGCTTATCAAACCTATTCTCACGAATAAACCAACTATATGTCTATGTTGATTTTAACCCATAAAAATGCATTAAACATATGAAATCATAAAGATCGCACAAACCATACAAGTATATGTCTATCTTGTATGCAATTTATGTTCAAATTATTTAACCTAATTAACAAGGTCAGCTGTCGCAAATCTTCCAAGTTAATGTAATGACAATTTGAGTGGTAGCTAATCACACAAAAGCATTAAGAACAATAATAAGAAATTAATTCCACAACACTAATCGAATATCAAAATCAAGAGAATAACATATAAAATTAATCTAGCTACATCATGGCCTTAGAATAAATATTTAGCTCATACTAGAGAAAAATTCAATAACAAATTAAAATTTAGAATAATCTAATCATGACTTCATTATTTCCTAAGACTATTAAAGAGTATTTATAGAACTAGAAACCTGCTAGCTTAAGATAACTGACATATATTAAAACTCTCCACACTCCTTTAGAGTAGTTGATATAAAATACAACTTTTCAAGATTCTTTAAAGTAGTTGAAGTACACCAGAACTCTTCTAATCCGTAAAGATCTTATCTTCAATTCCAACAGTTTTTTTCTTATTATGCAAGTTGGTTCACTTTTATCCTTCAAAAGACTATTTTGCCCCTACAAATGCAAACACAAATAAGTGAGGATTATACCATTTTAAGCTCAAAACTCGATATGTAAATAAATTTTGAAGCTCAAAATTACTATTAAATTAGAAGAAAATGTAGATAAATTTACGAGTTATCACAGGCCTACAGTAATGGCCCAACAATGAATATTTGAAAGTAATAATATGTGTGTAAGTCTATGTTCATACACAAGTATCTCATGTTTCACTGTAAGTTTTTAAACGCTTGTCTAATATGGTATTATCACACCACAAGTATCTGGTATTCTCAACATTGATGAGACTATTCGGTCTCAACCTGATTTGCTTATCCCGAGTTCATAGGCGGACGCATTATTAACAGTTCCGGGACCAAATCATACACAACAAATTGTCAAAAATCTTGTGGAGTGGAGTAAGGTAAAATATAAGGAATGATTACTTAAAAAACCCTAGAAAAATCCTTTATCTAAAAAATGCACCCCTTACCTAGATCCGTCCCTGCCCAAGTTCAACTCTTACTCGGAGACCTGATTTCATAGCTCTTTTAACAGTGTCACAAATATAAGTTAAACGCAAGACTTCACTGTAACATTAATAATTTCCTTGCTAACTATCCCAAATTACTGCATTAGAAACGGCTTCGCTTGCATGGAAGCTTTGGAATGGGTTAGTGAAATCAAGAGCATCATCAGCATGTGGTTTCAGTACAGCAACATGACACAACATTGCTTTTGATTCTTCATATTTATGCCAGTTCAGATTCCACACACAAAATCATCCCTTTGAGAGAAAAATGACACACTAAAAAGTTTCACATGTTTGGCATAGATAAGATCCCCCCCGCCCTTTTCCCCCCTAATTTCCTTGTTGGATGCATATGCATGTCAACCCCACCTAGTCCCCCCAAAAAAATTGCTTTAAAAATGAATGACCTCAATTTTGGTGAAGAATGTAGCCTTTGCCAAAAACAATGCTACCAACATTTGGTTCTTTCTATACTACTCCCTCCATTCCTAAATATAAGACTCTTTAGACAATTTGAGAAAATTAAGGAAGTTGTCATTTTCATCTAAACTTCCAATATTACCCCCACCTTCCCTCTCTCTCACTAATACATCATAAAGAAAAGAAAGGAAAATGTTGAGGGTATAATTGGAATAAATTGTTGACAACTAATAAAAGAACCTTAAACGACAATTAATTTGGATACCTAGATATCTCCTAAACGACAATTAATAGAGAATGGAGGGAGTACTTTTCAAGAAATAAAACTTCCAAAATCTAATTTCATTAGCTGCTAACAAAGTTTTTTTCATACTGTACTGATATAATTTTAACTGATAATTTTCTTGTTAAATAATTAAGACTATACTTGTTTAAAAATAATTATTTAAGAACCACTATAAAACTTAGTCGTTGAATCAAACGATGAAAACCAGATTACTAATTCATTCTTAGTGCTAAAGCAATCACTCGCCCTTTATCATTCTATACAAATATATACCTTTCCTTGTTGCTTTTTTCTTCCTTTCTTCTTCCCCACTCCCAACTTTATATCTTCAGCAACTCCCCTCCCCCCCATCTCTCTCATAGACACTATATTTTCTCAATTTTTTGGGTCACTTCTTTCAAGAGAGTCCCTCATGGTCCAATTCATATTAAAATTCTCCTACATTTACACAAACATCTTCCAAGTAAAGGAAACTTTCCCTTGTTATAATGGCTTCTGAATTTCTCTTCTTATTGTTCTTGTCTTTCATTGCCTGCTCTTCTGGTGAGTTCTTAATTCTTTGCTTGTCCTTCACTTTTGTAAGCTCTTGAAAAAACCTCCAATGATGGTTTTTCCGCACTTGGGGTTATGTTTACTAGTCCTACCTCCGTTTCCCAGCCTTAAGTGTCCACTTTTCTATTCAATATGGGATGGAGGCAGTATTAGTAACTATAACCCCAACTACAAAAAACAAAAAAAACAAAAAATGATCGTTCTGATTAGAAAATGGGACATTCAATCTAAGAAAATTTGAATTATTTTTTGTGCAGGAACATTTATAAAAGATCATCAAGTTATTCAATCATCTAGTAGGGAATTATTGAACAATTTCAACTTGAAAGTAGTTGAACATGATGAATTAGTAGATCCACAATCTCTCAACTATCCAACAACTCCATTAGTAACTAATCCTGTGACAACACCACCAAGCATTAATGTTCCCCCTGATAATTCAGCAACCCCAACTATAGTCACCATTCCGGCCACAAATCCGATCGCCACGACACCAATTCCGGTGGCTACTCCGGCTGCAACGATTCCCCCGGCAAACCCTATCCCGGTGCCTAGCACGAATCCAATCCCTCCGGCTGTTCCAGTTACAACACCTAGCACAAATCCAGTTACTACCCCAACACCAACAGGGGGAGGTGTTCCTGTGACAAATCCAGTACCTCTGGCTGTGCCGGTGACTAATCCGACTCCAACTCCACCGAATACTAATGCTGCCCCGACAGTTCCCGGGCATAGCTGGTGTGTTGCAAAGAGTGGTTTACAAGAAGCTGCAATTCAATCAGCAATAGATTATGCTTGTGGAATAGGAGGTGCTGATTGCTCAGCTATCCAACAAAGTGGGAATTGTTATAATCCTAATTCACTTCAGAACCATGCTTCATATGCCTTCAATAGCTATTACCAAAAGAATCCTTCCCCAACCAGCTGTGATTTTGGGGGAACAGCCATGGTAACCAGTACAAATCCAAGTAAGCGTGATCCCTCTGTCTAGAAATGAATGTCCATTTTTCTATTAATTTTGTAATGAACGTTCAATTCTGATCGGAAAGTATTATGTATCAATAAGGCTAACATTGTTTATTTCTCTCTTCAGGCAGTGGTTCTTGTGTTTACCCGTTAGGGTCATCGTCGTCGTCTTCTTCGTCTCCAGCTACAACTTCAACAGGAGCAGCTGTGCCTGGGTAAGTAATCATGAACATCACACTGCTTGTCATTATTAGTCTCCAATTTGCTAATATACTCTGGATCTTCACTTTCAATGAGACTAGTTGCTCAGTCTCCCACTCCAAATAGGGTTGTGTCAGCACCTTGCGGACAAATCAGGGTTGTCGGGTAGCTGGATTAGACTATTGAGATTACAACTGTTGCACAATGTTGCAGAAGTCGTTAGTCGCTAGCCAGCGAGTAGTTGGCGACTAGTCGACTTACCTAGATTGAAAGAGATTTTTTAAAATTTCCTTATCCTATATATTATACTAGTCAAACAAAATATCACAAAAAAAATTAAAAATCAAATACTAGTAAAATCAGAGTACACAAAGTCCATCCATAATAATTAAATTCGTTACATTAATAAGTATAACAAGTTCAAATACAAAAATAATCGTTTTGAACGACTTTGACTGACTTTAACCAATATTTTTTTACCGATTAAGTTGGTCAACCAATTTTTTTATCCCGATTAGTCAGTTAGGTGCCGACTTGCAATTTTTTGCCGATTAGGCCGATTTTTACAACATTGCTGTTGCAAATAGACTGATATGGAATAGTTGTTCGGCAACCGTCGATCTGAAACAGCCGTAATCTCTCTATCGTCTAATCAAGTGATTCAACGGCTGAGTTCTATCTAAACGGCGCCACAAAAAAAAGGGTTCTGCATCTGCATTTGCATCTCCCAACATGATTCATTCTGTAATCTGAACCTTACTCAAATTTTGTGCAGCAATAGTACTGGTGCCGGTGCAGGTGCAGGTGCAGGGGCTGGGGCTGGTGCTGATGCTGGTTTTGGTACTGGTACTCCTCCAACTGTCCTAAATGCAAGCAACCCTATGCCAGGAGGCGCCATACCGGGTATTGCAGACAGCCCTCCAACAACAGTATCATCCACATCGAACAAATTCCGGTATTTTGGCTGCATCAGCATGGTGGCTTACATCCTAACAGGGATAATCACAATGTTTTAAGGTAGAAGACTTTTAACTTTTAAGGTAGCAGGCCGAGAGGATCAGAAAGCCAATATATTACATGAAAGATCAGGTTTAGTTCTCAGGTAATATATAATCAGAATCTGGCAGTCCAGGCTTTTTGTACGGTCAGTTGTTGGAAAATAGCAAGTTTAGATAGTACTCAAGAAGATTCATTGCAGAACCCATATAATTTGCTCTCAAGTTTACTACTGCTGGTTGACATGTATAAACAGAATTTGGCTCTTTATGTGAAAAAGTAATGTAATTTGTTAGATAAAAATATCAATATTAATCTCTTAAATGACTTGTATACCACTAATTCTATTTAAGAGAGTAATATTGATATTTTGACTAACAAAGTACTATATTTTTCGCTTGCTTCCTAAACGACTTATATTATGGAATAGAGGTAGTAGAATATAAAAACAAGATTTTGTTTGAAAATGATATACTAACAAACTATAGGTTTTGTCAAAATTATAAACTTATTATAGTGCCATGTTCATGCAGACTCAATTTATGCTTATAAAAATGCTATTTGACCTTATTCCAACCAACTTCATTATGTGTCAAATATATTCAATTATTATAGGACCAGCAAACTTGCCCACAAAAGATTATGTCAACCACAAGAAATAAATATGCTAGCAAAGATAAAGGTCTTAATCAATGCATCACAGTTAATAATAATATAGCAACAAATATAAGAATTTATAAATATGCATTGCTGTGAATTTTCATTTAAAATTTTCAACCATGCAAATGCAAGTCAGCAACTACAGCTAATTTCATTATGCTGATGATAGCATATTCTAACAGCTAATTTCCTCTACTTGGATTCCAGGAGGAATTGGAATCTCAATTCTTTATACAATACTTAATACCTATATTGTCTATGGACCTAACGCTTCGAAAACACTACTAAGATTAACATGGACATCGAAACCACAATCTTGAACCCCGACGATTCCCAGAAATTCTGCTTCTCATTATTTGCTGATACAATTTGCTTTGTTGCTAATTGATCCCTCAGTTCTTTCAGAGCTTTGTCCCGTCGTTCTCCCATCTATAAGCCAAACAACGTGTTACTTGAGAAAGTATTCTAAGAGAGGTTTATCAATCAATCAATGCTCTTAAGACATTATCTATGTATTCAGATCCAGTAATCTTCCTGAATTTTTTAACACGTACAATCCGTAATGTGGGATCTCCATGATGACAAATACAATATGTCGATGCTTGTTATTTTTTATTTCCCTTTCGTATTTTAATCTGTTTGGGATTATAGAGAAGCTTCCCAAAGGAAAATGGAGCATGTGTAATGACGTGATATATATCTAGAACTAAAAGCAGATGCATCAAACAAATATGAGGGAACGTAACATTACCCTTTGGAGCTTGCGAGTCTGAGCACGAGCTTCTTGCAGACAGAACTCTAATTTTAAAACCCTTTTCTTGAGCTCCTGGTCAGCTCTACGATGCTTCTCTAACTACGCAATGAAATGGGACAAACGTTTAGGGAACAATATAAAACGAGATAAGATTTGAGATATCATAACAGAAATTCAGAGACAAACAAACCTGGGATTCCAGCTCCTTAGTCTTGAGCTTCCAGTGAGCAGACATAAACCTAATTTCGTCTCTCAGCTTGGCTATTTCCTCATCCTTAGCAGTCAAAAGCTTGTTCATCTTTTCAAAATTTCTCGGAGAGATCTCGTCTAGCAGCTTCCTAAGTTCGCAGTCTTTGTTTGCTCCAGCTACGGCTAATGCTTGCATGATGTCATGCTCAACCCTTGACACTTCATCTTTCAGTTGCTTTTGTGAAGATTCCCTTGCTTGGAGATCCTTCTGCAGGAGGTCTAATTGCTCGCCCAGCCTAATTACTCGAGTCTCATGCTCCTTTAAAGAACTATCTTTCTGATCTAATTCTTTCAAGAGCGCTAAACACTGTAGTTGTGCAGACTGAGCAGATGCAGCACTTGCATCTGCAGTTGCTTGAGTAGCCGAAAGCTGTGATCTAAGATCATCCAACTCTTTAATGTACTGTTTCATTCAAAAAATAAGAATACATATTAAAGATTAGTCAACAGTAAACAGGAAAACAATATGAAAACTCTCAAGAAATACACTTTCTTAAATGACCCACAAACTAATTATACACTCTTGTCATTTGAGTTAACAAGAGTATCCCCTTAACAAAATGGTAATCCCAAAAAAAAAAGGAAATAAAGAAAAAATAAGTTAATTTGCTAATGAAATCTTCAATTAAAGTTCTAAACACCAACGACCGGAAGAGCCTGATTTTCTTGAAAATCACTCTTTTACACTCGAGAAGAGAATGAATATTCTATAAATTGGTACTGGGAGCCTGAGACGTAGAATGAGACATCAAAAGATTCGTGGTAATTGCATATTTCATCACAAGCGGCCGTCTTTGCTTATATATAAATCCTACTCTCTTCCATCACTCTGGGGAAAAATTTATCCCTCTTCCTAATAGGTAATAGCGTGTCTACGAACTAAGTTCTCCCCATCCAAGTTCACACATGACCTGTACAAGAGGTTTCTCCAGGATTTCTTGTTTCCCATTCATAGCCAATTTGTTTACTTTCATTGTCCCCATTGAATGGAGGATGCCACCAACATTAAATTAATTTACATATCCCACCTAACTTCTGGGCTACAGCATATATTGCAATACAGGGTCAATTCTGGAAACATAAATGCCAGCCTAAACGTGGAAGATATATAGTTATCACACCCGAATGAGAACTAGAAGAAACGAGATTTAGCAAATAAGTGCATCCATATAATTTCCAAGTGAAAGAAAATGACTGGTTCGTAAAAGAGAATAGAGGATCCAGCATATATATCTGGAGTTGGTTACATTTGTGATTTGTGAATTTATATGAAAGACAGCATTTTTCCTAAAACAAATTCAAATTAAAGAGGAGAGAGGAGAGACAAAAAAAAGTTTGAACCATTCAAACAAAGGACAAGCAGGACCACAACTAGGAATTAATTATAGTTTGATACTAAATGCTATAACTACTAAGAAAAGAAACAAGTAAAAGATGCCAAAAAGTAGCCTAAACAGATGAGTATAAGATGTCTTGCAAATGGATCTACTTATTCAAATCACCACAAAAACACAATATGCTGAAGAACAACAACTCCCATCAGATTCAGATCAAACCCCAATACAATTATTTAAACACCAAATTCAACAACAGAAACAACCAAATTCTTACTTGCTAAAGACAGAATCAAGAGAACTTAAAGCTAAATCAATTCACAACAAATTCAAAACTCGGTATAAATGCCAGGAACTAAAATCAGATATGAATAATACTCCCCCGCATTCCATAATATAAGTCGTTTAAGACATGTAGTGAAAATCAAGGAAGCAGAAAAACAAGGTACTTTGTGGGTAGTAGATGCTGAAGCTTGAAGCTGATTATTTCTCTCCTCCAAGTTCCTTTCCAATCTATTTATTTCTTCTTCCATTTTTCTTGCTTTAGCCTCTGCTTCCTGGTTATCCAAATCCCAGTTTTAAAAAAAAATAAAAAAAAAGAAGATGATGACATCACTGCTCCAACAGCTAAATTCTCCTTTCTTTCCCCAGCTAAACTGCAGAAGCAATAAAGAAATAGCCCTTTAAGCCTCTGACCATTTCTTGCAATCAATTTTGGAATCTACCATCCCCCATTTTCATGATTTGCATGTGAACACATTTCCTTTGCATTTATTTCTCTGACCTTTTAATAATTTCCCCTTTTCTAAATAAATCATTAATAACAATACTAATACTATCTTCATTCATTACTCCTTAATATAATAAGACTGTTATGTAGTGAAAATTAAGGTTAAAAAATAAGGTATTTTTTAATCAAATATCAATATTACTTTTCACAAGTATAATTTATTTAATAAAGTAATATTGATATTTTTAATCAAAAAACACCTTGTTTTTTGGGCTACACGTACTAAACATCTTATATCCAGAAATATAGAGAGTACTAGATATTAAAAGAACGCTGGATTATACTATTCCTTATCTCAAGTTCATTCAAAATTCAATTTTTTTTTAATTTCGACGTGAAAATCAATGAACAAAAAAGAGAATTTTTTTTTCCTACTTACAATTATTTGAACAACTTCCAAAAGTGGACAGACAAAAAAAACCTTTGAACAAATTCTAAGCCACAGAAGTTAACACCTCAAAATCAAATCATTAATGAAAAAAAAAAAAATCAGTTAAGAAAAGATTAAAAGAAAAAACAAACCCAGAAAAAAAAAACATACACTGTAAAACCATGAGGATCTTCAGCTGAATGAAAGATGCAGGCTAGAGAGAGAAAGAAGTTGGGTTTTTAGAGAGAGAAGTGAATGGTGAAGAAGAAGAAGATGATGATTAGACAGGACAAAAAATTCCAATAAATTGCAATTATTTGTCTGCTAAAATATGAAATTGTAACGTAAGGCGGATTATGGGGACATTGAAACCGTTGATTTCCTCGGCGGTCAAATGATCTGACGGCGGTAATTGTGGATTAGTGGGAAGGGGAGAGAGAAAGAGAGAGAGGTTCGGATTTGAGGATTATGTGGTTTGGGGATAGGTTTGGGAGAGGTCTGAGCCTGGGGTTGTGTGGAAATGACAAATTCCGAACCTGGATGTTTGGGTTGACGGGGAGGAGTGAGCTCAGCGCGGCAAATCTCAAATTTTCATCAAACTAATAACATATCTGCCACGTGGATTACGCCACAATTTGATTTTACTTTTATTTTCGAGATTTATAATGTGAATTTCACTTTTGTCGATAAATATATTTTTAATATGGTGCTAATTTAATTTTGACTGATTAATTTTAATGTGGCGATTGTAATTATTATTTTTTATTGATGAATCAAACTCATTAGATAATCGATAATGAATCATATATGACAGAAAATCATATTTGCTTCTCATATTAAGAAATAAAAATATTTTCTATATTTATCTAGTAATTCAATAAAAATATAATGTAGCCTATATATTTTGCAAAAAGAATAAAAAAAATTGCCAAATTGCTTCTATTGAGAACAATTTTCTATCAAAGGTGTCCCTGATCCAAGAGTAGAGCAGACGCCGCTTTACTGACCTCGAGCGTCGTGGGTTTGATACTCTCCTTCACGCGCGTGCAGTCTTTAATCTCCCTTTTTAAGGCTATCTCCTCTTCGTCTGAGACAGTTCTCTCTCCCATATATGGGGTAACCGCCCAATCGGGCTTCAAAAAAAAACAATTTTCTTCCAAAATTGAATCCATTTAATGAAAAATGGACCAAACTAATGTCAACGTGAGTTGGGCCAGTGGAGCAAAAGTAGTACCCTAGTTCGACCCCTGAAATGCCCATATCCCCTACCCGGATAAAAAACAGAAATAAAAAAAAAGGACCAAATTAGCAGAATGACTCATGGAATAAACATTATTAGCACAATTACCAAAAATAGCATTCCTAATAAATAATAAATAATGTGTCGTTATTTTGTATCATTTCCGGATAAAATACCATTTATGGATAGGACATTAGTTACGATACTAAATGTCTCATTTTCTACAAAGTTAAAAATGAAATAAGACGTTTAATTCTAAACGGAGGATATTATTTATTAGGACAACGTAGAACAAATGAATCTTTTTCTCTTTTTCTTTTCTTGTCAAGTAAAGTATTTGGTTTGCCTTTTTTGTTTAAAAATAATTATTTTGGGAATAGAAAATTGAATTATTTCTCACTAAATTAGTTGTACAAAATATTTGAATACCAATAAAAATATTTTGTCAAAAAAAATTAGCATTTCTTTAATAAAATAAAAAAAGTTCTAGCATAAGCAATATTTTAGAATATTCAAACCAAAACGCTTTTTTCCTTTTCCCTTTTTTCTCTCTCTCTCTCCCCTCTTTTTTTTCTTGCGGCTTTCCTCCTCCCTACTGATGGCCAGATTTGGCAATGGCCAAATCTTGGTCCTTTTATTCCGTTATTAGTACTCTATTTTGTACCACGAATCATATGAAACCTTTTTCAGGGTTTTTTTCTTCAAGATTCAAGACATGAGATGTTAGATGAGTCTCGGATCTTCATGAGATCTGAGACTTTTTTTTCTATGTTTCTAGGAGGATTCGCTCAACCCGGACTTGATCTGGCGCTTTATCAACTTTCTACATCTTCCCGAGGCAATTTGTAGAGACGGTTGATACGCCCATAGTCCCTATAAATTGTCGACTCCTAAGGAAGATGTTGAAAGTGATATTCTCCTGTCCCTGTGGTTCAAGAATGGCGATGAAGATACTTTGAAGAAGAAGATTATGTATTTGTTTATTTGTCTAGTTTTTCTAGTTTTTTTCCTAACCATCCAAGTTTTCTTGGATGTGTCTTTTGTCTGTTATCGTGATTTTTTAAATTATTGTATAACTTTTACTTTCTGTACTTTTAGATTTTTTATTGATTGTAATGGCATCGGCTATTTGTGATTAATGAAATCAGAATTTATTTAACAAAAAAAAATATATATATTTTAGAAGAATCGGGTTAAAACCGTTGCCATACTCGAAATTGTGTACAATCAGCAAATTTTTCAGTTATTTTCAACATTAAATATCACTTTTGGGAACTCACAAATTTCTAGTGAACAGTTAATGTGATATATTACTACGTATTCAATAAAATTGTAAATCTAAAGAACGAGTAAGAGTATTTGAGGTTGAATAAAGTTTGAGTTTTGAATTTTTTACTGTACTTTCATAAAAATTAAATTATTTATGAGCGAAAATTTAATACGATTATATTTTTGAAATTTGAGATGCTATCTAAATACAGTATTAATTATTCATTGCATGAAATTAGTATAACCTCTATAAACTAATAATGGACCAGAAACTTTTATTAACTTAGAGAGGTGTTAAACAATTGAATAGATAGCTTTTTCAAAGTATTTTTTTTACATGTATTTTGATATCTAAATGTATACTTTAGGTGATTTAATCTTGAAATTTTTTAAGACTTTCATGAATTATAATCATGTTCTAATTTTATAATGCCGAAAAAAGGAATATTAAGTTGTGGTAGAAAATCTAAAAAATTATATCCTGGTTAACATTTTTAAGTTCTTTGTGACGTTTCAAACTTTTAAGCTTGATGAGCATTAAGTTGCGAAATGAGGCTGGTGTTGGGGTGAATATTCTTTTACGATCTGACCGATGATAGAAAACGTTAAGGCAACACCTCTATCTTTGCCTTGAAGAGGACTCGAACCTCTACGCTCTTAAACACGAGATTTTGAGTCTCGCGTGTCTATCATTTCACCACCAAGGCATCTTGAAAGTGAATCTTATTCTATGAATATGATATCTATCTAGTGTGATGTATGGAATATATGACAAATGTGGAGTATTTTTATTGATCGATCATGTCATATCATATAGGCTAGAGTCCAACCTCATTATGGAATATAGCGTTGTAAAAAAAATTAGAACAATGTTAGGCTCCTCAAATCGATTGACTAAAAATCGACTCAAATTGATTTTCGGACCTCTCTACCCTTTTCAACAGTAAATGGCCTTCACTTTTTCAAAAAAAATCAAAAATCAAAAATCAAGTCTAGAAATGAGTCTACGCTACACATGTTTAATGCTCTTAGATGACTTTTTTAAGTAAATTTAATGCACCTTCTTCTTCTTTTTTTCATTTGTTCATCATTTTCTCACTCCCTGAAACTCAAAAAATGAGATGAAAACTTTCTCCATGAACTGAAACAGGTCACCAGAAATGTAATGTTGGAACGCCCTGAAACAGGTCATCATCTTCTCCATGAACTGAAACAGGTCACCATGAGATGAAAGCATAGGGCGTGAAGATTTTTTTTTTTAAAAAAAAATCTCTAATAAGTACAGATTAAAATAAATCATAACCGTGCAAAATTTTGAAGAAGAATAATTTCCATGTTAGCTATCAAAGGGAATACGTGCTGAAACACATTTATCTGGTTCTGTCTTCTTTCGCTTGTAGTCGATGTTTTTGAGGAGTCAGGCATTTTCTAAAAAAATATTAATTCTAAAAAAAAAAAAAAAAATTTATTATTTCAAAGAGAATATAGTTTAAAAAATACATATTTATACCATTTGTAATGAAACAAATAATAAAATTCGGTTAAACTTGGGTAGAAACTAGAAATGGGGTGGGGCAGGGATCTCCAATTTCCCGTCAGGATGAGAATGGGGATGTGGTTCCTTTTGACGCCTCGGGCAGGATGAGGCTAAAGCCTAGAATGAGGAGACGAGGACGAGGACGAGGCCCGAATAATTAGCCCCCACACCTTTTTGGCTAAAGCCCCCACACCTTTACCTTGTGAACACTTCTGATATGAACCGGGTCTACTGGACAATGCGATTTAAATTTGGCCACATCACTGCATTTCCTTCTCTCTCCTCATTCTGCATTGATGTGGCCAAATCTGTACCACATGGTCCACATGGACCCGATCCATATCAGAATTTTCCTTACCTTGTAGGTTGGATTGGATTGAAATTCAATTCAAATACAAACTCGACAATTTTTTTACTTGCGTAGTTTTTTTATTTTGCTAAATAAGAAACTATCTATTAATCATAAAATAGTCGAAGCCATTACATCAAGATATACAAGAAAAATACAAGAAAATAAAAGTTATACAATGGTGGAGACTCACCATGATAACAGATAAAAGTACACACTACAAACAGTAGAAAAAATAAATACATAATAAAATTCTTCGCAGATCTTCTCCAAAATCCTTGAATAGCAGTAGTAAGGTCAGTTCCAACACCTTTCTTAGAAATCAACAATCTACGAGACCATGAGCGTATCAACCGTTTCATAGATTGTTTCGGAAAGATGAAGAAACTCGAGAAGTGCCCGAAACAACTCCCGATTTGAGAAACTCGAGATCCTGAAGCGATTTCGAGTAGATCTCGTATGAGTCTTGAGTCTTGAATCAGAATACCTTGAAAAAAATTCATCACAATTTAAGGCAAAAGGAGAGGATGAAGACACCAAAATTGAAAGAAATATATGGTTGAATATAGCCATGGAAACCAAGAAAGAAGATTATGTAGTCTTCTGCTTATCTCACAAAAATCAATATATACTCTACAAAAATTGGAAAAAAAATTGGTATGAAAACTTGAATGAAGTTCCAATCGGATTCGACCTGACTTCCAAAGTCTTGGTCTTTTACAATTTTTCTTGCTAAAAATACTTGACGAAGTTGTTCGGTTGACTTAACAAATTTTCCACACATTTGAGCGATGCTGGTCTCTTGCATAGACTATTTTCCATGCTGAGAGTAGGTCAATTTCCATATCGTCAATCATTATCCCACTTAACAAGATTATTAAAACTCTTGAATTACTAAGTAACGACAGATCATTATTTTAGGTAATCACGAATTCATAGTATCACAATAAATCCTACAATTAAGACCGTCCATTTTGGTTCAACAACGTTATCCAACTCTATGATTTACTTACATAATCTTTCATAGTTCCTCTACTAGTCATTTAGAATATAAGATAATATGTAAACTAATGAGATTTTGCAAAAAAAAGAAAAAACTAATTAACAAGCAAGACCTCTTACTAGTGGCGGAACTAAGGGGCGGGATAGTGACTAAACGACACATTTTTTATAGAATTTTTTCGCTCCATAAAAAATTATATTTTGCTCCCGTAAACTATATGTTACCCCCAAGGTGTATATCTTGGCTCTACCCTGCTTCTTATCCAAAAACTGATATGTTGAAATTAATCTCATCTTGATATGAGAGGGAGAGTATTGAAATATTAAAGTTCTAAATTGACTATTTAAGGAAGATCTAATTCACTTATAAGCGCATGGGTTAAAGGACACGGTGACCATAAACTATTTTTACATCATACATTTGGGGATTCAATAATTTTCTCTTCCGAGTAGACTTATTAGTCAAGAAAGGTAGGGCATTGCATTAGAATGGTATTGATTGGGCAGAATGGTCAAACCATGGCATTCTTTTTTTGGGACACAACATTTTTAGCAACAGCAAATCCGTCCTCAGCTAACGTGGCAAAAATTAAACGCGGCTTGACACGTCAGCTTATGACGGATTTGTCAAATCCATCCTCAAATGGCAGTGACTTGTTAAAAAAATTGCAAAACAAATTTTCTTCAACTTATGCCTGAAATATGTACAATTCACCTGAAATAAGACTGAACTTTTTCCAACTAATGCAATTTCAGCATAAATAAAACTCAAAATTAATAAATAAAGGGTTCAATTTATTAAAATCAATATCCATAATGTATTGTCAAACTCATGAAGGCGTATAAGGTACTTTAATTTTGCGGTTCGACCAAGCCAGTATCTTCGTCCCTTGTTATTGCGGACGACCATACCATGAGGGGTGTTCTCTAATTGAACCCCTTCAGTATCGATAAAAACTTGATCCTCCGGTGATAGTGGCAGGTGAAGTGTAGTATCTTCCTGTGTCTGAGTATGATCAATTCCTAGGGAGTATGAGGGTAGGTCATCCATGTCACCCGCTTGCAAACCCGATGAATACGCACCCTGATGAGCAGCTTGATTGGTGAATGGAATATCAGCTGAAGTCCAATCAAAGTTGTTGGGAAACTGGAAATCTCCCCACTGATTAGGTAGGAAGTCATCGAGAGTGGATGATGAAGGTTGTGTATCTCCGTGACTAGATCCAATGAACCACGCAGGGTCGGTATGTGGCGGGGACGGAGGGATGTAAGCTTCCCAAGGCCCGGGAATCTCACCACA
Source organism: Vinca minor (assembly GCA_026122235.1). Lineage (NCBI taxonomy): Eukaryota > Viridiplantae > Streptophyta > Magnoliopsida > Gentianales > Apocynaceae > Vinca > Vinca minor. Next base: position 4,339,765 of record JAOCZM010000201.1, on the reverse strand, counting down.
TGTTTGTGTCCGCTGAATGGCCTGATAATATGCTTCTGTCTCTTGGCAAGACCGACGACCACCCTGTCTAGCACTAATTTTACTCCAGCCTTCCACATGGCTTCTCGGGAAAAGTCAATGGACGTTCTATCACCGCCTCTGATATGTCGGATGACCGCGGTCTGCAACTCATATCTCTCCTAGCAGTCTTTAAAGCACTCGTCAATTGCTCTGATGCTCAGTTTAGGAATTTTTTTATATCTGGATCAGTAATGCTGTTTGCTTTCTGTTGCAAGGCACCTGAGACCTGACTAGACGCTGAAACTTGTAATAGATAATAAACATAATTAAATATTCTGATAAAAATTAAACATTATTATATAGTTCATAAAAAATTAAAACTCACCAAAATTTGTCCAACAGTTGCGTTTGGTTGAAATCCCCGAGGAAGGTTTGTAGGGTCCCTCATTTGGGGTTATTTAAAAGATGGACTGTAATGTTTTTGTACCACTCCATGTAATCATAGCGTGACACAAAAACATTACCCGCCTGAACACCCTCCACTACAAAGTCTGTTCTTTTCTGCCACAACTCGATGTAATCCTTGTGTAGTGTGAACCAGTTCTTACTCGCCACAAGTTTAATCTTGTGGAGATCAACATCCTCAACAAGTCTGGTAGTCCTAACCACTTCTGGTATAGTCTGCTCATATCCAAACTGCCTCAAGACTCAATCAGGAAGATGATATTCCACAATGTTAAAGTAAATCAATGGTACTCGGGCATGCACCACTTCCCGAAAGTTTGGCTCCCGAGCAACCGAGACATCTATCACTTGGGTCGGGTATAGTACCCACATAAATTACACAAACAAATAAATATATTAACTTTCATAAAATATATATATTAACTAACATTTAAAATAAATTATGTAATAAAAAATACAAAAAATACCAACTTACCCCTTGTCTCCCATTTATTCCATCAAGTTGATCCCGACATACTATTAATTGATGGCTAGGAGTTGCACGAAAACTCTTAGGGTACTTCCATCTTGCCCCGAAAACAGCACCATCTGGTATATTCAGCCTTGGAACATCCCGATTTTGAGGTCGAAAAATGGACAGACGCTCTCATGCCCACAACTGTCGAATAAAATATACTAAATTAGCAAAGACAAAAATGTACTGCACTTAAATAAATTTAAAGAGTAATTTAATACTTTACCTGAATGAGCAAACAACAACCACTGATGTCTTGTGATTCGGGTTTTGAAGAGATGCACATCTGACGGTAAAGATAGGCGAGTACGACACTTGCCCAGGAATAGGATGAGGTACCAGACTCTAAGTCTCGGAGTAGGAGCAGGTATCACAAATGAATTCGAGAAGCTGACTTGTCCGAGAAAAATAAAGTACCCTTGAGAATTAAAACTAAAGTCCTAGCCCTTCGGAAAACGTCGACCATGCTTGCATCATTAGGCAACGGGTCTGAAATATGTGCTAGTATTTCACTCTGATTAATGGAATTTCCCTTAGAGGATTTTTTCTGATATAGACCTAGTCCACATGGACCATGTGGTTCAGAATTGGCAACATCACTGCAGAATGAGGAGAGAGACAATTATGTAGTGATGTGTCCAATTATGAACCACATGGTCTAGTAGATCAAGTCCACAACAGAATTAACCCATTTAGAGACACTATAATTATTTTTCTCGTTAATAGTCACCTCATTGTCGTTGACCCGTAGTCCAAAAAGGACTCCAACGTCCTCTAAAGTGATGGTTGCCTCCTCGCCAGGTATGAGAAATGTATGGGTCTCGGGTCGCCATCTCTTAACTAGAGCGGTGACTAAGGCATGATCTACTTTAATATAACCGATGCGACACAACCACCCCAAAACCTACTCTATCAATAAGATAATTAAATCCTTATTTAGGCAGTCCCAAAAATGGCAATCGCCGCGAATAAAAGTTAGTGGGTTATCTAACTTATCCTTATCATTACCTTGCCATATACTTAACGATCGGTGATCGCGTTGTTTGTATAAAACACTATAATCTAAAGGTCCATGATGGAGGGAAGCCGAGTGTAGCAGGTACATCAGACATCTAAACATTAAAAATATAAAATCAATGACATTATCAGGAAATTATTGACATTATCGGAAACAACAAACCCAAAATTAACTAAATTGACAATATTCACAATAATACAAATTTCACAATATTCTAATATTCCAAAAATTCACAATTGTAAAAAATTCACATCAATTCACTAAATAGACAATATTCACAATAATACAAAATTCACTAAATTAACACAATTCACAATTCATAATGTTAAAAAATTCACATCAATCCAATATTAGAAAACTCAAATTACATTATTCACAATATTCACAAGCATTACACAATAAATAAAAATTTAAATAATAAATCTGAAAAAATAAAAAATTCAATTTTTTTTTTAATGTGATTAAGTCCGAGATGGATGGAAATGGAGTTGATTGTGGGTGTTTGAACGGAGATGAAGTTGATTGTGGGTGGAGGTGACCGTTGGTGAGGGTGGAGATGATTAATTCGTTTTATTTTTCGCCCATTTTTGCCTCTTTTTTCTGTTTGCTGAAACTGCTAAGGAAGGGGAAGGATAAGTGTTGCGGGCAAAATTAGGGCATTTTGAGGACGGATTTAACAAAGGACGGATTTAACCAATCCGTCCTGAAGCCAAGACGAATTTTCCAAATCTGTCCTTCGCTGATGTGGCAAAAATTAAACGCGACTTGACACGTCAGCTGAGGACGAATTTGACAAATCCATCTTGGCTTGCTATAAATATTGTGTCCAAAAAAAATAATACCATGTTTTGACCATTATGAAAATTAATGGCCATTCCCAAGAAAGGTATGAGTATGTGGAGAGAATATGTATATTTTATTTTATAATATGTTAGGGTTTTTATTGTATATATTATTTTATTAGTTGGAGTATAGATTTGGCAAGTAGATTGTTAGGGCAAGGCAGTTAAGGGTTTTTGGCTTGTTAGCCAAGTTTTTTATGCCAACTCCATACACATTCTTCTTTGTTTCTTCCCATTTGGAATTTCTCTTGCTCCAAGTAATTTTCGCCTACCATTAAAGCTCAATGAAGCAATATTGAGGTAATCTTCAATTGGCAAAATAAATATGGAATATTCTTTGCATTGAGGCATGGACTTGGAAGTCTTTAGATTTCCTTTTTACCTCTATAATATTCTATTCCTCAACTTGCCCACCTTATGCTCTTATATCCACTACCACAAAGACTTCCACAATTTGGAAAAAACTTTGGTCTTCCTCCATCGCTTTCTTATCGTTACTTACACTGTTAAAAATACGTACATTTAAAATGAATAGAATATGTAATGTTTCAAAATTTTAAGAGGAGGAATTCATCAACTATGATATTATTAGGTAAAACCCATCACACAATATTATTATTATTATTATTATTATTAAATGAGTTGTGCTCCGTAAATACCATTGAAGAATAAAGAGAATTATGTATATCATAAGGAAGGATAAACAATATACTTTATGGGATCTACTATACAAATTATGACACTAGCAGGGTAGCATAGTTGGTTAGCAATTTTGACTCGGAACGATAGGTCTCGAGCTTGACACCTTCTGTCTCATTTTTAAGAAAAATATTATATATGCCAATAGTATTTTAAAGAAAACTAATTTGAATATCACCTAAATTTTCCAGTTCTTAGAAATTGTAATAATATCGCAACTAATACAATATGCATGTGATACTCGGAGCTTTTTTACTTATATGTTTAGCATGATCGTAATTTATTTGTATATTAAGTGATTTCATATTTTATATGTTATGTCCTTTATTGTTAAAGAGCGTTTTGGAGTGCTTGGTTTGTTGGGGGACTTGAGTGCGGATGTTAAAAGGCCGGGGGACTGTTTTGTAAGGGAGTTTTGTTGGATTTTTCAGAGAAGGAAGTTAGAAAGAGAAGGAAGAAAGAAAAAGAGACAAAGAAGAGAAACGAGATTTCTGGAAAAACAGACTATTGTGAGAAGCTTCCATATTTGAGATAGTAAACGGAGTATGATCGGAGAGATTCCAGTTGTGTTGCATAGAGGACTGATATGGCTACAATATGGACGGTGGTATCATAATTCCAATAGTGGAGTTGAGATATTTTGGCTTCGTAAGTTAGAACTGCTAATCTGGAATTTTCCGATTTTGTGATTGTTTAGAGGATTTTGACTAAGTTTCTAAGGTAAGGTTCTTACACTTTTATTTTTCTGTTAAAAAAACATGAAAAATGTATTTTAAAGTTATGGAAATTGATGTCATGGTTTCTCCATTAGTTTATTGAGTAAAATGGATGAAGTATTGTATTGTGTGACTACATGTGATGTTTGCTATGATTTGAGGTATTACATTCATATGTGACTAATCAGTTCAGTTTGTTTGGTTAGTAGAATCTGAGAGGTTGCAAGTGTAGTTAGAGTTAACGTGCACCCGCCATAATGATCATAAGGCCAAGGACTTGCGGGATAGGAAGTTCTAAGTAGAAACCACTTGCCAATACCATGTGAGACGTACTTACTATGTAGGCATTCTTATGAGGTCAAGACCTTGTGGGGTAAGTTTCACCGGCCAAGTCCAGGTGAGGGCTAAGGCCTCTAGAAAGTGACCAAGTATAACAAGTTCGGAAGATTGAGGTCCTATGAGAAGAAAAGTTTAGCAAGACCGCTTAGTCGAGACTAAGTAAGAAGAGTGGCAAGTATGATGTAGAGATGATGTGAAGTTATTTGTTTGTATTTCAAGGTTATTTGTATGTGTTTAAGTGCCTATTTGAGTTGTTAAGTTGGTGTTTTTGGTTGGGACTTTTTGACATTTCAGAAAATGGCGTTTTCTTTGTTAAAATACACTAAAAATACATCAATACATATTAATTTTATATAAATATGGTCTGGTAAAAGGGTAACGTATTAAAGTGTAATAGTATAGAATATATTACATAAGGTAACTTATATAACGTAACTAAGGCAATTATTACATAAGGTAACATATCACATAAAGTAACCTACACAAAAAAGAAGAAAATATATACAGAAAATATCAAATATCAAATACTAAATACATATACTACTACATATGACTAATTTATAAGTACAATTACCAGTTTCCTTTGTTGAAAGGTCAAATTTCTACATGGATTATACATTGCCTCTTCTTATTTGCATAAAAAAAGGAGTACCACATTAATACCTTCCCTTAAGGATTTTATTTTGATTTGATGCTAAGGTTTGAAAGAATATTAAATTATCAAAAACTAATATTACATTATTATTATCTCTATAGTCTAAATTCATGAATAAGAGATATTTATAAAATCGGTATAGGTTAAACAAAAATATAGTTTTAGAAAACATAGAGAAAGTATTCTAAAAATATTGAATTTACATAATTCCTTTCTTTGCCTTAACTCTTCGTGTTATAATTGAAAGCACCACAACTAATATATCCAAGGGTTAAGTCTGGAGAATTTTATTATGTAACCATTCCAATAGGTGTTGTTCAATCTCTTACGTTTAAATATTTAGTTCGATTCTACTTGTAGAAGTTAACACGACTTCTATAAATAGGACAAATACTGAATTTTCGAGTGTGAGAGATAGATCAGAATCCATAAAAAAATTTTGAAAAAAATTTACCCATTAAATCTTAAATTTCCACTTTGAATATCACGAGTTGAACTTGACGCAGGATGCATTATGCGGTTGTTGCTGTTGCTAATCATGATGTGTTGATAGGTGGTAGTGGATTCCGAATATTTTAATACATAATTTAGTATTGAATTTATTAGACTGCATTAGACTAATACTGGTTGGGCAGAATATTCATACCATGACATGATTTTTTTTTTAAACAACATTTCTATCCAGGACGGAAGTCCCAGTTCCATTGTGGGCTGACATGGCATTTCTCAGACGCGCCTTGCCACTTCCGTCCTCAACCTCCAGAGAGTTGGCCAAAAAAGACTTGGTTTTTTCAATTCAATTCCAGAACGGAAGTGTCACTTCCGTTTTGGCCTAGCAAATTGTTTTTGCCTGAAACATTTAGTTTTTTGTATTTTGTCTACAAATTTTTGAGTTGGTATTTTGCAACAAAAAAAATCACTAAAACATAATTTTTACCAAAAAATGTGCAAAAAAATTACTTTGACAAAACTTTCTTTTATTAATAAAAAATAAACAAATCGTATATAATATAAATTAAACAAATTGTATGTAGCAACAACTAAACAAATGAAAGCAAAAAAAACTAAATTCTATCTACTGCCGCGACGATGTGTATCTAACGGTCATTTTCGGATTCTTTCGTAGATAGTATGTGCGATCGTCTTTGGTTCGCAGGGCACTACCATGCTCCGTTCGAATGACTTAAGCGCCTTCGTGGTCGATATAAATCTGCTCCTCAGGTGAATCTGACTGGAGAAGTGGAGTCTGTTACTGCGTCTGGTCCAAGCGTAGGTTGTACAAGGGCATCGCACCAAAAAATCTTTCGCCTGTCACGATATAGAGGGACCCGCACCAGTATGCCCCCCATTTTACTACCCGGAGAAAGAGTGTTGATGCTCGAAAATTGGTATTGCCATTCGAAGGGTTTGTCAACCTGAGTCCGAAACTGAGTTTGAGCCTGAGTCTGATCTTTCGGTGGTTGAGACGGTCCCGCCGCCTCGCCACTTTGCCGAAGGCGCCATGCGGCAAGATGCTCCTGAGTAGCCTGCCGAGTTCGACGAGTACCCTGCCTCCCAATTGGAGCCCTGCCTTGAACAAGCTCCCTCAGTTGTGTGGACGATTGCAGAACGACAGCTTCTGCTACATCGGCAACGCGCGGTCTGCAAGCAACTGACTTCCCAGCCGCTACGAAGGCAACTTTTATGGTTTTGGCAGCCCAGGTGATGAGACCCTTCTACTGGCTCACAGTTCGAGGGGCAAACTTCTCGAATTCTTCCAGCATCAGCCTGTTAGACTCCTCTTGTAACATAAATATTAAAATTAGTATATTCAAAATAAAAATATTTATGTTGACAACAAAACGAATAAAACTTACCAAAATATCCTCAGTTGTAGCGTTGGGTTGAATACCCATCGGGAGTGGCCTGGGATCCCTATTTCTTAGGTTCGTCAGAAGGTGAACGGTAATGTTATTGTACGAATCCATGTACTCGCAGGTAGGTGCAATAACATTACCGAGGGCGGGAGCAGCGGCCTCCAGTGCATCGACGCGGTCGCCCCACAAAGTTATGTAATCGCCGTGGACGTTCTGCCAATTTTTTGTCGCACCCGCCTTCACCGCGTGGAGATCTTGACCCTCGACAATGCCCTATGTCCCTGCAGACATTGGTACCACCTGGTGGAAGCCAAATTGCCTCATAACCCTGTCAGGCAGGTGGTACTCAACTATCTCGAAGCAGATGAGTGGTGTACGGGCTCAACAAGTCATCATGAAGTCTTTATCCTGAGCCACACTCTCTGCAATTAACGAATCAGGGTACGGTATCCACATAAACTGCAAATTAAATTCAAGTTAATGTAAAGCAATTTATTTAATAAAAAATACGAGAATATCGAAATTAACTTACCCCGTGTGTCTCTGTCATCAAATCTAGCTGATCACGAATCACCAACAATTGCGATTTCGCTGCGTTGCGAAAACTCCGGCCTGCATTCCACCTTGCCCCATGAGGTCTACCATCAGCGGTGATCTCATTTGGAATCGGGCCTCGGTTCACCGGACGGAGACATGAAATTCGCTCCCACGCCCACAACTGGTGAAAACAAACAACATCGATTATTAAATATTCAAATCACAGAGTCACATAAAACTTTATATAATTTAGACAAACCTGAATCAGCAAACAACAGTCAGCAATGTCATAGGAATCAGTCATGCACAATATGCACATCTGGCGGTGTAAATGTGCAAGTACACCGCTAGCCCAAAAAGTCGTGTCTTGCTCGAGGGGACCACTGATGGTGAGTAGATAACACATGTTCCCCCAGGACTCCAACTTATCGGGAAAAATGAAACTACACATCAATATGAAAACCAAAGTCCGAGCCCTCTGCTCTACCGCAAGCGAGGTAACATTATGTCCTAGGGGCACACTAATGTGGGCATAAATCTCGATTAGTTGCAGAGTGTTTCCCCTAATTGAATCCTTATCGGGTCGGAATCCTAACAGCTCGAACACGTGATTAACCCACTGAGGTTTCCTCAAATTGTAGTCCGTAGTCAACGACACTACGTGGCCACTAGTAGGTAGTCCTAGAAGACATCCTACGTCTTCTAGTGTAATGGTCGCCTCACCGCAACGTAGGTGAAACGTATGGGTCTCCGGGCGTCATCTCTTTACTAAGGCAGTCACTAGAGTGTGATCTACCTTCATGTGACACAGCCTACAGCATCCCCCAAAACCTAATTGGTCTATTAGGTTTATTAAGTCTGGTTTCTCTTTGGTACGCTTCATAAAAATTACCTGCACTTCTAATAACCTTTAAAGGTTCATTCAGTGACTCTTCCCCGTGTCATATTGCTAAAGATCTATGTGACGGCTGTTTGTTTAAAACACTAGCATCAAAAGGATCGGGTTGAAGATAAACAGGTAGAGACATCTATAGAAAAAAACAATAGACATACAATTTATCAAGAAAAAAACACATGTTATGTCATCAAATTCACAAATGCCCTAAATTCACAATTTCACAAGTTCACAAATGCCCAAAAATCAAAATTTCAACAAATTATTCTAAATTTCCAAATTCACAAGTATTTGTAAACATTTATAAACTTAATTTTCAAAATTTATAGTTAAATTCAACACATAAAGTTAAATTTCAAAAAAAAAATATATATATATATATATATATATATATATATATAGGTTTATACATTTGAATTTGAGAGATGAGAGAGAGAGAGAGAGCAAGGTGGTGGAAGCAGCAACGGCGATGGTGGATGTTGCGGCAGGAGTGAGAGAGGCGACAGTGGCAGTGGGGGAAAGGTTTTTTTTTTGGCTTGGTCTCGCATGAAGGGAGAAGAAGAGGCTGATGAGTATTTAAGGCTGGAGGTTGATGACAGAAGTCCTGAGTCCAAGACGGAAGTCTCACTTCCGTTGTGGGCTGACGTGGTAAGACGCGTCTGGGAAACGCCACGTCAGCCCAGGACGGAAGTGGGACTTCCGTCCGTCTTGGACCCCACTTCCGTCCTGGACAGAAATGTTGTCTCCAAAAAAATCAATGCCATGGTTAACCCTTTCTGCTAAACCATGGTTAGTTTAATGCAAAACCCGAATTTATTAAACACAGAGCAAAGTGATCAGTCAAATTTATAAAGGATTTATAGTCCAATAATATTGTTACATGTAGAGCAATTACATTAATAGATTAGAGAATGTACTTGAAAATGCAAAATTGGAACAATGACTGAGTTGACTGAATCTTTTGTGACAGTACATTTCCTAATTATATTACGTTCACACTTAGAATTTATCGATTTACCTATTTCAATTTAGGTTATATTAATGAAATTTTTCGTAATTAAAAATTCTAGATCCTCCATAACGAAAGGAACATTATGTATCAATTATCTTCCTTTATTTAAAGTAACTACGATATAGATTTATCTTGGTGTAGCAATTTTTACAAAAAAAAAATACTGATATTATAAACTAATTAAGAAAGTAGATATTCGGTTTGAAATCGTAAAAATAAACATTACAATAAAAAAATGGAAAAGCCTTTTTGTTTTAAGCCCAGACGAGCGTACACTTAAGGGGAAAGTATCAACCTCACAAAAGGAGGAAGAGATAACCCTATAAAGGGAGATAATTTAAAGCATGCCTCATGCGCGGGATATCGAACTCACGACTTCGTGGGCAGACCGTTGCCTCCATTGGGCTAAGAACCTTGTGATAAATGGAAAAGTCTTAACAACTAAGAAAAATTGGATATAAATACATTACATGGATACGAGTTTTCCTCCAAAATAATGTCAGTCTTCCAACGTCAATGTCAATGACTCCTCGCCTCCCCTCTCTTACCACTCACGAACCTTCTTACATCAACCAAAAAACATGATCCCAAACCCCTTCAATTGACCAATTTTTACTTAAAATTCTCAAAATTAGTTTCAAAGAACAGATCTTTACACCGAATTCTTGAATATTTTGATCTGGGTTTTTGTTTTTTGTTTTCTTCCAGTTTTTCTTGTTTGAATTAGTTGTAATTATGGGTGGGGATAACGGCGGAGGAGAGCGGTCGGCGACGGCGGAAGCACAGTATACGACGGCGAAGATTTCGGTTTGGTGGGATATAGAGAATTGTCATGTACCTAAAGGATGTGAACCCCATATGATTGCTCAGAATATAAGTTCTGCTTTAGTCAAGATGAACTACTGTGGACCTGTTTCTATCTCTTCTTATGGAGATACAACTAAAATTAGTCCTTCTGTTCAACAGGCTTTAAATAGTACTGGGATTGCACTCAATCATGTCCCTGCTGGTAATGATTTATGAACATTAATGCTTTGTTTCTTTTGAAAGTTTTGATTTTTTATGCCATTTTTTAGGAATTGTTGAGATCGGAGAGGCTGGATGATCGAAAGGGTCTGAAGGATTTCTTGGAGTTTTATTTTTTGATTAATTAAGTCTTTAGTTTGCTTGATTTGTGTTAATTAGTTGATCTGTTGATCTGATCTGCCATCTGCGCAATTGCTGTTGATTTTTCATGAGAATCTTGATTTGTTTGGTGGATTTTGCGATGAAGGGCTAGATAATGGTTACTTAAATTGTTGAAAGGTTTGTTTTCTGCTTATTCTTTGGGTAAAATTGGGAAATTTTCAGGTTTTGTGACTTGTTGGATTGATCTAGGGGTGAAGTTTGCAATTCTGTGGTTTGTTAAGTTTTAAAGTTTTGTTTGTGTTAAAGGGCTACCTTATCTTAAATCATGGTTGTTACCCTTTTACTTCTCGGTGATTTTCGATTGATTGATAGATTGTTGTTTCTGATTTTTTGTCTCTGTGTTCATTCTATGTTAAGAACGTAAGTACCATGTTGTTATTGTGATCTCATGATCTAAATAATTACTCACTCTTAACGAAGTTAGGATAAAGTGTTACGAAAGTGGAATTTATATCTTCTTTGTTCCGTTTATAAGTTTATGAATAATTTGAAAATGGGTCTGATGTCTTGGATTTATTGTAGGTGTTAAAGATGCAAGTGATAAGAAGATTTTGGTTGATATGTTATTCTGGGCAGTTGACAACCCTGCACCAGCAAATTATTTATTGATTTCTGGCGATCGAGATTTTTCAAATGCTCTCCACCAGTTGCGTATGCGGAGATATAATATACTTCTTGCTCAACCTCAAAAAGCATCTGTTCCTCTTATTGCTGCAGCGAAGAGTGTATGGCTCTGGACGAGTCTTGTGGCTGGAGGACCGCCACTTACAAGCAATGAAGCATCACAATTTGTGAATAGTAGTAGTTCTGGATTTTCTTCCAATTCTAACACAGCAAATGTACCAGTGACTACTGATTCCTTTCAGACAAATCAATCCGAGGAATCGTTTTATGATAACCCTCATTCGGGAAACCAGAGGTTCTCAAATGCGGGACGGGGATCAGATATGAATATGAAAAATAAAGGAAGACCACTTCGGAGGAACATGACTCACCCACTGCCAAGAGATTATAACAATGGAAACTCTCAGGAATCAGGATATGGGCCCCCAAAACAGTTTAATGATTCTCAGGGGTCTTCGGGTACTCACAATCCTAACGTTCCATTAAGTGGATCCCCTCCTAGTAAGTTTGCTGGTTATCCAGACGCATTTCCAGTCAACGTCAGTAACCCTCAGTCATCTTACCAAAATATTGCTCCTGTACCAGTAAGGCCAAATAACCATCATGTACAACCTGCATTATTCCCTACTGGAAACTTTTTGCCGCCGAATTCTCATCATCCTCCACCTCCCATGCGCCCCCGAACTGATACATCTAGCTTTACCTCGGGTCCCCCTACACATGCCCCTGATATCAGTAAGATAAACATTTCTGATTATCCCAGCAATAGTCAGAGGCCTCCTGCACGGAATGGAGAGCATAGCCAAACTTCAACAGAGTCCAACAATCAGTTAAATTCATATGGGCCTCAGAAAGGGAATCATGTACCAAAGAGGTCAACGTTTTATCATGACTCAAAGGCTAATGGATATCCACAGCCTAATCAACAGACACCGCCGCCGCCGCCTGCCTCAGAAACATCTAGCACTAATGTATCTGGAAGTGGTGTCTGGGGGACGCCAGGGCGTCCAGTACCTTCGGAGTATATTCAAGGCCTCATTGGGGTAGTTCTACTTGCACTGAACACACTTAAGAATGAGAAAATTATGCCAACTGAAGAGAACATCTCGGATTGCATACGATTTGGAGATCCCAAACACCGCAACACTGATGTTAAAAAGGCGCTTGGGAGTGCAGTTGAACAGCAACTGGTAGTGAAACAGAATTTAGGTGCCTTGCAGTTGTACATTGGTAAGAATGAGAAATTATGGAGATGTGTGAATCTTATTGGTGGTAATCCAAAGAAGTATTCGAAAAAAACATGGGATGAAATCCAAAAATTTCTATCATCACCTACTGGACGAGCTGCAATTCTGGCGACTCATTGCAGGTTTGTGATGAATCCTATAGTTTGTTCAAGTTAATTAAGTAATATTATCCTACTGTTAGAAATATTCTTCCATTTATTTCCTTTCTTCACCTTATGATTTTGAGCAACATGACCGATAATTTTTTTTCATTGAATCTTGACATCCATTGTATAGGTATGAAGCAGCTACTGTTATAAAGAAAACATGTTTAAAAGTGCTCTCTTTGGGAGAAATATTGCAGATTTTGCACATGGTAATCAATATGAAAAAGTGGCTTTCACACCATCAGTCGGGATGGCAACCAGTTAAGATTACTCTTTTAGAGGCCAACCCTGATTCAGGGGTGGCTGCTGCTTCATAACTTTCAAACATAAACTGATATTGGGGGGGGTGGGGGGGTGGTGGTGGAGGAAGGCCTGTTGGTAGCTAGCAAAATTTTGATTCCTTGCAGCCCGATTGCTTGGGGTTAAGAAGAACTGGTTAAATGGGCCATTCTCTGTTTCGTACCGAAAATAGACCGCGTAGTTTTTTAAAATTTAGATTACAGTACAGTTGATGCCGATGGAACATATGCTTTTGGACTTGATGTAGATTTCCGGACCACGGTGAGGTTTCACAACCGGTTTTTGGTTGGTTTCTGTATAAGGAAATTTATGGATGCAATAGTTGTCGTGACATCAGAAAGCATAACTCGGCTGAAGTCATGTAAGATGTTCATACTTGACAAATCTGTGGAATCCCTAGTTATTCTTTTCTGTGTGGTTGCAAGTTTCACGACATTTCTGATGGATTCCTGATGTATTATGATGCGTTCAGAAACTAGATGGAACTGTCTAGCTGCGACAGTTGTGGGAGCTTTCGGTGAGATGCCTTTAGTGGAAGTATCATCTATATCTTGGAAGTATGAAACTACTCTTTATGGCAGACGTAGATCTTAAGGTTTAACGTCCTGTGATCATCAACCTATCACAGAATAGATAAATTTATTGCGGAAACTTATTAAGAAAGTTGTGTTTGTTGGCTCTTGTTGAGTTGAAAAGTGCTTGGAGCTCGGCACTTGAGCAGGTTACTTTGTGTTTTCTACCGCATGATATGGTTTAGTCATTTAAGACTCAAGGTAAAATGACTCTTGAATTTACGAGCAGCCAAGAAGTTACTGTACTTGGCAAAGAAATAGAATGAACAACTAGTGAAACAGAAAACATGGTGGGCAACACTAGTAATATCCTGTTATCAGCATAGCTTATAGAATCCGAATATTTAGTGCCAAACCAGGAAAACACCCTTGTCGGTATATGAAATTTTGGACATACGACAGAAATTCGGCTGCAAATGATATGCATATGTTACCAACCTCTTTTCGGGGGGTAACAATCTATGGAATTTTGAAGATTTGCCGATTGATCATTGGATGGACATCAAAGGTTTCTAATATAGGCCGATTTATCTTCAACAAATCAATCATTGGATTGGCATCAAAGCTTTCTACATGCTCTGATTGATCATTGGATAGGCATAAAAGATTTCTAACATAGGCCGATTTATCTTCAACAGATCGATCATTGGATTATCATCAAAGCTTTCTACTTGCTGATTTCAAGAAATCTATGGAATGTTGAAGATTTGCCGATTGATCACTGGATAGACATCAAAGGTTTCTAATATAGGCCGATTTATCTTCAACAGATCAATCATTGGATAGGCATCAAAGATTTCTAACATAGGCCGATTTATCTTCAACAGATCGATCATTGGATTGACATCAAAGCTTTCTACTTGCTGATTTCAAGAAATCTATGGAATGTTGAAGATTTTCCGATTGATCACTGGATAGACATCAAAGGTTTCTAATATAGGCCGATTTATCTTCAACAGATCTATCATTGGATCAGGATCAAAGCTTTCTACATGCTGATGGCAAGAAACGCGTAAGATGAAGTTATTTTTTTTATGCATGTTTCTATCCTATTTTGAGCATATCCTTTTTATCATAGTCGAATCACCCTTCGGATGAATGTAAGTATACAAATTCAGTTGGAAGAAATTATGCTTTTTATATCTAAATTTGTAAGTAGATTCTGTAATATGGTAATAAAAAACATGGGTTTTTGCGCTCTCATTGCTTGAGATGCCTCTCTGTGTTTAATTGCATTGTGGTGCATTTGAAACTTTAAAGCAGCTAATGAATGGCGAGGGTGTAATTGGATAAAGTCGAGTTTGAAACCAAACTCATCGGGTTGTCGTGTAGAGTTATTTGTGAGCGGAAATGTGGGTCCTACATGTAAAATTTTGAGTTGGGGGTGAGCACCAACAAGCCTATCATTTTCTGTTGCAGGAGCTGAAGATGATGGATGAGGGCTTGGGTTGTCTTAATAATATTATTGTGTTTCTCTTGATGACTGGCTTCCTTTGTGAATGTGGTGTACTTATTCTCAATGGGATTCTTGCGTATGCATAAAAGTTGAATTATTTATAAGAGAATAAATCGTGTTAAAATGAGTAATTTACAATGAATTTGAGTAGAAACCTTAGTCTATGGAATTGATGAAATAGCTATTTAGGTCACTAAACTATTTACGATTTGCAGTTTTGGGCACTTGATTATGTTTTTGGCTAATTATATCACTCTAGTATTTTCGTGTGTTTGAAAATAAACCGTCACTACTTTGTGTGGTGGTTTCTGACCAAATTAGACGCATACCTGTCATGTGGTAAATAGTTTAGTAAGCGTAAATAGTTTAATGACCTAAATAACTATTTACTACTCTCTCCGTCCCAAATTATCTTCTATAATTTCTTTTTAATCTGTCACAAATTAACTGTTCACCTTCTAAATAAAGTGTTCATTAATGATGATTTTTTCAATCTTAACCCTTACATTAAATGTTGGAGAGAGAGAAAAGAAGGTATAATTAAATAGGAAGTATAATTAAATAGGAAGCAACATTAAATAGGGTCATTTTTTATATTTTACTATATTCTACTACAAAATTTGATGAAATCTTACTTCTCGTGTAAAATAAAAAGTGAACAGAAAATTTAAGATGGAAGGAGTATTAAAGAAATTGTTGTTTGTTTTGAGCAATACCAAGTGTTTCAATTAGATTCATGTGTGGTTGGATTTGGATCCATTCAATTATTAGGTTTGTTATTTGAGAGTAGGTATTTTGTCTTTTCAACTGAATTAATTTGATTGTCATGCCTTGTCTTGATTCTCAGTTCGGCTCTTATGATGAACATGTATTTTTTAATATGTGCGGAATATTTTTTTTGCCTTGATAACGCGTGTTCTTAGCTTAAAAACACCCGTTCACGCGAATAGGTGTTCTGAAATCAGAACAAAGTGTTCTTTTTAAATCAATCTCAGCGTCAAAATTTTAATCCAACGGATGAGAATCCGTTCCGCACGTGCAGAACATTTTCCGTTCCGCACTGATTCTTCCCCCACACCAACCAAAATTTTACTAAAATTCAACATTTGTGAATAAATTGTCAATTTGGCCACTGCTTTTGAGCCTGTAAAGCATGGAAAATTCAATTCTACGAGACTGCTCTACTATTCCTTCACATAAATTGGAAGTCTATTTACATATTTGAATTCCGCTTAATTTATGTGAGAGGTTGTGGGACCGGTAGGATTGAGTACTTTGGTAATCAATTTGCTAAGGAAGAAGCAGGAGTGCTGGTTTTCAGACTTTCCTTACCAAAGCCATTAAGACCTCTCCGACGGGCAAGCAGGAACAACTCTTTCTAGAAGAGAAGATCAGTCAGCAGCGGTGCGCCGTAGTTTATGCTGTCAGTAGAGAACACCCTGGGATAAGAGCCCCCTATAGGGGATAGCCACCCCCGCCTATTGAGGAGAGAGAACCCCGCTCTAGAAAGAGTTACAGTACAAGAAGTTTCCCAAGCTAGTTCGTAATCGCGAGAATTCCTTCTTTCACTTAGTGCTGGGCCAGACAGAACATTGAAGATCTTTCGCTGACGAATCCCCTGAATTCCGAGTGCCGTCGTCTTCCTTCTCTTTAGCTTCATTCATAGGTAAAATTATACAGACCAATTCCAGTATTTGGATTAGTTAAGGTGCTCTGGCGTATTTTCGTCCCTTAATATATAAATTTAAAAATATGTTATGATCAAACATAAAGAAATACTTTCTACTTTTTTTTCCCTTCTTAAAATTAAAAAAGAAAAAAATCTAGAAACATCCACAATTATCAAATACTTACTTCGAAGACGGACAATGTTTTTTTTACCAGTATCCCGCTTCTTGACCCATTGGCGGACCTACGCACCTTTCCCCCGCCAAAAAAAAAAAACTTTATTTTTGTAGCACCCCATTCCGTAAATATTTTGAAGTGTACTAATTTTGAGTCAGTTTTCGATTTAAAATTAGATTTTGTGGCTCGTAAATTATAGGAATAACACCACTTGTATCTTAACAATTTTGATCAAAATTTTAACAAACTTAAGTGTGTAAAAGGACTATGAATTTGTTTTGTCAATGTTAATTGTGCCCTTCCTATCTTTAAAATCTGCGTCCGCCACTTACTTGACCCGACTAGCCCGGTTGAGATATGATAGACATTGTAGCATTAACAAGAAATTTTGCAAATCTACGACATTAGTGGCTCTCGAAATGTTTCAAATCAACGACCTTAGTCTAGGCAAGCTCTGACCCCCTGAGGGTTCGGAAAACGTGACCAACTAAACTAACATCACTTGACCAGGACAAACATCACTTTGTTTATAAACATCTTCAAACTTTTCATCTGTTTCATTTGGACAATTGTCCCTAACTAATTATTGACAAACTTTATCAAGATATTACAGGTAAAATAAGAGATGAGAAAAAAAATAAAATTTAGCAGGGAGTGATTTTTAGTGTAGGTGTGTTCTTCCTTTCTAATGTGTACATTTACAATGATTTAATTGAAGTACATTTCCACGAGTCAATTGCACACTGCTGATGCACAAGTCTCCTACTCTTTCTTCATTTTGGATCCATAGTCCCCGCACGTACGTACACATTATGAGCCTTCAGATCAATTTGATCCAATGACTGAGTTTTAAGTAGTACGGATAACTGTTCTTCAAATTAGCTATGATTCTATTTGAAGAAAACATCTATTCACTTCTTTCTCAACCATTGACAGAGGATCAACAGTCGAAGTTGTTTTATATATGTGCGGACAAAACACCTTTTCCGAAACTAATCTTTTCATCTTTGGTTTGAAATGTACAAATGGTAGTAATAACTCAACTAATTTAAGCATCAGCTAACATCCAAAAAATTATGCCAAGACTTGTCCAGTTTCATTGCCTTAAAGATCATCCTCAAGGGCTGTCCAAGCTTGAGTTCTCTTGTTCCACAGAAATTATGCATGATAATCTATCATAAACCTGCCATGACATTTCATAGAAAAAGAATAAGACATGTCCGACGCGCCTAATAATAATTTGATAATGACTTTCAACATTATAAGGTAATTTATTTCCATGCTTCTGAGATCAATCCAGATTTAGGTAATACCTCAGACAGGTTCCTTTTGTGTTCTTTTTCGGTTGAAATTTGAGGATCATACCTGGAAAGAAACAATAGTGTTGTTATTACAGTTCTTGGCCATTAAGAGTCCCGGACTATCAAATTTCTCCTTGCTTAACATTCCCTAGGAATTCCAGCTTTATCTCGTGCTGAGTGATTGAAGGGCCCTTTCACTTCCACATTGTACTCTCTTAGCAAGTCTGCAAAAGAAACCATAACATACTTAAGCGAAAGGTTCGTCAAGTTTTGATTGCATGAAAATAATAGCTTAGAAGTCCATGGATATTTTCTGGAATCTCAAAGTCGTCCCTTTGATGCAAAAAGTCGAGAATTATTCTTACTAATCTGATTTACTATAGTACATTGATTAGGTATATAATCGAGGCAGAAGACCAAATCAGGGATTCTTTATTTCCTCAAGTCAAGCCGATTCACCAAACATTTCACCTCGTTGTGCTTCTGAAGGAAAATGTTAGTAGGGACAATTTTCTCGTAAAAAGGTTAAGTGCTTCTGTCATTTAGAAAACATCTGAAGAAAGTGAGTGCATTGCAATCCTGGAAAGAAAAGATCAAGGATGACTTTGAGACTCGAAAGAAGTTGATGGATAATTTTCCTTATTTACCCTTTGATTATATTGTACCTTTAAAAGTAGAACACGGGGTGCGTCCCATTTTCTGGCAAACTGAGAGAAACCAGTAGAGACCAACTGCAACATGTGCAACTTCCTCATCAGCAATCTTAGCCACAATGTTGGAAGTCCTACGGTCACCAAATCCAATCAACTTTTTCACAAGTCGAGGCCCTGCGTCGAGTCCTCTAGCCTCCTAGAGCAATAGAAAGAAAATTTTGAATTTATTATATCATAGGCAAATGCAAGCTTCTTCCTTAATGGGAAAACATGGGGACAGAGTATCATGGGTATCAACGCCAAAATAAAACTGTCATCTCCTCCTTTGACATAATAGATTCCGAATTGATTAAGAAAATTGAAAATTTTCAGCACGTCTACAAAAGGAGACCACACAAAGTACATGTCCAACATGCATTTCCATTTAGAATCCAAGAGGAGTTCTTTGGTGTCCCTCCAAAAGAACAGAAGCGGATTAGGCAAATTTGGCAATGATCTTTTAGACAGAAGTAACTAAGCTCTTAAATTGCTAAGTTAAGAGGTAAAAGAAAACCACCTGGACTAGTGGAATTGCAGCTAGACGTGCGGAAACATCGCCTGATGTTTTGTCACACTCTCTCCAGAGCAAGTTATGAGCGGGCATGTCACCGTAGCTGTTTGGAGGAGTAAAAGAATGGTGATATAGTGATCTCAATGACCTTTTTCAAACTTTCTGCAGTCAGTCAAATAGACAAATTCAAAAGCTATATAACCTGAATCCAAGCTCAGCCAATCTCTGTGATCACCAAGCAAAATGTCGACTTTCATCATCAGCTACACGAGCAAAATCAATGAAAAATCCCTCCCCAAGAAGCTCAAAATGTGAAGAAAATCGAACAACAGTGTCCCATGCTAAATCAATCGCATTTAACTCCACATGTGCAAGATTGTGAAGCATATAGGCATTAAGAGGCATACCCAAGCTTTTTGGTGAGGGAATATCCTTGGGGGAAACCTGAATGGGGTGACACTCTGGGATTAGCATTTAAAGCAAAATTACATACACAGCTTAGCAGCAAAGAGCACCTACATTTTTCAACGATCAATCTTCAATTCTATTATACACCTCCACTGAAAAAAATGTCGTACTAGTGCACAAGCCTCCCGCACCAGCAGGGTCTGGGGAAGGTCCCAATGTACGCAGCCTTACCTTTATTTTTCATAAAGAGGCTGCTTCTAGGGTCAAACCTGTGACTTAGCGAATAACAAGTAAACACTTGACCATCGCGCCAAACACGACATTCATACACCTCCACTGAAGTGAAAAAAAATAAAAGATTGCCCTTTTGAAAACATATCTTAAAACAGAAGTTGGATGATCAAGCAATACTGCTAAAAGATTAAGGGTAGATTCAAAACCAGCATAGAATTTCAAATTCTGAAAATGCTTGAAGCATAAATCTACTAAAGACTTAAATCCCATATAATTTGGCTAGAAGCAGGCTTTCATGTTAAATTCAACAAACATCTGAATCCCATTCAGGCAAATTAACAAACACATAACATACAACAATAACATAACTCATTAAGTCCCTAATAATTGGGTTATGGGTGGGAATGGATAGAAGACAAACCTAACATTTGGCAATAAATGCACAAAGTGGCTGCTCCCAGAATAACACTGAAACAGATGGATCGGAGTTTAACCTGACCTTGGCAATGAATGTACAAAGTGGCTGCTCACAAATTACCATTGAAACAATAGTTCCCTATATCGTCACTTTTCCTACGAACTCATTTTCTCAAATCAAAGTCAAAAGACATACAGACCAATAGCCATTTTGATTTATGTACACATTACCATGTTTCTTTCGTTCAACTATACAAATACAAAACATAAATAAATAAAGACAGCAACTTTAACAAGAATTTAAGAAGAATTTAAGAAGCATATATTATATACCAAGTGGGGCTTGAGAGGACGAGCAGGGTTATTAGGTGGTGGTTCAAAGACCCCAATTGGAAGACCCTCCTCTTGAAACCACCTGGTGAAAGTCAAGTGGGAAAGTTTGGATTTGGTGAGAGGGTCAGAAGTAGAAAGCACCAAAGACCCCATTTCTGCCAAAGAGGAGCAGCAAGAGAGCGAATTAATAATAGTCTCATCATTGGTTTCTTCTTCTTCAAGAAGTAGTGATGGTCTGGGGGCATTGGAACCCCAGAAACGATTCTGATTAAGTGGAGCATTTCTCCAATTATCAAGAAGACCAGACCAACATCTGGTTTGTGCCTTTGATTCTCGTTGTTGTTGTACTACAGATGATGATGATGATGATGAAAAACAAAAGGGAATCTTTGAATTGAAGAATTTGTTGGGTAGGAACCAAATTGTGGACCTTATTAGAGTGGTGGATAACATGGTTTTCAGCCTTTGATTCATCTGAATTTGCTGCACTTCAAAGTAGTCGCCAGCTACATCACTTTTCAACTCTTCTTTTCCGGGAACAAACCACTTCTTAATGAGTCCGTTAGAACGTACGAAATTTAATACATAGTGAACAACTTTTTACCGGTTTGAATTGTTAAATAAAAAAAATTTAATAATCTAATTTTTTTTGGTATACTTATTGTGATTTGTTAGTCACATATTACATAAGACAAGTGTTACATGTCGAAAGGCATGTATTTATTAAGATAAAACTCCAGTTATAACCCAAGAGCATATGTTCATAAAAATAAAAATAAAAATAACACATAATGTTAAAAAAAGTATCTATTGTATACTGAAAAAACGTATTCAACACTATATCCGTAGACTTCTCAATTTGTCCACGCAATTCTTATACTATAAGAATTGGCCAATAAGAAATATGAAGTAGTAATGGCTGTTTTTTCCCCTTTTCTTTCTTCCCCTCCAAGACCTTTTTTTTAATAAGGGTATTTTTGGCTATGTGAAGTGTCGAACTTATGTTATTATTGTGAGCGGAAGGAAAGAAAAAAATTATGGACCTTACTAGGCTACTAGAATTATTGGCTAAAAGATTGACTAAAATAGTTTTTCGGATTTTTTTGCCCTTATAGTTGGGTGAATCCCTTATACTAACAGGGGGTAAGATAGTCATTTAACACCCTCAATTTGGGAGTTTAGGGTTTCTATCCCCAAAATTCTAGGAAAAAATCATTTTCCAAAAATTATACTAGTAATATTTTTACGCACTTAAAGACTTGCATGTTGTGCTAGAAGATTTGTACACTGGAAATTTAAGACTGTAGAAACTGGATGAACATGAAAGGTATGCCCCCTATTCAAACTCAGATAACCTAACCCTAAATTTTTTCAGTAGATTCTTGAAAAGGATTCCTACTTCGTGCACATCATCGGAGGTCAGAATTATGAAATTGGAACATACAAAATTCCCTTCTTTACACTTTAAATATTTCTTGTTACTCTACTTATGCGTTACAGACTTACCATGTCTTTCTTATGATTGTTCATATTAAGCTTCAATGGCTGTAAAGCTTTCATCTTTAAACTTTTCCAAGAGAATTCCCAGATGGGTCAAGTTAAATTCATCTTTTTCTTCAACTTCTTGTGCAAATATGGTTGAAATCAGTAGTGGAAGTGATGGGCACCTTCTGAATTCATGTGAATTTGAGTCAAAAGTTGAGTTCTTGATGAGTAAGCTTCATCCTGAAAGCTTAATTAGTGTTTTGGATTCTACTAAGGATGTGAATTCTTCACAGAAATTGTTCAAATGGGCTTCTCTTCAAAACAAGTTTAAGCACAATGCAGATACATATTACAGAATAATTTTGAAGTTGGGTATGAATGGAAATATTGAGGAAATGGAGGGTTTTTGTAAGGAGATGGTGAAAGAGAATTTTCCACATTTTGATCAAGTTCTTTTGTCATTAATTGATTATTTCGTAAAGATTCATAGATTTGATGAGGCTTTACGGTTATTTTCTTGTATTTGTTCTAGTAATTTCAAGCCTTCGCTAGATGTGTTCAATGTACTAATGGGCGCACTCGTGAAAGCAAAAGGGGATTTTAGAGATGTATTGTTTGTGTACAAGGAAATGGTGAAGGCAGGAATTGTCCCTGATGTCGAGACATTGAATTATTTGTTGGAGGCTTTGTTTGAGGCTGGCCGAGTTGATATGGCTTTAAATCAGTACAGGAGGATGGATAAAAAAGGGTGTATTCCTAATAGTCGGACATTTGAGGTACTCATAGGTGGTCTTATTGCAAGAGAACTAGTGGATCAATCATTAGTTATCTTAGATGAATTGTTTGAACTTGATTGTGATCTGGATTTAAGTTTCTATAGTCATATAATACCTCAATTTTGTAGTGTTGGTGAATACGAGGTGGCGATGAGATTAACTACTAGGGTGAGAGCGTCAAATGTTTCTCCGAATTCTAGGACTTATGAAGTTATGATACATGTTTTGTGTGAGAATCTTTATGTGGATGATGCAGTAGGCCTCTATAAAGAGATGGTGGATAGTGAGCTAACACCGACTAATGATGTGTATGCAGACATAGTAAGTGGATTTTGTAAATCATATAAATTTTGTGAAGCTAAGAAATTTTTGGAAGACTACGACGTTAATGATGTTTGTCCTTATAATGCACTTCTTGGAGCTTATTGCAATTCTGGTTACCTTGTTTCCGCAATAGATCTGTTTAATGAGATGTTTGAGAAGAATAGAATCGATAGCCTCTCTTGGAATATCCTTATTGGGTGTCTATGTGGGAACAGATTTATCAAGAAAGCTATGGAAGTTCTTTGTAGAATGATTGTTTGTTCATTCGTTCCGAACTCCGCTACATACTCGTCTATTATTATTGGCAAATGTAAGCTGGATAAACTGCAGGATGCTTTACTGTTTTTTTGATCAGGTTGAAAAACATTTCTTTGTTTTAGATTCTCTATGTTATGCTGAACTTGTTGAATGTCTCTGTCGGAAAGAAAAAATCCATGAGGCTGCTGCAATGTTTTGCTACATGTCAGGTAAGAATTTCTCACTGCAGTCGACCTCTTTCCAGACGTTGATTAAGGGAGTTTGTGAAATAGGAGAGATTACGTGTGCTATTAGGTTGCTTTTTCTGGCTCGTTTTTCTGGTACATTCTATTCTTCTGCAACTTACAATACTATAATGAGGGGTCTATCCAAGTACGAGAACACAGATAGTCTCCTCATAATGCTTTCGCAAATGATTATTGATGGTTGTTCTCCTAACGAAGAAACATATTGCACTCTCATACAAAGCATGACTCGGGCAAATCGGATGTTGCATTGTGAGAGGTTTTTGAATGTGATGTTTGATCAGGGTCTGTTACCGAATTCAGAAACAATAGCCAGTCTACTATTTTGTTTGGCCAAACACTCTCAAGTGCACAAGATTTTGTACGCAGTCGATAAACTTATTTTAATTCCTGACATTCTTGATTCAACGGCATTCAACATGCTCATCACCGGTCTTTGGAAAGAGGGATATAAAAGTGCAGCTACCCGCTTTCTGGATATAATGCTGGAGAGAGGTTGGGTTCCAGATAGTTCAACACACAGAATGGTAATGGGTTCTGGTCTAAAAGAAGCATCTGGAATAGGACAATGTGTCGAAGAACAATTCAGAAACCAAGATGAAGTCAGCAGTATACTAGAAGATGCATTCCCTGATTCATGATTTTTAGTTTTCAATTTCTTCATTGAGCTAACATATCGGTCCATGTTGTATGGCTGAAATCTTTTATGCCAGTTTGAGCTAACCAGATGATATGTGCTGTTTGTGGACCTGTTTAATCCGTGTTGTCAAGGTGCGCACTGAGGCCAGAGGCGCAATCCTTGCGCCTCAGAAACTCAGATTTCCGCCCCGTTTTCTGCCAGCTGGAGGGTGGCTTATCTACAAAGAGGAGGCTGGCTAGAAGACATCCGACTTGCTTACCGGAACTCCTGTCAAACCGACGATTTTTGAACGGATAGGAGAGAGGATATCGAGTTCATTGTAATCTGCCAAAGAACCTTTTCCTGCTCCCTAATACTGCATAGATCTAAAAGAACTAGTACATAGACAAGTAGTCATATGATAGGTTGGTTTATCTGTTTTCTCTTGTTTCAAAAGTTCATTGCTATATTTTGTTTTGTTAAGCTATAAGCATAGGGTATTTTCAGGACCAATTTTGCGAATTTCTCAATTGGCAAATTTTGGTTTTGGTTAAAAGGGAGAAAAACAAATTTGAATTTGTGTTTTGTTGGGGTAAACCATAAAAGTGTAGTATCCAAATGCATTCAGATAAAATTAAAGCAGATACTGAACATTGTATAGTAGAAACATGGCAAGAAAAGTTCTGCTATCAAAAGCTGCAGTTATCATTTCATCAAATCAATCAACCTCTCCATAACCCATGCTGAAACAATCCTCGATATAAGATTATGAAATATGCAACAAAACTCCTTAAGAGTCATTTGATCATATTCACGCAAATGAAACAACAATAAATATAATGGCAGGGAGAGATTACAGAATGAAAATCTTTTCGTTCAACAAGGGAAATGAGACTTTACAAGAGAAGGAATGATGCTTAGATTTACGAACGTGGAAGCGGATCCAAAACAGGACTACAGTAAGGTTTTACGTACATAATGACCATATTACAAGTTCTTAAAATGTTACCATGCCCAACAAAATATTACTCACAAACTTCAGTATCCCTGGATCAAGATGCTACGAAAACTCGGTGACTAGCCTCTGAACATCCGAAAACCTGAAAAATTGATCACATTGTAAGTACACAGAGATAACAAAACCAAAGGTTACAAATCACAGTATAGCTTCTGAAACTCTCAGCCTCGAACTTTTCATATTTTTTTGTGAAACAGTCTCAGGATGTTGTTCCTTGTCCTGATCCCATTATCATTCTGCTTGGCAGGTTGATTGATGATGTCCATGTTCTTCACCTGAACCTCCCCCGCCCCCGATGGAACCATAGCTTTCCCATTACTCACATTCTTCTCTTTGCCACCATGATTCTCCATACCATCCGAAACACCAGACCTCTCACCTCCACCAACCCCATTCCTTAAACCTGGTCCGTCTTCCACATTCATAGGATCAACAAGGACATTTGAGGGTTGTCCTGATCCTGAGACTGGATTTTCCGCCTGCAAGTTTGAAACTTTATTTCCCTCTCTCAATTCCACTGCATTTAATGCCGCCACAACCTCATTAGACCGATCCACTCTTCCTAAATTACCAATCCTTTGCCTCTCCTCACTTGTCACTCCAACTCCCCTCACAATACCATTCAAATTTCCACCCCTATGATTTAGATTATCCCCCCATCTCCCGTACAACCCCCGCACTCAGAAATGTGCTACTCCCGGCGCCTAATTCTTTCTTTCTCGATTTCTCCTTCGCCACCAAATACGCCACATGCTCCAACGCCTCCCTAGCACGTTTCCTAGCAAAGGCAGCCTCTTTCGCCCTCCTAACTGCTTCTTCCCTAGCAGCAATTGCAGCCTTATTCATAGAAATCGAAGCGATTTTCGCCGCAGCAAACAAAACCTTTGCAGCCTTCTTATCAATAATCCTATACTCCCCATTTTTGACTTTCTTATCTTTAACTTTCTTTAGAACAAAAATTTGGGAATTAGGGTTTACGCAAAGGGGGCAAATGTAGGGAGTGGTGACGTTAGGTCCCACACAAGAAGAATGAGAAGCCGAGTAGCATTTGAAGCAAATCACCGTTTTGTTTGGACCGGAAGAAGGCGGCGAAGGTGGGTAGATGGCGAAACAGGTAGGGCAAAACGACTGTGGATTGAGACGGAGGACGCAGGTGGTACAGAGGCGGCGGAAATTCCCGCGGTAGCGGATATGGTGGAGCAGACGCTTCTCTTCCAAGCCACAGTTCCCGCACGAGGTTGTCTGGGCTGATGAAGAGGCGGCGGTGGAACCGGCGGCGGAGGCGGAGCTGGGTTTATTAATAATCATGGTGTTTGATGGATTTTATTAGAAAATAAAAATCATTGAAAGGGAAATTCTATATATTAAATTTTTTATTTTGGGGGTTTCTGGAGAAAAAATTGGAGACAGAAAAAGGGGGGAAATTTTAGCTGTCTGATGGGTCTGTAAACTAGGGTTTCGATTTGGAGGAGATTTGGAGAAGAAGAAGAGTATAGGCGACAGGGGTAGTTTTGACTTTTCGGGTGATTGAAACGTCGTCGTTCATTGAGGTAGGAAATTTTCTTTTCGTTTTTTACTTTATTCGATTTTACTAAGTATTCTAAACTTTTTAGTTTGATTAAATATGTTTTCATATTTGCGTTTTATTTAAGGTAAATTCAAAATTCATTTTTCTTAAATTTTGAATTTGAGGAGATATGGAGAAGAAACTACGATCTCTGTCAAGTATGATTTTAATGATGCCGCTAGTTCTTTAATTCTTTCTTTTCCTTTGACCAATATGATCTGAATTATGTAACAGTTGCCTTAATTAGGATCTTATGTGAGTACTTTCATCAGAAAACTGAGGTCTTAGAAAAGTAAGGGATTTTGCGGGTACTTCCATCAAAAAACTAAGAGTGTTCAGATTCAGATCACTGGCCCAGAATTGGAGAATACATATATGGCAACCCTTCACCACCAGATGGCATACAGAGTCCAAAACAGTAGTAGGCTCCCTTCCAACCTGGCAACAAATCTGTGTGAGAACATCATGAAGTGGGTGTTGTTGCCTATTAGTATGAAGCCAATCACGGGATAGTTTTTCAACTTTTACTATAACACCCAAACTAAATTTTACATTTGAAGAAATTAGGTAACGAGATAGTTTCAATTTTTATTGTAACATCGAAACTACATTGTTTTGCTAAATTTTTTTTCTCCTTTTTTTCGTATTTCCTTTTACTAGATATAAAGAACTAGATTTAAAAAAAAAAAAATTGTAATGTGCCTTCCATCTAAGGTATTATGTACATTTTGATTTTTTCCCTTTAGGAAGGGCTTATAGATTATAATGGATCTATGGATTAAGTGTATAACGAGTATTTTATCCATACTTGCGAAAAATTGTTAACCTCGTGAAAAACATAGTGAAGAACTTTTTTTAAATAGCTATTTTTGAAAATCTAAAAAACAGCTATTTAAAAAAAAAGATTTGTTCACTCTATTTTGCATGGGTGAACAAGTCTGTCATGCAATTTGCCAATTCATGTTTAGAAAAATGGAAAATTCTAATATAGGACCGGCCTTGTGGACTTAGCCCCACAGCCTTCTCACATTAGTTGTGGCGGGACCTACTTTGCAGGTAGACTCCACTCCAACTCACGTAAGAGGGCCGTGAGGCCAGTCCCACAAGGCCGGATTAATGCCAAAGTGACCCCAGAAAAATGGTAAAGAGATGGGAAAAGAGAGAGATGGAGAGGGCAGCCAGGGAAGAGGCAGTGCATGGAAAGGCCAAAAACATCAAAAGGATGTTAAATGCACCATTTCATGCTCTAACTCGTCCCCGTCTGTCCTTACCAATATGCTCTTTTACCTCGACCAGTAGTTCATCTGATTCGAAAACTGAGATAATTGTTCAAAAATAATCAATCACAGAATCGAAATTGTCAATACGGCAACCAAAATGACAGCCACAGCAAACCCAATAATTGCCTACAATTCATATCAAGAAACAAAGAAAGATCCAATGGTGGGAATTGGAATTTGGAATAGAAATATGGCTCTGCAGACTATTTTCTCTCGAAGGTTGGGCTTAAAAAGGCTAAAAGCAACAGTAGTATTACATTTGCAGTACAGAAAAGAAGTGGAAATGGTAGTACTAGCAGTTGTTAATGTTGTACTGTACTAACTACTACTCTTGAATTCTAAAGATGTACTACCAAACACTTCCTCAACTTTCTTTACATTCCAATCCTAAAAATATTCCGTATTGTTTAATGAAGTTGGTCAACTGTTATAATATTTCAGCCAAAGTTAGATTGATGATGCAATTTTTTTCGCAACACGTACTAATTCATTATTAGTTGTTTTAATATCTATTTTAACCAACAAAAAAACAATTCGAGGGCAAAATCTCAAATCAAAACATCTATCCAATGCACGCCTGAATCTCTAAAATAGTTATTTTAGCCGTTTGATAAAAAATTAACAGTTGAGATTGTATAAGAATGTTCAATTAGATTTATCAACTCCTATAACAAAAAGGAGCTTAAATATAAAGGTATCAGCAAGAACCAAATAACAGGAACTTGATATTCACATCAGGGGCAGAGGCAAACCTAGATAAATAAGCAGGAAAAATAAACCTCAAAGCATCTCCATAACTTTTGGGGGGGGGAACCAAAAAAAGATTTTTGATTTGGGAAGCTAAATTTTAAAAAAGAATTTATAGACAATGGACAAAAGCTACTTGAAGGTAAATCATAAGTTTTTACTGTCACTGTAACTGCTCCAGTTTGGTCCATTTCAAAACAACCTGATATAACACAAGAGAAACAGATTTTAGATTTAAGGGTACAAAGTTATCTTAATTAACTCCCAACAACAACTGCAATTCTACTGAGGTTAAAACTTCATCACGAGCGCTTCCACAACCCCTGCTCTGGGGCCCTGTGGAGAAGATCAATCGCAGCATGTAAAACACAGAGTTAGGAATCAAGGCCCCTTGTAACCTTACGAGGGGTGCCATCTACAGACTCGTCCTTTATGATTTTGTTAGTCTTATCGATATCATTTATTTTCTTCCAGGAGTCGGGAACTATTTTCTCTTGTAGGCGTGACTTTAGGTACAGTCATTTCCAAACTTCACAGACACGCGGTTTCCAATTCTCCATACCTGGTATTCATTGAACTCTGAGAATTGCAGTTTTAAGCTCCATAGATATCTTTTAGAGATGACAAACTGTCATAGGCAATCCTATCATATACTCTCAGATCTCAGTTTCACTATATAAAGCATTTCTAGTCATTCAGTTTTGCATAGATCAAGGGAAAAGTAAGGGGCATTTTTCCTATTATATCCGTAACGAATTCTACCAAAATAATAGAGACTGCGAGAATTATATTTATATGTAGGGGTAACTTTAGAAAAATAATCCTTAAAATTTGTAGAAGGCCAAACATCTTGCGATAAAAGAGCTAAAAGACCTCATATCGTAAAACGGAAGGAGAGCCAGTTAACAACAAAGCTGCTATACTGTATTCCGTGGCAATAAGAATGGGAGAATGAAGTAATCGAACCCAAAATATAATAGATGACCGAGGCCAGGTATTTATTTATTTGTAATGCTGGGCAGATATCAATCAGCATGTTAAGAGGTTATACCCTAGGGTTGAAGTACTATTATCGAGTGAAACCATGCATAAAAGAGCTTGAACTACTAACCCCTATTCAATCAGTATTAACTACCTATCAAACAGATCAATATGCTGAAATGTCATCCTAAATTTTTATCAACAAGAAAGAAAAAAACCAGCACATAGTAATAAATACAAGAGACAATTATATGCAGGGTGCATATCTTTTTCTCTTTATCTTTTGGTTATATACGTTGAAGAATTGGTCTAAATTACTGAAATCACACCCAAGTAAGATTATGAAACAAGAACGATAAAATAGGTTATGATTTACATACTCACATTATCTAGTTCTCCAACATAAACTCTTTGCACGTTGATTTGTTGTGACCGGTAGCCTTGCATTTACTGCATTGTAGTTGACGTTTTGAAGACTCTTGTGATCCATTCTTCTTCATACTAGGTCGACCTGGAGGTCGACGAGTTGGAGGAGGGGTGACAGTCGCAACACTCCCAGGAATTCTCCTCTTCACAGGACATTCTACAGTAGGAACATGATTTATTGACTGAGAATATGTTAATCGGTACATATCAGCAGTAAGGTATCTAGAGCAATAATCGTAAGGGTCACGATTGACGCAAGAAATTACTGCCATGGCATGACAACAAGGCGACCCAGTAAGCTGCCACACTTTACAACTACAATCATTTTGATCAACATCAACGGTTTGAATGGAGTCCCCACGGACTTCAAATTTATTGCCAGAAGATAATAGCACTTGGAGAGGACGAACTTTTAGGCCTTCTTGTTCAAATTTTTCTTCCATAGACGGCGTTAACCTTGTAAGCCATTGGTTGGACTCGGTCCTCCTTGTATAAATCAACTCCATTATCTTGCCTCTTATTACATCCACCATCTGGGTGATTGGCAATTCGTGGGCATCTGACACCCAACTGTAAAACAATTCCCCAAAGTTTGATGTCATATGGTTATACCTAGCAGCGGGGAGGTACGCATTTGCCCAGTGTGCTGGCTCACTTTTTTGCATGATCCAGTTATACGCCTCCACTGAAATATTTTTTATATTCTCAAGCTGCCTATGGAAGCCATCAGGCCTAGGTGCATAAGCTGTAGAATACAAGTCGTCAACCAAAAGACGCTTTACTTCATGAGAAAACTGCCCCTTCAAATCTCTTATAAGTTGCTCCGAAAGATAACGGAGACAATAAGCATGGTAGGCCTCACCGTTCGGAAATATTTCAGCAATAGACTCCCTCAACCCCTTCTCTCTATCTGCCACAATTGTTATGCAGTGCCCCGTTGACAGTGAATTTCCGGGAATAGATTCTCCATCACCCACAGAAGTTATACCACGACATGACGATAGTGCATTCTTCAATTGTAGTAAAAACCACAGCCAATTTTCATCAGATTCTGTATCCACTACAGCAAAAGCAACAGGGAAAAAAGCGTCATCGCCATCAGCAGCTGTAGCAGCAAATAGGGTACCTTGATATTTTGACCTTAGAAGTGTACTATCAAGGAAAAGTAAAGGACGACATCCATGTTCAAAGCCATATAATGATGCATAGAACGATATGAATAGGCGATGGAAGCTTGAATCTTCTTTAGTCGTGAAAGTGGCAAAACTACCAGGATTTGTCTCTATTATCTTTTCACACAAGACCGGTAACTGATTATATGCCTCTTTGTATGACCCCTGAATTTGCTCCTTAGCAATCTCTTTCCCACGCCAAGCCTGAAAGTAATTTAGCTCAACCCCATATTCTTCTTTGATGTCATTGACAATGTCCTTTGGCTTGTAATCTGGGAAAGCCTGCAACTTCTCCTTTATCATACTGGCAACCCAACTTCTCGTTGCCTGAGATCCATTTTTCATGGCAGCACCTTCACAAGTATGTGTTGGATTCATTTTTTTAATGCAAATCAATTGAGTAGTCGATAGCCTTGATGCATGAATTCTCCAAGTACAACCCTCTACTTTGCATTTCACCGTCACACGTTGACTGTCATTCTTCTTATACCTAAAAGTGAACTGGTTTGCGATTGCATACTTCCGTAG
Organism: Vinca minor; assembly: GCA_026122235.1. Classification (NCBI taxonomy): domain Eukaryota; kingdom Viridiplantae; phylum Streptophyta; class Magnoliopsida; order Gentianales; family Apocynaceae; genus Vinca; species Vinca minor. Next base: position 4,307,517 of record JAOCZM010000201.1, on the reverse strand, counting down.
TGCCTCACGAAAATCATGTACGCTATTGAACCTCTGTCCCACATGCGTAATCGTATTTTGCCACTGATGTGCAGCTTTAGCATGCTTTTCGTCGAAGGAATTACAAACCGCAATAGGAGTTACCATTTCAGCTGGTAAATCAATATCAGGATCAACCTGATTGGTATCACCAACAATATCAAGATTGGCATCAAGTAAGGCAACAGACTGGTTTGTTTCATTAACATCTGGAGGAGCGTCAACAGGAGCATCAACAGGAGCTTCAACAGAAGAATCAACAGGAGCATCAACAGGAGCATCAACCGGAGCATCAACAGAAGCATCAACCGGAGCATCAACAGAAGAATCAACAGGAGCATCAACCGGAGCATCAACAGAAGAATCAACAGGAGCATCAACAGAAGAATCAACAGGAGCATCAACGGAAGAATCAACAGGAGCATCAACGGGAACTCGTGCTTCTGACAACGTTGTTCTGCTTGACCTGCAAGATAAAAAAAATTCACATATTTCATCTGTAAAAAAATGACAAAATTCACGGTATTAGAGAACGAGAGAACTACCTACTGCCAGGCATATTGGATGCAGCAGGAGCAACAACTTCTTCAGGCATAACATAAATCTCGGCAGTGTCAGAGTCACCATGAAAACTAACCATGCTCTTAAGGTCCTTGTCAGTTGAGATGGTTATAAGTTTCTTTTTGTTGCTCGGGAGTAAATATTTGAAACACACCTTACCAATTTTGATACTAAACATCTCAGCCACCTCCTTCTTGAAATGCTTATACGTCATCTTACCATCAATTTCCGTAGCATGAGCATCTCCACCTTTGTACAAGAGAATACCATCATTGTCAGCCTCAAATTCACCTCCCCACTGACAAATAGCTATAATTTTCTTCACCACCATGATCTGAATCATATCACAAGAATCAAGTCTGAGTTAGGCAACAAATTGAACAGAACGCATTTTAGTTGAAAAATCAGAAAGCAAGACTTCGCTCCCCAGTTAAACCCTAATTAATAACCAAATCAATCACATTAGAAAGAACAGATCCAAGTAATCTCCCGATAACGATTGTTCCAAAATTAATCAATCCAAACAAAAGTATAACAACACAGATAACCATCCAACACTCTATAGCCCATCAACTGTAAATTCCCAATGATGGCCCATCAGTAAATAACAGATTCTCAGCAAAATTTGAACTTTAAACCATCTAACAAATGGAAAACTACAATTTTTAATCTCAAACTGCAAAAACCTTATTCAAACACAATTCAAAAACAGAAACTATTAATGCAAACTGCAATCAAAACCCAGAAGCACAAACAAGAAACACATTGGAATAGAATTTCTAGCAAAAGCATAAAATCAAGAAAAAGTTTACCAATTTCTAGCAAGAAACCCTAAATTGAAGATAAAAACCCGAGCCCTGTGAACTAAACTAACCCCATTGGAATAGAGTAAAAACAAGAAAAGCCCTGAAGACCTTCTAGTTAAAAAATGCAAAGAAAAAAAACCATAAAATTAAAACGTCGTACCTTAAAGATTTGATTAAAAAATCAGGAAAGGGGCCGTTAATCTGTAAGAGAGTGAATAAACGAAGGTGACTGAATGGCGTCAAGAGTCTGGAAATCTGTATGGAAAAAGGGGCGATAGATTCGCTTCCAAAACTATATATAAAGGGAGAGAATGGAGAGAGAGAGGTGTTGTAACACTTACCCAAAGTCTTTCGCCCGGTTTCTATGTGATGTCTATTGTTCCGTACATGCAAAACGTGTCTTAATAAATACTACTCTCTTCATTTCTCAATATAGGTATTTTATATAACACTTTAAAAAAATTAAAAAACTCAAACAAACAATAATTTTTCCATTACAATTTTAATAATACTCTTCTTTTTTTTTCTTTTTTTTTATGGGGTGGGCGAGGGGAGGGAGGGGATATACAGGAATCGACCCTGGACCAAGAGGCCAGGGTCACCCTACCTTTTCCACTGGGGCAGGATTCCCATATTTAATAATACTCTTTATTCCTCTTTCTCTTTCACTTTTCTAATAAAAAATATGCTGAGGATATAATTGGAATAAATTATTGACACATAATAAAAAAACATTTACAATTAATTTGGATACATATGTATCTTCTAAACGATAATTAAATGAGAATGAAGGGAGTATATAATATTGATCAGAATCGTGTTTATAACATACGTTACACGGGGATGGCAGTCGCCACCCGATATTTCTAAAAATACTACTAAATATAGTAAATTTTATATATAGTTCGGAATATTTTATCAAATTCGCCACCTAATTTTTTTTTGCAGTTTTTATATTTAGTTCGGCATACTGTTGCAATTTTCGCCCCAATACCAAATTTCTGGCTTCGTCCCTGCCTATTTCTAATATTTCGTTCTAAACTAATTGTTTACATCTCCTTTTTTTTTTGTCTCAAATTAACTGTCAATTTTCTAAATAATTAAATAAAGTATATATTAAGGACAATTTTCCTAATTTTTCTCTTTTCCCAACTCCTCATTAAATACTTAAAATTATCACTATCCAACACATATTTAAGAGATGATTGAATGTTGTGTAACAGAAGGGTATTTTGAATGAGATTAATAAAATTAATTAGTGGTATTAAAATTATTACTTATATTTTATCATCAAACTCTTAATAATCATGCATTTTTTAAATTGGACCGATAATTTAGAACGGAGTGAGCAAACATTAAGATTCAAAATAATTTTGACCGTCAAATTTTTTATTCAATAGTTGCAATTGTTTTGAATGTGCTAAACATTGTCGTTCAGCACCAGATTTGATCAACATATCTTTATGCCCCTACTTAAGGAAATAAAGATTATTGCGATGGTGAGAAATTTTATCTTGTTAGGTGAGTAACTTGCATTCAAACGAATGAATACAATACACGGAGAAAAAAAATTAACTTTTACGCCTATGTGTATTGTATTTATTGGTTTGGATGTAAATTTTAAACTTACCTACCAAAATAAAATTTCTCCCGATGGTATACATACACTACTTGAATCAAGGGTTGCTTTTTCTTGAGATTAGCTTGGTTTTAAGTTATGTATCCAGTTGACACGTGGATTTGTTTGCCAATCATTAGTGCGTACGGCTCGCTCCGTATTTGCGAAATAAATTTTAATCGTCGAATGATGTATATAGCGGTTAAGAATATTGATTGACCGTTAGATCTCTCGTTCAACTGTTAAGAATTATCCTCTATGTATTTAACAAAATCCTGCTTTTCACTAGAATTGGACTGAATCGTTGCCCTATGTTGTAGCTAGAATGTACATTATTCGATATTAACCGATAACCAAATCAAGCCAAATTTAAATTTAATGTTTGATTCGATGTTCAGTTAATATTGATGGATATTATGTATACTATAACCGAATTTGTTTTTTTTTTTCTTTTATGATTTCGGTGTGAAGAATCTCTAATAAAATCAAAACACGAAATAATATCTCTATATCTAATTATTTTTTAATTTTGATTAACACACAACATGACCAGCATGTTAATCACAATATGATCAGTTTTCACAACAAATTTCTTTTAGCCTCTCAATTTCTTCTCGAAATACATGTTTTTTTCAACTTGTAAAAATATATTTTTAAAATTACTCGAAGAAGTTTATGCATGAAAATAACCCAAACAAATTATTTAAGGGTATAAGAGTAAAAATATCTTTTGTCTCCTGCTTTTTGATCTATTCTAAACTATCTAAAAGAACTTCTATTACGTGACGGAGGGAGTATTGAGAATAATTAAGACAAAGGTAATACTAACTGCAAAGGAATTTTGAATGGACTTGAAACTACAAGGAAATCATAATCACCATAAGAACAATTTCATGAAGAGCTTCAAGAGTATCTATTGAAATTACAATAGAAGTTCAACCAAGAACCAACTTTCCATCAATAGACAATCTTTAGATTAGCCCAAGTTTTTTTTTCCTCTGAAAATCTAAGTTTTCTTAAATAAGACGGATATGTTAGACCTATCCAAAGATTTAATTTACTGTAATTATTGTATTGCATTCTAAATTTCCAATGATCACAGCTTCCAGCAGGATATAGGAACTAGTAACAGAACAAAAGCTATAATGTATGCCAATTAGAGGACTTCCGTCCAGTTTTTCTGTCTAAACCCCGTAAATGTATGCCAATTGTAAATGAAACAAGAGCAGCACTTTACGGGTCTATAGGGCGTTTCATATATCGCAATTTCATTGATGAACCGAATAGTTATTATAAAGTTACTATATACCAATTACTTCCAAAACATTTCAAGAGATGCAATAACCAAAATGACAAAAGGAACTCAAGGTGCTGTAAACAAATAGTCTCCAAGAATGGAATAAGTAAACAGTCAGTTTATTCCTTAACCGAAACATAGTTGCAATAAGTTACCTTCTCAATTCGAGAGAAGTGCACAAGTAAACCCATCGTTAACAAGCTTGTTAACGGCATCCCTCAATCTATAGTAATCCTCAACTATGTTATACACTTGATGAGAAATCCTAGCATAACCTGTAATTGGATTATCTTCCTCCTCAAGCGGTTCTCTATAATATATTGGAACTTCGACTTTAAAACACTCCCTCAAATGTGCCCTCAGCTTCAAAGCATCTGAATCGCATGAAATCCCCAAAGCAACAGGCAATCCCACCATAGCCATACTCGAACACATCCCAGGCGGGGTCCCCATTTCCGTCCCCCACTCCTTAACCAACATCATCGCTATCTCCACAACCTTTTCGTGATTCCTCCTCTTAATCCCATCAATCCCGCCCTCAAAACAATTCACAAACTCCATCACTTCTGGTACCACCAACTGAGCACTGTAGTCCCTAGTCCCAATCCAAGAACTCTCAATAGGCAATCCATTCCCATACTCATGTGACACCACAAGATGATGCAAATCTTTCACATTATTGGACTTTTTACAATACAAAAACGCGACGGAAGGCGGGCAAAACAACCACTTGTGCAAATTACTAGTGTAATAATCAGCCCCAATATCCTTAACATCAATATCAACACAACCAATAGCATGAGCCCCATCAACAAATATATGATCCACCCCTTCATCTCTACACATTTTAACCAATTCTTTAACAGGAATTACAACACTAGGCATAGAAGTAATATGATCAATCACAGCCAGTCTAATTTTTGAACCATTAATCTTCCCAAAGTCCAAACCTTTCTTAAATTCTGCTATAATTTCTTGATCAGAACTTAAAGGAAAGGGCAATTTGACCTCAATTACCTTAGCTCCAGCTCGGGCAACATAGGCTTGAAGGGATTTCTTGACAGCACCATAAGCATAGTGAAGAATGATGACATAATCACCGGGGGTGAAATGGGAATTAAAGAAAGACCAAGAAATGTGCCGGAAAAGTATGGCGGCGGCGGTGGTGGCGTTATCAACAATTGAGATTTCATCCACATGATCAGCGTTGATTAGGGTTTTGATTACCAAACGGGTTTTGAAGATTGCGGGTTTAAGAATATTGAAGTAGAAATCGTCGGGTTGTTCGAGAAATTTGAGCTGCCATTCTTGTTGGGCGGAGAGAACCGAGGATGGACAGGAACCGAAACTGCCGTTGTTGATTCGAGCTACGGTGGGGTCGTGGTGGGAGAATTCGGCGAGGAGGTCAGGTGGAGGTGCTGCGGCGGTGGTGCCGTTAGGAAAGTGGTGAACTTTGTTGGTGGCCATGTGGGGGGGGTAGGGGGTGGTGGCAGACAGTAGTAGGATCAAGAAGATGGAGATGTTGGCATATTTTAAGGTTTTTGGGTTTAGACTTTTGGACAGAGAGAGAGATAAAGCTGAGAATTTAATTAAAGTGTAAAATAGTATACTTAAATGATTGATTATTGACAAGTTGGTGACATGTAAACAACAATTGGTGAATAAAACAAACAATGTTTAGACCATTTCTCACAAAAGGACAAAAGTGGAGATTGATGCCACTAAACAATGTGTTTTTCGAAGATTGAAGGTGAAAATTTGATTTTATTAAGTTTGACCATAACTAATTTACAATAATTAAGAATATTCTTAATTATATGACTTATACGTTTATATTAGAGATTGATATAGGATGTTAGTCACGATAGTTTTGAAATAAAAAATATCAACAACAAAATAATATAACTCATTAAATTCTTAATAATCTGAGGTATAAGCAGGGCTGAATATGAGACCGATATAATCTTTGACGATAAATGTATAATGTGGTTACTTTCAAAATATCACTGAAACAGATATATTGAGGGATAACCTAAGATTTGATAATGAATATACAAAGTGATTATTCACAGAATACATCTGGAATAATAGTCCCCTATTCATTCAGCATCCAAAGCATTTATGTGCACTGAAAGGAAGAAAATATATCAATTGGAGAGGGAGTGTTTTTGTTAAATCTTATTTTTGATTTGGAAGCTAATGCAAATGCCGGACTCTAAAACCTTTTATCCTAATTTCTAAAAGAATGCAATGAGAACCAATGAAAGTGCCAACTGCCGGCTAAGCTTGTCTTAGTTTCTAATTTTAGGCTAAAAAAAAAACCCCTAAGAAAAGACACATCAACCACGGCCAGAAAGAGAAGCTGATAAATTGATAATGGGACCAAAATAAATCCTGAGATTCTAGTAAAAATTATCCAATGTAGTCAGTACTATAAATATGTTTCTGAAGTGCCGGTAAAATTACCACTTGCATTAGAAATGACTTAAAGGAACCAACAAAGGATAAATATTACGACCTCAATTTTATAATATAACTCGTTTAGAACATGTAGCAAAAACTAAGATGTTTTTTAATGAAAATATCAACATTACTCTCTTAAATAGAATTAGTGGTATACAAGTTCTATTTAAGAGAGTAATATTTATATTTTGATTAACAAGGTACCTTGCTTTTTGCTTCTTTTAATTTTCGCTACATATCATAAACTACTTATATTATGGAATGGAGGGAGTATCATGCATCATAACTATTAAGTCAACAGATCAGGAAAACTATGAGCATCCTCTAGTGGAAAATGAAATTACAGTGTCTACAATGGGAAAGTCTGGCATGGGCTCCTCTCACATAATTTTAGACAGGACCCACCTACAGGGTAAGTCCCGCAGGCCTTCATGTCTCACAGGTGGGCACAAGGACCGTCCCATAGCGAATTTTTCCATCTAGCATAGTATACAACTAGAGATAGATCCTGTCATGTCCACCCAGATTCCTAATACAGATGAGAAATTGGAAGGTGAAGAAATTATTGTTACTTTTTTGTGTCATAAGCAGCTATATTTTGTGGTTCACATTCTGGACTGAATAGGCGAACAAGCAGAGCCGTCGATGAGGATGTAGTAATTGCTCCACAAGCTGCCCACCTTAGACTCCGAGGAACTGTGATTCTAGGACCTGAATCATCACAACCACAAAATTCAAAGACACATCATTAGATTAAAAGCAAGGAAGGAAGAACAAATGAACAAAATGAGTAAAATAAATACTGTCCTGTTAGAACAGATGGGGTTATTCTCCCTCTTAGCCATTTGGATGCTGCTACTTTATACACTTCATTTTCATATGTTAACAACCAAAGCGTTTGGTTACTATAAGATAGATTAGATTACTGAGTGTCCAAAACCTGTTCTATCATCTCCCATGTCTTCTGAGCTTCAGTTCAAAAGAATGAAGTGACAATTTCTCAACACTAAAAACTTAATCCTGATTAGTTAAAGAGTAACCAAGATTCAAGCAAATTGAAATCCTGCAAGGGGAGCAAATTAAAATGATAACTTCTATGGCAAAAGAAACATACCATAGTGCAAGCGACAGAGAACCCAAAACCCTAATGCTCCACCTACTGTAAAAATTCCAGCAGTTTGTCTCGTCAACCTGGAACAGGGCTTTGCATCTGATCTCATTAACTCTCCATCAGAAAACCCAAGAAGCCGCCTCAATGCCATACTTGCAAAAAGTTTTTAAGTCACTGTTGATCTAAACCTCAGCTTCGAACACTAGATTTGTAAGAATTCCGTTCTCCCTGCCAATGAGATAAGAAATGAACCACTTCAAATAAGGTGGCTCTAGGAGGAAAAAATGGCAAACACTGAAAAGTAAAGGGAAACACTTCAAACTCGAACTCCCTCACTCTTAATCCTGATTCCTGACCATAATTAGCATGCCATGCCATGATTCCCTAAATGCTCTCTGTTGCATCTAAGTAATACTAGTTAATATTGAACTATTCAAGCAGTCTCAGTACAATAGAAAGCATAATTTTTTGACAACAAAGCCAGTAAAACAGTCTTGTAAATAGAATTTATATTGCAGCAAAGACAATGACCCACTTTCACATAATGATTAGACGCAAGAAATTCCAACATTATTTTTTAGTATACAAACTCAAGATATAATATCAGATGCCGAAACGTATTTCTTAATGGTTTCCGAACATAATGATTTGCCCAGCAGAACCTTGAGCCGGGAATCGGGATAAATTAAGCTAACCCTCATAGGGTAATCTTATGCAATTGTGAAACACGGTGTATAACTCAAAGTTCCTTCATTTTGAAGATTATATAACAAACCCAAGACAAAAAATAGCATGAAATCTAAAATTGCAAATGAAACGTTGGAGCAGAACTCAATTGCTACATTTCACTGAACACCAATAAACCAAAAAGATCTGCAAATTGAAATCCCCTATCCCACCTCCCACAAACAAATACCAAAAAAAGGAACTGAGAGAGAGCTCAAATTACATATATAATACAGAAAAAGTGACTTCATTCTTCAGATAATTGTTTGAAGATCGCATTAGCAGAAAATCGCGGGTAGTCAAACATTTTAGTGTTCAAAATGGCAAGCTTCAAGAAGAAATTCATAGATTCCGAAGTTCCTGATTAACGTAGAACAGCATCACCATTCTGGTTGATGAATATTTCCAAGCACACTGTAATTAATATCAGAAACCTACAAATCTAACTTGGGAAGCTTCAGAGGATTTTCAGGTATTATAGAGTTCCTAACCACCAAACTTTCATTCTACCTCACGGTTCTCTGAAACTAAATCATCCACAAAATGAACATATACAATTTTCAACTGATGAGGATTGTAAATTCTTTTTGACGACTTTCAAAAAGAACTTTTGCAATGATACTGAGCAAGAACTCGAAGTAAAACTTCCACAAGGAGCGCTGACCTATATGCACTTAAACAACTTGATACTGACATCATAAGATTTACAAAACAAACACATGTACTAAAAAAACACATAGCACAAACTCACAACTTCTAATCGATCAAAACCAAAACAAGGAATACTCATGTAAAACTCCACTGCGACATTTCGTCGAACACCATCGAAGCAAAAACTTTTTGCAAACTGGAATCCCCAATCCCACCTCCCACAAACAATGGACCCAAAAAAAAAAAACAGTACAGAAAGCTCATTTCCCATATAGAATATATATAAAAGAGAGTGAATTCATTTCATATCAATATTGAAATTTAAGCTGAATGAATGGTTCGCAAGTTTGAATATACACTTGAACAGAGCTTCTCGTCCCTCTTCCTGGCTATTGGCCAGTCATAGATTTTCTTTCTTTTCTACTACCTCTGTTCTAAAGGTTAATTTGGGTAATTTCTTGGGCTAGTCCACAAAAGAAATTTGGGCTTTAATTTTTTGGTCTAAACCAGGGAACAATCACTAATTTCATCGCAGTGAGAGTTCTTCGAAGAGGTAAATAATTGATTATGAAATGTACTTCATATTTATAGGTAGGAATCAAAACTTTTGACCTTATGGGCGTGAATCAAACTACTAACATCATGATTAAAGATAAGTTGAGCTATCACTATGTCGCACCTCGTGGTTAAAGGATAAGATGAATTAACATCACGTCACACATGTTAAATGGGCTTAAGTTAAATCTTCACTAATGGCTTCCAGTAGCAAAACGTGGGCCAGGGCCAGGTGGTGGGCTAATTAACTGCCTCTTGGCAGAGTCCTTACTCAGATTATGTTCGGCAGGTGCCCGGGTCTAAAATCTATTTACGATTTAGGAAAATAGTTTAAAAATTATATTTTTTAAAAGTTGGATCCGAAGATAATTTATATTTGGTGCCTTTCATCCTTCCGTAAAAAACTCTTTCAGTCAGCTGTTAATTTGAAATTTGGACATGGTCAGCCCTAAAAGTATAAGAGGTATTTTTGGTAATTTCTTTTAAAACCCTTCCCCTTAAAATCACTGTAAATTAAAATCACAGGAAAGGAGATGAGTGTTTAAAAGAAATTACCAAAAATACTCCTTATACTTTTAGGATTGACCATGTCCAAATTTTAAATTAACAGTTGACTGGAGAATTTTTTTACGTAAGGATGAAGGGCACCAAACATAAATTATTTACGGATCCATTTTTTGAAAAATATAGTTTTTTGCACCATTCTTCTAAATCGTCAATATATTTTGAATATGGGGCGCCAATTTCCCTCACACATTTCATTATTTTCTTTCTTCTTTTGTGTTGTTTTGTTTTGTTTTTTGAAAAAAAAATCTTCTTCTGTTTTCATTTAATTATTAGAATTAGAAATTTTAAAATGTTATAAACAAAAAATAAAAAGAATCTTAAAAAGTTAGACTACAACAAAAGGTATAGGAGGATTGAGAAAGCGTCACACCTCGTAATCGGGATGGTGATATGACAGTGCCTCATTGCCTAATGAGACACCAAACCCCACAACACAACAGAGTTACTAAAAAGGAATTCATTATGATACAAAATCCAAGAGTTATAAGTGTAGCAGTAGAAATGAAATACAAAATGGAAATAGTTTTAAACATTACAAATGCAAATGAACTAAGTGTTGTTACTAAGATTCAACTATTACATATCAAATTATGAAATCACTCTTCATAAGGACCCTCCCAATCATCATCCTCGTAAAAAGGTTCAGCTCCGTCATCATCTGCAAAATAAGAAAATGGAAAGGATTGAGTTGCGAGGCTCCGAAAAGATCATACGACCCCTAGGATGAAGCATCAGATAAGACACCAAAATAGTTTCTCGTTTCCCAAAATACCCTTTTTGAAAAGGGATTAGGCACGACATTCTTAACAATATAATAACACTATAATTACACTAGGGACACATTGTATAATACTCACGATACACTAGAGACGAACACGGAAAGAATGAAGTATAAAACACGTCAGCACAAGCTGTGAACTAAGGTCCTGGACGAACCAATCGTCCACGAGAAGAGTACTGAAAGGCCAGACAAAAGGATCGTCCGCACCAACCGTCCGCAGGTGGCCGCGGACGAAGGGATCATCTGCATGTATGTCTGCAACATCGTGCGCAACAAGGCAGTAGCTCCCAGTAGTTGCACGGACGAATATGTGGACGAAGGGTAAGACAAAGCATTCGTCCGCGAGCTGTAGCAACCAGATTTTCAAGTGAAAATTTGTACACAAAATCCCCAATTATGTACCAAGACAATCACAACCCAAAATACATGTTTTTAAACTCTAAACCTAGTAACAAAAATGACCAAAACAAGAACAAAGACGTAAACACCAACTTAACCAAATAACCATCCTCTTCACATCACATACTACACTTCGGAATGTGCTACGAGCATTATGCTTCATTCATAAGGCACAACGGAAAGACACGAAGTGTGACACTACGAGAAATGGATATTGCTAAGATACGCACGCGCACACACACACACACACACACACACTTCCCACAATTCGAGCCTAATTACCTAATCGCGACTCTTCGACGATAACTGTAACGACCCTAATAGTTAGCCTAGTTAGGAAGGACCAAGAGTTTCATACACACTAGTTCAGTATGATCCCCTGAACGAACGTGTCCAACCTTTAAGGATCCATCATACATTGTATCATCATCCAACACATTGGACTCCACAAAAAACCGTTGCAATCCCAATGATAGTCCACATCGGGTTAATGCCCAAGAATTTCCACAATACACATTATCTTCCGGGATCAACATATTTCACGTTTAATAGTTTCGAATGAATTCTACCATCTAGTACTTCCTAGATAAGAGCTCAAAATAGGGGGACGACTCGGTTGACCAAAACCAAATAACGATGACTACGACACAAACAAATAGACGACTACTCCAAATGGCTCAATTAGACAATAACCGATTAACCCAACTATAGATCAAGCTAACAATTAACAAATAGGAAAATAAGGAAGCAAGTAACATCAATTACATAACCCAATTGATATCATAACACGAAGACGACGATCAACCACGTAATGCACAATTACAACCAACACTTCATCCATTTTATGCATTAAAACATGCTAAACAGTTCATACTTGATATCAACGTATAAATGACTGATTTCATGAGTTTTATAATTGAAAACACAGAGGTGTAGGATCCTTGCTTCGTATGAAGGCAAATTACACAATTAGCAAGCAGAAAACCAAAATTCCAAAAACCTGCCCCCGCTCCCAGTGCTATAACTTCTTGATCTAGACTCCGATTCGCGGTATGTTTACGCTCACGCGTAGGTCTTTCGAATACCTTCGAAACGATGTAAAGATCGTTACAAACGGATATCGTTTACTCACTGAAGCAGTCACTTAAATTCTGCTCAGAATATCGTTCTTTTCTTTTCTCTTTCATTTCCCTCTCTTTTCATTTTGGTAACTCCCAAACTGCAGGAATTCTACAATAACTCCCACTAGACACTTTCAAACAATTGCACAATAGGTCCTCACTCTCCCAAATATGACACTCATGTCATCACACACAAAACACAAATACAACACATATAATATATCAACTAGTCACAACATTTAACATTTAATTCATATGATTAAATTGTAAAACATATAATCATGCAATAACATAATTTAACATGCAAATCAAATCATATAAGTAAAAAGTCTCGAGTATTACTGAAAAAATCTTCAAAATTCCTAGGACATTGTTTGCTTAAATTCATTAAGTTATGCTCATCATGAGAGATGTAGTAAGAATGTTCTTATTAGTAAATAAAGTAAAGAATTGTTACTTATTAGATTATTAAGAAAACTTCTATTATTGTGAGCTGATTGTAGATTTTTGTTGAATGTTCTATCCCTAAGGGTTTTTTTAAAAACATTTTTTATTAAATAGATATCGAACGCGAACGCGAACACGAGACTTATTACTCTAAGTACTTTCAACTATGACATTATATCCCTAAGGTAACAACCTATAACATGGAAGTAAAAAATCGATATTTATAATGATGTGTTACTTTTAATATTTTCAAATTTCAATGAAATGGCGGAACTTTTGATATAAAGAAACAAAAGTAAAAACATTCATGTACACGTCACAAATTTATAATTGTAAGACAAACATCTTCGATTACTTAATCAAAATTTATTCTTTTAATATTTTCAAATTTCAATGAAAAGGCGATACTTTCGACATAAAGAAGCAAAAGTAAAAACATACACAAACACGTCACAAATTTATAATTGTAAGGCAAACATCTTCGATTACTTAATCAAAATTGATTGGTGTGAATGGTTTGACACTCATTTATTAAGTGAGGTTAGAAGTTTGAATCCGATTAAATATGAAAATGCCACTTCGAGCCTGTACTTTACTCCTTAAATGTCTCATTCTGATATGAAGAGTGATTAGTTTAAATGTGATACCCAGAATACCTCGATCTTGTGGAAAGACCAAACATCTTTGATTACTTTATGCTACTTTAATACTCTCTTCATTTGAAAATAAATATCTCATTTTTTATTTATTGTCTATAGAAAATGAGACAATCAATTGTAAACGGAGTAATATTATTTATAAATTATACTAATTCGATAGACTCAAAAAGTAGGGTTAACATGAAAAAGATAAGAAATTCATGTAACACGAGTATTCGTTTTGTCGTCATTTCCTAAAGGTGACAAAAAGGTATTTTTGGCTATTTTGGCCCAACATCGTAGAAAAACAACTTGCACGAATCATTAAAATAGTACAGATATAATTATGAGGTGTGTCGTGGCGTTCGTTCACCTCGTTTTTAACTGTAAAAAATTTAATTTGTATTTTTATCAAAATAAAATATATTTTATGGTCAGTTATTTATTTATTCAAAAAATGTTATGATAAAGATATTAATCACTGCTATAATCAATTGACACATGATAAGAAAAAAAAATAGTACTTCCTCCATTCTTAAATATAAAATTTTCATTATATGTTATGAAGATTAAAGAAGAAAAGATTAAAATATTTTTGTAATTATAATACTAATATTCTCTGTTAAATATTAATTGTATACAACTAATTCGATTTAAGGGAGTAATATTGATATTTTAATTATAAAAATATTTTATTTTCGCTATATTAATTTTTGCAACATGTAATAAAAGTTTTATAATTGTAATATGTACCATATCTATTGTAATATGTATTTTATAATTGACCACGTTACTATAGAATGAGAAGATAAATAATTTTACAATGACATAATTAATTCTGTATCAAAAGGTAAATATGGATCTGATGCATATCACAAAAAATCCAAATATAAAACTACTCCATTATCTCCTTTTTCTCTGGATTGCTTGAACAAAAACCCCCTACTTTCAAACCAAACCAAAGCATCTCAAGCCTTCTTAAGCATTTAATAACAACTCTCTCAAGGTTTGACTTCCAATCTTTTGCTCTACTGCTGTTTTTGATTTATCAGTTCAACAATGTGTTTCTTGCTCAAGTTTAAGTTGGATGTTTTCCTGATGATTTTTCTTGATATGGATTTTTTTAGTTCTTTATGTATACCCTGTTTTTTGTTTTTGTTCTTTAAGCTTTCCTGGTTCTTTGGATATTGTTCTTGGTTTCAATTTACAGTGATTTTAGCAGTGTATGCTGTTCATATTTTTTTTGGTTTGGTTTATGAACCCTTTGTTGAGCTTCTAGGTAATGAGATTATTAACCATATTGGCAAAGAAGATAGTGAATTTAATGTCTTCTAACCATATGATGTCGAATTGACTTTTTACTTTTTGACCCTTTAGCAGCTACTGTGATTCTTAGCAAAAAGATTTTTATCTTTCTGCTCTAACCTTGCAAAACTTAGGTATCAATTACTTAATAGGTTCTCCCTCACGATGTGCTATGTTACTCGGACTATTTGTTTTGGCTGCCGCACCGTGTCGACACGATATGACGTGGGCGTGGGATCCTTACCGGATGTGCTAAAAAAGCACTGGGTACTTTGACCAAGACTAGATGTAGGGGTGTCAATCGAGCAATGTGAGCCGAGCTTGGCTTTGCTCACATAAAAATTAGAAAGCTCAGCTCACGCTCAGCCCGGAAAAGATCACAAACATTGAACTCACGCTCAGCTCACATTTTAATGTGAGCTCCAGTTGAGCTCACGAGCTAGCTAAATTTATATTAGTAAAAAAAAAATCTTGTAGCAAGAGTAGTAGAATAAAATGAGACATGACACTAAATCATTACAAGAATTCAAATATACATAATACAATTATACATAATTTACTTAGCAAAAAAAAATTATACTTAATTCTTGTAGTAAGATAAACTAATAAAAATTTAAACAAAGACAAGAGTTTGAGAAAGAGAGAAAAGAAAATATTGGTTTTGCAGTTAGTTTTTATAGGTCTTTTTTTAAATTATAAATTCAAGATATATATATATATATATATATATATATATATATATATATATATATATATATATATATATATGATATTGATAATTATGTTATTCTTATTCGGATGCGAGCTTTAATCGTGGATGAGCATGTCAAACTCACGCTCGGCTCACATAAAATTCGAGCTTGAATATTAAGTTCACGCTCGGCTCATCTAAGATCACGCTCACATTTTTTCGAGGTATGTGAGCCGGGTTCGGGACCCCTAACCAGATGCATCTTTGGTGGTCTTCCCACCGTGCCTATAGTGAGGAGAATATTAGATTTCTATTTCCCAAATTATGACATATTTCCCTTTACAAAAGGTAGTTAATTCGTCAATTTCCTTGTATTCCCCTAATTATTGTCGTATCCACATACATGTGTCTGAGTTCTTAGAAATGTCCTTGTGTCCATACTTTTAGAGGTATAAGTATTTGCCACTTAGATATGTACCTGTATCCGAAACCCGTACCCGAGTCCAGGTAACATAGATGATATGAAGTTCCCTCACGCACATGCTCTCCCTTGACACTGTTTTAGAGTTTTGAAGGAATTTAAGTAAAGCATGCATTAGAAATTACACCATAGATGCAAAAGGGGAAAGCATGTTCTTTTGCGGTCGGGGTGTGCGGGAGGGCTGTATCCACTGAAATCATCTAGTTTTTCTGTGAATCTAAGGTAATCAGTAGGTAGTAACTTCATATAAATCATTTCTTATTATTATACTGTTTAAGCATTTGAAATCATTTCTTGACTATCTCAATGTAAATGAAATATTGTCCATTTCCTTGCCTATTTCCTCTAGATATGTTTAGCAGCTCTCTCTGATATTCTTACTCTCTAAAGCCGCTTTGCGCCTTCTAGATTCTCACTTGGTACCTCTTCATCAAAGACATTTTAGATCTTCTATCCTGACAATCATGGTTGCTTTCTGCTGACTGAATTAACTTCTGAACTTGGCTTCTATTTTTCTCGAAACAGGCATCTCCAAACATGGGGAGAAGGTATATATTGGCAACTTTCTTGTTGTGGGCCATCGTGTGCTCTATTCTTCCTTCCCCCTCTGAGGGCTTGGTGAAAATTGGGTTGAAGAAGCAACCCCCGAATCCTGAGAGCATAAAAGCTGCCAAAATGGCTAGGTTGGTGGGCAACTATGGGAAAGGTATCAAGTTGGGGGACTCAGAAGCAGACATAGTATCTTTAAATAATTACCTGGATGCCCAGTACTATGGAGAGATTGCAATCGGTACACCTCCACAGAAATTTAAAGTCATATTTGACACAGGAAGTTCGAATCTATGGGTTCCATCCTCGAAATGTTACTTCTCTGTGAGTTTTGCTAAACATTTTGCTTAATTCTATTTTCATTTTACTTGACGCTCCAGTTTAGTGAAGAATTTTTTTTTTTTTTTTTGCAGCTTGCTTGCTTGTTTCATCCCAAGTACAAGTCGAGAAAGTCAAGTACCTACACTGAGATAGGTAATGATCTTTTTTCTGTTAGCAAACCATTTAAATGTTTCTCAATTACGAGTTAGCTCGAGTTAAATCAGAGAAGCAAACGATGATCTTTGAGTAATAGTGCTCTGTTGTCAATGGATTATTGTTTTCTTTTTTGTATATACAAGCTGAGTAGTCTTGTCCTGTAAGTGGATAATTTTGGTTTTGCGTCACCAAAGTAACTTTTGTATTTCATTTTCTCTTTTACTTCTCTAACCGAAAAAAGTTCTATCATTAATTTGTTACACGTTAATTACTATTTTTTTAGAATATTGTTTTCTTTGTGAAATGTTTTTGCTACATTATTCCTGAAGATAAAGGAGTTCTTCATAACAAAACTTAACCAAAGTTTCACGATCAAGATGACGCAGTGCGGACTAAATCTCTTTACTTCTGCAGACGAGGCTGCCTTAAGCCTAAACCTTAAAACTCCAAAAGTGGGTTTCTTTGTGTTCTTTTAGCGTCAGATTAGATAAGTTTATTACGAGAAAACCTAATATTTTCTGTTACTTTTATGAACCCCGTGGTTCTTATCATTTTATGGTCTTTCTGTTATTGGTGTAAGAAAGCTAGGCTAGAGTTTTAACTTTTGCAATAAATGGCAAGGCTGTACTTGTGTCTGCTCCTCTTCGTGGTGGAAGGATGGGCAATAAATCAGATTTTTTTTTGGCATAACGTCATTTAATACTCAACTGTGTACTTTGTTTATTATGGTTTAGGAAAGTCATGTTCGATTCATTACGGAACTGGATCAATTTCTGGCTTCTTCAGTCAAGATAATGTTAAAGTTGGTGATCTTGTTGTCAAAGATCAAGTAAGCTCTTTTTTAATCATTTATTATGAATACAGTTTATTCTGTTCTGTAATGGCGCTCATTCTTGAATGTATTTCTTCAGGTCTTTATTGAAGCTACAACAGAAGGATCTCTTACGTTTTTGATCGCCAAGTTCGATGGGATACTTGGTCTTGGTTTCCAGGAAATCTCTGTTGGAGATGCTGTGCCTCTCTGGTAATTGTCATCGCGTTCACTTAATTATAAGTTCTCCGCTTTCTGCAGTATACTGACTATGTATGGAAGTTAAGGTATAATATGGTGGACCAAGATCTTGTCAAGGAGAAGGTATTCTCTTTCTGGCTTAACCGCGATCAAGATGCTAATGAGGGAGGCGAGATTGTATTTGGCGGTGTAGATCCAAATCACTTCATTGGGAAGCATACTTATGTTCCTGTAACAAGAAAGGGATACTGGCAGGTAAAGATGATGTTTCACTTCACTCATGTTCTCTTCTTAAAATACCGCTTCCCATTCTTAAAATATTTTCTCTTCTTCTTAACTCAGTTTGAAATGGGAGATTTCCTCATTGGAAACCGTTCGACTGGTGAGTTAGCACAATCTTTTGTTCTATACAGTTCTACAAGCACATACGGAATAGCTTGGCTCCCTGTGTTGTTATTAGTTCCCAAAAATCTCCATTTCCCCTTTGTGCCACCTCTTTCTGTTCGATTTGACACGAGATTAGTTGAAATCCCTTTAAACCCTCAACTCATAAGTTTGAATTTGAACTTTTTGTTGTTTGTCTACCAGGCTTTTGCTCAGGTGGCTGTGCTGCTATTGTGGATTCTGGAGCATCTTTGCTTGCTGGTCCAACTGTATGTTCTTGATCAAGTGTCAATTTTTTTTGGTGGTTGGTGGGGGGGGGGATGCAGAAGCTTTCGTTTAAGCAGGAACTAAGATTTATAATCTCCTGTTTCAGAATGTCGTGACACAAATTAACCATGCTATTGGGGCAGAAGGAGTAGTCAGCATGGAGTGTAAACAAATTATTTCCGACTACGGAGAAATGATATGGGATCTCCTAGTACAAGGGGTATGTTCCTCTTTTCCTTCTTGCAACTTACCATTCTGTATCTTTTGCATATAGTGCAAGCTTCAGAAAAGTAATTCAGTATTAGTTGTGATTGTCTGCAGTTACAACCTGCCAAAATTTGTTCACAAGTTGGTCTATGTGCCGTCCGTGGAGCTCAGAATGGGAGGTTAGAACTTAGAAAGCCTGAAACTTTGTTATAATTTTCACTGGTTTCTTAAAAGTTTATCCATTCTTCCTTTGTCAAGGAAGACAGCCTACTGCTGTTGGCACAATACTTCCGATCCTGAGCTATATATCCCGGGTTCAACACTTGTATCCCCCTTCCGCATTAAAAATAATTTTTTCAAGGAAATATTCATTCTTCCTTTAAATTGAAGATGTCAATAAATCAGCTTCAGCACTTAAGTCCTTTGATGCGAAATTTGCAAGTGCACAAATACCAAACAAGTAACAAAGAAGTAAGTACAAGATCGTTCCCAACGAGGATTGTTTATCTAACTGGAAAATTATCTTACTTATAACCTAACTTAAACCAAAAAATGATGAATGGATTAATTAAAAACTAATTATGAAAAACAATTAAAATAAAGTAAACATGCATTTAAAAGAGAATAAAATATATGTAACGAATGGACTAAGACACCTCTAATCCAGTCTACTCCTTTTATAGAAAATAAATGATTTCTCAATTTAAGTCTCAATTAGGTTAATGGTAGAAATTCCCGAATATAAGATAGACCCAATCTCTTGGCGAAAAGCTCCTAGCTTTAGAGAATAAATCAGTCGTATCTCTACGTGATTTTAAGACCTAAAACCGCATAAAACTCTGTGGACTTTCCCTAGCTTTTGTTTCCTACTCGCTAGAAACCACACAAGGAAATCGAATCTATCTCTAGTCAATTTTACGTCATGTTGTTATTATCCGTGATCCAATTAAATATAGAACTTCTCAGCCTCTACAATTAATTTAGATTCATGCAATAGTTGATCAGAAAATCGCAAGCATTAAGAACAAATAATAACAATTAACCATATTGTCGAGATACATAAATTAATAAAAATCAAATATAACCATAAAAGTTTCGACTTTCAAAGAAGGTCTTAGTCTCAACAAAATTAGCTAAAACTAAACATAAATAAAATAAAATAATGAAAGAAGTAGCCTGATGACGAAGCGATCCCGAGCTCCAAACTTGGCTCCTTCACTCTGTTCCTCGGATTGGCCGAGATGGCCTAGATGAGCTCTCTGTTCCAGCACTATTGAATGAATGGTATATACAAGGATGCTCCTTTTAGCTACTGGCCGTGTGCCCTTATATAGGCAAAGGAAGACTAGATTGATACCCACTCCAAATATGATGTTAATTCCAAGCATAGTTACTATAGCCGAGCTTCTTTGATTCCTCATGTATATCAACTTCCAAAACATGTCCAGCAAGTTTAATTGCCTTTTGATTCTTCAATTCTGATTAGGATTCTTTTAATTTGCATTTATAGTAATCTTCAAATTCTATTCCTTTTCGAATTCAACTTTTGGTAAGTAACAAATTTTTATCTCTTCAATCTTCTATTCTAAGTTGGACTCGATGGCAATTTAGCACATGCCAAATATAATTCCTTTTTTTTTTCCTTTAATGTCTGAAATGCCCTTAACCTGTATCAAATATTAGCAAATTAGTGAATAAAATTAATAAGAACATTTTTATGCATATTCACTCATAAAGACTAATTTAATATATTATTTTCTCTCAATTAAGCTCAAAACAAATATGAAAATAATCCAAAATAATAGTAAAATATAGGCTCATCATCCTTCTGTAGTCAAAGAAGGCTAGCATAGTTGGCGCTGTACTTCTGACTCGGAACAATAGGTCTCGGGTTTAAAAGAAAAAGGAAAAGACCTTAAGCCCTTCTGTAGTACAGTGGAGTCCAAACTGCTTGTTAATTTGATTGATTTGTTACCTAATTATAGCAGATCCTATATCAAGTCAGTTGTTGATAAAGAGAATAAGCAGACTTCCGTTGGTAATGATGCATTGTGCACTGCATGCGAGTTGGCCGTTGCTTGGATGCAAAACGAGCTGAATAACGAACAAACAAAGGAGCAAGTACTTAATTATGTCAATCAGGTGACTTATTGAAAACGTTTTACTTGTTTATAAAATCTAAAGAAATGATTTTTAGTTGTTCTCATAGCTGCCGAATTTCTTTTGACAGCTCTGTGAGAGCCTACCAAGTCCTATGGGAGAATCTGCAGTTGACTGCAATTCCCTATCAAGCTTGCCAAACATCTCATTCATCATCAGAAATAAAAGTTTTGAGCTCACCCCTGATCAGGTTTGCCTCTAGATACTGCCCGAGTGATTATTTTCTTTCTACTTTTTGTTGCATACATCGTAATTTACTAATTATAACTTGCCGATTATATGGTTTATACCACAATAATCCGATTAAAGGAACTTGATTAAGATGCCTTTTACTAGCCAATATAAATATACTTCATGACTATTCACCTTTACTCGAAACCAAGAAACATAGAATCACCTCGCAGCTGCCTTATGCAAAACTCTAGGAATTCTTCCGGTGCCGTAGAGGAATAGTAAAAGATAGGGAACAAGAAACCATAAATAGTATTCCGTGAAAAGATTATCTTGCATTCATCCCCATGCGCTCATTTTCATCTCGATCATTTGTCCTGATGCTTAAAACATGTCCTCATGCTGGCAGTATATTCTGAAAACTGGACAAGAAGGCGTTGCTACCATTTGTGTCAGTGGCTTCACTGCTGTGGACCTCCCTGCATCTGGTGGTCCTCTGTGGTACGTTCACTATGTTATATTTATCATTATCCATTTCATTTTTTCTTTCACCAGTAACCCATGAAAGCAAAAGAAAATCAAGAAGATAGTATCTCCATTCTCCAACAGATTCAGATACATGTCTGCAATGGATTCTGATCATGCGCGTTTTGCATTTATCGCGCTTCCATGTAATATCCCAACACTTGTGAGATATACTTTGCAGGATTCTTGGAGACGTGTTTATGGGAGTCTATCACACTGTGTTTGATTACGGCAATCTTCAACTGGGTTTCGCGAAAGCTGTTTAGACGATCTTTATCAGTAGCGAGTGTCCTTAAATGCTGCCCGAGTTGTTATTATGATGCTCAGTACTCTTGGATGTACATATGCGTATTGCTAATATGCCATTTCCGATGTTCTTTCTAAAGGCATTGGTCTCTGAATCTAGTAAGATATTACATGCCCTGTTTCATCGGAGATTATCAGTAGCGAGTGTGCTTAAATGCTGCCCGAGTTGTTATTATGAGGCTCAGTACTCTTGGATGTATATATGCGTATTGCTAATATGCCATTTCCGATGTTCTTTCTAAAGGCATTGGTCTCTGAATCTAGTAAGATATTACATGCCCTGTTTCATCGGAGATTATTGTACAGAGATTATTGTAGTAAACTAATCAAAACTTGTTTGAGCTTGTTCTTGATCCATTGGAGGTTTGTCTTTTTGATGTATGAATCAAGCTATAGAAAAAGCTTCATGGTATTGACATATTCAGTTTCCTATAAATATACAATTTTCTCGAAGATATTTACACATCCTCGATCTGGATAGCCAAAAAAATGATAAACCTACGATCATATATGAACTTAGGGCAAGAAGTTATACATGACAATCATTTACAGGGTGAAATCAGTAAGATGCATTTTTACGTATCATTTTCCAAAAGGCGAACAATTGTGAAATAAGAACTAAAACAGCAGAAGATACATAAATGGCTAATCAACTTATTAGGAATCAGTTCAAAACAGTTGAAACAAACTTATAACGTCCTATTCCTTGATAGATTTTTAATTCGAATAACTAGTGATCAACAACGCGTGAATAAGAAATCAAATACATATCGTGAGGTGCATGTATATCCATTTAACAAGAAAAGGTATACATCCCATGACTATAGTCTGGTAACCAGTAAAACGATAGCATAGCTTCTCTACTCTTCGTCACTATCATTGCCAAAAACTGAAGCAACGGCTACTTTTGGCTTCTTCGTAGCATTCCCAGCCAAGTTCTGCATCAGGACAAAATGAAGATTGAGTAGTCTTCATCAAATTAAGCAGGAACAAATATTACCAAATGAGATTGCGCTTTCTAACAACAGAATGGATAGGGCGTTCCATATTTTAAAAATGAAACTGCAGCTGGCAGCACGGAAACAATAAACACAGGTGAAGCTTTAACAAATTATAGAGATCTCTTCTCACACGGTGCAGATATACAAAAATCACAAGCATGCCAAAGTTAAAATTCTCCTTTTTTTTTTTGATGAAACGTTAAAATTCTCATTGTTTCCTCCTTATATGGATATCAAAAGTTCAAGTTAGTGCATTCTTTCTAATCCAGATGTGATGATTAAATCAAACCAATTAAAAGGAGAAAATAACTAAATAGCGTCCTACTATTCTATTTTACTCACAATCTACATATAAACATGTATATTAATACAATAATACCAATATTGCTCACCGCACAACAACTTCTCAATTATGGAAATTTAAATTTGATGCAGAAACTCATATACCTTGGATGTGCCAACTTTTGCAGAAAATCCAAATTTCAGAGTTTTCCGCTGATCCTGAGCAAGTGGAGTAGCACTCTTTGCTGGCGTGGAGGCTGGGACACTTCCTGACTCCTCTTGTTTCTGCTGCTTCTGGGCATCAGCCCTGTCATGAGTAAAAAAACTAAATGAGCACTTGCCAAAATCGTTTGATTACCACAATACCACCCCGTCCCTCCACTGCTTTTCGCAGGACAAAAGCAAAAAGACACAAGAATAACATCATTATGCAGTTATGAAAACAGAAATACAGGGAAAGTGTAGATAAGGAAATACATTTGAGCAAACTTTGCCATCTCTCTCTCTTGACGCTGTTGTTCTCTTTTTTGTCTGTCATCACGGCTGCTACTTCCTTGCATTTCCCTCATTTCCTTGAACCTCTGCAATTCTCGTAAAACAAGGATCAAATTTAGACAACAGCCAGGAAAGAAACAAGAAAAAGAACAATAACTCAAAGTCCGCAAGAAAAGCATCACTCTACCTTTCTGTGATTGTGATCGTATGAGCTTAGGTGAGCTTCAAACTCTATTGCCAATTTATATTGCTTGTTGCAGAGCTCACAAAAGAACACCTTCCGTATTTCCTTCACTTCAGTCTGAATTTTCTGCTCACGTTCCGCTAAAACCTGGATTTTCATAATGTGCAGGAAGCAGGCAGTAGAAGCCACCAGGTAATAAAAACTGCACGAAATTCTCAAGACCTTCCAAACTTGATGTTCGCTTATGATATACCATTCCCGTCAAAAGACACGCATATATGCTATATGCTGCCTTCTGTTATTAGATGTATGTTTCAGAGAAAGTAAACATCAACTTCAAATATTCTAGCACAAAGTGTTTACAGCTACTAGAGACATTAAAGGCATACCTCCCGCTTCTTTGCAAGTTCCTCAGTCTCCTCGACCTCTATCTCCAACTTCCTCCTCTGAATGTTTTCTTCTGCCGTAAAGTAATCATCTTCTTCTTGTTTCCCAATCCCTAATTTTGGGTTTCTTATTCCTGATTTTATGGGCTCGACAATTCCTTCAGATGACATACATGAGTGATAAAATTAAAACATGAAATATTAAACTTCACAAAACTATGAGAAGTAGGTAGAGAATATCTGAAGCAGGAATCAATGGTTTGGGTGAGTTACTATAGTCAGACTCCAAATGAGAAATTCCACTCTCTGAAATTCTACACTCAACCATAATTAATAAAGCACCGAAACTTCTATTTACAGTTGATAACCAGATAACTAGAAACAGGTAAGATGTCAAGTCATGTGGTGCATATAACCATTTCACTGTTAATGATACCTTGTTCATCTTTCCCAAGGCCCTTTCCTTTCCATCCCATCTTTTGTAGAAGCCGGAATCCGACGTTTGATGATGTCAATTGAGTATCTAAGGATGCTTGTTCTACATTCTCAAGATCTACATTTTCTGTTGGTCTATGATTAATAGGGAGATGAAATTCCTCAGCAAGGTCTTCAAGAACAGAAGCCTGGTGGGCCTGTGAGATAATAAGCAACAAAAACTTCAACTTGAGTTCTACAGCACAAAAGAATTTCTGAAATAAATAAGAAACAACAATGTAAAATATGGAAGGAAAAGTAGATAATGGATCGATACTAGACGTCTAGACTGCATGAGCAGTGTATCAGAGAAAAAAAAAATTATGAACGATAAACCAGACTATGGAGTATGGATGAATAAATGGACTGGGAATGAGGAATCAAAACTAATTCCAAGATGGAGGTCCTAAAGCATTTGTAGCTCATAACAAATGGCCAAAATGGCACATATCAATATTCTTTCAAACACGCAAATCTCGATAAATGTAGTCAATGAATCTTGAACGAGAAAGTCCAATATGAGAGGAGAAGATAATAGAGAGGAAGACAAAAACCTATGAAGCCATTCTCGATCAATAGATACGATCTAGATGTTCAATCCAAGTAAAAATGACAAAAGACGGATTAATTGAAACCAGCAGGGAAATTCTCTCATGTAGTGCTTACCTCCTGCTCTCGTTTATCTCTAGTATGCACCTCCAATCTACCATTGTACCATCGATTGTCCATTGTCTTTGTGCCTAAAAATACAAATCAAGAACAATAAATAAACTATCCCAAGTATCCACTCAACTATCAGGATCAGACACAGTCAACAAAGTGATCAGAATACATTAAACAAACAAGCACGCACGTATTTTGGGAGACATAAATAAGAAGTTAACCGTCCATGAGAAAGCTAAAAAGATGCAGAGATTTCCACTTGCACAAATTTTACACCTTTTAATAGGACAAACCTACATGCAATGATAATAAACTCTTTGCCTGATATTCTTTTGTCGAAAATCCATCTAAAATAAAGGTTTTGCATCAAACGCAATATCAAGAACGTAAAGAACATCAGTGACATATAACCCCATCCACAACTTAACAATAAGAAAATTGAAAAATAAAGAACATGGATGGCAGTTGGGGGAGGGACAGGACAGCCAGGTCTAACACTGGTTGCATTAAAAAAGCAAATGAAACAATATAGGGGCTGCTAAATTTGAGACAAAGTAGGTTCTCATGGAATACAAACTACTGGCTGTGAATGGGGTTTCTGGAAAAATCCTTGAAACTAGACAGCTTGGAAGCAATTTTTGGTAGGGGAAGGTTTGCTTCAGTAGTATGCTTTTCCTTAATTACAAAGGTCTCCCCAAAAGCTAAATCATGCGCTCAATAAACTCAGTATCTTGTTCAATTCAAAAGGACTTTAGGGATTCTTTCTTCTCTTTTTTTTTCCCATTATTTTTCTAACCTTCTGGTGCTTAACATTTTCCATTTTCCTCATATCCCCTCCTTAAAATTAAAACCTCTTTCTCCTTTATTTTGCATCTTGAGACACTGATCAAATTTGTCTTGTTCTTATTATAAATTTGTTCCCTAATCTTTAAATAGTTATTGTTGGTGGCGAATACGTACTTTAGGTAAAGATCTGCCAGTTTAAAAAAAGCCAGTCTCTTTCCCTCTTGGACATCAACCACTCAAAGTTAACGCCAAGGTGAAGTGCTCGAAGGTCTTTTTCTTTTATTTTTTTAGGTTTAAATTATTTTATTGACTTGTCTTGTAGGTACTAATTATCCAAATTCCGTCATTCAACTGATAACGCACCAGCCTTTTGAATAAACACAATCATTCACCCAAAGATTTTTCTTTTCACTGGAGATTGCAATCTTTCTGTATCTTATTAGACATTGAGGGCCTCATGACTTAACAGAAAACTTTGTGTCCACGGAATCTGGACTACGGAAATTGTATTATATAATGCCTGAACAAATAACGAGCTAAAATTTAGCATTCAAATCCTCCTTCACCAGTCATCATACAGATTCGTGTTTGCCATTAACCTCATCCTTTCAGATCACCTCTCTACAGCAGGCTCTTAACATGTATTTATAAACAAAAGAAGTGAACTAAATCATTTCTACACATCACATCACAGAAACCATTCTTCTACTTTGCTCCTTATTGCTTTCTTTCAATTTACTCAATGTTGCAGAAATCGCTAGTAGTCGGCGTTCCTATATCACAAAGGATTTTTTAAAATTTCCCTTATCCTATATATTATAATAGTCAAACAAAATTCCATAAAAAAATTAACAATCAAAGTACACAAAGTCCATCCATAATAATTAAATTCATTATCATAATAAGTAATAACAAGTTCAAATACTAAAATAATCGATTTGACTGACTTTTACCGATTTTGACCGATTAAGTTGGTCAACCGATATTTTACCCGACTAGTCAGTTGGGAGCCGGCTAGCGACTGAACGCTGACTAGCTCACTTTTACAACGCTGAATTTACTCTGATGTGTTTTACGCGAACTTTCCTTAATTTTTTTTCTATTTCTTCACATTTACAATTCCATCATAGTTTTCAACTATTCTCTAGTTCCACAAACCAAATTAAACCTTTAACCACGAAAATTGCCAGGTAAGCTAAATGATCAGACCAAACTTATTCACCAATTAATTCCAACAAGTAATACGATACAATAATTCATTTGTTTGCAACATTCAATTGAATCGCAAATTAAAAAAAATAAAAAAATTCAGCAAATTTATAGTCTTGCACCAATAATTTCAGCCACACATAAATCATATCTGTTCTTCACATCACAATTGAATTTTTTCATAAACAAATTACAATAAAATCCAGAATTTTGCTTTTCCAGGAAAAAAATCTACTCAAATAAACATCAAATTCACTAAACGAAAATCTTCAAGCGCCAAATTATCAAAAAAATCTTATCTTCAGCTCCTATCAATCTCAAGCTTGAGCTATATACTTCTAAGCGTTCATAAATTTCTGTTCATCGCTAGGTCTATATAAATAGATAAAAAAACATTGTATACGCAGAAAAATAATTTACCTGATTGAAGAAGAATTTGCAGGTCGAACAATTTCGAATCCTTCTCTAAGCTTGAAGAATTTGCTTTCGATGATCGAGAGAGAAAAAGGGCCGAGAATTTGGGTTTTAGCTAATCTTACCCGCTTCTGTTGCTACTAAGTCACAGTCCCTTCATGTTAAGTTGGATCAATATTTTTTTTTTTGTATTGGGCTGACCCTACTTGTGCATTCTACTAGACTGACCCATATTTCAATTGAAGATGTTTCAACCCGGACCCGGACCCGATTTCTTAATTACCTTTTTTTTTTAAAGGTGTTTTTCAGAGTTAACACACAATACGGTGTTTATGATTTATTTAAGCTAAATATTGATGGTTCATGGATTGGTGGCAACGGTGGTCTTGGAACAATCATCCGTAATCAAGAAAGAGGTTCCATTGCAGACTTTGCTAATTATCTACCAAATTCGCCTAGCCCTGAGAATGCTGACACTTTGGCGCTTGTGGAAGGAATCATATTTGCAATTTTCAAAGAATTTCAATCGTGTCTTATAGAGAGTGGCTGTCAAGCTTTAGTCAATCGGGTTCACCATGAAGATTTGTCCTTAATAGGTCTTTTATTTGGTCTCATTAGGAATGTACGAGGGGTTAGCATAATCAATACATCATATGTCCATACATATGTTATGTATTCCTTCTAATGTATTTCAAAATATGCTATGAAGTGTAAAACCTCATATTAATAGTTTGGAGATCTTCCGAATTTCTTATACCACATATAATTTCTAATATTCATTAATGATATCCGTTTTTGGTTTAAAAAAGAGTTCAGATATAATTATATAAAGTGCTGTAGAATTTTTTTACTCAATGCGAAAACAATATATTTAAATAAATATAATTTGGGTGGTGAGTGTCTGGAGTACGAACACACAGAGATCAAATCTCACAACAATACTACGGAGAGGAGCATGCAATATTCTATGCATCAACTCTCAAATTCATAAGGATCTATAATCCTAACCACACCACAATTCTATTCTAGACCACTCTCAAAGCCACACAAAATACATAAACAACTCTCATATTTATAGGAGTCAAAACCCTACTAGAATCTCTAAGATATCTAGGAAATATAATCTGACTAGGATACTAACTAGGAAATCTAAATTAACTAAGAAACTGCTAAACCAGATCCTATTATAATAAAACTAGTAATTATCAAAACTAAATATTCTAATAAATAATAATAAGCTTGATTTAATAATTCCAACATTGCCTTAAATCAAGCTCGGCAATGTCCAATTCCATCGCGAGCAAAAATCTCCATTGCAATTTCTGTAGATGTGAACAATTTGTGCAACACCAATTTAGTAGTAACTTTCTTTTTCACCTGAGGAGACGACAAAATCATTTACTTTGCAATAAACTGTATTAGTAACTTATCCTTGTCAAAGAACTCATTCATGTTCACCCATTCTGATTCACTCAATAAATTAATTTAACCAAAACTATTTATTTTGGACGAAATATATTTTTCTCCAAAAATATCCTTGAATGAACTCACCTCCTTGTCTTTGAAAAGATCCAAATTTGTTGTATTCCCAGTCTAAAAAATTCAAGCAAAGACGAATACAATATCTTTCGATTTTCAATAACTTGGAGACCCACCATGGTCATCTCTTTATCTATGCTTATTTGATTTATGTGTTCTTGGCAATCGTCACCTTCAACAAAAACTATTTCTCTTTCCTCATCACTTATGGAATTAAAAATTTCACAATCACTTAAACCAATATTTTCTTTCGACACAAATGTAGAGATTTTAAATAAATCTATATTTTCTAAATCAATCGAATTAGAATTCTCCAAATATATATACTCAACTTCATCTTGGATATTTTTCTCGAAATCTTTTCCTTCATCTTCTTTTCTTTCAATTTTTTTTTCAACATTCAGATTATCACAATTATCTATCAAATCAATAATCTGTGAAGAATCTTGAATCAACAATTCATCCTCAATTGTAGCACTCAACGAATAAGCTACATCAACATTACCTTGAGAAAAATCTATCAAAATAATATTTTCACAATCATCCGCATCAATTTTTTCTTCCAAATTCGAGAAATCCAAATCCAAATATATAATATCATCTTCAATTTTTTCAAACTATTTTTCTTCATCTCGAGGAGATAAACTCTTAATTTTCTCCTCATTAATAATAATTTTCTCATCAAAGTTTTCAAATCTAAAACTTTCATCTTTTTCATTTTTTTTTTCTTTTCCAACAATATCTCGAGAAGAAACGTTACCTCCATAAGTAGTTAGTAAATGAGTCAAAAATTTCCTTTGCTGATTAAACATAGACAAATTGTCTTGCAACATCTATTGTTACCTTAATACCGAATTGGTGTCTTACAAAGACATTTTCCACCGTTTCTTCTCCTCTTCATCAGTCAATTGGTGGTTGAGAGGAGATTTTTCAAAACCTTCCTCAATAATCTTCCACAAATCAAGACTCTCAAAATAAATTTGCATAAATTTTTGCCAAACATCAAAATTATTTTTTCCATCAAAGACAAAAACTGGACAACTCAAAAAAACGAGGATCCATCACATAGGGATCCATCATATATGGATTCATCACATAACACTAGCTCTACCAAGCTCTATACCAATTGTAGAATTATTTTACTCAATGCGAAAAAATATATATTTAAATAAATATAATTTGGGTGGTGAGTGTGGAGTACGAACACACATAGATCAAATCTCACAACAATACAGAGAGGAGCAGACAATATTCTATGCATCAACTCTCAAATTTATAAGGATTCATAATCATAACCACACCACAATTCTACTCTAGACCACTCTCAAAGCCACACAAAATATATAAACAACTCTCATATTTATAGGAGTCAAAACCCTACTAGAATCTCTAAGATATCTAGGAAATATAATGTGACTAGAATACTAATTAGGAAATCTAAATTAACTAAGAAACTGCTAAACCAGTCCTATTATAATAAAACTAGTAATTATCAAAACTAAATATTCTAATAAATAATAATAAGCTTCATTTAATAATTCCAACTAGTGCAAATCTTTGTTTATATGTTCTACTTTAACTTAAATCCTATTTATTTGATAGAAATGTAGTGGGAATCTAATCAAGAAATTATGTGCAATGTCACGCAAGGTGAAGAAATATATTTAATTTCTTTCGAGCACGATAATAATAATATTCTTTTCATTCGTTGTTTATTAAGGAGATTGAGATATTTTCATTTTATCTACTATTAAAGATATGCATTTGTATGGTTATAAGTGAAATAGTAGACGTAATCTCTCAGATTTGGTTGTGGTTTAACGTTTTTTAGAAGCATCGATTAAAGATGAACAACTTTTTTGTTTATAATTCATTAAGTTATTAGCAAATGCGGTTCCAACTAATTATACTCTAAACCTAACACTAAAAAGAATAAAATCTGATCAAAGAATCCATAAAAGTTGATTGAGATTGCATATTTTTATAATTATTTTGAACTTATAAAGCTAATTAAATTAGTAAATTAGTATATATATGGGATGCATTTATTAATTTAATTTTAGTGCTTTAAATTGGACGCCCATACCCTTCCTTTTAAGGCATGCCAATCGCCCAAGATTCGTTGGTCGATGTTGCAGTCCGAAGACCATCGAGCCACGATCGTCGACCTAGAGCAACACAGACCACGAGATGTGGGGGCGGTGCCGCCGAACTCGAGGTGCTTTCTTGGGCGTTCGGGCGCCATCGCCAAAACGCGCTTAGACTTATAAATTGGAATACTGCACATTGAATTCAAAGACTATGATGGCTTTTATAGAGCAAACACAGAGAAAATCAAGGAAAACAAATCCTAACAAACTTGAATAATTCTACTCCTAGAAACTAGCTTATTCTTGTTGAAAGAAGAACTACTTCAACCTATTATTCAGCTACACATTAGGCATTGTAGACTAAGTCAACAATAACCCAACAACGAGGTTCAACGCTAGAATGTGTTTGGACTTGTGACGAGGCGTTGAACGTCATTGTAGTCGGGTGATCGAATTAGAAGCACTTAGAATAATCCTAATATATATATATATATATATACCCTCATTGTCCAATGGTGCTTGAAGGTCCCAAAATCATTATTTTTGAGTAATATTGTGCATCTTTCCATTTCTTTATTTAGTGGGGAAATTTCTTTGTTGGCTAAAGCATGAAGCAATGGTTCAATTCGCAATATAAGATCACAAAAAGCACATAATATATGCATGTGAAAAGGATAAAGGGACTTATTTTTATATGTAAATACTTAATTGTAGGGTAACGAACAAAATGGTACTTTATTTATTAATTTATTTTGGCAGATATAAAGTTGAAGTTGATAGTAAATTAAGATTTCCTATCCATTAAGTATATGCCAACTCTCCTGTAATTATGTTTACTATATATGAATTCATGGAACGTGCTTAGAAATAATCATATTTTGATAACTTTTTTTTCACAAGAAGTAAGTGGAATTTTTTTCTTACTAAGTTTAATAAATTTTACCCTTGAAAATGGCTAACAATAATTACATGTTAATTTTCTATCGTTTTAAATATATACAGTAAAACCTCTATATAGTAATACTCTATATAAGAATAACCTCCTTATAATAATAAAAAATCTTGGTACCAACTCGGGACCAGTTATCAATAAGAATAAACTCTACATTGTAATATTCCATAATTTTTTAAGGACCATCCTTAAGAAATTTACCTCCATATAGTAATAAAATAACATTAAACTTTAAATATATTTATATATCTATATAAAATAACAACTTAAGCTTATGAGTATCTTTTAACCATTTTGCAAGATATTTTTTGCTTCCAATCTGGGTTGGTTTCTTTCATTTTGCGCAGCTCGACACGAATACTTTCAGTGATTTGAGTTCGTTTGTTTTTAGGTGACATGACTTGCTTGAAGTAGAAAATGTATGATTTCAAATGATAATGAAATTTATAATTATGTTAGCATTTATATATGTATAATAAAAAGAAAAAAACGAAAAAATATTTCGAAGATACAACATACATAAGTGAATATTCATGTACATATTTTTTTTTTTTTACATTTCCTAGATACTGTACGTATATGAATGAATCTTTTAAATCTAATGGAAAATTCGATATGGGACTAGGGGCAGTGGGTAGGGCCCTCAGGTCCACTTAGCTAATGAGTTTGTCCCACGTCGCCCTCCCTTTGCGAGAAATTTTTTTTTCCTCAGTCATAGTTAAAATACAAAAAAAATAGTCCTGATATGAATACAGTTAAAAGTTAAAAAAAATCTCTTTCCTCATTTTATAGTGATGTGACAAGTTTGTATAATTTTTTTAACTTTTAACTGTATCCATATCAGGGACTATCTTTTTTGTATTTTAAGCGTGACTGAGGAATTTTTGCAAAGGGAGGCGACGTGGACAGCTCACAGCTAGGGGTGGAAATGAGCTGAGCTGAGCTGAGCCGAAGCTAGCTCAGGCTCAGCTCACACTAATTTTGCCCAGCTCATAGCTCAGCTCATATTTGATGTGAGCTAATTTTCTCAGCTCAAGCTCAACTCATCAGTAGCTCACGAGCAGCTCAGTAGCTCACGAGCAGCTCAACTCATTTATCTACAATATTTTTTTTTTAAAACGATGACTTATAATATGAGTTTAATATCAAACCAATACAAAATAAATCAAGAGATTTTCTTAACACAATAACATATAATAGAAGTTTAATATGTCTCTACTAATTATAATATATCAATACTCCAAAAATTTGTAGGGTTTTGGTTATTTGTTTTGCCTTGACTTCAGAAGATGTCATGTGCGGCTTTTTTATGTGCTACTTCAATTTTTTACAGCATACTTAATGTTATAAAATGTTATGCGCAACTAGAGTTTTGTTGTATAGAAACTTTTATGGGTTACTTCTTTTTTTACATCCCACTCCATGTTTATATATATATATATATATATATATATATATATATATATATATATATATATATATATATATATTGAGCAAACTCATGAGACAAATGAGTCGAACTCTACTTAGCTCAAGCTCGACTCATATTTTAGATGAGCCAAAAATGCGGGCTCATGTATCGCTCATTTAGCTTATGAGTGAGCTCGTTGAGCAGAATATCGAATCGAATCGTGAAAGCTACTCACGAGCCAGCTCAACTCATTTCCACTCCCTACTCACAGCCAAGTGGACCAGTGGCCCCTACCGCCCTGCGCAGTCCATATCAGATTATCCAAATCTAATATACACAATGTACATGCATAATATACGTAAATTTGTTTTTTTAAAACTCATAAATCTTATGTATCTTTTAAATCCATATTTTTAAAATGTAAAGGGACACATTTTCAAGTGTCTAATGTATATTAGTTATTTTTTAAATTATAATTTTTATTTGTAAGTCTCTATTTAAGACTAACCTCCCTATAGTAATATTTTTCTCCGGTCCCGAGAGTATTACTGTATAGAGGTTTTACCGTAGACAGGCTCCGCGATCGCCTATTTATTTATTATTATTTTAAAAAAAAATCTGAAATACTAATATTAGTCTATGACTATATGGCATCTTCCAATAACAACAAACTAATATTAATACCAAATCGACAGAGAATATTTGCACCAAATAGAGTCTCCTAATCGAAACCAAGATCATATTTAAAGAAAATACACCCCCTAATTTGATACTCCTCACTGTGCTCTTTAGGTTTATTGCACCACTATTTTCAAGTTCAATAAAATTAAGAATCTTCTAGTAAATTGTTGAATGAAAGTGAATTCATAGGTTTAGAATGATGTACTAATTACATCGCTCCTAAACAATACTCCTTCTGTCTAGTGCCGGATACATGAACAAAGAACCGTGGAGATACACGGTAATTTGTGTAGGATCATTGATATATTTATCATTTAAATGGAGCAAAATATACCCTATAGACTAATTTTGTTTTCTTTTAGTGGGGTCATTTGACCTTGCAGCCACTGTGCTGGATCTCAGGGACGAAGTCAGAAATTTGGCGGGGGAGGGGAAGGGGGGCGAAACTGCAACAGTATGTCGAACTACATATAAAAGCGGTAAAAAAATATTTTGGGGGGCGAAACTGATAAAATATTCCTAACTACATATAAAATTTACTATACCTAATAGTATTTTGAAAAAATCCGGGGGCGACTGCTCCCTCCCGCCCCTCTGTCTTCGTCCCTGCTAGATCCGCCGATGCCTTCATCCGGATTTGAACATCCTATTTTCTTTACTAAAATGCTCGGAATTGAATGTTCCATTTTTAAATTTAGCTAAAATTTCAATGCAAATTTACAATTGTATTCTTAATCAAAGACAATCATTAACTTTTAACCCAAATCAAAATGAGTCATTCAAATTCCGACGAAAGGAATATAGCGGAGGATGTACATTTTTCTTCTTTCTTTTAGGTAAAAATTCGACCAAACTT
Organism: Vinca minor; assembly: GCA_026122235.1. NCBI lineage: Eukaryota > Viridiplantae > Streptophyta > Magnoliopsida > Gentianales > Apocynaceae > Vinca > Vinca minor. The sequence goes on along the minus strand of JAOCZM010000201.1, from coordinate 4,271,800 downwards.
ACGCGCAAAACAATTTTCTAATACCAAATTAAGGCCTAATTAATTACGATACGTATCAAACTCAGAGAATTCTTCTTCCAAGCCAACGACTTTGAATCCAGACAGCCTAACAATGTAACATAAAATAAAAATAAACATAAACTTTTACAGTTAACGTGAAGACAGCCAGAAAAAACACTACCAAAAAAAATTTAAATTATAGTATTATAGAAATAAAAAAGAGAATAATTAAAGGGTTCCGTAGATTTGAAGTACAAAAAAAAGTTGGGGGGTGGGGGGGATGTATGCAATAATGCAAATCTCTGGCTGTGGTTAGGGTTATTTTTTGAAGAATAATCCATAAAGCTAGACAGCTTGCATGCAATGTTTTAAGAAGGAAACTTTGCTTGATTTGTAATGATTTTTTTTTTTTTTTAGTAAAAAGGTTTTTTTTTCTTTTCCAAAATGCCAAATTATGTACTCATTAGCAATGGCGAATTCATGAATAAAGAATACTTAAGGCATTTGATAATTTAAAAATATATGTGAAGTCACTTATACATTTATTATTTAAATGAAGCAAAATATACCTTATATATTAATTTATTTACTTTTTTTCACAAGAGGCATTTGACCCACCACTGCTCCGCCACTCCTCATTAGCTTCATAGCGAAGAAGCCAATTGCATGAACACTTAGGTATTAAAAAAGAGCACTTTAGGGATTCTTTTTTTGACTCTTATTTTGGTCTCTTTCTTTCAATACTCTTTTGTGGTTAATATTATTTGTTTTGTTTTGGTTTTATAATCACCCTCCTTAGTTTCCTTCTCTTTTTCTACATCGAAGAATCACCTTAAAGTTAATGCCAAGCATATGATTCAACAACTTCTTGAGGCTGTTTTTGATGTAGGTAATACTAGGTATGGTACATATATATGAGGTACTTGCCAATGAATCTTATTAATTACTAATATGTGTTAGTGATAGGAATTTAATTGATAAATTCTCTTTGTAAGATTTTTTAATTAGGAGAAAAAATTACCTATATTAATTAATAGGAGTGAGGGATGAAATTTGAAATCTTGATTCTTCGTCCCTTAACGTGAAGAATCATGTAACAAAAGTGACACAATTATATGTCTAGCAAGTATTAACATATGTAGGTTATCCACCAAAATATGAGTTGGGTTCGAATATTTTAAATGAAAAAAACTTTGTTAAGAGCTCTGACTTCACAAATGGTTCTGATTCCAATGTAAAAGCTAGCGAACAAAAATTATGGACGGTATGCAAAAATCATCAACTATAACTAACTTGATTTATAAGTGTCTCTGTTGGATAAAACTAAGTTGCAAATGGTAAGAAATTTCTAGATAAAGAGGAATTAACCTACTTTATTAAATAATTTTACTCATGAACTTTAGAGTTTTGAGTTCTGCAAACATCTCAATCATTTTCTGTCTACTTCATGAATAATAATTGTGAAAAGTTAAAAAGTAAATTTTCTTTTCACTATACTTTGGAGAATTCAAGGAATTTGCATGAGAAATTACTCCATAACGGTTCCATGTTTTGTAATCATTTCAAACATATAAGTGATAGCACAAAAGATGAGATAAATGATGGACGCAAACTAATGTATAAAATATACTAAATTTTGGTTCCTTAATACGTTGGTTGATACAAAAGAAATAATCTGATAGAAATTTTGAGAAAAATGTGAAAAGAAAGGCCGTCAATGATTTTAAGCAGTATAATTTCCTTCATTCCATTCCATTCCAAAACAAATCACCACAACCATCAAAATCAAGACTCAACTCCTCTAAAAGGTCATAGTTTGTTATACTTGATACTCCATATAACTTAAACTCCTCTAAAAGGTCATAGTTTGTTATACTTGATACTCCATATAACTTATAACTTGTTCAGAGTTAAGTTGCGAGTTCGAGACATTTTGGAGCAACTAATTTCTTAAATTTACAGGATTTACATCTAGCAGACTACTGTATCTATTATATCCCAATCGAATGAGTCATGTTAAATATCTGAATACTAGCTATGTTACTCGAACTCTTCGTTTATGTCTGACGTACCCGTATCAACACAACACGATATAAGTATGAATATGACATACTTACAGAATCTGGTCAACACCGATCATCCACTTTATTTTAGATGTTTAAGTACCTGACATCCATACTCAACAACCGTACCTGAGTCCGAGTAACATAGAATACTGGTAACCAAAAAGATCTACTCTAAAAGATTCTCTACCACCCTTGGATCACCCCACCCTCACCCCTTATATATACCCCTACCCCTTCACTCCTATGGACAAACCAAACAAAACCAACTTCTTCATTATTTGATTGTCAAAAAACCTTCTAATTTTCCCCCCTCTCAAATCAAAACCTTAATTTCTTCATGGCTGGAAACAAGCAGAAGAAATCTTCATCTTTTTCTCTATTTGGAATGTTTAAATCGAAGAATTCTTCGAGGAATCGAAGATCAGTTGAACAATATGAAGTAAAGGATGATTTCATGAAGGCATATAAAGTATGGCCAAGTGATGAAGATAGAGGAAGATGGGTAGCTGAGCCTGGGATTGATAAGAAAGCTTCTGCTTATATTTCTAACATTACTGAGAAGTATTGGAAAAGTGTTGAAGTTGCCAACTAAGAAAATAATTCTAAGAGACAACGAAGCGCAGCTCATATGGTTTGTGAGTTCGAGTCATGTTGGAGGGAAAGTGAAGAAGCACTATCGACCCTCCTTAAAAAAGAGAAAAAAAATAGAATAAATTCAAGAATATTGATCCTTTGATCTCATGTGATTACACTGACATTCAATTGTGGGAGTTCCACATAGTTCATCATGTTGCTTTATTTATTTATTTTCTATTTAGTGTACTATTATAGCTATAGTTAATTATGACTTTCAAGTTTGTAAAACTCTAAATTAGAAGATTGAATAATATGTGAAGATTTGTTTGCATTCACTTCTTCAAGTTCCCTCTGCTTCTTGTTTCCTTTCATGATTAACGTCTACTTGTTAAGGAAGGTTAGTGCAGTTAGAATATTTTTCTGACTCGAAATTATAAATTTGTTATTTGAGAATATTACTAATAATAAAAAAATATTGAAAAAGGAAAGAATCAGCATGTGCCAAATTTATTAGCTACCGATTGTTTTTTGTGTTTCAGAGCAAAATGTTAGATTTTAGTTAGTTATTCACGACTCATTTAATAAATAATTCAATTTACTCAAATTTAAGTAATTTTTTTTAAAGTCAAATACTATTCAGTTCGATTTAAATGTAGTTTATTTAGTTCTAAAGCGCGTGACAATAAATTGATCGTTTAAATTTTTCTCCAAGATTGAAACTGTCCTAAGAAATTGTAGCTTCAATGCTAAGTAATACTCCAGTAGAATTTCTTGAGAGTTCTCTCAGATTCAATCATTTTTATCCATGTCTACATCTTCATCTAGTCTAGTAACTCTTCTAGATGTACCTCGTTCTTCTTCAACCCGTTTTTCTAATGTATAAGAATTATATTATATTTCAGAGGATAATAAGTACTCCCTCCATTCCTAAATATAAGACTCTTTAGACAATTTGAGAAAATTAAGAAAGTTATTATTTTCACCTAAACTTCCAATATTATCCCCCACCCTCCCTCTCTCTCACTTCTTTATCATAAAGAAAGGAAAATATTGAGGGTATAATTGGAATAAATTGTTGACAACTAATAAAACAACCTTAAACGACAATTAATTTGGATACCTAGATATCTCCTAAACGACAATTAATGAGGAATGGAGGGAGTATCATTTATCCTCTTATCCAAATGTGAATCCTTATAGTATTGTTCTTCTTTTGTTGATATCGGTTTATGAATGGAGAAATGGGAGGCTTGGACAAAGTTTCTCATCACAGAAGGTTTTTTTTTTTTTTTTTGCTAAGTACTCTCATCACAGAAGTTGAGATATGATTTTTGATGCATGGGAAGGACTAATGATTATGGTAACAATGGAAAATTCAATCCTAGAATCGTCCTTCTGGAATTGATTCCATAGTCTTATCACGTGAATTGAGTGACCCGTAACAATAATGCTACTACAAAGTTGCTTTTTCTGCAAGCCTTTCTTGGGGCATATATGATCAAGAAATACTTAACAAGAATATTGGAGTTGTCTTCTTTGATGTTATTTGAATCCTTGCAATCCCAATAAGAATGGTAGCTATTGCCTTCTTTATGGCAATGTCCTACCTATGGGAGCAGGTAAAGCATTCTTTTTTCTCAAATTTCTACCTTAGCCTCAGATCTTTCTTTCACTTTATCCTAACATCCTCATTTACTCTGTCTTCCTTTTGATTCATAGAATAGAACTGTTTAGATATCTAACATTGACTAGTTTATAACAAAATTCGTTCTTACAAGGTTTGGAAAGTATATTTTTGTTTGAGTTGAGTAAAAGTCAAAATTTTTAACGTGGTATCGAGTAAAACATCACACTCTAGATGTCTAATCTTAGGCGTAAGGATCGCGATATCACCCACTTGGGCAATCCTCCCTTAAAGTTTGGCTTCGGAAATTGTTCTTTATTTTTGTAAAAGATATGTAAGGTTCTCAAAATTTTGAAATCTCACATTGATCCTCAAAAGAAATTCAAATACATAATTATTCTTATCATTCTTTGTTCAAGCCTTATTCAGATAGAGCGTTCAAACTTCAAATTAGTGATAACTGGATATGTTAGAACAAAAAGAGATGGAGTGGATATGTTAGAACAAAAAGACGGGATTCATTTTTCTTTCTACAACCATCTAACAGATCCTTGACTGCCTTACACTCAAATATTTATCATCGACCTTACTTGCAGAAGTAGACATCGCTCTTACAAGTGAGGCCGATGCTGATCTTTTAAGTGTGAGAGGTGGACTAGAAGTTATTGAGATAATTTTAGAAGAAAATTACCCCCAAACAGAGAAGGGAAGAATTTAACAGGATTTAGGATCATCTGTCGCACTTCTTACCTCATATCCTAATCGTAAGAAATTGTCACGTGTGCCCAACTCTCTCTTTAGTGTTTTCCATTTTTCTCTATAGATTGTATATGATTTCTTTTAAAGGAAAGATATACACTAATTAACCGTTTGATAAATTTGTGACAAATAATAATTCAGCAGGTGTGACATTAACAAGGGTATGGAAAATTTAAAAAAATTTTGGAATTTCTTTCATTTTATAATTACCAAAACAATCTCCATTGACACAATGGAAGAAATCGCACCAATAAAGGTCAATTATTTACTGAAAATGGTACCCATTTCTGATCAAACAAAGTAACAAACAGTATCGAACACTTTAAAGAACTTTTTGAATGGTTGGAGGAAATTTAATTTATTGAATAGTTACATCAAATAGAAAATTTTAATTTTCATGCAGCATTCATAACATGCAATTGCCGTATACTGTTCCTCCTAGGATAGTGACATTGTCTTAATTATTAGCTACTTTAATGGAATCTTTAGGGTTTTGATATTTCCCCCCTAAGGTTTTGGTTTAATCATTGTTGATTGTTCTTACCCTTTTATTGGATGAACCCCACGACATTTGGTTGCGGTAAAAGATGCTCTCATGTACAAGTTGTTGCACCTTTTTGGCTAAATGGGGTCTCATGTCTTATTTTTTTTTGATTAAAAGACACCTACTAGCTAACTTATATCCCGGTAGGAATTTTCCGTACCCATTTTATGCTCCATTTATTATTTTATTAATAAAAAATTGACATGTATTAATTTTTTAATTAAAAAATTTATAACTAAAAAAAAATGAGAATCTGTAAGGGATAGTGAAAACTTGACAATCATCTATTCCTAGAGATAGAAAATGGGACACAGTATGAGGATAACCCTTTTTTACCCTCATATTCCCTTTCATTATATTATCCAAAATATCTTCAATAGTACTAGTAGTTGAGGAGATTATTATTTAACGATTGGATTATTGGAGTTATCAGGTGATTATTAGTATAGGGTTTTCATTTTCTCGGATGAAATGAAAATTGGATTCATGTAACGGGAGAAAGATTTTTCATTTCTTAGCCGGAAAGATATGTGGTCATGCAAGAGGGATTAAGTGAATGGATGGTAGAGTCGTGAAAAAGCTTGTTTCTTCCCTATTTTGGACCTTAGCTCGGGTAATTAAGTCTTATGGTGCATCCTTATCCGCATATGACCTTTTTTTTCTTAGGCGCTCATTTTATATGGACTTTTAATTTAATGTTTCTATTCAGTTGATGTGGTTATTGACAATAACTTATTGAGATTGAATCCTAACAACTGAAGAAAAACAAAAAGAAAGAAGAAAAAAGTGAAGTGAACATATTACTGTCTTAGAATTGGATACAACTTTTATGATCCCTTTTTTCAATTTGAATTAAGCTCTACTCGCATTATGCACAATCTCTTATGATCACGATATTTTATTCGAAGGCGATGTGTAAGAAAGATAAGTAGATGTATTATTGTTAATTTGAAATATTTATTTTGGTATAGTAGATAGATGTTACTTAGCTAGTTAACTAGTAATGGACAATATGCCAGACTCGTGGGATGTTAGGGCATGGGTCAGACATTATTGTTCTAGACTCTGCACCCACTCATATTATTACTGAAAAATATGTTTAACAATTCTACGCGCATAAATATTTTTTTAAGGAGATTGTAGAATCAAAATCATTAAGTTCAATCTAATTTCTATTTTTTTCTATATTCGTGAGTCGTATTCGTGAGTCGCATTCCTGAATGTACGGCGCATAGAGTGTGACACAATATGATAATTAAGTGAAGTTTCATGGAAACTTCCAGAGGAGCCGCCAAGCCCACAGTAAGAAGAAAAGAGAGAACCACTAAATGATAATTAAATAAAGTGAATAATAATATAAAACTAGTATACATGAACCCCATATATGCTCCTTTTAGTAATTTATTACATTCTTTATGATTATTCTTCATTAATTATTTTTTTTTCACTGCTTTTTTACCTCAGTGTACTAATAGCAAAGGTATATATAGACATATAGTGGGGGCTCTGCCATGGACTGGCTGTGATTTGGTATAATGGGACAACCATGATAATATTTTTTTTAGAACCAACATTTTTTACCAAATTCGTTTTGGGTTGAGAATGGATTTTGGGAATCCGTTCTCGGCTGATGTAACATATTCCAGACGCGCCTCGCCACGTTAGCCCCCAAATCCGCCCCAAATCTTGGACCCTAAATCAAACGCAGCAGCCCTTCCTTCTCCTTCTTCCTCCCTTGGCGAATTCCACCAGGGAAATAATAATAAAAAAATCCTCCCCCCATCCCACCAGTTTCTCCGGTCATCACCTAGTCCGGCCGCCACCATCTCATCCTTTTCTTCTCTCTAACAAAAGAAGGTATAATCCTTTTTTTTTAATTTAATTTAATTTTTATTTTCGGAAATTGTTAATTTAAAATATTATGTTAATTTGGGAATTTATGTAAATATTATGTTAATTTGGGAATTTATGTAACTATTATGTTAATTTGGGAATTTATGTTATTTTGAAGAAAATTTTGTATGTTAATTTTCGGAAAATATGCTAATTTGATTTAATATTATGTTAATTTGATGTTAATTAAGTGGGAATTGATTTTAATTGTTTAATTGTTTTTATGTTTTTATGTATACTACACTTGCTGAGTTCCATACCGGCCCTTTAGATTCTACTGTTTTATACGACCAAGCAAATCATAGATCAATAGGAATCTGGCACAGTATGGAAAAATTAGATACCCCTTTGACTGTTATTCGCAGTGATAGTCAATTTTATGACGCATATTAGAGAGAAACAAACAAGTCACTCATTAAGATTACAAACGACTTAGGTTTTGGGGGAGTTTGTAGGATGGGTTTCATCAAGGTAGATCACGCTTTAGTGATTTCCATTGTAGAGAGATGGCACCCAGAGACACATACATTTCATTTATCTTGTGGGGAGGCGACCATCACTTTGGAAGACCTCAGATGCCTACTTGGACTACCTACCAGGGAAAGTGTAGTGACGTGAAGATATGAATTTAATTATACCGTAGATAAGTGGTCGGGTATTGTAGTGAACCATTTAGGTTTCCAACCCAGTACAAATTCTATTAGGGGTAACATTATCAACATCTCAGAAATTCATGCCCACATTCGTGACCCACTACCCCAGGATGCCATTCAGTTGCAGGTTGAGCAGAGGGCGAGAGCTTTAGTTTTCGTTTTGTTGGGTAGTTTATTTTTTGCTGATAAGTCGGCTTCCCGAGTGCACCTCCGTTATCTCCTACTACTCGTTAATGTGGAGAATGCTACGACTTCGTGGGCAAGCGGTGTACTAGCATCCCTATACCGACAGATGTGCATTTCATCTATGACTGATTCCAAGGACATCGCCAGCTGTTGTTTGCTCATTCAGGTAATATTAATATTTAATAATTCAAATTCTATAAAATGCATTGTTTAAATAATTACCTTTTTATTTTATAATTTATAATTTTTTTTTAACAGTTATGAGCATGGGAGCGCATTTCCAGTCTCCATATGTGGAACTGAGGCGACGCTCCAGAAGGTATCCCAGTCGGTGCTCCTTACGTGGGCAAGATGGAATGTACCCGGACGTTCAACAAGACTGCAAATCATTTGTTGCTGATTTTCGGGGTCAATTGGGCGGGATGGACGAGACACAAGGGGGTAAGTTATATAAAATGTTCATTTATAATTGTATTTTATCATAGATTTTGTTTTTCATTAAATTAAATGTATGTTTAATCTATTTTACAGTTTATGTGGTTACCATACCCGACCCCTTTTGTTGAAGAGAGAGTAGCAATGGATCACGACTTTCTTCTTAATGTGCATGCTCCAGTACCACTTATCTGTTTTGATATAGTAGAGTGCCATCTCCCTAATAGGGTTATGAGGCAATTTGGGTATCAGCAGATGGTACCAGCTAAGACAGGGACGCGCGGTATAGATGCGAATAAGGACGTCCATAAAACAAGAAATCAACCGACCAAGAACTGGACGACTACTGATTCACGTTATATTAAGTTTTGGGATCGCCGATTGGAGCGAGTCGTGGCGGGGGCTCCAGTGGAAGGTAATGTTTTTGTACCAAGCAATGAGTAAATGGACTGGTACAAGAACATTATCGTCCTTCATATTAGCAAATCAAAAAATAAGGACACTTCGTACCTCCCAATGGGATTTCAACCCAACGCCACAGCGGAACAAATATTTGTAAGGAATTTTTTCTTTTGTATTAATTTTTTTTAATTTTAATTATGATTTATTGATAGTTTGGTATTTTATATTACAGGCTGCTCCCAATAAAAGAATACTAGAAAACTTCTAAAAAGCTTCAAGTTCAATCCAAAATGAGCCCCAGCCCAAGAGTCTGATCACTTGGGCGACCAAACTCACTCAAGACACCTTCGCGGCGGTTGGGAAGGCAGTTTCGTGCAGACCGCGCTCAACGGACATTGCAGAGGCGGTCATTGAGCGACCGTTGACACAGCAGAGAGAGCACGTGGAAGGTAGGAGTCAGGCTAGGAGGCGGGTTGGGCGTCAGTCTCGCCGAGCAACCCAAGACCATTACGATACTATACAGCGCAGGGGCCACGGAGGAGATAGCAGCGCACCTCCTCCACCAGAGGATCAGATTGAGACGAAAGCTCTCAGGGCTTCGTCTGAAGCTGGTGTAGACACCAGCCATTGGATTTTGGACTTACCTAGCAACTACAACGGGATTGGTGTTGAACCTCAAGTCGGGGGCATCTTGGTGCCTCTACATCTGGACAACAACTGATATTTTGCTTCAGGGCCCTCGTACAACCTAGGACTTGATGAGACACAGACTCAACAGGAGGATCCACCAATCCAGCCAGAGTCACCTGAGGGGCCAATTTATATCGACCTCGAAGGCATTGAGTTCATAGACACCACAGAAGGTGGTGCGATAAAAACAAGAGATAGGAACACGTACTATCTGAGGCCTAAGCCGAAAAGGAAGAATCCTTAAACACCGGAGCAGCAGCTTAGAAGACATTGAATTTTTTATGTTTTCTTTATTTTATGATACATACAAACATTTGATTATTGTTTTAAGCGTACGTTTTATACGTTGTTGAATAGTATTATTGATTTTAATGATTTTCAAGTTTATTACTACTATTTATGAGTTATTTGATATTAACTGTTTTACGGGAATTTTATTCTGTTGTCGATATTGCATCTTGTTTTACTACATATTGCACTTTAAAAATTCTAGGCCAAATTAATATTGAACAATTATTTTGGAAGACCACTGCCAATTCAAAACAGATTTTCCAAATCCGTCTGGAAATCAATAATTTATACAAAAAAAAATTTATTGAAGTCTTTTTATGCATGGCTATTGTCACTTGAGAACGGATTCCCCAAATCCGTTATGGGTTGAGAACGGATTTCGGTTTACGTGGCCATGCACGTATAGAATTGCCACATCAGCCCATAACGGATTCTCCAAATCCGTTCTCAACCCAGAACGGATTTGGAGAATTCGTTTTTGTCAAAAATGTTGTTTCAAAAAAAATACTGTCATGATTGGCCATTATGTCAAACCATAGCTAGTCTAATGCCAACCCCCACATCGTGGAGGAAGGAGGAAGTTCCTTAAACTAAAGAAGGCCAGCATTAAAGATACTTCTGTATTGCCTTTGGTTTCTTTTTCTTTCTTTTACCTTTTCTTGATAGTGCAGCTGTAATCGGTAAACCTGTATTAAAGGATGGCCATCTTAAACTATTTCCATGGTTGGTTCTTTTTTCCTTTCTTCATATACCTTCTACGAGGTCTAGTAAGTTCTAGATTCCTCCTGGTCCGTTCGTAAAAAGTTATGTCTAACTTTCTCATTGAGCAAAACTTTCTATATATATATATACATAAATAATTTTTGTTTTTCTCTTTTTATCATTAAATTTTTATTTTAGTTAATTCTGTAAATAAATTATTTTTGAATTATTATTTTTGTGAAATTAGTGTGAAACCGGTGGTTTCATGACACTTTTAATCCTATAATATGCACATATTCTCAGTGTTAATGACTTAAATTAATAAAAATACCATTAAAACAGAACAAGTGTTCAAAAGTGACTGGGAATAACTAATTTTACACTAATTTGACAAAAACAGTAGTTTATGTGTAAAAATAGTTAAAATAAAAGTTTACTAATAAAAAGAGAAAAACGGAAAATTATTTATGTATATATAGGGCAGTTTCTCCTTTTTCATTATATGTCTTTACCTTTCTCAATAAGTTGTACCATAAGTTTTTAAAAGAAAATGTAGTCAATTCATAACTTGATAGGAATGAGAAAAGAGGAGACAAATGATCTTAACCCACCTTCTTATAAGTTCACCGAACCTTCGTACTCTTGCAGTGGGACATGAGAGTAGTAGAGTTCTCGTCGATTTACCGTATTTGTGTGAGGTCGCTTATGAACATTTTTTCTAAATATAGAAAAAATATACTTTATTTACTTAAAAATTTTTTTTTACAGCGCGAACATATGGCTCCGGTGGCAGGACACGACATCCACCACTGTCTTATAGGATTTCCTTTTTTCTTTTTTTTTAATCGAGCAGAGACAAATATAAAGATTCACATTAACGTTTTTGGGAATGGACAAGGGCCGTTTATAAAAACCATTCTTGAAATTATGTTTTTTTTTTTTGTGTGTTCTTTCTAAGTTGAAAATGGAACAAGTAGTTGAAAACCATTCTTGAAAACCAGTTTTACTAAGTTGTTGGAAGTTTATGCTTATAGAATAAACTAGAAATTATATACATAAATAATTTTCTTTCTTATTGGTCAAATTTTACTATAAGAACTAGAAAACCTGCTTCTGCGCAATTATTTTTCTCTCTTATCCGAGGAAACCGTATAATAGACTCGGAAACAAATTTTCAAGATTCTTTGAAAAAAATTCCTCAAAGAATCTTGCGCATATATTTTCTTCATTACCTAATAAAGTAGTAATATAACATACCTCAACTTCTACCGATAGAAACTCTATCCCGATCTTTTAATACATATTTCTCTGGTACACTTTCAAATTCTTCGTACGTCCGCATAAAATTATTCAATTCCACACCTTTTACACTTCTTTCTTACCACGTCCCTATAATCTTCTAATACATATTTCTCTGGTACACTTTCAAATTATTCGTACGTCCGCACAAAACTATTCAATTCCACACCTTCTACACTTCTTTCTTACCACGTCCCTATAATACATACTCCAATCATCTTAAATTGAATGTTCATTTTTCTATTAAAAAAGTGATCATTCATGATGGATAAAGTATTAAAAAGAGCATGTTGAATAAGTGCATGAAAACAACTTAATAAAGTGCTCACAATGGTTAAACTCAGTTTTCCAGTACAGTTAAAGAATGAAGATTTTGTCAATTCAGAATCCATGCTGAAACTTAATGAAATAGTAGAACTCTATCACAAATTGACGATATCTCTACTATCTAATTTTCACTGAAAAAATTGACTGCATTGGAGTTGATCTAATTATAAACTCACTTTTTCATAGTACTCTTATATCAATGTGGGGCATGCAATTTGGAAAAGTCACATATGTTAATAAAGAAGAACTAGATATGATCATGATAAACCCATAATTAAACTAGAAACACTTTTGCATTATCAAGTAACAATTCAATACTAGATATATAGCTATCAAAATCTTATTTCACGATCTTCCTTTGGCTTTTATTGATTTGGTACATTCGATTAGAGACTTAAGAGTGCATTATAGTACACGATAAGGATGTAACACAAGAATCATTTAAAAAGATGCCCCTGGGGCTTTTATTTTCTTCCTCAAGACTTATTTGCCAAGTTTATAAGTTGCGAGTGGGAAAGGAGGCCATTTTTTGTTTTTTATAAATTTAATCATATATTTAGTAAATTACGTTTTCTCCATTTTAAGGGACTCCCACTTAGTTCTTTAAGAAATGTTTGTCCTTCTAAGTTTTCTAGATCATTTTCAATAATTTGCATAAGGGTAAACAAAACAAGAATGTGCTTTGGACATTATCTAGCAGAATATCATATTCAAATTTCATCCCTCACTAATAGGAGTGAGGGATGAAATTTGAAATCTTGATTCTTCGTCCCTTAACGTGAAGAATCATGTAACAAAAGTGACACAATTATATGTCTAGTAAGTATTAATATATGTAGGTTACTCACCAAAATATGAGTTGGGTTCGAATATTTTAAATGAAAAAAACTCTGTTGGGAGTTTTGACTTCACAAATGGTTCTGATTCCAATGTAAAAGCTAGCAAACAAAAAATTATAGACACTAAAATAAATACTGTATATATATATATATATATATATATATATATATATATATATATATATATATATATATATATATATATATATATATATATAGGTTACCATGATAAATTAGGTTTATAATTTTCAGGAACATGCAAAAAATCATCAACCATAACTAACTTGTCTCTGTTCGATAAAACTAAGTTGCAAATGTTAAAAAATTTATAGTTAAAAAGGAATCAACCTACTTTATTAAATTATTTTACTCATGAACTTTAGAGTTTTGAGTTCTGCAAACATCTCAACCATTTTCTGTCTACTTCATGAATATTAATTGTGAAAAGTTAAAAAGTAAATTTTCTTTTCACTATACTTGGGAGAATTCAAGGAATTTACATGAGAAATTACTCCATAACGGTTCCATGTTTGGTAATCATTTCAAACATATATTGACAAGGAATTTTCATTCTTAATTAGCTTCTCATTCTTAACACACATTAATCAACCAGCCTAAAATGAACGAGAAAGCAAAAATAAAAAAAATAAAAAATAACCCAAAGAAAACTTAAGAAGTAGAGAAAAGAAAAGGAAAACATTAAAATCATTTTTAAGATATGAAAAGTGATCCGTGCAAACTAATGTATAATACGCAATAGCTAGATATATAGAAATATACTAAGGGGGGTGTATTCAATCCGGATTTTAAAAGATTTTAACTGATTTTCAAAAGTCTATGAATTCTGCTGATTTTATGGATTGTTTTAACTCTATGCAAAGTCTGCGCAGAGTTTATCAGATTTTATTAGATTGATTTATCAGGATTTCTTTTGATTTATAAAGTCTATAGATTATTTGAATAGCATCAAAAAATAAAGAAAAGACTGATTCATTGGTTTATTATACAGATCCAAATGTGTTGAATTTCCAAAGTCAACATATATTTATCAATCTTTTTTTTAATTAAATCATTATGTTAAAAATTTAAAAAGTTTAACGATAGTCTTTGATTTTTTTTAGATTACGTAACTGTGGCTTTTTTGATTTATTTGTTTAAGGTTTGTGGTTAAATAGAGAATAAATTTTTTGCTTTCTTTAATTTCTATTTGAAGATGATCAAGAAGAAAATTGTTTGGATATTATGACTTCTTTTTGGGAAATAAACATTTCATATTGAGTTTTCTAACTATCTTAAAAAAAATCTCATTTTTTTGTAGTTTGAAATATTTCTTTGTTTTTCTTATAATTTTATAGAAATGAGATTACTAAAAAAAATTGTAATTTAAGATAAAATTATCAAAGACATTTTAATTTTAATATTAATGAGAGAAAATCAAAATCTTGAGAAAAAAGAAGAGATTTCACCATACACATTTAAACCTTTAAAATCCATCAAAATCCTACCTTTAATGAAATCTATGAGAATCTATAGAGTTTTGAATACCTCTAGATTTTAATGGACTTTTTAAAATCTAAATTGAATACCTCTAAATTTCATTGGACTTTTTAAAATCCAAATTGAATATCTATGGACTTTAAAACTCCTTAAAAATCCTATAGAATCTATGTTGAATACACCCCCCTAAATTTTGGTTCCTTAATACGTTGGTTGATACAAAAGAAACACTAATCTGATAAAAATTTTGAGAAAAATGCGAAAAGAAAGACATTCAAAGTCAACGCGGTGATTAATTTGGGCTCGATCTGCAGTTGGCCCGTAGTTTGACCGCTAACGGGGAGGATCTTACCCATACTGCTCTTTTTCATGCAGCCCTACCACCGCGGTAAAATTCCACGAGAGTCGATGTCCACCGTGAAATCGAACCCTCGTCAACGGTGAGACATATGTCAACTCCAACCAGTTACCCCAAAGCTCGGGGTTGATTTGAATGTCTTTCTTTCCCAATAAAAAGAAAGACACAAATAAAGTTGTTTGGTACCTACAGAAAAATATTAGAAAAGTAAAGTAAAAAAATAAATAAAAAAGAACCCTCTAATACTCTCTAATTTTGTTTGGTCAACTTAGAACCAGCGGTGCACAATTTATATTCTCTTGCTCTATTTTTACCAAAGCAGCATAATTTCCTTCATTTCATTCCAAAACAAATCACAACCATCAAAATCAATATCCAACCCCTCTAAACGGGTGAAAATCGTTTGTACTCGTTTATATACATATTCATGTTTCAACCTATTCAAAATTTGTCATGTGAACATTTCTTTCATGGTGCATTATGAGTGGTTGAGCACATAAATGGTACATACACGGGTATAGACCATTATTTGCCCTCTAAAAAATCATAGTTGGTTATACTTGGGACTCCTTATAGATTGTTCAGAGGAAGGTTGCGAGTTTGAGATATCTTGGAACGACTAACTAATTTCACAAATGTACATGATTTACTGTCATCGGACTACAATGTCTTTTAGATCACAACCAGATTAGTTAAATTAAATATTTGAATACTGGTAACCAACAAAATCCAACCCCTCTAAAAGATTCTCTACCACCCTTGGATCACCCCACCCTCACCCCCTATATATACCCCCTACCTCTTCACTCCTATTGACAAACCAAACACAACCCACTTCTTCATTATTTGATATATCATCAAAAAAACCTTCTAATTTTTTTACCTCTCTATTCAAAACCTTAATTTCTTCATGGCTGGAAACAAGCAGAAGAAATCTTCATCATTTTCTCTATTTGGAATGTTTAAGTCGAAGAATTCTTCGAGGAATCGAAGAGTTGAACAATATGAAGTGAAGGATGATTTCATGAAGGCATATAAAGTATGGCCAAGTGATGAAGATAGAGGAAGATGGGTAGCTGATCCTGGGATTGATAAGAAAGCTTCTGCTTATATTTCTAACATTACTGAGAAGTATTGGAAAAGTGTTGAAGTTGCCAACTAAGAAAATAATTCTAAGAGACAACGAAGCGCACTCCATACTGTAAGACGTTTTGGGAGTTCGAGTCATGTTGGAGAAAAGTGAGAGGGAAGTGAGGAAGCACTATCGACCCTCCTTTAAAAAAAAAAAAAAAAAAAAAATTCAAGAATATTGATCCTTTGATCTCATGTGATTACACTGACATTCAATTGTGGGAGTTCCACATAGTTCATCAAGTTTGTAAAACTCTAAATTAGAAGATTGAATAATATGTGAAGATTTGTTTGCATTCACTTCTTCAAGTTCCCTCTGCTTCTTGTTTCCTTTCATGATCAACATCTACCTGTTGTTAAGGAAAATTAATGCAGTTAAAAAAATTTTCTGACTCAAAATTATAAGTTTTTATTTGAGAATATATGTATGATACTAAAAAAATATTGAAATAGAAGAGGATCAACATGCGCAAAATTTAATAGCTACCGATTTATTTAATTATTTTGTGTTTCAGAACAAAATGCTAGATTTTAGGTTTTGTTATTGGAAAGTGTTGTGGTGCCGAATGAGTCAAATTTCGGCAAAATATTAGATTTAAGCGAATCAAAAATTGACATGTAGAATAAAGTAACCTGTTTCAGGTTTTTTTTTTAAAAGATTAAATAAATGAAATGGACGAATAAGATCTTGTCACGTCATCCAGTCAAATGACCGGTTACCTGTCAAACATGTGTGTTGACCAGATTTTTAATCCACAAGTAACTTTTGTATTTTTAATGGTAAAATTAAAATCAAATTTGGTAAATTTTAATAAATAACTAGTAAATGTTGAATATTACTACTTTATTTTATAATCTTACCATTTTTAATTTGCAACTTACTATTTTTATCATGAATATTCATATTATACAAAATAGTAAATTGACAAAGCAATAATGGTAAATTCCATGACAAAAATAGTAATTTATTTTATAATAATGGTAAATGGGGTGAAAATTTAAACTTACTATTTTAAAATAAAATTTATCACTTTAAGTTTTAATATTATCGTTTTTATCTCATTTGTAACCAATTGATAAAATGGTAAGTTTAGTAACAAGTTTGGTAATTTTGTTTACATTGTTTGTAAATTTTGTTAACAAATTAGAAACTTTTGTAAAGATTAAAAATCAATATATAAATATTCAAATTCAAACAAATCTTACCATTTTAGATTGAATTTGAATATTTTGTAAATTGGTAAAATTTACTATTAATTTGGTAGTCTTGAAAAATAAAATTATGGATTTTATGAACTAATGATCATACTTTATTTAATTGACTATTTTGCCCCTTATTCTAAAGATTAATTCATTGTTTAAAATAAATATTCATAATAAAACTCCTATGTATTTTATATGATAAAGATTCATATTGGTCATAATCATTGAAAATAGACTTTGGATCTTATTATATATAATCTAATATATTAATTAGAATTATTATATGTGAAATGAACTATGCAAAATTCATAGGTTTGGACTAATTACATTGTTCCATTTGCTAAAAATAATTAAAAGTCATGAAGATCTACTCCCTTCACATCATCCTTCTCTGCGGTTTTATTTTTTTCTCTTCTCCAAAATACTTATGATAGTTTTATTTAAAATTAAAAGATGAAGTTGTATATGCCATTCGCAGCA
Source organism: Vinca minor (assembly GCA_026122235.1). Taxonomy (NCBI): domain Eukaryota; kingdom Viridiplantae; phylum Streptophyta; class Magnoliopsida; order Gentianales; family Apocynaceae; genus Vinca; species Vinca minor. The sequence goes on along the minus strand of JAOCZM010000201.1, from coordinate 4,253,845 downwards.
TATTACTAAATTGGTGTTCTTTTTTCTCTTCTCCAAAATTTTTATGATATTTTTATTGGAAAATAGTTTTGGGCAAAAAATAATTGTCTAAAATGAATAAAAACTCAATTTGACCTTTTATAAAGATAAGTCTACCGTTTTATATATTTCATAAATTTTGTCATAAATTTTATTTTTTTATATTTCACCTACTATACTTACTCTACCTAGATACATAGTACCACTAAAATTTCTGACATCCTTTTACTAACTAACATAAACTTCCTAACATCCTTTTATCAAGTAGTATTAAATTTGCTGCCTTTTATTCCGAAACCCTTTCCAAACTTGTAACACTTTACATTCCAAGATTGAAAAGCATCATTTTCAAAACACAACAATTTACATTCCATAAATGAACTTTTCTGAACTCCCAGTGTCAAGTCAGAAAGCATCCAGGAACAAAATTCTTTTTGGAACTAAGTCCTGCTATAGTGCAAAATTACAGTAGTATAACATCATTCATTTAACAAAACTCTATCCATTAACAAAGTGGATGAAAAAATGTACCAAAGAAATTTTATATTGGCGTGTTTGGCTTTCCTTTAGAACATAAGTTGTAGGAATGATATTGGTTCAATTCTCTTATATAGCATTTTCATTTTTTTTACCCTTTTATTAGAGAAATTAATAACATGTTTAATATTTTAATTTTGCTAAATAATAAAAGGTTTAATATACTCAGAAATAATTTATAAGACTTTTGATTAAATATTTGTCAATACTATATTTTTTAATTATAAGATAGCGAACAAACACCCAAAATTAGTGCATGTTACCAAATAATGTTTAATATTGAGGATCGTTGTTTCTATTGCATATATTCTTTTTTTAACATGTGTTTTATAAGTCTACATGTTATGACAAACCCGAGTTCTAATTTTATAATAACAAGTAATCTAATCATTGTTATAATATTTAGTGTTAATTATTTTATACCACATAATGTTTAGACTAAATGTTATAATACATAGTGTTCTAACAATAACTAAATTTAATTTGGCAACAAAATAAAAATTTGTGGTAAATTTTTAAATTTAAAAACTACATCTCATAAGAAATGGTTCAATTTTTAAATGATAAACATTATTCGGGTAATTTATTTAAAATAATTAAAATTGAGATCAACATAATATTTTGGAAGGAGACATGTTTTGTATAGTTCATAGTAAAGAATAAGGGATTGGGAGATAGACGAGAGAGGGGAAGGAATAAGGTATTGGGAGGGGATAATCCTTTGTGGGGGTATAATTTTGTTAGTGTGTTATTTTTTTCTCTTTTAAAGTTAATTCCTTTTTTTTTGTTTTTTTTTCATATTCTTGATTTATGAATATTAAAAATAATCTTGTAACAATAATACTTAAAAAAAATAATAAATCCAACTAATTCATAAAATTCACAATTTTATTTTAAAAACTACTAAATTATTTGTAAATTTTACCAATTTACAGAATATTAAAATTCAAATTAAAATGGTAAGATTTGTTTGAATTTGAATATTTATATATTGATTTTTAATCTTTACAAAAGTTTCTAATTTTTTTAACAAAATTTACAAACAAGGTAAATAAAATTACCAAATTTGTCACTAAACTTACCATTTTAATAATTGATTACAACTGAGATAACAATGGTAACATTATAACCTTAATGCGATAAATTTTATTTTTAAAATAGTAAGTTTAAATTTTCACCCCATTTACCATTATTAGAAAATAAAATACTATTTATCCCATGAAATTCACCACTATTGCTTTGTAAATTACTATTCTATATAATATAAATATTCATGATAAAAATAGTAAGTTGCAAATTAAAAATGGTAAGATTATAAAATAAAGTAGTAATATTCAACATTTACTAGTTATTTATTAAAATTTTCTAATTTTTTTTTTTTTAATTTTACCATTAAAAATACCAAAATTACTAATACTAAAAAAAAATTGGTAAAAAAAAGTGCGTTGACCGGTTTGACAGGTAACCGGTCATTTGACTGGATGACGTGACAAGCTCTTATTCGTCTATTTCATTTATTTAATCTTTTAAAAAAAAAATTGAAAACCTGTAATAGCAGGTTACTTTATTTCACATGTCAATTTTTGATTCGCTTAAATCTAATCTTTAGGTGCCGAAATTTTACCCATTCTGTACCACAGCACATCCCGTTGCTATTCACGTCTCATTTGACAAATAATTCAATTTACTCAAATTTAAGTTAATTTTTTTTTTAAAATCAAACACTATCTAGTTCGATCTAAATGTAGTTCATCTAGTTCCTACACGATAGCGCTCGACAACCATTTGATCGTTTAAATTTTTCTCCAAGATTGAACTGTCCTAAGAAATTGTAGCTCTATTGCTAAGTAATGCTTGTGTAGAATTTCTGGAGTGTTCTCTCAGATTCTAGTTTAGTAACTCTTCTAAGTTTAACTCGTTCTTCTTCAACCCGTCTATCTAATGTATATGAATTAGATTATATTTCAGAGGATAATAAGTATCATTTATTCTCTTATCCAATTTTGAATCCTTATAGTATTGTTCCTCTTTTGTATTGATATGGATTTATGAGTGGAGAAATGGGAGGCTTGGGGAAGTTGAGATAGAATTTTTACGCATGGTAAGGACTAATGATATAGGTAACATTGGAAAATTCAATCCTATAATCATTTTTGTGGACTGATCTACAGTCCCCTCATATGAATTGAGTGATCTGGTAACAATAATGCTACTACCAAGTTGGTTTTTTTGCAAGCTTTTCTTGGGGCATATATGATCAAGAGATACTTAACAAGAATATTGGAGTTGTCTTCTTTGATGTAATTTGAATCCTTACAATCCCAATAATAATGGTAGCTATTGCTTTTGAAGGCAATGTCGACCTACCTGTGGGAGTAGGTAAAACATTCTTTTTCTCAAGTTTCTATCTTAGCCTCAGGTCTTTCTTTCACTTTATCCTAACATCCTCATTTATTCTGTCTTTCTTTTAATTCTTAGAGTGGAACTGTTCACATATTCAACATTGACTAGTTTATAACAAAATTCGTTCTTATAACATTTGGAAAGTACATTTGTGGTTTAGTTAAGTAAAAATCAAAATTTTCAACGTGCACTACAAGAAAACAGCAACTATTTAGCAACAAAAATTAGCGACTGAAAATTTCGGTCTCCTAAATAGCGACGGGATACCGACCGAATAGAGCCCGAATTTTTTTATCGCTATTCGGTCCCTAAATCGCCGCTACCATTAGTACCTTTGACCACCTCAGTAAAAATAAGGATCTAGTCGCTAAACGGTAGCAAAAATAGCTACCGAATAGCGACTGACTTTCATTAACAAAGTATTCAAAATTAAATAATGAAAAAAAACATACAATACGACGTCGTTTTGATATTCGATCACTAATCGACATTTACGAATAGCGACAAAATTTTATTAATAAAGTATTCAAAATTAAAGTAATGAAAAAAGCATTGTCGCGATATCACTGTTTTCTTGTAGACGTGGTATCGAGTAAACATCATGCTCTAGATGTCTAATCTTAGGGGGTAAGGAGGGCTTGTCGCGATATCACCCACTTGGGCAATCCTCCCTTAAAGTTTGGCTTCGAAAATTGTTCTTTATTTTTTATAAAAGATATGTAAGGGTCTCAAAATTTTGAAATCTCACATTGATCCTCAAAAGAAATTCAAATGCATTAATATTCTTATCATTCTTTGTTCAAGCCTTATTCATATAGAGCGTTCAAACTTCAAATTAGTGGCAACTAGTTAGTGCTAACTGGATATGTTAGAACAAAAAGAGATGGGGTGGATATGTTAGAACAAAAAGAGGGGATTTGTTTTCTACAACCATCCTAACGGATCCTGGCCCACCTTACACTCAAATATTTAGCATCGACCTTACTTAGAAGTAGATTTCGCTCTTACAAGTGAGGCCGATGCTGATCTTTTAAGTATAAAAGGTGGACCAGAGCTATTTAGATGTTTTAGGAGAAAGTTATCCCAAACAGAGAATGGAAGGATTTAACATGATTTGGAATCATATGTAGCACTTGTTGGCTCATATCCTAATCGTAAGAAATTGTCACGTGCCCAACGTAACTCTTTCTTTAGTGTTTCCCATTTTTCTCTATAGATTGTATATGTTTTCTTTTAAAGAAAAGATATATATTAATTAGCTTAATGACAATAAGGGTATGGGAAATTTAGAAAATTTGGAATTTCTTTCATTTTATTACCAAAACAATCTCCATTGACACGATGGAAGAAATCCTACAATAATGGTCAATTAAGTGTGAAAATTCCCTGTCTCTATTCCTGTCCTCATCCCTATCTCCATCTCTGTCTCCAATCAATTAGAATTTACTATATAAATATTTTTTCCAATTATATATATAAAAGGTAAATTGTGATTGGCTGGGATAAGGATAGAAACATGAACGGGGGACATGAGATTTTTTGCCGTCAATTATTTACTTAAAATGGTACCCATTTCTGATAATGGTCAACAAACAGTATCGAACACTTTAAAGAACTTCTTGAATGGTTGGAGGAAATTTAATTTCTTGATTAGTTACATCAAATAGGAATTTTTAATTTTCATGCAACATAACATGCAATTGCCGTATACTGTTCCTCCTAGGATAGTGACATTGTCTTAATTATAAGCTACTTTAATTTTTTTTTTTTGCTGAATAAATAAGCTACTTTAATGGAATCTTTAGGGTTTTGATATTTTTATCCCCCATGGGCTTGGTTTAATCATTGTTGATTGTTCTTCCCCTTTTATTGGATGAACCCCAAGACATTTGGTTGCATCTTTTGGCTAAATGGGGTCTCATGTCTTATTTTTTTACTCAAAAGTCACCTACTAGCTAACTCATATTCCCTTTGATTATACTATCCAAAATTTCTTCATTGGTGGATATATATTGTAAATATGCTCACAAACATATTAGTTAGTGTGAGATTCTTAACATACACCCTCACGTTCGAGACTGGACATCTGGAACGAGAATGTCAATAGAGTGAACATCGGACTAGGTGACTATGATACCATGTTAAAAATGGACTTGAATCTAACTGAATCCTTCAAAAGGTACCTCTAAAGAGGGAGAATTGCTCAAACCTTATATATTGTAAATATTTAAACAAGTTAACCGATATGGGATTCTTAACACTAATACTAGCAGTAAGGAAGTGAATTTGCATGACTCATAATCGGGGAGATTAGAGATTAAATGCAAACAACTGAAAAAAGAAAGGAGAAAAAAAAGTGAAGTGAACATATTACTTTGTCCTGGATACAACTCCTATGAACTCTTTTTTTTCCCAATTTGAATTAAGCACACAATCGCTTATGACGTGTGAGAAAGAGATAAGTACATGTATTATTGTAAATTTGTGATATTTATTTTGGCACAGTAAATAGATATCAGTTAGCTAGCTAGTTAACTAGTCATGGATAATATGTCAGACTCGTGGGACACTAGGGCATGGGTCGGACCCTATAGTTCTAGCTAGACTCCGCACCCCACTCACATAAGTGCTGAAAAATATGTTCAACAACCCTACACTTAGAAAATTCTAAGGAGATTGTGGAATCAAAATTATTTAGTTTAATCTAATTTCAATTTTTTTTTTCTATACTCATGAGTCGCACTCCTGAAATTACGGGGCCATAGGGTGACAGTATGACTAATTATTTAGCAAGTGAAGTTTCATGGAAATTCCAGAGAAGAGCCGCCAAGCCCACAGTATGAAGAAAAGATAGAACCAATAGATGATAATTAAAGAAAGTGAACAATAATAATAAAACTAGTATGCATGAACCCCAATATGCTCATTTTTAGTAATTTATTACTTTCTTTATGATTATTCTTCATTCCTTTTCTTTTCCACTGCTTTTTTACCTCAGTGTACTAATAGACATATAGTGGAGGAAAGAGGAAGTTCCATAAACTAAAGAAGGCCAGCATTAAAGATACTTCAGTCTTGCCTTTGGTTTCTTTTACCTTTTGTTGTATAGTACAGCTGTAAACCTGTATTGAAAGATGACCATCTAAAACTATTTACATGGTTGGTTCTTTTTACATTTCTTCATATACCTTCTACGACTTCCGTATTTTATGCGGAACAACAAAAAATGCAGAATAGTAAAAAAAGTTGCACGTACGAAATGGTTCAAGACAGGTGTCGTGATACACAAAAATACGACAGGTATCGTAAAATCATGACATGTGTCCATTTTAAATAAATCTTAACCGTTAATTCAACAGACGAAGGTAAATTTCACACTGGAGCCACAACGCTTCTACGAGGGCATTTCTTTTCTATTGTTCATCATTTCATATGTGCTGTCTTAAATGAGGTTTTCCTTGGTGAATAAAAAATATGTTCCATTTTCCGTCTCATCACTGTCCTGCTCAGTGGCGCAATTAGAGTGGTGGCCGCATACAACATTTTCTGCAAAAACAAATTTTTTTATATAAAAATAATTTTGTGAAATTTCCTTATAATAGATATTGCACTTCCCCCTCTCCCCTTCCCCTCGATTTTTTTTTTCTTTTTTAAATTTGCTACATATATAATTCATCCCCAAATTAACTTGTAAGTTTTGAATTCCTCCTACTCCGTTCGTAAAAAATTATCACGTGTCTAAAGATTATATACTATAAGTTTTTAAAAGAAAATGTAAACTTGATAGAAATGAGAAAAGAGGAGACAAATGATCTAAACCCATTTTCTTATAAGTCCACCGAACCTTCGTACTCTCTTATAAGGTTTCCCTTTTTTTTTTTTCCTTGTTTTTTTTTTCTTTTTTACTTTTTATCAAGCAGAGACAAATATAAAGATTCACATTAACGTTTTTAGTGAATGGACAAGAGCCTTTTATGAAAAACATTCTTGGAATAAGTAGACACCAGTTTTACTAAGTTGTTGAAAGTTTGCACAATATTTACAAGTTGTACTCTCTAAGAAAGTATAATTACAAGACCTATTTTTTCCAAAGTAAAAGCCTAAAAGGTTCATTTTTAATATTATTATCGAAATAAGAGTGTCTAAAATAAAAATGTTAAGCCAACAACACTACTAAAAGCTAAATGAGTCTTTTTATAGACGATATTGTTACAAACTCGACTAATTATACGAAATATGGTGCAGAGTAATATGTTATTCCCAACAACTTGAAGTTGTCCCTTACAACACCGATCAATCACATTGTTTTAGATGTTTAAATACCCGACATCCATACTCAACAACCATAGTTGAGTTCGAGTAACATAGAATACTGGTAACCAAAAAGATCTACTCTAAAAGATTCTCTACCACCCTTGGATCACCCCACCCTCACCCCCTATATATACCCCCTACCTCTTCACTCCTATTGACAAACCAAACAAAATCCACTTCTTCATTATTTGATATATCTTCAAAAAACCTTCTAATTTTTTCACCTCTCAAATCAAAACCTTAATATCTTCATGGCTGGAAACAAGCAGAAGAAATCTTCATCATTTTCTCTAGTTGGAATGTTTAAATCGAAGAATTCTTCGAGGAATCGAAGAGTTGAACAATATGAAGTAAAGGATGATTTCATGAAGGCATATACAGTATGGCCAAGTGATGAAGATAGAGGAAGATGGGTAGCTGACCCTGGGATTGATAAGAAAGCTTCTGCTTATATTTCTAACATTACTGAGAAGTATTGGAAAAGTGTTGAAGTTGCCAACTAAGAAAATAATTCTAAGAGACAACGAAGAGCAGCTCATACGGTAAGACGCTTTGGGAGTTCGAATGATGTTGAAGGGGAAGTGAAAAAGCACTATCGACCCTCCTTTAAAAATAGAAAATAAAAATAGAATAAATTCAAGAATATTGATCCTTTGATCTCATGTGATTACACTGACATTCAATTGTGGGAGTTCCACATAGTTCATCATGTTGCTTTATTTATTTATTTTCTATTTAGTGTACTGTATTATAGCTATAGTTAGTTATGTATTTCAAGTTTGTAAAACTCTAAATTAGAAGATTGAATAATATGTGAAGATTTGTTTGTATTCACTTCTTCAAGTTCCCTCTGCTTCTTGTTTCCTTTCATGATCAACGTCTATGTAAAGGAAGGCTAGTGCAGTTAGAATATTTTTCTGACTCGAAATTATAAGATTTTTATATTGAGAATATTACTAATAATAAAAAAATATTGAAAAAGGAAAGAATCAGTATGTGCCAAATTTATTAGCTACCGATTGTTTTTTTGTGTTTCAGAGCAAAATGTTAGATTTTAGTTTGTTATTCACGACTCATTTGACAAATAATTCAATTTACTCAAATCTAGGTAAATTTTTTAAAGTCAAATACTATTCAGTTCGATTTAAATGTAGTTTATTTAGTTCTAAAGCGCCTGACAATAAATTGTTCGTTTAAATTTTTCTACAAGATTGAAACTGTCCTAAGAAATTGTAGCTTCAATGCTAAGTAATGCTCGAGTAGAATTTCTTGAGTGTTCTCTCAAATTCAATCATCTTTATCCATGTCTACATCTTCATCTAGTCTAGTAACTCTACTCACTACAACAAAAACACATTTTTGGGACGTTTTTATACCAATGTTTTAATCAAACGTCGCTTAAAACAAAAAAAAATAAGTTAAAGCAACACTTTTTGCAAACGTCGCAATGTTTGGATTTTATACGACGTTTCATTGCGTCGATTATAGTAATTGTTGTTCAAAACGATGTTTTGATGTTGGTTAGCGACATTTACATTAAATGTTGTTATAAATTGTTACCTTTTGTGACTCATATAACGACATTTATATACTATGTCATTAGATCTTGTGACAATTTAGACAAACGTCGCTAAATTTGAATTTTATACGACGTTTCATAGCGTCGGTTATGATAATTATTGATAAAATCGACATTTTGATGTTAGTTAGCGACGTGTACATTAAATGTTGTTATAAATTGTTACCTTTCGCGACTCATATAGGGACATTTATACACAACATCATTAAATCATGTGACATTTCATACAAATGTCGCTATATTTGGATTTTATACGACGTTTCATAACGACAGTTATAGTAATTTTTATTCTTACCGGCAATTTGATGTTAGTTAGTGACATTTAGATTACATGTTGTTATAAATTGTTACTTTTTGCGACTCATATAGAGACATTTATATATTTTGTCGTTAGATCTCGTGACATTTTCAAACAAACACAAATACAAAGATTATAATTCTGAAAAAAAAAATTAAAGAAAAATTAAAGACATCAAAACAAATAACAAAAAAGTATTAATTTTAATTTTATTTATTACAAAATCAAAACACAAAGAGAAATTAAAATAAGTAACAAAATCCAAAATTCCATTATAATAAATATAATAGGAGGATACACAAATAACAAATCATCATTTAGCTCAGCGGCCCATTACACGACATACATGCAGGAGGTCGCGTGTTCAATTCCCATCTCTTTGAGTAGGGAGAAAATTCATTATATATTATTCAAAGGTGGCTAGATTCAACGGCCTTGTTTAGGCTCCGATTCGGCTTGGCTCAGCTCGGCCAGTCTAATTTCAAAATTTATGAATGTCGGAATAGGTATTATGTTGCGACTATTTAAAAACTTCGTAATAACTAATTATTAACGATATTTACAAATGTTGGAATAGACGACTTGTTGCAATTATTTACAAATATTGGTGAAAGTACCTTTTGATACACTTTAAAATGACGCAACAAACGTCGTAATAGATAGGTACCGGTGCTTGTAACAAATGTCGTAAAAAACCATAACGACATTGGCAAATGCGACATTTTTAATAAATGTTGGTATAAAACTATATCGACGTTTATTTGCCTTATTGCGACATATGACAAACGTCGCAATAGACCTTTTTGTTGTAGTGTCTAAATGTACTTCGTTCTTCTTCAACCCGTTTTTCTAATGTATAAGAATTATATTATATTTCAGAGGATAATAAGTATCATTTATCCTCTTATCCAATTGTGAATCCTTGTAGTATTGTTCTTCTTTTGTTGATATCGGTTTATGAATGGAGAAATGGGAGGCTTGGACAAAGTCTCTCACAGAAGTTGAGATATGATTTTTGATGCATGGGAAGGACTAATGATTAAGGTAACAATGGAAAATTCAATCCTAGAATCGTCCTTCTGGAACTGGTTCCACAGTCTTATCACGTGAATTGAGTGACCCGTAACAATAATGCTACTACAAAGTTGCTTTTTCTGCAAGCTTTTCTTGGGGTATATATGATCAAGAGATACTTTTATAATTATAATAGATTTTTTATTATTGAGAAGCCTCTAAAAGAAGGCTAAATGGGAGGGGGACATATACCGAAACCTCCCCAAAAGAAGTGCAATTGCACGCAATACAACTTGAAAGCAAAAGAAAATCCCAAACTGTGATTAATTCTGCACTGTTTCAGCTGTTACAGGGCAATTCTGCTCTGTTTCAGCTAAAACAGGGGATTTCTGCACAAGTACACTGTCCAAAATGATCAAGAGAGACTTAACAATAATATTGGAGTCAGGGGCGGCTCAAACATTTTGGAGGCCCTGTGCAAAATTAAAGAATGAGGCCCTACATAACCGGAGAAAAATGACTTTCATGTAAATATAACAAAAAAATCAGTACAATTGTGTTATAATTTTTTTTTCTCCAAAATGTAATAAAGCATTTTAAACAAGATTTTCAAAATAATAAATACAGACAAACTTTCTTCACTTAAAAATAGCGATCCTTCTAGCTTTCTTTGTAGCAACATCATCAACTAAATCTTCATATTTGATTTGCTCCAAAATATCATTTTCACTTGCTATCATCGCTAATCAATTGAGTCTTTCCTGAGACATTGTAGAACGCATGCATATAATATTTCCCAAAAAATAAAAATTATTTATATACTTTAATACTTATGAACATAAAAAAGCCCAAAAAGATTTATTATATATATATATAAACTAACATAAAATTGGAGGCCCTCAATTTTTGGAGGTCATGTGCGGTCGATCACCTCGAACACCCTCATAGCCGCCCCTGATTGGAGTTGTCTTCTTTGATGTAATTTGAATCCTTACAATCCCAATAAGAATGGTATCTATTGCCTTTTTTAAGGCAATGTCCTACCTATGGGAGTAGGTAAAAGTAAAACATTCTTTTTTCTCAAATTTCTACCTTAGCCTCAGGTCTTTCTTTCACTTTATCCTAACATCTTCATTTACTCTGTCTTCCTTTTGATTCTTAGAATGTAACTGTTTAGATATCCAACATTAATTAGTTTATAACAAAATTCGTTCTTACAAGGTTTGGAAAGTACATTTGTGTTTGAGTTGAGTCAAAGTCAAAATTTTCAACGTGATATCGAGTAAACATCACACTCTAGATGTCTAATCCTAGGCGTAATGATCGCGATATCACCCACTTGGGCAATCCTCCCTTAAAGTTTGGCATCGAAAATTGTTCTTTATTTTTGTATAAGATATGTATGGTTCTCAAAATTTTGAAATCTCACATTGATCCTCAAAAGAAATTCAAATACATAATTATTCATATCATTCTTTGTTCAAGCCTTATTCAGATAGAGCGTTCAAACTTCAAATTAGTGATAACTAGTTAGTGCTAAGTGGATATGTTAGAACAAAAAGAGGGGATTCATTTTTTTTTTTCTACAATCATCTAACAGATCCTTGACCGCCTTACACTCAAATATTTATCTTCGACCTTACTTGCAGAAGTAGATATCGCTCTTACAAGTGAGGCCGTGCTGATCTTTTAAGTGTGAGAGGTGGACTAGAAATTATTGAGATAATTTTAGAAGGAAATTACCCCCAAACAGAGAAGAGAAGAATTTAACAGGATTTAAGATCATCTGTCGCACTTCTTGCCTCATATCCTAATCGTAAGAAATTGTCACATGTGTCCAACTCTCTCTTTAGTGTTTCCCATTTTTCTCTATAGATTGTATATGATTTCTTTTAAAGAAAAGATATACACTAATTAGACGTTTGATAAATTTGTGACAAATAATAATCCAACGGGTGTGACATTAATAAGGGTATGGGAAATTTTAAAAAAATTGAAATTTATTTCATTTTATAATTACCAAAACAATCTCCAATGACACAATGGGAGAAATCTCACCAATAAAGGTCAATTATTTACTGAAAATGGTACCCATTTCTGATCAAACAAAGTAACAAACAGTATCGAAACACTCTAAAGAACTTCTTGAATGGTTGGAGGAAATTTAATTTCTTGAATAGTTACATCAAATGGAAAATTTTAATTTTCATGCAACATACATAACATGCAATTGCCGTATACTGTTCCTCCTAGGATAGTGACATTGTCTTAATTATTAGCTACTTCAATGGAATCTTTAGGGTTTTGATATTTTTTCCCCTAAGGTTTTGGTTTAATCATTGTTGATTGTTCTTTCCCTTTTATTGGATGAACCCCAAGACATTTGGTTGCGGTAAAAGGTGCTCTCATGTACAAGTTGTTGCATCTTTTTGGCTAAATGGGGTCTCATGTCTTATTTTTTTTTGGTTGCTTAAAAGACACTTACTAGCTAACTTATATCCCGATAGGAATTTTCCGTACCCGTTTTATGTTCCATTTATTATTTTACTAATAAAAATTTGACATGTGTTAATTTTTTAATTAAAAAAATGAGAATCCGTAAGGGAAAGTGAACACTTGGCAATCATCTATTCGTGGAGATAGAAAATGGGACACAGTATGAGGATAACCGATTTTTTACCCTCATATTCCCTTTCATTATATTATCCAAAATCTCTCTAATAGTACTAGTAGTTGAGGGGACTATTATTCAACGATTGGATTATTGGAATTATCAGGTGGTTATTAGTATAGGGTTTTTATTTTCCCGGATGAAATGAAAATTGGATTAATGTAACGGGAGAAATATTTTTCATTCCTTAGCCGGAAAGATACGTGGTCATGAAAGAGGTATTAAGTGGATGGATGGTAGAGTCGTGAAAAAGTTTATTTCTTCCCTATTTTGGATCTTAGCCACTACAAGAAAACTGTGTAACAGGGACGGACATTTCCGTCGCTAAACTCAGTTTAGCGACCGATTAACGACCGAATGACGTGGTCGTGTATCTTTCGTCGCTAAGCAAATTACCGACCGAATACCGACGGAAAAGTTAGCGACCGAACATTCGGTCGCTATTTACCAAGCGAATACCGACCGAATGGTCAACATTGTTGACTTTTGACTGGATAACGACCGAATACCGACGAAAATTCTAGCGACCGAATACCGACCGAATGGTCAACATTGTTGACTTTTGACTTTGACTGATTCGGTCGTTATTCCGTCGCTAAATTGTTTTTAATTTTTAAAAAATAAATCTGAAATTTAATTAAATCTCTTTTATAAAAAACAGCAATACGCACAGAAATACAAAGCAGAAACAATATTATTAATAAGATCGCATATACCAAAAATAATCAATAAACCCAAAAATAACATTACATAACCCATTATGTTACTAAAAAACACAAGTTTACACTTCTCATTTACATTACAACACTCACAATCAAAGTGTGCACTTCTCATTACATTACAACACTCACAATCAAGTCCACACTTTGAATTACAACACTCACAATCAAAGTGTGTACTTCTCATTTACATTACAACACTCACACACTTTGAATTATCAAAACTCACAATCAAAGTGTGAACTTCTTATTTACATTACAACACTCACAATAAAAGTTTACACTTCTCATTATTTAGCAAAAAAAAAAAAAAAAAGTTTACACTTCTCGTAAACTCCTTGATGTCATTTATATGTATACCTTGGAAATGCATGAGTTGCAATCTGAAAATTGAATAATCAAATTATTTTATGGCAATGAAATTACCACTTTGAATTATGTTAAAAAGTTATACAATACGACAATTAACTTATGGTAATAAAGTACTAAAAATTAAACCAACAAATATTATTCACCTTCAATATGTGGTATTCTAAGAAGTGAGAAACAAATATTGTCGAATCCATATACATCCAGCAACGATCCTCCATTATAAACACAATATCTACATATATCAAGTCTTAATAATTAAATGCATATTAACTTTGAATCTTATGTTTGATGATTTTTAACCTTATTTTTCAAGTAATTATTAACGTGTGATAATGGCATCTTGTCTATATATATTGTTTGTTGCGAATTTTATTGTGCAATAGAACTAATATGAATATTTTTGTTATGTTCGATTATCAATTATTTACTTATTGGAACTAAAATGATATATAATTAGCATACATTTCAATAATACACCAAGAAAACCAATAATATACCAAGAAAACTACATTGAACTCCAATAATTTTAAAAAACCATGTACATTATCACCCAAAAAAAACACTATATAAACAGTAAAATTACATACCTTTTGAGTAAAAAAAAACCACCAAATCTCTTGAAAAAGTTGAGATTTTTTTTTAATTTGCTACTAATTATCACTCAAGCTTATCCTCTTCTTTCACTGAAAAACAAAGAAACATGCCCCAAAAAAAAATTGCAAGAAATTATGAGAATTGGCAAAAAAATTGCAAGAAATTATTAGAATTGCAAGAACTCATAGAAAACCCATATATTAAAATCCAAGCAGAAATCAGTACTACCTCCCCTCCATTTTTGTTTTAATCTTCTCAAAATAGATGTACTTATTCCAATTGTTAAGAAAAAAAGCTAGAAAATGCAAGATTCTCACCTAAACCCTAAAAAACCCAACTGAAATCGGAGTTGGTGGCGACGCCTTGGAGGTGATGACGACATCTTGGAGGTCCCAGAAGTGGCGGCAATGGAAGGAGGGAGGGGATTTGGGGGGAAATCGCCGGAAGAGGTGGTGGTGAAGGTGGAGGTCGCGGCTGGGCAGAATGAAGAAAGAGGGAGAGGCTTCTTGCCTTATATATTTTTAGAGAAATCAAACGCACAAAACGATGTCGTTTAGGCATTTAATAATAGCGACCGAATAGCAACCGAATTCGCTATTTCGGTCGCCAAATAGAATGCTTAATACTTGTCCAATTTTCAAATAAATGAGCCCGCAAAATGGCAAAACGACGTCGTTTAGGCATTTAATAATAGCGACGGAATTGGTAAATTCGGTTGCCACTTAGAATGCTCAACACTTGTCCAATTTTCAAAAAAAATGAGCCCGCAAAATTTCAAAACGGCGTCGTTTAGTCATTTAAAAATAGCGACGGAATTAGGGTTAGGGTAGGGCGACCGACTTGGCAAATTCCGTCGCTATTATTTCCCCGGAATCCGATTTTTTTTTTAAATAGCGGTTTAAGGATATATAGAAATATTTTACCTAATAGTAACTAAAATAGAAAAAATGTTTCTATATATCCTTAAAAACCCCGCTATTTTATAAAAAACGGAATCCGGGAAAATAATAGCGACCGAATAGCGACGGCCTTGGCAAATGCGGTCGCTATACAAATAAACACCGTTATGTATTCGGTCGGTATTCGGTCGTAATATATTCCGTCGGTAAACGGTCGTTAATATCCGTCGGTATTCGGTCGTTAAAGGTGAACAAAACGACGGCGTTTCAATTTGGTCAATGGGACCGAAGTGACCGACGGAATAACGACCGATTTGTTTTCGGTTTCTATTCGGTCGGTATTCCGTCGTTAAATTTGTGACCGAAAAATTCGGTCGCTATTTAACTGTTTTCTTGAAGTGAGCTCAGGTAATTAAGTCTTATGGTTCGTCCTTATCCGCATATGGCATTTTTTTCCTAGGCGCTCATTTTATATGGACTTTTAGTTTAATATTTCTATTCAGTTGACGTGGTTATTGGCAATAACTTATTGAGATTGAATCCTAACAACTGAAGAAAAAAAGAAAAAAAAAGAAAAAAAGTGAAGTGAACATATTACTGTCTTAGTCTTGGATACAACTATCAAAGGTCCCTTAGCCCAGTGGGGCAAGGGCCTGCCCACGACTAAGAGGTCGTGGGTTCGATACCTTTCCCATACATGGGGTAAGCTTTAATTGTCTCCCTTTCTAGGGCTATCTTCTTCTCTTGTGAGGTGCTTCTCTTTTCCCCTTATGGGGCAACCGCCCATCTGGGCTTTAAAAAGTCTTGGATACAACTTTTATGAACTCTTTTTTCAATTTGAATTAAGCTCTACTCGCATTATGCACAATCTCTTATGATCACGATATTTTATTCGAAGGCGATGTGTAAGAAAGATATGTTTTACTACATATTGCACTTTAAAAATTCTAGGCCAAATTAATATGGAACAATTATTTTGGGAAGACCACTGCCAATCCAGAACATATTTTTTCAAATCCGTTATGGAATTCTATAATTTATAAAAAAATATTATTGAAGTCTTTTTATGCATGGCTACTGCCACTTGAGAACGGATTCCCCAAATCTATTCTGGGTTGAGAATGGATTTGGGGAATCCGTTCTCGGCTTACGTGGCCATGCGCGTATAGAATTGCCACATCAGTCCATAACGGATTCCCCAAATCCGTTCTCAACCCAGAATGAATTTGGAGAATCCGTTTTGGCCAAAAATATTGTTTAAAAAAAAAATACTGTTATAATTGGCCCATTATGTTAAACCATAGCCAGTCTAAGGCCAATCCCCATATAGTGGAGGAAAGAGGAAGTTCCTTGAACTAAAGAAGTCCAGCATTAAAGATACTTCTGTATTGCCTTTGGTTTCTTTTTCTTTCTTTTACCTTTTCTTGGATAGTGCAGCTGTAAACGGTAAACCTGTATTGAAGGATGGCCATCTTAAACTATTTCCATGGTTGGTTCTTTTTACCTTTCTTCATATACCTTCTACGACATTCCGGATTCAACGCGAAACAACAACAAAATCCGTACGTACGGAACGCCTTAGAACAAATGTCCTGAGACACAAAAATACGATAGGTATCTACCTATCGTAAAATAATGAAATATGTCTATTTTCCTTTCTTCAGATATCTTCTACGAGGTCTAGTAAGTTCTGGATTACTCCTGGTCCGTTCGTAAAAAGTTATGTCTAACTTTCTCATTGTGAAAAACTTTCTATATATACATAAATAATTTTTGTTTTTATCTTTTATTCATTAAATTTTTATTTTAGCTATTTCTGTAAATAAATTATTTTTGAATTATTATTTTTGTGAAATTAGTGTGAAACTGGTGGTTTCATGCCACTTTTAATCCTATGGTATGCACATATCCTCAGTGTTAATTACTTAAATTAATAAAAATATCATTAAGACAGAACAAGTGTTCAAAAGTGACTGTGAATAACTAGTTTTACACTAATTTGACAAAAATAGTAGTTCAAAAATAGTTTATGCGTAAAAATAGTTAAAATAATAATAAAAAGAGAAAAGCGAAAATTATTTATGTATGTATAGGGAGGTTTCTCCTTTCTCATTATATGTCTTTACCTTTCTCAATAAGTTATACTATAAGTTTTTAAAAGAAAATGTAGTCACTTCTTTATTCTTTTTTTTTTTGCTAAATAAGAAAATTTTCATTAATCACAAAATAGGCGAAGCCATTACAATCAAAGAAAAACCTGAAAATAAAAGTTATACAATGATTTAAAAAACAATGATAACGGACAAAAGCCACACCCAAAAAAACTTGGGTGGTTAGGAAATACTAAGATAAAAACTAGCAAGTTAAACAAATACATAATCTTCTTCTTTGCACAATCTTCTCCGC
The DNA here is from genome assembly GCA_026122235.1 of Vinca minor. Classification (NCBI taxonomy): domain Eukaryota; kingdom Viridiplantae; phylum Streptophyta; class Magnoliopsida; order Gentianales; family Apocynaceae; genus Vinca; species Vinca minor. The sequence goes on along the minus strand of JAOCZM010000201.1, from coordinate 4,236,021 downwards.
AATTCTTGAACCAGAGAGACAGGAGAATATCACTTTCAACATCTTCCATAGGGATCGACAATTTATAGGACCATGGGCTTATCAACCGTCCTACAAATTACCTCGGGAAGATGTAAAAAAATGATAAAGGGCACAGATCAAGTCTGGGTTGAAAGAATCCTATAGAAACGTAGAAAAAAAGTCTACATCTGTGAAGATGTGAGACATATCCAACTTCTGTAGTCACTTCATAACTTGATAGGAATGAGAAAAGAGGAGACAAATGATCTTAACCCACCTTCTTATAAGTTCACCGAACCTTCGTACTCTTGCAGTGGGACATGAGAGTAGTAGAGTTCTGGTCGATTTAGCGTATTTGTGTGAGATGTCGCTTATGAACATTTCATCTAAATATAGAAAAAATATACCTTATTTACTTAAAAAAAAAATATTTTACAGCGGGAGTATATGACCCCGGTGGCGGGACACGACACCCCACCGCTGTCTTATAGGATTTCCTTTAGATATACTTTTTTTTTTTTTTTGAGCAGAGACAAATATAAAGATCCACATTAACGTTTTTGGTGAATGGACAAGGGCCGTTTATGAAAACCATTCTTGAAATCATGTTTTTTTTTTGTGTTCTTTCTAAGTTGAAAATGGAATAAGTAGTTGAAAACCATTCTTGAAAACCAGTTTTACTAAGTTGTTGAAAGTTTATGCTTATAGAATAAACTAGAAATTATATACATAAATAATTTTCTTTCTAATTGGTCAGATTTTACTATAAGAACTAGAAAACCTGCTTCTGCGCAATTATTTTTCTCTCTTTTCCGAGGAAACCGTATAATAGACTCGCAAACAAATTTTCAAGATTCTTTGAAAAAAATTCCTCAAAGAATCTAGCGCATATATTTTCTTCATTCTCTAATAAAGTAGTAATATAACATACCTCAACTTCTACCGATAGAAACTCTATCCCGATCTTCTAATACATATTTCTTTGGTACACTTTCAAATTCTTCGTACGTCCGCACAAAATTATTCAATTCCACACCTTCTACACTTCTTTCTTACCACGTCCCTATAATCTTCTAATACATATTTCTCTGGTACACTTTCAAATTATTCGTACGTCCGCACAAAACTATTCAATTTCACACCTTCTACACTTCTTTCTTACCATGTCCCTATAATACATACTCCAATCATCTTAAATTGAATGTTCATTTTTCTATTAAAAAAGTGATCATTCATGATGGATAAAGTATTAAAAAGAACATGTTGAATAAGTGCATGAAAACAACTTAATAAAGTGCTCACAATGGTTAAACCCAGTTTTCCAGTACAATTAAAGAATGAAGATTTTGTCAATTCAGAATCCATGCTGAAACTTAATGAAATAGTAGAACTCTATCACAAATTGACGATATCTCTACTATCTAATTTTCACTGAAAGAATTGACTGCATTGGAGATGATCTAATTATAAACTCGCTTTTTCATAGTACTCTTATATCAATGTGGGGCATGCAATTTGGAAAAGTCACATATGTTAATAAAGAAGAGCTAGATATGATCATGATAAACCCATAATTAAACTAGAAACACTTTTGCATTATCAAGTGACAATTCAATACTAGATATATAGCTATCAAAATCTTATTTCACGATCTTCCTTTGGCTTTTATTGATTTGGTACATTCAATTAGAGACTAAAGAGTGCATTATAGTACACAATAAGTTGCCCCTGGGGCTTTTATTTTCTTCCTCAAGACTTATTTGCCAAGTTTATAAGTTGCAAGTGGGAAAGGAGGCCATTTTTTGTTTTTATAAAAAAAAAAACTTTAATCATATATTTAGTAAATTACGTTTTCTCCATTTTAAGGGACTCCCACTTAGTTCTTTAAGAAATGTGTATCCTTCTTTGTTTTCTAGATCATTTTCAATAATTTGCATAAGGGTAAACAAAAACAAGAATGTGCTTTGGACATTATCTAGCAGAATTTCATATTTAGTATCCTAAGAATTAAGCCAAAAAATATATATTACTTTTATGTTAGTTTCTATAAATGTACTTTCTTAGGACTAATGGTGATGTTTCTCTATAAACAGAAGTGTGGGTAGAAAGAGAAAACAAAAGTTTGAAAATGAAGTATATATAATCGAAAGGGTTCTAATGCCAAGCATATGATTCAACAACTTCTTGAGGCTGTTTTTGATGTAGGTAATACTAGGTATAGTACATATATATATATATATATATATATATATATATATATATATATATATATATATATATATGAGGTACTTGCAAATGAATCTTATTAATTACTACTATGTATTAGTGTTAGGAATTCAATTGATAAATTTTTAATTAGGAGAAAAAACTACCTATATTAATTAATAGGAGTATTAATTAATAGGAGTGAGGGGTGAAATTTGAAATCTTGATTCTTCGTCCCTTAACGTGAAGAACCCTGTAACAAAAGTGACACAATTATATGTCTAGTAAGTATTAATATATGTAGGTTACCCACCAAAACATGAGTTGGGTTCAAACATTATAAATGAAAAAACCTCTGTTGGGAGCTCTGACTTCACAAATGGTTCTGATTCCAATGTAAAAGCTAGCGAATTGAAATTATGGATAGTAAAATATCCATACTAGTTGAATTTCAGACATTACCAGAAAAAAGTTATGTATATGTAGGTTACCGTGATAAATTAGTTTTAGAATTTTCAGAAACATGCAAAAATCATCAACTATAACTAACTTGATTTACAAGTGTCTCTGTTGGATAAAACTAAGTTGCAAATGGTAAGAAATTTTTTAGATAAAGAGGAATCAACCTACTTTATTAAATTATTTTACTCATGAACTTTAGAGTTTTGAGTTCTGCAAACATCTCAATCATTTTCTGTCTACTTCTTGAATAATAATTGTGAAAAGTTAAAAAGTAAATTTTCTTTTCACTATACTTTGGTGAATTCAAGGAATTTACATGAGAAATTACTCCATAACGGTTCCATGTTTGGTAATCATTTCAAACATATATTGACAAGGAATTTTCATTCTTAATTAGCTTCTCATTATTAACACACATTAAGCAACCAATCTAAAATGAAGACAAAGCGAAAATTAAGAAAATAAAATAACCTAATGAAAACTTAAGAAGTAGATAAAAGAAAAGGAAAACACTAAAATCATTCCATATGAGAGTCGAACATATGTGACAACTTTTTAAGATATAAAAAATGATAGCACTGAAGATATCCGCGCATACTAATATAGAAATATACTAAATTTTGGTTCCTTAGTACGTTGGTTGATACAAAAGAAATAATCTGATAGAAATTTTGAGAAAAATGCGGAAAAGAAAGGCCGTCAATAATTTGAATGGCTTTCTTTCCCAATAAAAAGAAAGACATAAATAAAGTTGTTTGGTACCTACAGAAAAATATTAGAAAAGTAAAATAAAAAAATAAATAAAAAAGAACCTTCTAATACTCTCTAATTTGGTTTGGTCAACTTAGAACCAGCGGTGCACAATTTATATTCTCTTGCTCTATTTTTACCAAAGCAGCATAATTTCTTTCATTTCATTCCAAAACAAATCACAACCATCAAAATCAAGATCCAACCCCTCTAAACGGGTGAAAATCGTCTGTACCCGTATATACATATATTTATTTATGTGTAACCATTTAGAATATGTCATGTAAACATTTTTTTTCATGGTGAATTATGAATCGTTGAGTACATATACAGCTATAGACGATTATTTTCCCTCTAAAAAGTCATAGTTGATTATACTTGGGACTCCTTATAGATTGTTTAGAGTAAGGTTGCGAGTTCGAGATATCTCGGAACGACTAATTAATTTCACAAATTTACAAGATTTACTTTCATTAGACTACAATATTTATTAAATCACAATCAAATTAGTCAAGTTAAATATCTAAATACTAGTAACCAAAAAAATCCAACCCTCTAAAAGATTCTCTACTACCCTTGGATCACCCCACCCTCACCCCCTATATATACCCCCTACCTCTTCACTCCTATTGGCAAACCAAACAAAACCCACTTCTTCATTATTTGATATATCGTCAAAAAAACCTTCTCATTTTTTTACCTCTCTATTCAAACCCTTAATATCTTCATGGCTGGAAACAAGCAGAAGAAATCTTCATCATTTTCTCTATTTGGAATGTTTAAATCGAAGAATTCTTCGAGGAATCGAAGAGTTGAACAATATGAAGTAAAGGATGATTTCATGAAGGCATATAAAGTATGGCCAAGTGATGAAGATAGAGGAAGATGGGTAGCTGAGCCTGGGATTGATAAGAAAGCTTCTGCTTATATTTCTAACATTACTGAGAAGTATTGGAAAAGTCTTGAAGTTGCCAACTAAGAAAATAATTCTAAGAGACAACGAAGCGCACTCCATGCGGTAAGATGCTTTGGGAGTTCAAGTCATGTTGGAGGGGAAGTGAGGAAGCACTATTGAATCTCCTTTAAAAATTCAAGAATATTGATCCTTTGATCTCATGTCATTCAATTGTGGGAGTTCCACATAGTTCATCATGTTGCTTTATTTATTTATTTTCTATTTAGTGTACTGTATTATAGCTATAGTAAATTATGACTTTCAAGTTTGTAAAACTCTAAATTAGAAGATTGAATAATATGTGAAGATTAGTTTGCATTCACTTCTTCAAGTTCCCTCTGCTTCTTGTTTCCTTTCATGATCAACATCTACATGTTGTTAGGGAAGATTAATGCAATTAAAATATTTTTCTGACTCAAAATTATAAGTTTGGTATTTGAAAATATACGTATGATACTGAAAAAAATATTGAAAAAGAAAAGGATCAGTGCAAAATTTACTAGCTACCGATTTGTTTTGTGTTTCAGAACAAAATGCTAGATTTTAGGTTTTGTTATTTCTCATTTGACAAATAATTCAATTTACTCAAATTTAAGTTAAATTTTTTAAAGTCAAACACTATCTAATTCGATCTAAATGTAGTTCATCTAATTCCTACGTGAAAGCGCGCGACAACCATTTGATCGTTTAAATTTTTCTCCAAGATTGAACTGTCCTAAGAAATTGTAGCTCCAATGCTAAGTAATGCTTATGTAGAATTTCTGGATTGTTCTCTCAGATTCTAGTTTAGTAACTCTTCTAGATTTACCTCGTTCTTCTTCAACCAGTCTTTCTAATGTATATGAATTAGATTATATTTCAGAGAATAATAAGTATCATTTATTCTCAAATCCAATTTTGAATCCTTATAGTATTGTTCCTCTTTTGTATTGATATCGGTTTATGAGTGGAGAAATGGGAGGCTTGGACAAAGTCTCTGACAGAAGTTGAGATAGAATTTTTACGCATGGGAAGGAGATTAAGGTAACATTGGAAAATGCAATCGTAGAATCGTTTTTATGGACTGGTCCACAGTCCCCTCATATGAATTGAGTGATCCGGTAACAATAATGCTACTACCAAGTTGGTTTTTTTTGCAAGCTTTTCTTGGGGGCATATATGATCAAGAGATACTTAACAAGAATATTGGAGTTGTCTTCTTTGATGTAATTTGAATCCTTACAATCCCAATAATAATGGTAGCTATTGTTTTTTGAAGGCAATGTCGACCTACCTATGGGAGTAGGTAAAACATTCTTTTTCTCAAGTTTCTATCTTAGCCTCAGGTCTTTCTTTCACTTTATCCTAACATCCTCGTTTATTCTGTCTTCCTTTTGATTCTTAGAGTGGAAGATATCCAACATTCACTAGTTTATAACATTTGGAAAGTACATTATTTGTGGTTGAGTTAAGTCAAAATCAAAATTTTCAACGTGCATTACAAGAAAACAGCTATTTAGCGACTGAAAATTTCGGTCTCCCAAATAGCGACGTGATACCGACCGAATAGATATCGATTTTTTTTTTTTTTTTTGTCGCTATTCAGTCCCTAAATCGCCGCTACCATCGGTACCTTTGACCACCTCAGTAAAAATAAGGATCTGGTCACTAAACGGTAGCAAAAATAGCTACCGAATAGAGACCGACTTTCATTAATAAAGTATTCAAAATTAAATAATGTAAAAAAGCATACAATACGATATCATTTTGATATTTGGCAAAAATAGCTACCGAATAGAGACCGACTTTCATTAATAAAGTATTCAAAATTAAATAATGTAAAAAAGCATACAATACGATATCATTTTGATATTTGGTCACTAATCGGCAGTTACGAATAGCGATAAAATTTTATTAATAAAGTATCCAAAATTAAATAATGGAAAGAGCATTGTCGCGATATCACTTATTTCTTGTAGACGTGGTATCGAGTAAACATCACGCTCTAGATGTCTAATCTTAACCCGGCTTGTCGCGATATCACCCACTTGGGCAATCCTCCCTTAAAGTTTGGCTTCGAAAATTGTTCTTTATTTTTATAAAAGATATGTAAGGGTCTCAAATTTTGAAATCTTACATTCATCCTCAAAAGAAATTCAAATACATTAATATTCTTATCATCCTTTGTTCAAGCCTTATTTAGATAGAGCGTTCAAACTTCAAATTAGTGACAACTAGTTAGTGGTAACTGGATATGTTAGAACAAAAAGATGGGATTTGTTTTCTACAACCATCCTAACGGATCCTGGCCCACCTTACACTTAAATATTTAGCATCGACCCTACTTACAGAAGTAGATCTCGCTCTTACAAGTGAGGCCGATGCTTATCTTTTAAGTATAAGAGGTGGACCAGAAGCTATTTAGATGTTTTAGGAGAAAGTTATCCCAACCAGAGAATGGAAGATTTAATAGGATTTGGAATCATATGTCACTTCTTGTCTCATGTTCTAATCGTAAGAAATTATCACGTGTCCAACCTAACTCTCTCTTTAGCGTTTTCCATTTTTCTCTATAGATTGTATATGTTTTCTTTTAAACAAAAGATATACATTAATTAGCTTAATGACAATAAGGGTATTCCAATTTTAGAAAATTTTGAATTTCTTTCATTTTATTACCAAAACAATCTCCATTGACACGATGGAAGAAATCCAACAATAATGGTCAATTATGTGTGAAAATTCTCTGTCTCCATTCTTGTCATCATCCCTGTCCCCAACAAATCAGAATTTACTATATAAACATTTTTTCCAAACACAAAGTGAATTGTGATTAATTAGCTGAGAATAGGAATAGAAACATGAGGATAGATGATTTTTTGCCGTCAATTATTTACTGAAAATGGTACCCATTTCTGATAATGGTCAACAAACAGTATCGAACACTTTAATGAGCTTCTTGAATGGTTGGAGGAAATTTAATTTCTTGATTAGTTACATCAAATAGGAATTTTTAATTTTCATGCAACATAACATGCAATTGCCGTATACTGTTCCTCCTAGGATAGTGACATTGTCTTAATTATAAGCTACTTTAATGGAATCTTTAGGGTTTTGATATTTTTATCCCCTAAGGGCTTGGTTTAATCATTGTTGATTGTTCTTCCCCTTTTATTGGATGAACCCCAAGACATTTGGTTGCATCTTTTGGCTAAATGGGGTCTCATGTCTTATTTTTTTGTTCAAAAGTCACCTACTAGCTAACTCATATTCCCTCACGCCCAAGGCTGGACATCTGGAACGTGAACATCAATAGAGCCAACATCGGACTAGGTGACTCTAATACCATGTTAAAAATGGAGTTGGGTCTAACTGAATCTCTCAAAAGGTACCTCTAGAGGGGAAGAATCGCTCAAACCTTATATATTGTAAATTTATAAACAAGCTAACCGATATGGGATTATTAACACTAATACTAGCAGTAAGGAAGTGAATTTGCATCGAAGGCATGGTAGCCCAGTGGGTAACATCCACTGCCTGTGACCGAGAGGTCCAGGTTCGATACCTCCCTCACACAAAGGGGAATGATTTAATTGTCATTTCTTTGGGTTCCCTTGTGTGAGGTCTTATACACCCTTCACGGGGCACCCGCTCAACGGGACTTCTACGACATCCGCTCAACGAGGTCATCTACTTCTCCCCCTCTCGGGGTCTTCTACTTCTCCTCCTCTGGTGAGCTCTTATAATAATAATTGTATTAAACTAGACCATACTTACAAATGGTCTAATTTTTAAAAAAATTAATTAAAAAAAAAAAAAGTGAATTTGCATGACTCGTAATCGGGGAGATTAGAGATTAAATGCTAACAACTGAAAAAAGAAAGGAGAAAAAAAGTGAAGTGAACATATTACTTTGTTTTAGTCTTGGATACAACTCCTATGAACTCTTCTTTTTTTCAATTTGAATTAAGCTCTACTCGCATTATGCACACAATCGCTTATGATCAAGATATTCTATTGGACACCTGATGTGTGAAAAAGATAAGTACATGTATTATTGTGAATTTGTGATATTTATTTTGGTACAGTAAATAAATGTCAGTTAGCTAGCTAGTTAACTAGTAATGGATAATATGTCAGACTCGTGGGACACTAGGGCATGGGTCGGACCCTATAGTTCAAGTTAGACTCCGCACCCCACTCACATAAGTGCTGAAAAAAATGTTCAACAACCCTACACCTAGAAAATTTTAAGGAGATTGTGGAATCAAAATTATTAAGTTAAATCTAATTTCAATTTTTTTTCCATACTCGTGAGTCGCACTCCTGAATCTACGGGGCATAGGGTGTGACAGTATGACTAATTATTTAGCAAGTGAAGTTTCATGGAAATTCCAGAGAAGAGCCGCCAAGCCCACAGTATGAAGAAAAGATAGAACCAATAAATGATAATTAAAGAAAGTGAACAATAATACTCCCTTCATTCCCTATTAATTGTCGTTTAGGAGATATCTAGGTATCCAAATTAATTGTCGTTTAAGGTTGTTTTATTAGTTGTCAACAATTTATTTCAATTATACCCTCAACATTTTCCTTTCTTTATGACAAAGAAGTGAGAGAGAGGGAGGGTGGGGGATAATATTGGAAGTTTAGGTGAAAATGACTTCTTCCTTAATTTTCTCAAATTGTCTAAAGAGTCTTATATTTAGGAATGGAGGAAGTAATAAAACTAGTATGCATGAACCCCATATAATATATGCTCATATTTTAGTAATTTATTACTTTCTTTATGATTATTCTTCATTCTTTTTCTTTTCCACTGCTTTTTTACCTCAGTGTACTAATAGCAAAGGTATATATAGACATTTAGTGGAGGAAAGAGGAAGTTCCATAAACTAAAGAAGGCCAGCATTAAAGATACTTCTGTCTTGCCTTTGGTTTCTTTTACCTTTTGTTGTATAGTACAGCTGTAAACCTGTATTGAAAGATGACCATCTAAAACTATTTCCATGGTTGGTTCTTTTTTACCTTTCTTCATATACCTTCAACGACATTCCGGATTCTATGCGGAACAACAACAAAATTCGCACGTACGGAATGGCTCAGGACAAATGTCGTGATACACAAAAATACGATAGGTATCGTAAAATTATGACATATGTCCATTTTAATTAAATCTTAACCGTTAATTTAACAGACGAAGATAAATTTTACACTGGAGCTACAACGTTTCTACGAGGGCATTTCTTTTCTATTGTTCATCATTTCATGTGTGCTGTCTTAAATGAGGTTTTCCTTGGTGAATAAAAAATATGTTCCATTTTCCGTCTCATCACTGTCCTGCTCAGTGGCGGAATTAGAGTGGTGGCCGCCTACAACATTTTCTGCAAAAACAAAAAATTTTATACAAAAATAATTTTGTGAAATTTCTTTATAATAGATATTGCACTTCCCCTCCCCCCTTCCCCTTGATTTTTTTTTTCTTTTTTAAATTTGCTGCATATATAATTCATCCCCAAATTAACTTGTAAGTTCCGAATTCCTCCTACTCCGTTCGTAAAAAATTATCACGTGTCTAAAGATTATATACTATAAGTTTTTAAAAGAAAAATGTAAACTTGATAGAAATGAGAAAAGAGGAGACAAATGATCTTAACCCATTTTCTTATTAGTCCACCGAACCTTCTTATAAGGTTTCCCTTTATATATACTCCTTTTTTTCTTTTGGTTTTTTTTTTTTCTTTTTTTTCTTTTAAATCAAGCAGAGACAAATATAAAGATTCACATTAACGTTTTTGGTGAAATGGACAAGAGCCTTTTATGAAAAACATTCTTGGAATCATGTTTTTTTTGTGTGTTCTTTAATTCAAAGTTGAAAATGGAATAAGTAGACACCAGTTTTACTAAGTTGTTGAAAGTTTGCACAATATTTACAACTTGTACTCTCTAAGAAAGTATAATTACAAGACCTATTTTTTCCAAAGTAAAAGCCTAAAAAGGTTCCTTTTTAATATTATTATCGAAATAAGAGTGTCTAAAATAAAAATGCTAAGTGAACAATACTACTAAAAGCTAAATGAGTCTTTTTATAGACAATATTGTTACAAACCCCGACTAATTCAACGAAATATGTTGCAGAGTAATATGTTATTCCCAACAACTTGAAGTTGTCCCTTATTACATGAGGTTGCGGTGAATCGAACGAGGCTTGCATTGATAGAGGTTTTGGTTTGAGAATTTGCCTCGAACAAAAAAAAGAGATGTGGAATTAATCTCTAAAATATGCAAATATTAGATACTATTTAAATGCGAGTCCCAACCTTGTCGTAAGCAAGCTCCTGGAGCCATCTGAACTAGGTCTGTCAATTGAGTCTATTGAATATAAAATATTGGGTTCAAACTCAGGCTCATTAAATTGAGATCCAAATTGAATTTCTATTAGATTGGATCCAATTCTTTCAACTAGAGTCCAGATTATTGGATCTAATTTGGGGACGCTTACTAATTCACTTATAATTTTATTGAATCGAAACGTGAATATTTTTTAAAATAACATAAATAACGATTATTAGCGAAATATTTTGTGAAAAATAATATGAATCGTTCATTAACATTAGTATCATATCCTTGGGTTCATATAAAACAAAATAAAACAAAAGAATCTTAATTGGGTATTTGAATCCTTGGGTCCCTTGGATCTATACAATTATAATTTAGACTCATAACCCTTGGGTCCCATACTTGGTTTGGATCCTACCTATATGAGTCCAGACTCAATCTAAATCTAAGTACAGAAAAGTCTATTTAGACTCAAATTTGATCTTATAAGTCTGGATCTGGATCTGAACTGTTGAGTCCAATTGACCGACCTAATCACTCTTCAAGTGGAATGAGTCGTACATGATCTAATTAATCGAAGCTAAGAAAGTGCATTTGCTAACTTGCCTGGTATGATTCACTATTACTATCGTCCCTATAACATTGAGTGTGGTCCAGCCCAATATCACGTTCCCATACTTCACCTTGGCTTTCTTGACACTTAAGTTGATTATAGTATCAAGTATTTAGAATTTAGTTAGTCTATCTTGTATAATTTTTATAAGAACGGAAATTCTACATATTAACAACTATAATAACAATTGTTACAAAGAATTTGAATCGTTGTTTGTATACCATGCTTAAATATAGGAGGCATGCTTATAGATAGTATTGTCAAACGGACTGGTCCAGTCCAGTCTAGTCCAAATCCTCAACAGACTCACTTTAAATAGATTGGACCGGACTTAGTCCATTTTTTCTCGGACCTCAAAAGGGTAAGTCCATACCCAATTCTCTTATAGTTCGCGGATTACGGACCGGTACACGGATATCATTTTTTTGACAGTTTTAATGAAACTAGTAAATGAAAAATGAAAAATAGCCAGTATGTTGCATCTCATCATATCAAGGTACAAGAAAGTAGCAACTCAATAGTAGTCTACATCTCAGTTAAATTCAACATCCATGTAACTAGTAAATGAAAAAAAATAAGATACATATGATTAATTGATTTTATAAAAATTTAATTAGTTTGCTGTCATGAGATGTTAAGCTTGAAATTTAAAAAAAGATGTAAACGAATTGTAATTTTTTTTTTTTTTTGTTAGGTTACATCTCCCACTTTCCCAAGTTTCAGATTTCTTCCTCTTCCTTACAATATACAAATACCCAAAACAACTCTTGAACTATTTTTTTATAGAAATTATACAACTAATTAATGTGTGTTAGTTTTTACTTAGCAAAAAAAAAAAAAAAAAAAAAATGTGTGTTAGTTCACAAACAAAGTAAAAAGAAAAAAAGAAAAACCCATTGAATTGTTATGTCCATCAACAATTAATCGATTAGAATTGTTCGACGAAAGAGACGCAAATGGGATAGAGGTGAATGCCGGCTGGAGTTGAGAGGTTGAGAGAGTACGAGACTAAGAGAGTCGAGAGAGAGAGAGAGAGAAGAAGGGATTTTGGTGGAAAACTTTGAATCTTTGATGTTGATATATAAAAAATAAAGGAAATTATATATATTGGACTGATCCGCTGATGAGTTCGGATTCGGTCTGCAAAGTCCGGATCCGTTTTTATATTTTAATTTTGCCGGTCCGCGAAGTCCAGGTCCGAACCCAAAATACCCACATTTAAACGGACTTTTATTTTCAAATCCATACTCAGTCCATTTAATGCGGATTACAGACCGGTCTACGAACTTTCGGTCCGTTTGAAAGTACTACTTATAGAATAAACTAGAAATTATATAGATAAAAAATTTTATTTCTTATGGATCAGATTTTACTATAAGAACTAGCAAACCTTCTTCTGTGCAACTGTTTTTCTTCCTTCCGAGGAAACCGTGTAATAGACTCGCAAACAAATTTGCAAGATTCTTTGAAAAAAATTCCTCAAAGAATCTTGCGAATATATTTTCTTCACTCTCTAATAAAGTAGTAATATAACATACCTCAACTTCTACAGATATAAACTCTAACCTAATTTTCTAGTACACTTCTCTGCTACACTTTCAAATTATTTGCACGTCCGCTCAAAATTATTCAATTCCACAATTACACTTCTTTCTTATCACGTCCCTATAATATACATTCTAATCATCTTAAACCGAATGTTTACGTACCTATTAAAAAAAGCGATCATTCATGATGGTTGAAGTATTAAAAAGAACATGTTGAATAAGTGCATGAAAACAACTCAATAGAGTTCTCACAATGGTTAAACTCGGTTTTGGCTCATCTCCACTACAATTCCAGCACATTTGGTATGCTGGAATATAATCCCTTTCCATGCAGAATCGTTTTTCACTCAGAATGACTTTGGAATCCTCTTTCCATTCCAATGTTTGTTAGGCAAAGGCAGAATGGAATGTCGATTCATTTTATGTATTTGGTAAAACTATATTTTAATGTCAAAATGGAATGGAATTAAATAGAATATGACGTAAATGCCCTTTTAGAATATACTAGTGATAAAACCTAATTAAACATTCATTACAAAATCTTACTTGAATAACATTGACATTGACTATATATATATATATATATATATATATATATATATATATATATATATATATTTATATATAGTTGAAACATAATTTTTATTAAAATGTCAATATAGTAATAAAAATATCTTTACTTTTAAAATTAAAAATAGATTAAAACTACTACCAAGAAAAATAAATATTTATAAAATTATCATCTATGAAATTATACTAAGTTAAATAGAATATTTATGACTGAATATGAATATGTTGCTATGTAAAATGAACGTAATAATTAATTAAAAGAGGGGTATAAATGCCAGTTAATATTTATTGATGATTCCAACTTCTTCTGGAAAGGCCATTCAATAGGTTTTGGTGTGGAATGAACTTTTCCATTTCTTTCTGGAATCGTCATTCGCGTGGAATGATTATTCCCACTTGAAATTGCTCAACCAAACGCCGGAATGGAAAGATAAGTGGGAAAGGCCTTTCCATTCCTTTCCATTACTGTGTACCAAACACGCACTTCATTCCATAATTCAGGAATAAAGATTTGGTCAATCTAGAATCCATGCTGAAACTTAATGAGATATCTCTACTATCTAATTTTCACTAGAAGAATTAATTGTATTGGAGATGATCGACTTATATTAAAGTGGGGCATGCAATTTGGAAATGGCACATATTTTAATGAAAAAGAACTAGATATGATCATGAAAAACCCATAATTAACAAAGAAAATTATGTATTTGTTTAGTTGGCTAGTTTTTATAGTTGTTTTTCCTAACCATCCAAGTTTTCTTGGGTGTGTCTTTTGTCTGTTATCGTGATTTTTTAAATCATTGTATAACTTTTACTTTCTGTATTTTCAGATTTTCCTTTGATTGTAATGGCTTCGACTATTTGTGATTAATGGAAACTAAATTTATTCAGAAAAAACTAGAACAACTTTTGCATTATCAAGTAACAATTCAATACTAGATATATAGCTATCAAAATCTTATTTCATGATATTCCTTTGGCTTTTATTGATTTGGTACATTCAATTAGAAACTTAAAAGTGTAAGTTATTTTTCTGGTTTACTGAAAAAATAGATATTGTACTTTTTTTTTCAACGGTACTGAAAATAAAAAATAGAACTGGAAAAATAAATTACAGATTTTTATTCCAGAATATTACAAAAAATAGTAAGGTAATCAAACTCAAAACCTCAAACGTTATTTGGATTAATTCCTGGACGAGACATTAGTTTACCGTTTCCCCTTAAGTTTAATATGCTCGCCTTATCGCTTCAGGCATCTTAAACACTGAACTCCAAGGTACAACGCCCACAACTATCTGTTTCTTTGAAGCAAAATGAGCAGAACCTTCGAATATGCTAACAGTAGAACTCTCAGGAAATGTTATGAAATTGCAGAAAAGAAGAACAACAGAATGCAGAGGAAGAAGAAAATTTCGGATATTGTTTTCTGCAATGCAAGAATGCCTTTTACAAGCTGCCAAAAAATGTAACAGCCAAAGATTTAATTTTCTCATCATGCTGACTGTTACAATTAGCACCATTAATTCGAAATGAATTGCGGGACTATAACATTATGCAATTAATTGACTTATTACTTCAGCAATTTCGAAGACCAAAATTCAAACCAGTAGCAAAACATGGATTGATCAGGCCCGCGAGTTTTGGTCCGGCATTCGTGTGCGCAGGTCACGCCCGCACACAAGTTCAAGCTATTTTGGTATCGACGAGCCTTGGATTCGCAGCCCCTGCGCGGGCGCGCTCGAGGCTCTAGCATGGGCATAATATTTTTTTTTATATTTTTCATATAAATACAAAATTTTATATTTTTTCTTTTTTCTATATTGGTCGGTTTGAAAAGAAGAAAAAAAAATATCAGTGTAATGTAGCATTTTTCACTATTATGCTATTTAATATTTTCTTAACAATTAAATTTGTTCCCCTATATAGAACGAGTCATTAGGCTAGTGTGTGTGTGTGTTTATATATATATATATATATATATATATATATATATATATATATATATATATATATATATATAGCCAAATTTGAGGATTGAAAATAATTTTTTGTAAAATGAAATGTGGAGCTAAACATGAAAATTTTATTCTGGATAACGTGCAAAATAGAGCACAAATGCACAATTGTGCAATAGTGATGCACAATTGAAGTTACAATGAAAAAAGAAGTTACAATGAAGATTAAAAAATTTAGTTACTCTTTCTAAAGTCAAGTAATTTAGCACAAAAATCACGTAGACTTGCTAGAGAAATTCAAAAAATACACTTGCAAATAAAAGAAAGATGTGTATTTTTATTTTATTTTTATTATTAATACAAGAATATGAAAATTACAGACAAGACAACGTACGTGACTTTAAAAGTTTAAAGAAATGTGAAACATTCTCAAGATTTGCTTCATCTCTGTCTTGTTCTGGTATTACGTGATCATACGTTGGACTCCGAGAGAACTCAGCCACAACATGGGTCCAGGTTCATCTAAGCCAAAAACAATAGGGTATATTTGAAGAAGAAAAAGTTTGCATTTGCCTCTAGCTATGGCTTAAACAAATGTTTCAGAGGGTGTTTCAACTAAAAGGGATGAAATTTGAAGAATAAATTTTGTGATTGTAAGTCCCAAATTTTGGTTGTATATATACAATGTTTTGAAGATGCAAAGTTTAATAGCAAATTTGCCACATATGTTAAGTGTATCTTGGTGGTAGACTCCATCTTATGATTATAGCACCTTAGTCACTATCCTTGCCTCTAGACATAGCTTAACCAAAGTTTCAATAGAGAATTAATTCAACTATAAGGAATGAGTTTGAATACGAAATTTTATAATTGTATTATATTATATACAAGCTCTTGAAGATGTAAACGTTAATAAGACATGTAATATATGTTTTAAGTGTGTATCTGTGTGGGGCTCTATCTTAAATTCATGGAAGTAGTTGAATTTTAGCTTATCTCTATTTTTTAAATACCATAAAATGGCTTTATCCAAATATATAATAAAAGATTGAGGAAATATAAAAAAAGTAGATGATATATGCACTCCACAAAAAAGCTTCATGCAATTCTCTCATTTTCTTATGAATAAAATGACTTTATACCCACTCCTATAAAATTAACTCTAAAGATATTCATTTAAATCTTATTTTATAAAATTTCTTGAATTTGAAAAAAAAAATTTATTCAATGCACCAAATACAAAAGGGCGTATTTCATCCTTTGTATACTATGTTAACCGTGTTCATCAAAATGAACGGTCTATAAAATAAAGTTAAAGAAGACATATTTTCATTTTGTATACTTTTTCTAAATGTATTTAGAACTCAAATGGATTTATTTGGAACTGGCTTTATAGGTATGAATGTAAATGTCTTTTCATTAATAAAGGGAAGGGGAGTGCAAAAAAATGTTTTTAGTGCAAATATATATCATCTCATAAAATAAAAAACTTCCAACTTGATTTCTTTATCATTTGGCAGCAAATTTTTTTTTGTAGGGATAGTATTACTGAGATGTAAATGTAGAGTGCTTTTTGTTCTAGAAGAATTCAAAATGGACGTAGAAAATCCTATACATTTTTCTTTAATAGCACTAGTGCGTCATTAACCGTGGATCAAGAATATTTTGGTAAGTTTATAGATATGCCTATGGAGGTACTAATTACCGAGAAAATATTGTTTCATAAGAGATGATGTAATTGCAAAGGCATGTATAAGTGTGAACTCAATTTCAAGTGTTTTATTCCTTCAATTTTCTATTAACTAAATTATTATTAATGGTGCAGGTGTATGCAACTAGGACCTTATTATCATTTTGTGTTGGAAGTGCTTAGCCAAGTATGTTAGACTTCCTTAACAATTAACTAATTAAAATTGCATTTCTGCCTAGCAAAATTTAATTACAACATTATTCATTCCAAAAGTTGTTCTTATCATAAGATTTCGTTTTAGAAAATTGAGGTTGTGGATAGTCCGCTTCTTGATGTTCTATTCTGACTTGTAATGTATATAAAGCTCATGAGTTAATATATTCATTGATAAATTTGTTAGCAAAGAGAACTTAGGAAAATAGGTTTTGGATAATAAACTACGTCTTCCTAAATCAAATCCAAAATAATTTATCTTCTCGAGAGAGATTCTAAAATATGTGATGAGTGTCATAAGATTAATTGTATGAACTTATATTGTATATACTTCAATACGGTTGAAATTTGAAAAGAAACCTCATGAATCTCCTAAAAAAACTATTCTTAAGAGTATATTTGAGTCTTGCCTCCACGAATCTAGCTATGGGTTCGAGTGACATATCACTTTTAACCAAAACTAATTAATTATGTTAAAAAATATATGTTATCTCCATCATTAGTGACACTGAATCTTGTTCATGAAAGATCTAATCAATGTGTTTTTTCGACATAAGACCACAAGCAAGAAATATAATTCAAAACTTGTTCTTAATATTAGCAATTCATTATTTACCAACATCCTTAACCTACTAAATTGTTTTATGGTTAAATCTTAATATGCCACTTAGCTATATTATATAAAATCATCTTTGGCAAAAAGGTGTACAGTGATAAGTATTGAAACCTACGAACTAAAAATTCCTATATTATTCTTTTACCATAATGTTTTTTGATATTTTGCATATAAATATAAAAATTTTATATTTTTTCTTTTTTCTATATAGGTCGGTTTGAAAATCCAAACAAAAATATCAGTGTAGAGTATCATTTTTCACTATTATGCAATTTAATATTTTCTTAACAATTAAATTTGTTCCGAGTATATATATATATAGCTAGCCCATGAGCCAAATGAGTCGACTCTATCTAACTCAAGCTCGACTCATAATTTAAATGAGCCAAAAATCTTGATTCATGTATCGCTCATTTAGCTCATGAGCTGAGCTCGTCGAGCCAAATATCAAATCGAATTGTGAGGTACTCACGATCCGGCTCAACTCACTTCCACCCCTAAGTTAGGTCTTTACTATTTGGAAGCAATAAATTTAATAAGGATATTATTGTTGAGTTGTAAATATAAAATGCCTTATGTTAAGAATTCCAAATGGACGTAAAAAAAGTTATACATTTTCCTTAATAATAATTTTCCAAGACGAGGTTGTAGTGCTGATTTGACGGAACCAGTCGCTTGCGCAATTGTTCAGTTAGTTAGATATATTCTTTGTTGAATACAGAAGCTCTAACATGAGGCAACAAGGTGTTAGTCTGCATCACTCACACCTTCGTTTTTTATCTAGCAAAAAAAAAATCATTAATAGCACTAGCGCGTCCTTAACCTTGGAACATGAATATTTCGGTAATAAGTATATATGCACCATTGTGACCATTAACTTAATGTCTCCATGAATCGAATTCATGAAAAAATATTTCCTACAAATTATCCATACTGCCTTATTATTTTTTTCCAATATCCAGGTTATCTTTTAATTACTTTTCTTTTGTCTTGTATTTGGATTAGTTTTTATATATGAGAATTTCTATTTTGAGGATTGAAAATAAATTGTTTGTGAAATGAAATGAGGAGCTAAATGTGAAAATTTTATGCTAGACAACGTGCAAAATATTGCACAAATACGCAATTGTGCAATAATGGTGTACAATTCAAGTTACAATGAAGATTAAAAAATTTAGTTACTCTTTTTAAAATCAAGTAATTTAGCACGAAAATCACGTAGATTTGCTAGAGAAATTAAAAAAATACACTAGAAAATAAAAGAAAGATGTGTATTTTTATTTTATTTTTATCAATACAAGAATATGAAAATTACAGACAAGACAACATATGTGACTTTAAAAGGGATAAAATTTGAAGAAGAAATTTTGTGATTGTAAGTCCCAAATTTTGGTTGTATATTTACAAGGTTTTGAAGATGCAAAGTTTAATAGCAAATTTGCCACATATGTTAAGTGTATCTTGTTGGTAGATTCCATCTTATGGTTATAGCACCTTAGTCACTATCCTTGCCTCTAGACATAGCTTAACCAAATTTTCAATAGAGAATTAATTCAACTATAAGGGATGAGTTTGAATATGGAATTTTGTGATTGTATTATATTATATACAAGCTCTTGAAGATGTAAACGTTAATAAAACATATGTAATATATGTTTTAAGTGTATATATGTGTGGGACTCTATCTTAAATTCATCAAAGTAGTTGAATTTTAGCTTATCTCTATTTTTTAAATACCATTCATTGGAACAATGGCTTTATCCAAATATATAATAAAAGATTAAGGAAATATAAAAAGGTAGATCATATATGCACTCCACAAAAAGCTTCGTGCACTTCTCTCATTTTCTTATGAATAAAAATACTTTATACTCACACCTATAAAATTAACTCCAAAGAAATTCATCTAATCTTATTTTATAAAATTTCTTGAACTTGAAAAAAATAATTAATTCAATACACCAAATACAAAAGGGCGTATTTCATACTACATTAACCGTGTTCATTAAAATGAACGGTCTATCAAAAAAAGTTTAAAAAGACATATTTTCATTTTGTATACTTTTTTCTAAATGTATATAGAACTCAAATGGATTTATTTGGAACTGGCTTTATAGGTATGAATGTAAATGTCTTTTCATTAATAAAAGGAAGGGGAGTGCACAAAAATATTTTTAGTGCAAATATATCTCATAAAACAAAAAAAAACTTCCAACTTGATTTCTTTATCGTTTGGCAGCAAGAATTTTTTGTAGGGATAGTATTACTGAGATGTAAATGTAGAGTGCCTTTTGTTCTAGAAGAATTCAAAATGGACGTAGAATATCCTATACTTTTTTCTTTAATAATAATTTCTTTAATAGCACTAGTGCATTCTTAACCGTGGATCATGAATATTTTGGTAAGTTTATAGGGATGCCTATGGAGTTACTAATTGCCGAGAATATATTGTTACATAAGAGATGATATAATTGCAAAGGCATGTATAAGTGTGAACTCAATTTCAAGTGTTTTATTCTTTCAATTTTCTATTAACTAAATTATTATTAATGGTACAGGTGTATGCAAGAAAGACCTTATTATCATTTTGTGTTGGAAGTGCTTAGCCAACTATATTAGACTTCCTTAACAATTAACTAATTAAAATTGCATTTCCGCCTAGCAAAATTTAATTACAACTTTATTCATTCCAAAAGTTGTTCTTATCATAAGATTTCGTTTTAGAAAATTGAGGTTGTGGATAGTCCGCTTCTTGATGTTCTATTCTGAATTGTGATGTATATAAAACTCATGAGTTAATATATTTATTGATAAATTTGTTAGCAAAGAGAACTTAGGAAAATAGGGTTTTGGATAATAAACTATGTCTTCCTAAATCAAATGCAAAATAATTTGTATTCTCGAGACAGATTCTAAAATATGTGATGAGTGTCATAAGATTAATTGTATGAACTCATATCTAAATTTGAAAAGAAAACTCATGAATCTCCTAAAAAAAACTATTCTTAAGAGTATATTTGAGTCTTGCCTCCACGCATCTAGCTATGGGTTCGAGTGACATATCCCTTTTAACCACAACTAATTATGTTAAAAAAAAATTGTTATCTCCATCCTCTGTGACACTGAATCTTATTCATGCAAGATCTAATCAATATATTTTTTCGTCATAAGACCACAAGCAAGAAATATAATAAAAAAACTTGTTCTTAATATTAGCAGTTCATTATTTACAAACATCCTTAACCTACTAAATTGTTTTAATGTTAAATCTTAATATGCCACTTAGCTATATTATCTAAGATCATCTTTGGCGAAAATGTGTACAGTGATAAGTAATGAAACCTACGAACTAAAAATTCCTATATTCTTTTACCATAATTGTTTTTTGATATTTTGCATATAAATATAAAATTCTTATATTTTTTCTTTTTTTATATAAGTCGGTTTGAAAAGCCAAACAAAAATATCAGTGTATAGTATCATTTTTCACTATTATGCTATTTAATATTTTCTTAACAATTAAATTTGTTCATAGAATAGCACAGGTCATTAGGCTAATGTGTGTATATATATATAGTTCATGAGCCAAATGAGTCGAACTCTATCTAGCTCAAACTCGACTCATGTTTTAGATGAGCCAAATATCTTGGCTCATTTAGCTCATGAGCTGGTCTCGTCGAGCCAAATATCGAATAGAATCGTGAGCTACTCACGATCCGGCTCAACTCACTTCCACCCCTAAGTTAGGTCTTTACTATTTGGAGCAAGAAATTTAATAGGGATATTATTATTGAGATGTAAATATAAAATGCCTTATGTTTAATTCCAATTGGACGTAAAAAAACGCTATACATTTTCCTTAATAATAATGTTTCAAGTGGTTTGGTAAAGACGAAGTTATTAGATTGAATATTGACTCGTGATGCCGGCTTATACAATTATACTTACCATTTTGTAGTGCTAATTTGACGGAACCAGTGCTTGCGCATTTGTTCAGTTAGTTAGATATATTCGTTGTTGAATACAGAAGCTCGAACATGAGGCAAAAAGGTGTTAGTCCGCATCACTCACATCTTCGGTTTTTATCTAGCAAAAAAAAACCATTAATAGCACTAGGCCGTCCTTAACATTGGACCGTGCATATTTTGGTAATAAGTATATATGCACCAATGTGACCACTAACTTACTGTCTCTGCGAATCAAATTCATGAAAAAACATTTCCTACAAATTATACATATTGCCTAAATATTTATGTTTTTTTTCCAATATTCAGGTTATCTTTTAATTAGTTACTTTTGTCTTGTATTTGAATTAGTTTTTTATATGAGAATTTATATTTTGAGGATTGAAAATAAATTGTTTGTAAAATGAAATGTGGAGCTAAACATGAAAATTTTATGCTGGATAACGTGCAAAATAGTGCACAAATGCACAATTGTGAAATAATGGTGCCCAATTCAAGTTACAATGAAGATTAAAAAATTTATTTACTCTTTCTAAAGTCAAGTAATTTAGCACGAAAATCACGTAGACTTGCTAGAGAAATTCAAAAAATACACTAGCAAAAAAAACAAAGATTTGTTTTATTTTTTATTTTTTTATTATTAATACAAGAATATGAAAATTACAGACAAGACAACATACGTGACTTTAAAAGTTTAAAGAAATGTGAAACATTCTCGAGATTTGCTTCATCTCTGTCTTGTTCTGGTATTGCGCGATCATACGTTGGACTCCGAAAGAATTCGACCACACCATGGGTTAAGGCTCATCTAAGCAAAAAACAATAGCGCGTATTTGAAGAAGAAAAAGTTTCCATTTGCGTAAGCTATAGTTTAAACCAATGTTTCAGAAGATGTTTCAACTAAAATGGATGAAATTTGAAGAAGAAATTTTGTGATTGTAAGTCCCAAATTTTGGTTGTATATATACAAGGTTTTGAAGATGCAAAGTTTAATAGCAATTATACCACATATGTTAAGTGTATCTTGGTGCTATACCCATCTCATGGTTATAGCATCTTATTTATTTTTTTCCAATATCTAGGTTATCTTTTAATTATTTTGCTTTTGTCTTGTATTTGGATTAGTTTTTTATATGAGAATTTCTGTTTTGGGGATTGAAAATAAATTGTTTGTTAAATGAAATGTGAAGTTAAATGTGAAAATTTTATGCTAGATAACGTGCAAAATAGTGCACAAATGCACAATTGTGCAATAGTGGTGCACAATTCAAGTTACAATGAATATTAAAAAAATTAGTTACTCTTTCTAAAGTCAAGTAATTTAGCACAAAAATCACGTAGACTTGCTAGAGAAATTCAAAAAATACTTTAGCAAATAAAAGAAAGATGTGTATTTTTATTTTTTTATTAATACAAGAATATGAATATTACAGATAAGACAACATCCGTGACATAAAAGTTTAAAGAAATGTGAAACATTCTCGAGATTTGCTTCATCTCTGTCCTGTTCTGGTATTGCGCGATCATACGTTGGGACTCCGAGGGAACTCGGCCACACCAGGGGTTCAGGTTCATCTAAGCCAAAAATAATAGCGCATATGTAAACTCCACACAACGTGCTAAGTTCACTAACCTTATTCAAGAGCCCATTTCTTCATTTCTGGTATGTGGCTTTCCTTTTGGCAGAAGATAAAAGAAAGTTTCCATTGGCCTTTATCTACAGCTTAAACCAATGATTCAACTAAAAGGGACAAAATTTGAAGAAGAAGATTTGTGATTGTAAGTCCCAAATTTTGGTTGTATATGTACAAGGTTTTGAAGAAGTAAAGTTTAATAGCAAATGTGTCATATATGTTAAGTGTACCTTGGTGGTAGACTCCATCTTTTGTGGGGATGGAAATGGGGCGGAGACCATGGTCTCCAGTCCCGACCCCGCCTTCTCCATCTGATCCCCGTCCCCGACCTATCTCCGCCATTGGGGATGGATGGGGATCCCATCCCCGAATCATGTAAGGGCTCATCCCCAACTAGGAAATAACGGGAATTTTTTCCCTTCCAAATCTTGGCTTTCGCGCGCCCAGCTCTGACTAGAGAAATTAAGTGAAATTTTGACAAAAAAATTGCATATACAACCTTTAAAAAATAATATAGAATTTCAAACAAAAAATATTTAATATATGTTAAACGAAATAACAATATGTAAAAAGATACTAGTTTGCTCCCTAAAAAGGCAAAAAATCCTTTGTCCCCGTTCCTGTCCCCATCTCTGTCCCCAACCAATCACAATTCACCATGTGTATATATAATTGGAAAAAATATTTATATAGTAAATTTTGATTGGTTGGGGCAAGGAATGGGGACAGAGGATTTTCACCCCCTAAAAACGATGGGATTCTTAAAGGTTTACAAGATGGATGAGTCTCCAAAGAGTTTGAAAATTACCAATATCTTTCCAATTTTGACGTATTTGTTTCGTATTTTTAGGTATTTTATGTGTTTTTCTATCTATACTTAGTATTTTACGCGGGGGAAATGCGACGGGCCGGAGCGGGTCAGGGTGGGGCTTGGATATCATTTTTCCCGCCCACAAGCCCTTCCCCAATAGCGGGGTTAAAATTCATCCACGCATCCACCCCGCCTTTGCTTTAAACTGGGGAATTCTCGCCCCAACTGGGTTCGGCCGGGTCGGAGCTCCGCTTTAGCTGGGTCAATTGTCATCCCTAATCTTATGGTTATAGCACCTTAGACACTATCCTTGCCTCTAGACATAGCTTAACCAAAGTTTCAATAGAGAATTAATTCAATCATAAGAGATGAGTTTGAAGATGGAATTTTGTGATTGTATTATATTATATACAAGCTCTTGAAAATGTAAACGTTAATAAGAAATATGTAATATATGTTTTAAATGTATATCTGTGTGGGATTCTATCTTAAATGTATGGAAATAGTTGAATTTTAGCTTATCTCTATTTTTTTTTTTAAATACCATTTATGGTAAGTTTATAGGGATGCCTATGGAGTTACTAATTATCAAGAAGAAAAGATTGTTTCAAAAGAGACGATGTAATTGCAAAGGCATGTATAAGTGTGAACTCAATTTCAAGTGTTTTATTCCTTCAATTTTCTTTTAACTAATTATTATTAATGGTGCAGGGGTATGCAACAAGTACCTTATTATCACTTTGTGTTGGAAGTGCTTAGCCAACTATGTTAGACTTCCTTAACAATTAACTAATTAAAATTGCATATCTGCTTAGCAAAAATTTAATTACAACATTATTCATTCCAAAAGTTGTTCTAATCATAAGATTTCGTTTTAGAAAATTGAGGTTGTGGATAGTCCGCTTCTTGATGGTCTATTCTAAATTGTGATGTATATAAAGCTCTCAAGTTAATAAATACATTAGTAAATTTGTTAGCAAACAGAACTTAGGAAAATAGGGGTTTGGATAATAAACTACCTCTTCCTAAATCAAATGCAAAATAATTTGTATTCTCGAGAGAGATTCTACAATATGTAATGAGTGTCATAAGATTAATTGTATGAGCTTATATCTAGTTCGATAGGGTTGAAATTTGGAAGAAACCTCATGAATCTCTTAAAGAAACTATTCTTAAGAGTATATTTGAGTCTTGTCTTCACGCATCTAACTCTGGGTTCGAGTGACATATCACTTTTAACCACAACAAATTATATTGAAAAATCCCATTATCTCTACCCTCAATGACACTGAATCTTATTCATAAAAGACCTAATCAACATATTTTTTCAGCATAAGACCACAAGGAAGAAATATAATAAAAAACTTGTTATTAATATTATCAGTTCATTTACCAACATCCTTAACCTACTAAATTGTTTTATGGTTAAATCTTAATATGCCACTTAGCTATATTATATAAAATCATCTTTGGCAAAAAGGTGTTCAGTAATAAGTAATGAAACCTATGAACTAGAACCTCAAGATGGTGCAACTCATCTTGTGATCATTCCTACCAATGGCGAAGTTAGGAATTTATCTTTGGGAGGGGGGCCGGGGTAGGGGAGGGCAAATTTCTTACTGAAATTTTTTAAAGGGGCGAAATATAATATTTATAAGGAAATATCACAAAAAATAATTTTCCATATAAAAAATTTATCGTTTCTGAAAATGTTCGGGGCGGGCCCTCGGCTCTGCCACTTCTCATCCATCATAGTAATACGGTTACCTGATATTCAGGAAGAAGATTAAATCAGAAATTAGAAGAAAAAAAATATTGAGAAAAAATAGTAGATATAAGGGAGATCCATTAGTGCCATTTTAAAATATCAGTTAATTCATGACGTAGCAAAGACAGTTGGTTTATATGACAATTTCTATGAACAATAATATACGATTACTCGTAAATTATGTCAAGAGAATTTAAAGGGATACAAATTGACTTTTTCGAATATATATACGTAGGTGTGGCAGGATGAAATATACATCAATTCTTTAATATAAATAGTTTAAAAGAATAATATTTTGATTTTGATTTAAAAATTACCATATTTTTTATTTTATTTTTTTTCGTTATTTATTTTAAGCAATTTAAACAAGTACTTTGGCTTTCACTTTTTATCCACAAGGAAGTTTTCCTGGTTACTTTGCTATGATTTGAGGGGGCGAAAATCGTTTGTACCCATATGTATGCCCATTTCTGTGTCAACCAATAAGAATTTTCCATGAGATTATTTTTTTAATTATATATACACATGGTGAATTGTGATTGGTTAGATGCAGAAATAAGTACACAAACGGGTACAGGCGATTATTTGCCCATTTAAGGGAACCCCAAGATCATCACTGGTCAATGTGATACCATTGTTTTTGTATACCACTAATTAGTCGACTTTAAAAAGATATGCCTAAATTGTGCTCCACTTCTGCCAATTGGGATTCGGTAAGAATCATATATTCTCATTATGGGTCTGTTTGGATAATTTTTTATTTGGGATTATGAATTTGGATTTCAAACTAATCTCAAATTCAAACGGGGTTAAAACTTACAACTCATTACTTGTGAGTATTTGAAATATCATCAACTCCATAGCCCATAATCCAATAACCCACCCAATTCAAATAAAGATTCACTCGATTCTTCTTGATCATTCTCCCTCTCAATTTTCATATCAATTTCTACTGCATTATCTCCATCCGCACATATTTCTTTCTCCTCAAAGTCAGTAAAATATTGATCATTTGAGTTGCTTTCTCGAATGAAGTTGTGCACAATAAAACAAACTATTAATATCGAGACTTGGCAGCGACATACTATACGGAGGACCCCGCTCACCGAGAATGGAAAATCTTTTTTTAAAACTCCAAACGAAACGCTCATTGACATTTCTTATAGAGGAATGAGTTCGAGTGTCAGGCCAAACCAAACATAAACCATACCTTATCCAAGCACTATGGAATGGATGAAATAACTTTTTAGTCATTTTATTTCTTTATAAATTATGAAAAATTATTTTCTAAAATTATCTTCATTAATAAATTCAATGCACTCCCTCTCTGTATGTTAATGTACTCGGTAAAAATGTGTTTATAAACTTATCTCTCTCTTAAGTTTTTCAAAAATTCCTTATATTATGATAATGGAAGAATCAAGAGTCTCGGACTTTGTCCCACTATCGAAACCCAAGATATATAGCCTAGCCCAAAGAACCCTTATCTGGGCCACTTAACCCAGGCCCAGATAGTCGATCTAACAGGCTATAACTACAACTCAACCTTCGGGTCAGCCCAGGCCCATACTTACATGCATGAATGGTCCATCCTAATTCTTACAGGCTACTGGGCCTAATCTTATACCTAAGTCCCATCCGCCAAATTCACTCATATATGAGACAAAAAAAAACCTCCACTCATTTTGTGTCTCGTTCACTGTCAACGAATTGATAATTATCACGTGTTCACTTTTTTTTTACGAATTCCATTATTTCTTTTAGATTATAAATTTTTTAATTAAAAAAATTAACACATTTCAATATTTTAATAGTGGAAAAGGAAATGAGACATTGAATATTGACATAAGATTCATACCGCATTTATGATAAAGTCGGTTTTTAGATGACTCAAACCCTCTAACTCCCCATAGACAAGTTGTTATCTAGGGGGAAAAAATATATCGAGAATAAAATGTGAGACCATTTGACATAAATTCACTTGTCAAAGTCACTCATTTTCAATTACTTTTGAGATATTGTGTTGCTTTCTCTTTAGGCCCGTGCTAGAATTTTGGACTTTAACTGAAAATTTGAGGCCTAAGGCCCAAACTTTAGGACTGTAGACACTAAAATTTTGGACATTTTAATACTAATTGCTTTGTAAAAATAATGAAAATTTAATAGTTAATTTAAAGTTCAATTTTTCATCAGGGTTTCCCTTGAAGTAATTATATAACAGTCAATTACCTCATTCAAAAAATCAAGAAATGAATATTCCCAAAATAAAAAATAAAACAATAATCAATCAATAAAAAGAATAAAAAAATCGAATATTGTTAGAGGTTATTTACTTGAGTCTAACGTCAAATGTATGTTTAAAAACATGTATCGATATCAAAAGAGTAATTGCATTATATAACATAAGAAAATGCATAGCAGAATCAATAGATCAAGTCGAAAGATGATTCTTATTACACTTTTTTAAACAAAAAGAGAACAATTATTATTATTAGATATAAAAACAAACCAACCAAACATGCATATGAAAATTAAAACCTTAGAGCAATATGAATATTCCCAAGCCCTAAGTAATTGACCAAAATAAATCTTCAATTCTGAAAAAATGCACTAGTCCACATTGTAGCCTCATTATTATTATTATTATTATTATTATTAAAGGGCATAATCATTTCCTCCCCATGGCCACCAAATCCCATATTATTCACATGAGATGAACCATTCATCCAATCCCCAAACCAATGTGGCACTACCTTCTGCTCCTCCCCTTGACCTCCTCTCGCCACCATTCCGCCGCCGATCCCCGCCGAGGCAGCGGGTGGCTGTGGTGGAACCACTGCCAATTGTGGCGGTGCAACGTGTTGCTGATGTGTCGTTTTCTTAATGGACTCGATCCTTTTCTGTATTTCCTTCAGCTTTTGATCAATTAGCCACCCTAAATCGGTCAAATCTGACAAAGTCAAATTTTGAATCCCTTTACCGGTCAAACTTTGGTACATTACCTCAGTAATTTCCTTCTCGCGATTATCCTTAAGTTGTTTCTTGAGATGTTCATGGGCTTTGGTGATCCTTTGTTTAATGAAGGTTTCTTGATTCACCATTTTCTTGCTTTGTTCCATTTCTGGCATTCTTTTGAACTGCGAGATCACGCGTTGAACTCCTGAGGTATTTGGCCATACCTCGGGTTGAGAGTCATATGGACTATAAATAATCGCACAAGTATCAATTCCACAAAGGGTACTGAGTTCACTAACCTTTTTCATCAGCCCCTTCTTCCTTTTCTTGTATGTCGCTTTTCTTGTTGAATCGTTCGTGATAAAAGCAAGTTTCACCTTCTTTCGAGTCATAGTTGAGCGTAAAAACGAAGTTTCAAGAGTTTGTAAAAAAAGAAAAAAGTTGTTGTTTTCTAGTTTTGACTGTTGGTTTGCTCTATATAGGGGTTTATGAAGATGTCAACATTAATGACAAAGATTTCAGACATTGTATGTAACATAAACTTATGATTGAGATGATCATTTCAAATATCTGAAATATTCAGATTGATTTCTTTGATAATATCTAATGAAAATATCTTAATGTGACAAGATTAATTTCTTACAATGATTCCATTTATTGCAATGATAAGGATTTCAGATAAATATATCTAGAGTTATGCTATGAATCAAAATCAAATATTAGGGGCCTAAGATATGACAGATTAAGTTATGAAATGTGTGTGATTTGATATACTTACTTAAATTTCCAAGTATAAAAATTGTTGTCTACAGTCTACATATATAAATTATAATGTATATGATTTGAAAGATATTCTTAACTAGGTACGTAATTATCATTCTTATCGACATTTTGTAATAACTCTCTATTTTGCAAAAGCTTTCTATTTAAGTAAAAGATATTCTTATATATTTTCTTTCTTTAGATTGAAATCAAATGCACTTACATGTTAAACGTTTTAAATCAAAATCTCATAGATGTAGGGGAGCCCGAATTTGCACATTTTAGGGGGGTAAAAAATCCTCTGTCACAGTCGATGTATGTCGCAGTGTCAAAGTCAATCACAATTTACCATGTGTATATATAATTAAAATAAATATTTATATAGTAAATTCTGATTGGTTAGGGACACGGGGACATACACAAACGGGGACAGAGGATTTTCACCCATTTTAGGGGGCAAAATCTAAGGTTGAATTTGGATAGTTTTTTATTTGACGGAAAAGTTAACTTTTTTGTGTTTTTATCGGGAATATGGTGATTTTTATGAGAGAAGCCGTGTGATTTACAACAGAAAAAAAAGTTGAAGAATTTTGAATAAAAAAACTTATCCAAATTCAAACTAACTCTTTGGGGGATAAAATATTTTTTTACATTATAAAAAGTAATTTTTCAAAATAGCAAATAACTATTTTTATCATAAAAGTTGTTTCGTGTGCTATTTTTAAAACAAATAGTTTTTTGGTGCCTTTCTGGCATAAAACTAGTTTTGTGTGATATTTCTGTCACAAATTGTTTTTCGGTTCCTTTTTTGCCACAAAATTTTTTTTGCGTGTTATAAGTACCATAATACGACATATCCCATTCAAACTTGGCCTGACCGACCATTAAACCGAATTGGATGGTTTGTCAATTTATCTCTGAATTAGAATGCGGTGGAGAAGAAACTGTCGGGTTAATGGTCGGGTCAGGTCGAATCTGAATTAAATAGGCCGCATTATGATATTTATAGCACACAAAATTTCTTTTGTGGCAGAAAAATCACCGAAAAACTATTTATGAAAGAAATAGCACAAAACTACTTTTGTAGCAGAAAATGCACCAAAAAACTATTAATGGAAGAATTAACATACAAAATTATTTTTATGACAAAAATAGTTATTTGCTCTTTTCAAAAATGTTGAGGGAGCAGTCGCCACCTTCTGCCTCCAGCTCCGCCACTATATAGACATATTACATAAAATACAGTAAGCTTAATCAATTTTTTTTTTTTTTTTTTGAAGTTAATTCTAACAAGTCTTGATGTAGGGTCAATAGTGTAATCTTATAGTAGTAACTTTTATTTTAGAAGAAATTATTAAAATTCTTTTAAATTACAAGTAAAACACTAATACTTAAATGTGTTATAATGTTTTATTGAAAATACCAAAACGGGAAAAGTATGAGCACATCCGTTACAAATCTGTATATTCTTTTCCTTCTCTTAATTCTTAATTTCATTTTTTTTTAAAAAACCAAAGTGTTCTTTTATCCCAAATTAAATGTTAACATATCAAGGGTACATTTTTTTTATCTTCTGCTCATTATCCCAAATTACTGTTTTATTGGGATTGGGTTCCAATTTCTATTCTAATTTTTTTTTCTTCTGCAAGTAAATTACTCATTTTTAATTAATGCGCCTAGCTATTTTCTCAAAACCATAATAAGTGTTAACTTATGAGGTTATAAGTGATTTGGATATTCCTTATACACTCGATTTAGGATTTCATATTTTCAACACTCTCCGCCCATCTTGGTCACGCGGTAACAGTTAAAGCATCATGTCCTTCTTTTGGTCGTACGGGATGATTCACTACAACAAAAAATGTCTATTGTGACGCTTGTCACATGTCGTAATAAGGCAAAAAAATGCCGATATAGAGCTATACCAACATTTATTACAAATGTCGAGTAAATGTCGTATTTGCCTGTGTTGTTATGTTTTTTTACGACATTTATTACAAGCGTCAGTACCTATCTATTACGACGTTTGTTGCGTCATTTTAAAGTGTATCAAAATGTATTTTTGTCGTGCAATTGGCCGCTGAGCTAAGTGATCATTTGTTATGTGTTTCTCCTCCTATTATATTTATTATAATGGAATTTTAGATTTTATACCTTTACTTATTTTAATTTCTCTTTATGTTTTGATTTTTTTATGAATCAAATTAAAATTAATACACTCTCATTAAAATTTTAATAATTAAATGTTTTTAATTTTTCTTTAAAAAAATTATTTCAGAAACATAATCTATGTATTTGTGTTTGTCTAAAAATGTCACAAGATCTAACGGCATAGTATATAAATGTCGCTATGTGAGTCGCAAAAATGAACAATTTATAATACGTAATGTAAATGTCACTAACTAACATCAAATTGTCGGTACGAACAAAAATTACTATCACTGTCATTATGAAACGTCGTATAAAATCCAAATATAGCGACGTTTGTATGAAATGTCACATGATTTAAAGATGTTGTATATAAATGTCGGTATTTGAGTCGCCAAAAATAACAATTTATAACAATATTTAATGTACGCGTCGCTAACATAAAAATGTCGATTTTATCATCAATTATTAAAATCGACGCTATGAAACGTCGTATAAAATTCAAATTTAGCGATGTTTGTCTGAAATGTTACAAGATCTAACGACATAGTATATAAATGTTGATATATGAGTCACAAAAAGTAACAATTTATAACAAAATTTAATGTAAATGTCGCTAACCAACATCAAAACGTCGGTATGAACAACAATTACTATAACCGTCACTATGAAATATCGTATAAAATCCAAACATAACGACGTTTGCAAAAATTGTTGGTTTACCATACTCTTTTTTGTTTTAAGCGACGTTTGAAAAAAACGTTGGTACAAAAACGTCGTAAAAGACAGTTTTTGTTGTTGTGATTAGAACCTATTTGAGCATTATAAACTCAACATTCCGCCTAATATCCGCTCTAATATTATGGGCTGGTCTCGATCTTGATTGGTGGTACCCCTCTCGGTGATTGTTGACTCAACATTGAATTTAATAAGTATTGCATGACCAAATAATTCAAGGAGGGGCCCACTACAGGGAGGTGTCTTTTTAAGTAGATGACTCGTCGGGCCGTTGGAGCGGGACTTCTTCCTTTTGGGGCACCTATAAAACTCTTCACAATTTAAAATATTCCTACACGTCAACAAATCGAAAGGAGATAAACAAAAGAAAACAAAATAAAAAAGACAAATATCTATCAACACTGTCCGTGACTTCAACGCCAAAGTTTTTTGTGCGGCCACTTTTAAATCTCCACCAGTCCAAAAAAAGAGAGGGGGAAAGAATAAGATGCCAAATATTTGATTTACAAAATAAAAATGTAAAATTATAACTCATTAAATCTCTAATAATTAAGAGGTACTAAATGCATGAGAGATTACTCTCAAAATATTACTAAAACACAGTTGGATTAAAAATCGATAAAATATTTAGCAATAAATATACAGAGTAACTGGTCATATAATACCAATGAAAATATGATATAACTTGAGCAAAAAGCATTAAAAGATTTGTGGAAATTTTCTCTGTTTTTCATTACGCTCAAGGAGCTGAAAAATATCTAATACTATATACAAGAATAGAGGCGGTTAACAAGCACAACCGTTTTGCTTAGCTGGCATTAATAACCAATTAAAAGAAAAGGTAAAAACTAATCTAGTGTAATTAATTTATTGTTTACTTAGCAAAAAAAAAAGTAATTAATTTATTTTCTTTGCGGGTTGCAAGACTTTTACTGGACTAAAAGGAGTAATGAAGTAGGCTGCCCCTTTTTCTATATTTGGGCCTATGTCATTAGAAGTCCAAAGGCCCAACTCACCCAAAGTCATCAGTCCAGTCCACAGCCTTTTCTTCTATTCATTCATTAATTTTGTTCCATTTCCAGAAGACATTTCCTTTCTTCTTTTGCTCTTCCTTCTTTCTATTTTTGATGCTTCCTTCTTTCTGTATATTTTTTTTTTGTCAGTAACCTTAAATTCTCCTTCATCAGAGAAGGAGAATTTTTATTGCCCCCACGTAGGGGAGGGTGTCGAACCCGGGACCTCTTGGTCACGAGTAGAGGCTTGCCCCACTGGAATACGACCTCCTCAACCTTCTTTCTGTACTTTGATCATTTGTGCAACTTCAGTCCGGCTCCTATACGGAACAGGGAAAATTCTGCACCATGCGGAACAATTTGTTTCTATACGATTGTTCTGCACGGTGCAGAATTGGAAACAACAGATTGTTCCGTGGGATAATGTTTATTTCCAATTCTGCACCGTCGGATAATAGTTTTAACGGCCCAGATTTGGAGAGAGAAAAGTTGCTGCTGGACTTAAAAGATAAAAAAAATAAAAAATTTTTCTCTCCAAATCTGGACTGTTCAAATCTATCATCCGATGGGCCAGATTATTTCGCACGGTGCGGAACTTTTCCTTTTCTGCATAGGAGCCGGAGTGGTGCAACTTGTGCCAAGCTTCCTTTCTCTTTGTTCTTCATGTCATCTTGCATTACTTTCTTGGAGTTCAACAAAATAGTCTCCTATACCATTTGCTGTGAAATCATGCAAATTACAATACTTTTTTTATTCAGTATCAAAACTCGAAGGCATAGAAAAAGACAGATCAATAACTATTTTGATTTATATGCAAATCAGAATACTTCTTTTATTCAGTATACAGAATAAGTGCACTATGAAAATCAAATTGAATACAAACATGAAAAAAACACTTTAATCAATATGTTGTTTACAAAATCTTACCAAAAGAGATAAGCTTTTGTTTTTAAAGTGGGACTCATGTTCCAACCGTTACAACTGGCAAGAAAGCAACCCCTTATTAAGGGTAGGGTATGCCATCTTTATCTAAGGCCATGCAAAGCAAATTATATGGATCCTATGCGTTGTAATATTATATTCTTTTCCCCTAATACCTAACACTAAATTAATACTCTCTTCCTCCAAAATTTAACACCTCATTTTCCATACGAAATAAATAGGAAATTGGAGTTTCCATTCCAAAAGTAGAAAGTATTAAAGTAAAATTTCTTGATTACCTCAACGAAAAAAAAACACTAGTTCCATGCTCACTTGAGCAGGTTATGTCTTTTTCCTATCCCTTCCCTAATTGTATAGATTGATGATGGAAACAAAAAAAAACATCTGGTTTGCACTACTCCTCCCTTTGAGTTCTTCAACTTGTTATTTTGAGTACAGGTGAGATAGGAATTTCTCATTAAGAGACAAATTTTTTACTAATAAATTCCTGAGAGAAACCGAATACAAGAAGTTTTACCAAAAATAAATTTTTTTTCATAGAAAATAAGTTGTTTTTTAAAATGTTGAGGGTGGTCGCTATCCTGGACCCTGTAAATTCGTCACTCCTCAAAAGGAGTGATGGAGGGAGGGGAGTATGACGATTTTGACAATAGTGATCTAGAGAGCGGGGCTATAAGATCCTATAAATTGGATCATCTTTAGTTCCCTCTTTTCTCTCTCTTATCTCTCTTCCCCCTGCTCTTCCTGCGTTTTTTCTCCCACTTGCTGCTGGCCAGATTTGGCCATTGGCTCCGGCCAATGGTCAAATCTTGGTCCTTTTGTTCCGTTTATATTATTTTATTTTGTACTACGAATCATATGAAACATTTTTTCGTAGCTTTTTTTTCTAAGATTCAAGACACAGTGGTTAGATGAGTCTCAGATCTTCACGGATCTGAGACTTTTTTTTCTATGTTTCCAAGAGGATTTCGTTCAACCCTGATTAGATCTCGCACTTTATCAACTTTTTTACATCTTCCCGAAGCGACTATGGGGCGGTTGATCACGCCCACTGGTCCCTATAATTTGTTGACTCTAGCGAAGATGTTGAAAGTGATATTCTCCCTGTCCCTCGTGAATCGCGGATTGCGATGAAGATGCTTTGAAGGAGAAGATCACGTATTTGTTTAGTTGGCTAGCTTTTTCTAGTTGCTTTTTCCTAACCATCCAAGTTTTCTTGAAAGTGTCTTTTTGTCTATTATCGTAATTTTTTTTAAATCATCAGTATAACTTTTACTTTCTCGTATTTTGATTTTTCTTTTGATTAGTAATGAGCTTATTATTTCGTGATTAATGGAAACTAAATTTATTCAGCAAAAAAAAAAAACTCGAAATTTTAATCTTGGGAAAATGACTTGAATCATCCTCAAACTATTTAGTAAAACACTTTTTTACTTCCTGATATTTCATAGAACAAATTTCGCGGCTGTTAAGTAGTCCCACCACCATTGTGCGCAGTGGTTTTCAGTCAAAATTAGCCGAAAAATGACAATTATTGGCCAGAACCTGTTGCGGGCAATAGTGGTGGGACGACTTAAATAGATGCGAAATTTGTTTTGGTATCTAACAGGAAGCAAAAAAACATGAATGATCTTATCGTGACTTGGTAAATACTTTGAGGATGATGTCATGACACGGTGACAAATTCAGACGGAGATAAACATAAGAAGAAGAAAAAAACATTAGAAATTAAATATTCATTACAAGATTATGATGAAAAAGAAATCGACAAACACAAATATGTATCAACACAAATAGTAAATACTCTTCAATATTCTTCAATGCCAAAGTTTTTTGTGTGGCTAGTTTTGCATCTCCACCTGTCCAGAGAGAGAGAGAGGGAGAATAAAATGCCAAATGTTTGATTAACAAAATAAAAAATGCAAAATTGTCGAAATCAAAATTAAATTGAATATAATAATAATATAATTCATTAAATTTTCAATAACTGAGAGTATGAACAGGATAGTGGTTACTTCCAAAATACTAAAGAAACATATTTATTGAAGACTGGCAAATTTTTTGGCAATGAATACACAATGTGAATGTTCACAAAATAACACTAAAGCAATATTTCTCGTACCATCACGTTTGCTACGAAATCATACCCTCAAATCAAAACAAAAAGGCATAAAAAGACATATTCAAAAACCATTTTGATTTATACACATTACCATACTTCTTTCTGAGCATTTAAGTGCACTGAAAATCAAATTGAATACAAACATGAAAATATACATTTTAATCAATATGTTTACAAAATCATACCCAAAAGGGGTAAGCTAATTAATTAATTAAGTGGATATAGGAGTCACTAATTTGGTTTTGTTTTCAAAGTGGGACTCATATACCAACCGTTACTACTAGCGAGAAAGCAACCACTTATATCCGCAAGGGTAGCTCAGTTGGTTCGAGAGTGATAGATTGTGTAGGAAGGCGCATGTTCACCTTGATTAAAATCTTCCACAATTTCTCTCGGATCAGAAAGTGGAACCCTGAGAGCGTGGGTATCTCCTTTAAGTGTAGGAGAAAGCAACCCCTTATATTAAGGGTAGGGTATGCCATCTTCCTCCAAAATGTAAGATATCTTTTTCTAAATTCATCAAAAAAAATATATATATATATATATTTTTCTATACAAAATAAATAAGAAATTGGACCTTCTATTCCAAAAGTAGAGTATCAAAGTAAAATCTCTTGTTTAGATTGATGAGGAAAACAAAAAAACATATGGCTTGCACTACTAGTCTTTTTGAGTTCTTCAACTTATTCTTTTGAGAACAGATGAGATAGGAATTTGTCATTAAGAGACGAATTTTTTAAAAAAAAAACTGAATACAATATTTATAAGGGAAATTCTAAGAAAAATAAAAAATTCCCTATAAATTATTTCTGAAAGTATTGAGGGTGGTCACCATCCTAAATCCTCTAGATACGTACGTCACTGCTTTTTAGGGTGATGGAGGGAGGGGAGTGTGACGATTTTGATAGTAGTGATCTAGAGACCGGGGCAATGACATCTCCCAACATTATTGGAAATTGTATTCTTTGTGAAGTTTATTTGTAAATATTGCATTCACCCTTCCAGAAATTGAGTAAATTAAACGCAATATATAACTTATTCATCACAACTTATAAATTCTAAATTCGCTCCGATTTAAAATACAGTGAAAGTAAAATGAATAAAAGAGATGTCAGATAGTACTGAATATTTACCAGAGGAGACTACATAATTTACTTGGTGATGACATAAATAGCATATAGAATTCCAGGAAGGTAACCAAGGAGTGTCAGCACCAAACAGATCCAGAACTCTACCTGCAGAAAAAAATTCAAAACTCAAAATTCAAAAAAAAAAAAAAAAAACCTTATATAAAAAACCAAAAGAAAATCCTCACCATAAAACTAAAAAAAAATAAAAAATCTAGAGATAGAGAAATCGTGAGGTCAACAAAAGAAATTGCTCGCTCCGTCTCAAATTAAATGCTAATTGTAGTATTGGTGTTTATTCTCGAAAAACACATTACACAAAAATAAAAAAATATAATTCAAAATCCTCATCACTAAAGTAAGAAAAGATTGGACATCACTCAACGTATTCTTTAATACAAAATTTCACTTTAAATTACACATATTTTTTTATAAATAATATAATTTTTTAATTATCTCGAAACAAAAACTTAAGAAATAAACAAACCTCGCAACCAAATCTGAGGAAGACACCAAGGGGAGGCAAGATGATGGCCAATATAATGTCTACAAAGGTTGCTGTACTCATTTTTATTTTTTTTTTCTAAAAAAATTCAGCAAAAAAGTTTCTCTCTCTTTTCTTCTTTGATTACTCAAAAGTAAAGAAGAAGCAGAATAGAAACTGAAATGAAGGAGTGGCTGATATATAGGCAACAGGGGGAAAACACGTGTGGTCCAACCATTGGGTGAGTGGTTCCTTAACAAAGTAGAAGAAGTGTATGGATTAAAATTTAAAATTTTAAAAGTGTAATGATAAGATTCACCCACCTTTTGTTGGGTAGTTTTTGTAATGAGAATTTTTTTTTTCTTTCTTAATTTGTTTTTTTTGTTACCTCTTCCAAAGCTCTCGTAGCAAACGAATTAATCACTGTTGTTAACAGTAAACATATTGATCTTGACAAAATAAACGTTAATTTGTTTTTTTTAAAATGAATAAGATCTTTCATAAAAATGTGAAAATTCAATTCACATTGAGAAATTATTTAGTAAAGCCGGTCTATGATAATGATCAAGTAGGAAATGAATTTTTGTATTATTATTAAATGGGGAGGTGATATTTGCATTTATGTTGTTACTTTAATACATTAGGTACGTTGAAATGAAATAAAATATAATTATTTTTTAGGCATAATCTTTTTCATTCGAGTTGAGATCAGAATACTCTTTTCATTCCAGTGTCTGGAAAGTAAATACAAAATGGAATATATGTTTCTTTTTTATATTTGGTGAATATATTCTTCAGTGTTGTAATTGAATGAAACAAAACATAATATTACCTAAACACCCTGATAGTACATAGCGACGATAATGCCCAACTAAACATACAATTAATAGAAATCTTACTTAAATATCATTAACATATATAAACAATATATCTTAATTATTGAAATATAATTTAAATTATTAAGTCAAAATAGTCATAAAAATAATTTTATTTTAGATTAAAAACTAAATGAAAAACTACTACCAAAAAATAAAATGTTTATTGAATTTTATCCATGAAATTCTACCGAGAGAAATTCTATCAAGTTGAGGTTTATCAAGGCAAAAAATCTCATGTGTTATTTTGTGTCTCGTCTCCTATCTCATCATTAAGAAATTGTCAAGTATTAATTTTTTCTTGAGAGTTTCACTATTTATTTTGAGTTATAGATTTTTTAATTACAAAATTAATACATGTCAATTTCTTATTTATGTGACAGAAAACGGGGAAGATTCTTACCGGTTTATAAATTTGAACTACTTTAACTCAGTTTCGTAACATAAATTGATGATTATAAGTGAAAATATATTCTTCACTTTTCTCATGTTCCTCATTTGAATGGGGAACAATGAACTGTGAAAATCCTTTATCCCCATTCCTGTACCTATTCCTATTCCTAACCAATCAGAATTTGCTATATAAATATTTTTTCTAATTATATATACATAGTGTGAATTGTGATTGGATGTGGATAGGAACGGGGACAGAGTGATTTTTTGCCAACAACGAATAATCATGTACAGCTCAACATCTTTAAATGCAAGAAGTAGAATTAATTGCCATTTGGGTCATCAACGTTTTTACAAACCGCCAGTTTCATCACTTTTGAATTTTTTTTTAACTTTTTGGGTCACCAACATATTTACAAACCGCCAAAATCATCATTCCGTCTAAAATTTATACAAAAACCGTCAAAATGGATGACTTTCTATGAACAGTGCTTCATCTTCTTCATTGTTAAAGGGCAAAATTGGAAAAACCCAAAAACAAGAACACCATCTTCAAAAATCAAGAACACCATTTTCAAAAATCAAGAACATCTTCAAAAATCAAGAACACCATCTTCATCTCCATCTTCATTCCCATTCTTCTCCACCACCACCACCACCACCATAGAGCTTCAAATTCATCACCAATAACCCAGAAAATGCAAAAGAATTCCGAAAAAAAATTCTGCCAGAAAAAATCTCGAAAAAAACAGGGGTCCATTCAAGAAAATAGCCCAAACACTACAGATCAAATCACTCAAATCCATTTATATGTTATGAATCACAGTTAAAAGACGAATCTTTCTACCAAGTTTGAGCCTCAAATCCATAACGGATAACCCAGAAAATGCAAAAGAAGTCCGAAAAAATTTCTGCCAGAAAAAATCTCGAAAAACAGGGTTTCATTGAAGAAAATAACCCAATCACTACAGATCAAATCACTCAAATCCATTTATATGTTATGAATCAAAATTAAAAGACGAATCTTTCTACCAAGTTTGAGCCTAAAATCCATAACGGATAACCCAGAAAATGCAAAAGAAGTCCGAAAAAATTTCTGCCAGAAAAAAATGACGAAAAAACTGAGTACTTCAAAGAGAAAGCCCAATCTCTACACACCATAAAACTGAAATCCAAACACATGTTCTTGTTCACAGTTAAAGTGGGAATCTAACTGTAAAGTTTGAGCAAAAATCTCTTACCAAATCAACGGGAAATCGCAATAAAGTGCACGAGACACAGAACTGCCAGAAACCCTTGATTTTTCTTCAAAAATCGCAAAATACCCAGCAAAATACCTTCAAATTTGACCTTTGGAACACCATCCCAACATCATAAAGAAGATAAATCCTTGATGAGAGCTTCCAAGTCTTCAAAAATAGCCAAAAAATCGCAGCTTTTGGGGCAGAAAAAAAATGGTAGAAACCCTTTTTCCAAAGAGAAACCGTCAAAATTTATTTCTTTGAGGCTTTCTCCTAACAAAAAAACGTAAATACCAAACAATGAAGATTTGGGACTTAGGGTTTGATTTTTGAAAATGGTGTTCTTGATTTTTGAAAATTTTGAAGATGGTGTTCTTGATTTTTGAAGATTGTGTTCTTGCTTTTGGGTTTTTCCAATTTTGCCCTTTAACAATGAAGAAGATGAAGCACTGTTCATAGAAAGTCATCCATTTTGACGGTTTTTGTATAAATTTTAGACGGAGTGATGATTTTGGCGGTTTGTAAATATGTTGGTGACCCAAAAAGTTAAAAAAATTCAAAAGTGATGAAACTGGCAGTTTGTAAAAACTTTGATGACCCAAATGGCAATTAATTCGCAAGAAGTATCATAAAAAATTTTACTAATAAATTCTTGAGAGAAACCGAATACAAGAAGTTTTACCAAAAATAAAAAATTTCTTATAGAAAATAGGTTGTTTTTTAAAATGTTGAGGGTGGTCGCTATCCTCGACACTGTAAATTCGTCACACCTTTTGAGGGTGATGGAGGGAGGGGAGTATGACGATTTTGACAGTAGTGAATTAAAGAGCGGGACTATAAGATCCTATAAGTTTGATCATCCTTAAACTATTTAAACTCGAAATTTTAATCTTGGAAAAATGACTTGAATCATCCTCAAACTATTTAGTAAAACAATTTTTTACTTCCTGATAGGTCACAGAATAAATTTCGCGGCTGTTAAATAGTCCCACCACCATTATGTGCAGTGGTTTTCAATCAAAATTAGTCGGAAAAATGACTACTATTGGCCAGAACTCAATGCGGGCACGCAATAGAGTGGTTAGACGACTTAAACAGATGCGAAATTTGTTTTGAAATCTGTTAGAAAGTAAAAAAAACATGAATGGTCTTATCATGACTTGATAAATACTTTGAGAATGATGTCATGACACAGTGACAAATTCAGAAGGAGATAAACAAAAGAAGAAAAAAAACATTAGAAATTAAATGTTCATTACAAGATTATGATGAAAAAGAAATCGACAAACACAAATATCTATCAACACTATCCATGAAATATTAGTAAATACTCTTCAATATTCTTCAACGCCAAAGTTTTTTGTGTGGCTAAGTTTTGCATCTCCACCTGTCCACAGAGAGAGAGAGAGAGAGGGAGAATAAGATGTCAAATGTTTGATTAACAAAATAAAAAAAGCAAATTTGTCGAAATCAAAATTAAATTGAATATACTAATAATATAATTTATTAAATTTTCAATAATTGAGAGTTAGTGGCTACTTCCAAAATACTAAAGAAACGTATATGTATTGAAGACTGACAATTTTTTAGGCAATGAATGCAAAATGTGGATGTTCACAGAATAACACTAAAGAAATATTCCTTATACCATCACGTTTAGTACGAAATCATACTCTCAAATCAAAACAAAAAGGCATAAAAAGACATATTCAAAACTCACATCACCATACTTCTTTCTGAGCATTTAAGTGCAATGAAAATCAAATTGAATACAAATATGAAAAAGACATTTTAATCAATATGTTTACAAAATCATACCAAAAGGGGTAAGCTAATTAATTAAGTGGATAAAGGAGTCACTAATTTGGTTTTGTTTTCAAAGTGCAGTGGGACTCATATATGATATACCAACCATTACCACTAGCAAGAAAGCAACCCCTTATTAAGGGCAGGGTACGCCAGCTTTATCTAACACCATGCAAAGCATATTATATGGATCCTATGCGTTGTCATAATCTATATATATATATATATATATATATATGTTTTTTCCTAATACCTAGCACACTAAATACATCAAAAAAAAAAAATTATCTTTTTCTATACGAAATAAATAAGAAATTGGACTTTCTATTCCAAAAGTAGAGAGTATCAAAGTAAAATCTCTTTGTTTACCACAACCAAAAAGAAAACAATATTTTCATGCTCACTTGAGCAGGTTATGTCTTTTTCCTAATAGTATAGATTGATGAGGAAAACAAAAAACATATGGCTTGATCTACTAGTCTTTTTGAGTTCTTCAACTTGTTCTTTTGAGTACAGGTGAGATAGGAATTTGTCATTAAGAGACGAATTTTTTATTA
The DNA here is from genome assembly GCA_026122235.1 of Vinca minor. NCBI lineage: Eukaryota > Viridiplantae > Streptophyta > Magnoliopsida > Gentianales > Apocynaceae > Vinca > Vinca minor. The sequence continues at coordinate 4,192,784 of JAOCZM010000201.1, read as the reverse complement.
ATTTTTTTTTTTAAAAAAACTGAATACAATATTTATAAGGAAGTTCTAAGAAAAATAAAAAATTTCCTATAGATTATTTCTGAAAATGTTGAGGGTGGTCACCATCTTGAACCCTCTAGATACGTCACTGCTTTTTAGGGTGATGGAGGGAGGGGAGTGTGACGATTTTGATAGTAGTGATCTAGAGACCGGGGCAATGACATCTCCCAACATTATTGGAAATTATATTCTTTGTGAAGTTTATTTGTAAATATTGCATTCACCCTTCCAGAAATTGAGTAAATTTAACGCAATATATAACTTATAAAATCTAAATCCGCTCCGATTTAAAAGACAGTGAAAGTAAAATGAATAAAAGAGATGTCAGATAGTACTGAATATTTACCAGAGGAGACTACATAATTTACTTGGTGAGGACATAAAGAGCATATAGAATTCCAGGAAGGTAACCAAGGAGTGTCAGCACCAAACAGATCCAGAACTCTACCTGCAGAAAAAAATTCAAAATTCAAAAAAAAAAACCTTATATAAAAACCAAAAGAAAATCCTCACCAAGAAACTAAAAAAAAATAAAAAAAATCTAGAGATAGAGAAATCATGAGGTCAACAAAAGAAAATACTCGCTCCGTCCCAAATTAAATTAAATGCTGATTGTAGTATTAGTGTTTGTTCTCGAAAAACACATTACACAAAAATCAAAAATATAATTCAAAATCCTCATCACAAGAAAAGATTGGATATCACTCAACGTATTCTTTAATACAAAATTTCACTTTAAATTACACATATTTTCTTATAAATAATATAACTTTTTAATTATCTAGAAACAAAAAATTTCAAACAAAAACTTAAGAAACAAACAAACCTTGCAACCAAATCTGAGGAAGACACCAAGGGGAGGCAAGATAATGGCCAATATAATGTCTACACAGGTTGCTGTACTCATTTTTATTTTTATTTTCTAAAAAAATTCAGCAAAAAAGTTTCTCTCTTTTTCTTCTTTTATTACTCAAAAGTTAAGAAACTGATAGAAACTGAAATTAAGGAGTGGCTGATATATAGGCAACATGGGAAAAACACGTGTGGTCAAACCATTGGGTGAGTGGTTCCTTAACCAAGTAGAAGAAGTGTATGGATTAAAATTTAAAAATTTTTAAAGTGTAATGATAAGATTCACCCACCTTTTGTTGGGGAGTTTTTGTAATGAGAATTTTTTTTCTTTCTTAATTTGTTTTTTTTTGTTACCTCTTCCATAGCTCTCGTGGCAAACGAATTAATCACTGTTGTTAATAGTAAAAATATTGATCTTGACAAAATAAATGTTAATTTATTTTTTTCAAAATGAATAAGATCTTTCATAAAAATGTGAAAATTCAATTCACATTGAGAAAGTATTTAGTAAAGCCGCCGGTCTATGATAATGATCAAGTGGGAAATGAATTTTTGTATTATTATTAAATGGGGAGGTGATATTTGCATTTATGTTGTTACTTCAATACATTAGGTGTGCTGAAATGAAATAAAATATAATTATTTTTTAGGCATAATTTTTTTTCATCCGAGTTGAGATCAGAATACTTTTTCCATTACAGTGTCTGGAAAGTAAATACAAAATGGAATATATGTTTCTTTTTTATGTTTGGTGAATATATTCTTCAGTGTTGTAATTGAATGAAACAAAACATAATATTACCTAAGCACTCTGATAGTACATAGCAACGATAATGCCTAACTAAACATACAATTAACAGAAATCTTAGTTGAATATCATTAACATATATAAACAATATATCTTAATTATTGAAATATAATTTAAATTATTAAGTCAAAATAGTCATAAAAATAATTTTATTTTAGATTAAAAACTAAATGAAAAACTACTACAAAAAAAAATGTTTATTGAATTATATCCATGAAATTCTACCGAGAGAAATTCTATCAAGTTGAAAATATATTCTTCACTTTTCTCATGTTCCTCATTTGAATGGGAACAATGAATAATCATGTACAGCTCAACATCTTTAAATGCAGCCACGTGGCACGTGATGACTTTAACTCCACCATATCAATCCAGCAAAGCATTTCTTTGTCGTTACTTTTTTCCCTCTGGTTTGGAAGGCAATTTTTTGCATGTTCTTGCACCAGCTATTCTTGCTTAACCAACCAGTCTTTCTAATTCCAATTTTCCTGGAAAAAATAAATTAAATCCAACTTTTCTCATGGTAATTAGTAGTTAATTAAAGATAGACAGTGTATTTGGATTGAACCTAGTTTGAATTTGAAATTTAAAATGAATCTTGGACTCTTTTTGAATTAAATTTAAAAACGAAACCTCAAACACTAATTTATGAATAATTTAGTTAAATTTAAGACTAATCTGATATTCAGAATAAGAAAATTGTTATTGCGAACCGACAAAATTAAGTGATTAAAATAGGAGGTGAGGAGTATTCTAAAGTATAACTATGAAAGAATATTAAATATCATCAAGAAATATGAAAAATATTACAAAAAGAGAAAAGATACATGAAAAAGAATATGAAAAGATTCTTTTCACTTTAAATGCATGCTTAATTTCGATCAGTGAATACTTTTAAGGCCACCATACTTTTATCAACAGAAATATCTATCTATGATATTTATTATCCAACAGAAATATCATCTATAATATTTTCTATCTTTTTATGGAAATGTTAAAAAAATATACAAGAATTATCTGTTCATAATGACTGTTTTATCTACCTAATAAATTAATTAATTCATTGGCAGCACCCTTATATAGCAATTGGCCTTCCATTTTTTAATTTATTTTTCTATTTTTAATTGAAATAACAAAAGAGTTTGAGTGGTAGAGAATAGTCTGATCCACAAGTTCCGGGAGAGGGGTTATTAGATTCTAGGATTGATTATACATTTCTCTCACATAAATTGAGCGGAATTCACATTTGTAGGTAAATTTCGCCCAATTAGTATGATGTAGTTGTGGGATTACTTCCACAAATACAGTTATAAAATTAAATTTTCCGTATTGAAGGAAAGAAGGTGTCTCAAACCTATTGTGGTAGCGCAACCATTTTATTTTTTAACATAGTGATGCTGATTTTTTTTTTTTTTTTAAGTAACTTGATCTCTTGGAGTCGACATACTTAGATGACTCAAGTAGGATTGACACTGGGAATAGTTTATCCCAAGGCCCTTTTTTGTGTACTAGATGAAGTCTAGGACTAACTCATTTTTAAATTTTTTGCAAGAGTTGTTACAACTTTTTGAGGTGTTTTTACCTTGTAATATTTATATTCGTATTTTTTTTTGTTCGTAATGTTATATAGATCTCATTCCAACAAAAAGTGAGTTGCTGAGAATTTTCATGCCTTATTAATAAAATTTAATAGTTAATTTTAAATTAATGGTTAAAAATATTTTTTCTCTTAAAAATAATTATTCTTAACAAAAAGAAAATAGAAAATAAAGTATAGCTATTAATATTTAATTTTGAAACTTAGTAATAATTAATTAACATGTACTGAGAAAACACGTTTCAGTATATTAACTTTAGTAGGTAAAAAAAATAGGACATGTTCTTATATTTTTGTTACTGGGGTGGCCGACATGCCTTGTATGATTCACTATTACTATCGTTCCCAATAACATTGACTTGTGGTCCAGCCAATAGGCCCAATACCACGTTCCCATAGTTCGCTTTTGCTTTCTTCCCAATTCTTTCTTTCTTTTTCTTGACACTTAAGTTCGGGGCCGTGTGAATGGAACACGAAGCCTGAGGTAAAATTTTATCGAAGGCTTATATTGGAAAAAATATTTTATAAAGTTTAAAAAAAAATTTCTTAATTTTACGGATGCAAAATTACTTATTAAAATTTTATATTCAAGATGTTATAATAAATTATTTTCAATGGATAATATATTGAATCCATTTAATCTATCTTGTAACATAATTGATCTTAAATAAGATTTTATTAATTTTAATTTTGAAAAACTTCTTTCAACAGAAGCAACTGTCACATGTATGGTTAATAAAATTATATAAATAATAATGTAATTTAGTACCTCAATTGAAGTATTTCTACATTAAGAGTTTCTTTCAAACACTTTTAATTCTGAAAATAAATCAAATTCATCAACATTTAAATGTTCATTAAATTTTAAACAATTTTCAAGGTTAACACAAGAATTTTTTAATTCATCACCCTTAAAAGCTTTTAACTTGTTTACATCAAATAAAAAACCAAAAACTTTTTCATATTCTATAAATTGTTGAAATATAGTTTCATTATATATTTAAAATACTCGACTTCAAAAGTTTTTTAGTTGTAAAAGTAATTCCATCAATATTACTTTCATCAAATTGTATTTTCTCATGAATTGTACGTCTTTCACGAAAGGTGGGTTCTTTAACTGATTTATAACTCTTGGGAATTGCGAGGGATTTGAGAGGTGGTGAAGTTATAGTGGATCTCCGTCAGTATGATAGAAAGACTGTGCGTATCAAAATCCAGAGAGATCTATTGTTTCTTTTGTTTACCATAATGACTTCAACAATTTGTTTATACTGAGCGTAGGGTAAAGAGTAAAAAGAATAAAAGACTCTAAAATTTTAAGGATGAAAATGGTGGAAGATAGAAAGCCATTGAGTTTTATACTCTTAAGGTGAGTTTCAATGGGGTTAGGATATGCCTATGTTTAGTGGGCAATGGGTGAGATGTAATTATATGGGGCATCTAAATTTTTTTTGTTTGAAGTGAAGTTTTAGTTAAAATAAATAAAATTTGGAGTCTTAATTTTGCGAGGGCCTGAGACAACTTAGGCAATTTCCTCATGGCTGACACGGCTCTTAAGTTGCATTACGACTCCAGTACGGAACGGGAAAAGTTTCGTCCGTTAAATTTAAATTTTGACGGTTAAGATTGATTTTAAAAAAATATCTATTTTGATTTTCAGAACACTTGATCAAACGAAAACATGTTTTTAAGCTAAAAACACCAATTCTTGTGTGTTCTGTATATACTGAAAAAAAATTATTTCGCATAGGAACCGAACTGATTAAGTTGATGTTTTTTTCTTTTTTGGTAAAATGATGTTTTTTCTTTAGCTTTGGCCGACTTCCCATGTTTTTTTCTTTTTTTCTTTTTCGTTTGAATGAAGATAGATAGTGTCAAACTCGGAAATATTGCTTATAAGAGTTGCCACAACCAATCGAGCAGCCTCCTTAACAATTAGTAGAGATTGTAGGTAGATAGCATTAGAGGGTTTGATTTGTCACAGTGCATGATGCACAAGGTGTTAAAATGGTAACATTAAATCGATCTATATCCTTGTGGTTTCTTAAATACATTTTATTAATTAAGTATTAACCATATATACAAGGTTTATTTTTACTAACGTTGAAATATGAAGTCACATATCGAGTGACTAAGAAAAATCCAAAATAACTTATAAGTTCATGGGTTAACACCTTTTATAGCCAATTGATTTTGAGAGGATATGAAGGCACATAAGCTAAGTTTCACATACAATAAACGCATAAATAGTTTTTTTTTTTTTTTTAATGATTGTTAGGATACAATACTTGTCTGATGAACTATACTCAACTGCTATACTATTATGTTCTTTGTCTTAGAATTCTGTAACTCAATTTTTCCTATCAAAATTCTTACAGAAAAATATAAAAAATAATCCACTCGACCCTCAATGAAGGGGAGGAATCTAAATTTAATAACATTGATTCTACACTGATTATTTGATCTAATAACTTAATCCATCAAATCAGAGTTTAGGGTTTCGAATTACCTTTTCGTTGTTTCAGGCGATGACAGAGGAAGAGTTCGAAGACCAAAAAATAAGTAGAGGCAAAGGTGAAAATTAGAATCAATCGAGGGAGAGAAAAAAATTAGTCGGAAGTTGAAGATTGAAGAGATTTGAGAAGATGCATAGTTGAATAAGGAAGATTGATCCAAAGAGTTTGGGTTGGTAGATTTTTTTTTTTTTTTTAAATGAAAAATCAATTTTTTTTTTAATTTTTGGGTTGAGACTTAGCTCAACACGACCTGAAAAGAAAAATAACTAACTCATACAGATCGTACAATTTTACGTTTTTTAGTCTGATTCTATGAATTTACATTAATCCTACTTAGTTATTGATTATACTTGGAATTTAATGCATAAAAATATTTAAAACTATAATAATTGTACAATCGACGAGTAACACCTAAATTTAACTGCATTGACTATCATGTTTCGTGTGCCCGGATCAGTTACAAAGTAAGGTTATGCACGTGTACCAGGTAATACACTTTTGAGGTGTCCACAATCAATTACCAATAAATTAAGGATTATATTTGAAAAACAACAACAACAAAAAAAGAAGTTTGCGGAAGAAATTTTAACTGGCTGGTGGAAGATTACGTACGCTAATAAGGCAAAATGGATTAAACCATAACTCTTGAGTTCTTAATATTAGCTCTCAATGGTCCCCACAAATCAATATTCACGTTAAAAAATTGCAATATTATTTTGACTCTACATCTTTTAATACACTTTTTATCAAGACAGTCAAACTCAAAATTTTATATAAAATCAGAATGACAAAGAAATATTGTATAATCGTGGAACCATAACTCGAATCGTAAATTCACTTAATTTAAAAAAATATATATTTGAAAGAGCGCACACACAATCACCAATTTAAAATATAAAATACAATTTTACAGCAATCGGTAGTAGAGGTCAAGGAAGAAGACAATAGGAGAAAGAATATAGAACTTTCGAAGCATATCTACCTTGAGTCGGTCGAGGAAGAGGAAAATTTTGTATGATTTACGTTGTGCTTGAGGAGAATAAGTTTCAGTGCTCTACAGAACATCCGTACGACAGTGAGGGGTAGGGAGAGAGAATTTTTTATTTTGTCTAAAACCTGTTTTTATTTTTTAGTCGAGTTTTAACTCAACCCAACACGAAATAAGAAATACCTAAATTGAACAGAACGTACAGCTTTACGTTCCCGTGTTCGATCCCATGAGTTTACACTGATCCCAAATGATCACCGGTCCTACCCTCAATCTAACACATAAGGGCCCCTAAAACTCGTAGGATTGTACGATCATACGAGTTAACTCGCGAGTTTGACCAAAGTGCTCTTTAGTACCATCTCTAGTACATTAATAATATTATTACACACGGTACGATGTGGTTGATTGATATCACTAAATTCACTCTGGACTAATAGTGTTAATACACGTAAAAATAATATTATTAGTATACTAAAAAATAGTAAAGAGCGTACTAGAAGTACTAGGTCTAATATTTCGTTATATATAAATAAAAAATAAAAAACTACTCAAATCCACTCCAAATCATGTCTCAACTAATGCTTAAACCTTTACTAAGAAAAAGAGAAAAATCTAATGCCCTATTTAAACTCTACAATTATAAGAGCGATTTGTTGCACACTGTAATTCAAATAAGTCGTGAATAATTTATGGTATTTTTTTCACATAGTGCAGAATGTAAATAAGTCGTGGAGAACTTTAAGGTACGACCTACATAGACTCGCTCTTCTCTCAAAATTTTGAAAACAGTGTATTTTTGTGCAAATACTTTTATCATACTCTATTAATTTTGTGTTTTATCCCCATATTAATTTTTGTGTTTTATTCACATGGTACGTAGTTATTCATGTAAATCAATTGAAAAATTAAAAAATTGATTCTAATGAATAATTATTCACCGTGTGAACAATAATGATTCTATAAGGCTTATTTGCGTTCTTTTTTCATGATATGTAAAAAAATACGTTTCACACTGAATACTCACGAGGCGTTGGCGAGCTAGAAAAATTTTCTTTGGGGAAAGCACGATTAACATTGATAAAATAAATTCATAAAAGCATATAAATATTGGTGGAGCTAAAAAAAATTTTTTGATGAGAAGGACTCTCGAGAAGAAAAAAATAAATATTTCATGATGAAAATTAAAATATATATCATGTTTGATTGTTGAATCCAAAAAGAAACAGTTTGAATAAAAAAGGCTAAAGACCTTTTTTGTTTGATTAGACCAAAATAAAAGGCCATTTAGAAATATTATGGGTATTAGAGATGAAGTTGGAGGAAAGCATGTAAGGGCACTATTATTAATGTGAGCGAATATTTTTTTTATTTTTGATAAAATCTTATATTATAATCTATTAGTAATTATGAATTTTTTGATGAAATTTTATAAATATTATAATCTCTTACACAATTAAGTTTGTTACAATTTTAACCAAAATTGTTAAGATATAAGTGGTGTAATTCATATAATTCATAAAGCTAAAAAATCTAATTTTAAATCGTAAAATGATTCAAAATGTTCACGGGATGAGGTGTTATAAAAACAAAACTAAAATTATGAAAATTTTTGGGAAAAAGTTGGGGGGCACTTGCCCCCCAGGCCCCCCCTAGCTCCGCCAGTGACCACGGGTGAGGAATAAGGGAAGGAGTTAATAATTTTAACAATGTTATTGCATGTTATGTAAAACTGAGGTGTCTCCATCCCTTGACAGCCGACGGGGACCTTTCAGCAGGCGGGGGCTTCGGCTCATTGGGTTTCCCACCACGTTCCTAACTCAAACGACACTTACCGTTACCGACATCTCTCCTTGCACTACTGGATTGGTGTCATTTTTGGGCGAAACAATTCTAAAAAATAAAATTGGAACCTTATATTTCCTCTCTCAAAAATCTTTTTTTTTATGCAATTAATAATCAAGTATTGATTTCATATTAAAAAAAGAAAAAAAAAGTCAATCCAAGCAACCTCTTTTTATGTTTAAGCTTTCAATATAATTCGAGTCTTCGATCCCATCATCAAGAATTGTCATATGTTATTTTTATTTTAAATCATTTTTAATATAAACAAAATTGTAGAATTTTTTAGATATTTAATATTTATTTAAAAATGGGACGAAAAGAATACAATAAGAAAATGGATAAAAGATCATAAATTTTTCATAAGATTGTCTTTGTGACACAATGAAAAGAAGAGCTTATTAGCAATATTAAAGTTGTAGACATGAAAGGCACATCATGCAAAAAGAAAAACTACGAGTCAAATACTCACCATAACTTTCACGGTATCTTCTTGATTTAATAATGGTGGATTTGTACTTTTAGGGGTGCGCAATGCATTCTTGTTCTAGTAGTGATAAAGCTAAGGTTCCTAATTAAAAGTTGAAAAATTGAATTTTGTTTATAGTAGGAAAAATGATAATTTTGCATATGTTAGTTAATTTTTTTTAGATCGATTAAAATAATATAAAAATTCTAATCAAATTAGTCGAGTTAATAATATTCGGATATAATATAACCAAAAACTCTTAGATTAAGTGTGCTTCACATGTTCTAACCTACATTTATATGAGTAGATATAAAAAGGAAAAAAAAATGTTAATTGATTTGTAAGGCTAATAATATTTTAATTCAGGGCCTGGCCTATTACGAGTAGATAAAATCCAAACCAAAAATCAATGGGTTTGCAATGGTAATAATTTTAATGCTAAGAAATTTCTAGTAGGGCTCTTTATATTCTTGGTTTGGCCGCGAATATCACATTCAGACTAATCTCCACTTGTATTGGATCGGATTAATTAGTCATGAAAAAATTATAAAACGTACGTAGATTATACGATGAGTCTTATGCTTAAAAAAATTAACAAATGCCCATGGATCATCTAAAAGTTCCATAATTTTTGTCGACCATGAAAATGAAAGAAGTTTTGGATATTTGTGATAAAGAAACAAAAATATCAACTATGAAGTCATGACATAATACATGGTGACAAATTCAGACACTTGGCCAACTTAAATTCTTCCAACACATCAACAAAAAGAAAGGAAAAAAATACATTAGAAATTAAATATTCATTACAAGATGATGAAAAAGAAATCAACAAACACAAATATCTATCAACACTATCCATGAAATAATAGTGAATACTCTCCAATATTCTTCAACACCAAAGTTTTGTGTGTGGCCATTTTTGCATCTCCACCTGTCCAAAAATTGCAGCGGCTCCAGTGTGGAACACACGTGCAAAATTTATATTCGTTCGTCATATTAAAATTTTGACGGTAAAGATTAATTTAAAACGAGACATCTATTATGATTCAGGACACCGCATGACACATATTCTGAAACCCATAATAGATAAGGACGAAGCTAGAAATTGTATTTGGAGGGTGAAGGGGGAGGGGGGGTTGCAACTATATGCTGACCTACCTATAAAAATTGCAAAAAAAAAAATCTTTGGGGGCGAATTTGATAAAAAATTCTGAAATATATATAAAAATTAATATATATTACTATATCTAGTAGTATTTTTAAAAATCTCAGGGGTGGGAGGGGGAGGGACTGCCCCCGCCACCCCCTAAAATCGTCCCTGAAAATAGGTACTATCATTCGATTCATATGTGCGGAAAATATATTGTTCCGCATAGAATCCGGACTGCCAACAAAAGAGGGACAGAATAAGATGCCAAATATTTTATTAACGAAAATCAAAAAATGCAAAATTGTCAAAATCAAAATCAAAATCAAATTGAATACAAACATGAAAAGTCATACCAAAAGGGGGTAAGCTAATTAAAGTGGATAAAGGAGTCACTAATTTGGTTTTGTTTTCAATGTGCAGCGGGACTCATATATTGATATACCAACCATTACCACTAGCAAGAAAGCAACCCCTTATTAAGGGCAGGGTATGCCATCTTTATCTAACACCATGCAAAGCATATTATATGGATCCTATGCGTTGCCATAATATATTTTTTTCCTAATAATATTCACTAAATTAATACTTTCTTCCTCCAAAATTTGAACATCTCATTTTTTATACAAAAACAAATAGGAAATTGGATTTTCTATTCGAAAGTATAGGTATCAAAGTAAAGTCTCTTGTTTACCTCAACGTAAAAGAAAACACTAGTTTCATGAGCAGGTTCGTGTCCTTTTCCTATCCATTCCATGAGAGTATAGAGAGTTTTTTTTTATCACATCGGCCACAAATTGGTAGGAAGTTTCACACATAGCCTAAAAAAATTTGGAACATTTTTTGGTAAAATCGGATTCCCCGAATCTGACTTCAAGGAAAATACAAAAATCCCTAAATCCATCTTAACCTTGAAGTCGGATTCGAGAAATCCAATTTCGTCCAACCCTAAGAATGTCCTATGCTTTTTTTTGTCCAACCCTAGGAATAACATGTTTTTTCCGTGATTGTTTTGGTTTTTTCTGTTTTTCTATCATTTTTAAAAAATTATTAAAATAGAAAATTTAACCAAATTACAATGACTGAAGTATTTCATTAAAGCGGTAAAAAATGAACAAAATTATAATGAAAACATTCAACTAGTTTTCCCTAACGTGAGCGACTAGTCCCCTCACTTTGAAAGGATTCTGTGCTTTCTTGTGTTGTAGTCATTTGGTGGCAGTTTTCACACTTTCGATTTTGGGGTTTAGTAAACTTCTCTCAATCCATATCCATTGTGAATTTGGTGGTACAATTTCGCTCTGGTCTAGAACCTTTCATGTTATAAGGATTATGGTATTTTTAGGGTTGGACAAAATAAAATGATCACGTCAATTGAAGACAGATTTCCTGAATATATTTTTCCTTGAAGTCGGATTCTTGAAATCCGATTTGGCCAAAAATAGTCCCAAATTTTTTTAGGGTATGTGTGGAGCTTCCTACCAATTTGTGGTCAATCTGATAAAAAAAAGAACTTGAATATAGATTGATAAGGGAAAAAATTGGTTTGCACTACTCATTGAGTTCTTCAACTTGTTCGTTTGAGTACATGCGGAGCTAGAAATTTATCGTTAGGGGCGAATATTTTACTCAACAATTCTTGGGAAGGCATAATACAATATTTATAAGAAAATCCCACAAGAAAAAAATTTCCTTATAGAAAATAGGTTGTTTCAAAAAATGTTGAGGACAGTCGTCGCTATTCTCGGCCCCATAAATCCGCAACTACTTTCGAGGGTGGAGGGAGGTGATTGTAACGATTTATACAGTAATGTCCTAGAAAGCGGAGTGACGGCATCTCCTAATATTTTTCGAAACTTTATTCTCTATGAAGTTTTTTTTGTAAATATTGCATTTCACCCTTACGATAATCATATATATATATATATATATATATATATATATATATATATATATATATATATATATATATATATATATATATATATAATTTGTTTCTCAACTTATAGATTTTAAACCCGCCCCGATTTAAAATACAATGAAGGTAAAATGAATAGAAGAGATGGAGATAGCCTTGAATATTTACTAGAGGAGACTTCATAATTTACTTGGAGAACCTAAGTAAATAGTACATAGATAGATAATAGTGAAATAATATGAAGATCGGTGGGAGCGATCGCTTTAATCGCCAGCATGTTATGGCCCAAATCACATTCGTATAATCCAACCAATAAAATCGTTTTCATGCTTGTTCGCTACTGCTACTTCCCATATGGTTTGAATCAGCGACGAAGTCAGGGTCGAAAACTGCAGCAGTATGCTGAATTACATATAAAAATTGTAAAAGTAAATATTGGGGCGAATTTAATAAAATATTACGAGATGCATATAAAATTTAGTATATCTAATAATATTTTTAGAAATTTCGGAGGCGATTGCCACCCCGCCCCTCTGTCTTCCTCCTTGGTTGGTAAATAATTTTCAAATGAAGATGGAAAAATAGAAATATAGAACATTCATTTTAAATTCTAACCAGATTAGTTGGGTTAATATTGTTCATATCAATATAACAAAAAAAAATATTCTTAGATTTAGGTGTGCTTCTCATGTTCTAACCTACATTTATATGAGTAGATATAAAATCTCAACCAAAGGAAAAATAAAATAAAAAAATGTTAATGGGTTTGTAAAGCTTTTTTTTTAATTTTTTTTTGGGGACTATCTATTACAAGAAAATAGGAGATTCAAGAAACGGGGAGATTATTTGAACTCATACTTTCTACGTCATGAGAAATCAGTATTAGCCACTAGACCAATGTCATATTGGCATGGGTTTGAAAAGCTAACAATATTTTAGTTTCGGAAAATTTCTGATATGAACCATGTTCTACTAGATCATGCGGTCCAGATTTTTTTCCGCATCAGGAGAAAATCCGTCTCTCCTAATGTGGACAAAATTGAAACGCATGATTTTGTAGACCACGGTCCATATCCTTAGTGATCTTAGTTTAGGGCCTGGCCTATTACGAGTAGATAAACCCCGAACCAAAATCAATGGTTTTGCAACAGCATTAATTTTCATGCTAAGAAATTCCTAGTAGGGCTCTTTATATTCTTGGTTTGGCTACGAAACCTGGTATAACGAATCAGGGCCTAGCCCATAAAAACCCTACATTTTCATGGGCTGTTTACCAACCTTCAGTAACTAAATCCAAACAAAGTCAGGCTCCTTTGAGAATATATACTAGTTGGGGGCCTTTTGTGGTTTCTATATGGGTTAAGCCTCCAAGATACAAAAAATGTTTTCAAGAATTCCATTTCCAATCTATATCTATCATTACCAAAGGTGTCCTAACCCAGTGGGGCATGCGTCTACCCACGATTTTGAGATCGTGGGTTCGATACCTTCCGCCTGCGTGCGGCAAGCTTTATTCTCCATTTCTAGGGCTATCTTCTCTTCGTCTGAGGCAGTTCTCTCTCCCCTATATGAGGCAACCGCCCAATTGGGCTTCAAAAAAAAAAATCTATATCTATCATTCAAACAAACAAACAAAAAACAGGAATTGTCTGTCTTCCTACATGCTTCCATATATATTATTTCTATCACTCAGGATTAATTCCGATAGTTTCTTTCAATTTCGTATTCACGTGGTGAATTGTGATTGTGAGTGATTGAGAGTAACACGGAGAGACACATGGTATTTTGCCCAAAAGTGAGTGGAGCTTCATTACTTTTGAAGTCTCAACGTCAAAAGTCCTAACACTTTGTTATTTCTGAGCTCATCTTAAAGGGTTGTTGCTACTTGTTAATTAGAGAAGGATTTTAGAAAGTCTTCGTGATTAAACATTTCCAATATTTTACTCATTTAGAGTTTCAGTGATATTTTTGGAGCAATTATTTTGTACATTTATTGACAAAATATTACGTGAATTTCCAATCCATTAGTTTCAATGGTATTCTGGAAGTAGTCACTTTGTGCATTTATTGTCAAATGTTAGTTCTGCCTCTTATCCATTCTCCGTTCATACCTCCAATTATTGAGGATTTAATGAGTAATTTTATTGTTGTTGTTTGTTGTAGGTTGGTACTTGACAGAGCTGCCTAAATCTTCAGGGATAGATAGAAGATTAATGAAAATAGGTGCATGAATTTCCAGTTTGGTCCCCCCACTAACTGGAAGGATCTGATCTTGGCATTATTACAGTGTGTGGCCCTTCTGATATTTGAGTCTAATAGTATCTTGTAATTGTTGGAATTTTGTTATAGGTAAATCTTATTAAGTTAACATATTAGTTTCAAGAAATAAAATCAAAATAACATAATTCTAAAAAATTATGACATTGCATTACCAAAAGCTTCATTGGTTTAGTGAATAAATTTGTGAATCATGGGTTCTCCACTTTATACAGAAATAAAGTGATGTTAATGAAAGTTAGCGCTATTAACACAGCATTTTTGATTTAGAACAATAAGTACATCCTACCTATTTCCTATTTCCTCCCCTATTCTTATTTTCCTGGCATCCCTTACCTCCTATGATTGATGCTTCTTTAAGGACATGCAAGTCATGGATTGTCGGCAACATATATTCAATATTATCATGTCCTATTATTTCTTGTTCCCGTACTCTTATGGTACCATAATATATAATCATACAATATGCAACTAAAATGATATTCTCGTTCCTATTCAAATTAGTAAAAAATAGGACATTCAATTTAAGACAGAGGGAGTGTATATATAAAAGAAGAATTCTTCTTCTTTTTTGACAAGGATCCTATAGCTACGCACGTGGTAAATTTTGTCTCATTAACTGTCCGCAAGCCACACAAAGGGAAACTGGTGCATGACCTGACTCATTGGTTCGAGGAGCATGCCCTTCTTAGAGTAACAATATTTTTTTTACTTATTGACCCTACTTGTGCAATTAGGGCCCCAAAAATATATGAAAAAAGTATAAGGTCAAAATCAATAGATCACATCCTAGACAAAAAGGTAAATTAGTCTAGATAAGACTATGAAACGGCTCATGTCTTACTAGAGATCTTATCCCAAATGGAACATTGAAAATTTCACTTATTAACTCCTTTAACATGTATAAGAAGAGTTTGCTTAGTTAAGGTTGGTTATATCTTATGGCTGTCTATCTATATTATTCTCACCATTCATTTATATTTGTCGTACTCGTATCGACACGAGATGAATATGAGTATAAAATATTTACAGAATTTAGTCAAAATCGATCAAACACTAATTTTAAATATTTAAATAGCTGAAATTTAGATACATACCGTACCGAGTTAGGTAAGATAGTTGCCTATAGTTACTACTATTGAAATATCTGAACAAGTTGCAATATGGTTTGTTAAAGTGGTCATGTGCAAATTTGCAGGGAAGACGGAGACAATGGGATGCAGATGCTGATAGCACTCAAAATTTTCATTCTTTAATGCAATTAATTAACAAAGGCTCCCAAGGCGATCTAGGACTAAAGAATATTGGGGCACAAGAAACTGATAAAAATTTTGAAGAGTTTTTATTTTATTAGTGGGATAATTAAAAAAAATTGTGTATGAATCATCAATATATATAGAAAAATTCTGATATAGACCTGGGCTATATGTGGGGTTGTGGACCACTTGATCCACAATCAATCACATCACCTCATTTGATTAAAAAATCAAAAAAAAAAAGGCTCATAAGGCCCACCAAAAGAGGGAGTGTTTTTATTATTTTAATCAAAACTGTGATGTGGCTGAATGTGGACCAAGTGATCCATGACCACTTGGTGGTCCAGGTCCACAACAGAACTGATCATATATATTATCTAAATGGAGTAAACATACCATAAATACTAAAAGAAAAATTCACCAGGGTCATTTGACCCTAGTGCTAGAATACTACATCCGTCACTGCTCCCAAGGCAAGTAAAAAAAGAAAATAAAAAAGTAAATGACCAGTTGGGGGCTCACTTGAATTAATCTATGTTATCCTCATCTGTCTGTCCCATACCTCTGCAGCAGCATTCTTTTTTATTCAGTAAGTTCTTTGAATGCAGTCCGCAGTTTTTTTAATATATACGGAACACCTTAGAATAGATATTTTGAGACTTAGAATATGTGTTCAGTACGGTAAAAACATAATAGAGGTTCATTTTAAATTAATTTTAACCGTCAAAATTTTAATTCAACCGACGAGGAAGGTTTCGTACGTGCAAAATTACTCCGTTCTACACTGGAGACAGCGTCCTTTGAATGGTATATTTGTGTTGAAAACCACCTTGTATTGACATAAACTGCTATGAAACCTATGATTTTTGTCTGTATATGTTTTATAATTTTATTTTTTCTTGAAGTAGACTAATGATATATATAGGTCCCTCTTTTCCATATTTTCAGGTTGTTCTTCTAGGTATCATGTTCAGTTTCCAGAAAAATCTATGACTATATTCTTATGCCCCATCATTTTCTGCAGTAAGATTTTCCTTTTGAAAGCTTGTATCATTTCAGGGATCAGTACGGCTCCTATGCGGGACAGGGAAAAATCCGCACGTGCGAAACAATCTCAGCCGTTGGATGATAGTTTGAACGGCTCAGATCTGGAGAAAAAAACTCTCTAGATCTGAGCTGTTAAAAAATCTCATCCGACGATTGAGATGGTGTCCCGCACCAAAGCTGTCCCCGCATAGGAGCCGGGAGCTTCAGGGATTCATGCAAACCGTTGAACATTCTCTCTCCCTCCGGTAATGTAATTAAAATTAAGTAAAGTTATAAAAAAAATATTTTTTTTATTCAAAATATAAATATTATTCTTTTAAATATTATTACTTATATACTACTATTTCTATTTAAGAGATTGACTTGTTAATTTTCTATTATACCCCTCATTTAATTCGTAAAATGACATTTTTCATATCTATCTACGAGCTAGTTAAAAGCCGAGCCCTGTCTCAAACATATCACGAGGCACTTGCTTGGGAAAAAAAATTAGCGCATGATTTTTAGGTTAAGTATATATATATATAAACAAAACAAAAAATTGGGGCCCCCAATTTTAGGTTAAGTGTATATATATATATATATATATACAAAAAAAAAATATTAGGGGCCAGATTTTTGGGGGTCCTCTCATGATCGCTTCACTTTCGCATCCCCTATTAACCGGCACTGGTGTATGGTAAAAAAGATTTTGAGCAACAAATTATAATACATCAAAATCTTCAATTTTTTTAACTAATAATTATATACAAATTAAGAAATTTTTTTAAAAATTTGGGGCCCCTGTAAATGTAAGGCCCGGTTCCGGATGTCACCTTGGACACCCTTGGAGCCGGGCCTGCGTTAAACTGACGATTTACAGAAGCGAGGGACATAATAAACAATTTACATGTCATTAAACATAGATGTCGACACTTAACTAATACTAATGTTTAGACTTTTACGATTAAACTGTTTTTTCTCTATACGATCCAATGATAGTAAATTGTGATTATCTCTTTTTAGAAAACAAGTGCTATCCAATTTCCCACTCGGCAACATTATTTATCACATCATCCAATTTAAGAAATTAATGAAAATCCCAAGTTGGAGAAAAAGAAAAAGAAAAAAAACATTACTTGGAACGTGATGTTGGGTAATTTATCCCCGTGCTAGAGAATTAAACAATGGCCAATTTTATATAGTCGCATAAAAGTGGAGGAGGAAGACTAAGGATTGAGGATGAGCTCCTTAGGTTATGTGAGGGGTGAAAATCTTTTATACCCGTCTGTCTACCCATTTTTGTGCCCAACCAATAAGAATTCATCATGTGATCATTTTTTATTAAATATATATACACATGGTGAATTGTGATTGGTTTGGCATAGAAATGTGTATACATACAAGTACAGACGATTATTTACTTTATGTGAGGGGTTTTAAATTCAGTACAAAATTGGTTTGAATCGTCCCTACTTTGTGTGGTGGAGATTAATTCACAGGCAATCACTCCACATGGTGCCTAAGAGGAAGAGGGGCCTCCCCAGATCACGTGCTTGCTCCAGAGAGAGGGTCCAAGTAAATGGTATTAAATAATATGGATATTTATTTTAATTATATATACACGTGACGAATTATAAATGATTGAATATAAAAATGGGAACATATGACAGACGATTTTTTTGCCACTTGTATGTGCTAACCTTTCCTTTGCAATAAAGACATGCAAATAATTTTCTCCTGCAGAGTGAGTGTGATTCTTGTCAAAACAAAAAAAAAGGAATCAGATCCCTTGTTTGAAGAATATGTAACTCGGGGTGGGATAAGGAGAGTGATGAACATGCATGGATAAGGATTTTCAAGTTCGTGTAAAAAAGTTAAAATCGTATATGATTCTTCTGCAGTGAAAGTAAATTTTCAACGACGTTTTTTGAGAATTCTGATATTTATAGGAGAGATATAAGATTTTAAAAGTTTTAATAGCGAAAATATGACAGACTATTTACCAATGCACCAAAATATATAACATAAAATGAAACACACGATTCGAAATCAAACTAAAGTGACTTCACTGACTTGCCTTATGGTTTCAATACTTAAATAATTCATGTTTTATTGTACCATAACATTTTAATTCTTTCTAAGGTTATTGTAAATCAGTAGGGGCAGATTTGGAAATTTAATATTTAGGGGCAAGTTTGTGTATTTGGGAGGTATAAGACTTGATATTTAAAAAAAAAATGTCATTTTCTTATCCACAATCTATTATACATAAATAATGCTGTCAGCGGAAAGACAGTGTTGATTTAGTTAACTAAGTATTATGTTTAAATATGGGAATCGGGTAGCTCAAGTGGTAAGGCTACCCGAACACGGGGCGGAGGTCCCGTGTTCGATTCCTATATCTCCCCATAATGGGGCAAATAATTCTCCTCCTTATGAGGCTTATCTTCCTCACAGGGCGTAGGGCGTACGCTAATCTTCCCCTATCTATGGTACTCTCCGCTCTTCCCCTTCGGGGGCAATCGCCTTCGGGCGCTAAAAAAAAAAAAGTATTATGTTTAAATTAACATTATTTTATTTTAAGGAAGGGTAGTTATGACCGTTTAATGATCTTACAAAAGTGGTTCTTGACCTTTTTTTTATTTTTTATTTCTTTTAAAAGAACTTGATGGATGTAGGTTTAAATATTGTTAATTTGTGAAAAATGATTGCAACTTTAATTATTACTTTTATATATATATATATATATATATATATATATATATATATATATATATATATATATATATATATATATATATATTTTTTAAAATTGAGGAAAAAGATTCGATCTCACAACATACGAGTTGAATGTTACTCTATATTTCCAGGTACTCTTAACGTGTGTTGGCTAATGATTATTTCTTAAGCATTAAAGTATACAAGTTGGAATAAAGAATTCATCAAAATCAATCTTCTTTTAGCTAAAGCAAACCTATTATTCACACTACAAAAAATAGGTTTTTATTGACGAAAATTTCCGTCATGAAAAGTCAGAAAATTTGTCACAAAAGATCTTTCGTGACGAAACATGTTTGTCAAGAAAAGTGAGAATTAGTGACACAATATTGGAGCCATGTGGAGCCGAGCCGAGCTCCTGTTCACCCACCCGAACCAGAGTCGAGCCGGAGACTACAATAATATTGAATAAAGTCTCCGTTGAGCTACTTTGGTCATTTGTTAATTATTATTCATATTATATTTATTATAATGGAATTTTGTATTTTGATCCTTTACTTATTTTAATTTCTCTTTGAGTTTTTGATTTCCTTTTTTTTATGAATTAAGGGTGAAAAGTGTCCACACCCCCTAAACTATCTCAGATTTTGGTTTTTGACCCTTAACTAAAAAACGACAAGTGCTTAACCCTAAACTGTTTTGAAGTATCAATGGTGCCCATTCCATCCAATTTCACCGTTAAATAATAACGGAATGTGTCCATGAGACAATCACACGATAATAAATGGGGGCAAATTGGGCAAAAATAAATTAATCTCTGAAAAAAATAGATTAATCTTTAAAAAGATAAATTTGTAAATAGTATTTTCAATTTATGGCAAAAAAAATATTATAGAATGCATGCTTAGGTTGTTATGGGATATGATGAAGACAAGGAATATCTTATTTGCTCAAAACTAAGTTAAAAAACCTCGGTATAATTAGTTACAGCTTTCATGGAGTTTAACATAATTTCATGGAAGTCACACTCAAGTTATTTAGCAAAAAAAAATTGCTTAAGTTGTTCCTGGGGAATTTGCAAGATTTTCATTTCAGAAAGAAGTGAGATTTCACTAGACATGAAATAAAGAAGAAATTAGGGAAAGATTTATGGCGAACCTCGATTTTCTAATTTATTTTTTTAAAGGTTAATTTATCTTTTCACAATTTCCCCCCTTTTTTTATCATGTGAGTGTCACATTGACACATTCCGTTATTATTTAACGAAGAAATTGGATGGAAGGGGCACCATTGATACTTCAAAAAAGTTTAGGGTCAGGCACTTGTCGTTTTTTAGTTGAGGGTCAAAAATCAAAACCTGAGATAGTTTATGGGGCGTGGGCACTTTTTACCCATGAATTAAATTAAAAGTAATACATTTTCATTAATATATTTGTGTATTAAATTGTTATCAAAATATGAGTAAAATTATTCTAGTTGATTACTATTTTTTAGTAATATTTTTAATATAAAGGCTAAACAAATATAAAAATTAAAATAATATTCTAAATTATAGCATACTTATATATGTATATTTATAAAATAAAAATTTATTTTAAGACGAAATTTTTCGTGACAAATACATATTTCGTCACGAAAAGTTGACCTTTCGTGACGAAGAAAAGTTTCCTCACAAAAAGTTATATCTATCGTGACGACTGGTATTTATCATGATTGGTCGACCTTTCGTGACGAAGCAACTACTTTTCGTCACTAAAGATTTACATTTCATGATAATTCAATATTTCGTCACGAAATGTCGAAAAGCTTCCTCCTAATAGGCATTTTTTTTTTGTAGTGTCATTGCATGTCCAACTAGTTTAAATAATCTCATTTTCAAACATTCACTATTATTTATGCTGTTGATTTAACTTGTTTATAACTATATACAGTAATTTCCCCATTTTCTTGTGTGAATTAAATAACTTATATGTAACAATGCCATTTTTTATATACAAAATGAGTCTATTTTAATCTCTTTTCAATTTCAAGGAAAAGAGAAAACAGGGTAATTATGTTGTCTTGTCAATTTGCAAGCCAAATATAGCAATTGCTTACATGACAGTAGTAGTTAATATTCACTCCGGTTCCTATGCAGAACAGGAAAAGTTTCACACCGTGCAAAACAATCTGTGCCGTCGGATGATAGCTTTGAACGGTCCAGATTTAACTTTTCTCTCTCCAACTCTGGACCGTTCAAAGCTATCATCCGACGGTCCAAATTATTTCGCACGGTACGAACTTTTTCTGTTCCGCATAGGAGCCGAACTGGTTAATATTTGGCTGTAATTAAAAATAATTAATTTTCCACATAAAAAGAAGGAATAGGAAATACCACAATATAAGACCTTTTAGTTATTTTTTTATACATTAATGAAGAGGAAGATCAATTATATTTTTCTTATTATGTATTTTACTATTTTTACTAACATAATAACAAATGAGGAAATCATATTTACGATGGAGAAGTATAAATATATGGGTGAAAGTAAAAAAGAACAAAACTAGGAGTAGTTTTATATTGGGTAGTGAGTAAGTTTAAAACTTATATTCAGACCAATAAGTGCAATACATGTAAGCCAAACATGCCAATTCATAGGAATGTGAATTAACTTTTTATCCTACTTGTATTGTATTTATTGGTATGGATATAAGTTTTAAACTTACTCAGTAACCAATATAAAATTTCTCCAAAACTATTGCTCTACCATGTTTACCACCTAAGTTATCCAGGGACGAAGACAGGGGATTTTAAAAATACTATTAGGTTTAGTAATATATAGTAATTTTTATATGTAGTTCAAAAAAATTTATCAGTTTCGCCCCCAATATTTATTTTTTACCGTTTTTATATGTAGTTCGACACATTGTTATAGTTTCGCCCCCAACACCAAATTCTTGGCTTCGTCCTGAAGTCAATAATGGTCGAAAAAGTCTGTCTAGTAATAAGAAGAAGAAAAAAAACAGAATTACTTAAAGGCATCATGAATAAGTAAATGACTTAATAAATTAATCATTTAAATCCTAATTTTCAAATCCTAAAATAATTTGTTGAGGAACATAAGTGAGATAAAGGGAAAACATCAATGATGTCGACACAAAACATTATAAGTTATATTTATTTTTTAGAAGACAATAGTATATAATTGGATTAGTTTGTAGTAGTGTTATTATTTTTCCTTTTTCTTTGGATGGGAGGTCCTATTCGTTACTGTGGATGAAATCAAAGAGGATAATATATTAAATGGAAATGATAAAAGAGTACTTCTAAGTTGTTTTTACTTTTTTTGGTGAAAGTTATTTTAATTGTTTCAAAATTGAATGTTAATTTTTTATTTAAAAAATTGACATTTCATTTAGGGCGGAGAGAATATATATATTATTATTTTTTGGTTATTTGGCTACTTTGTGAAGAGGGATATGTGATATCCTCTCTTTAATCTTCTTGTCATCTCTTTTTTCCCCCTTTTCTTTCTTTTCTTTTCTTTTGTAATAAGTTTTGTTGTTTCCCATCTTATGTCCCTTGAGAGCTTTTGCTCTTCTTTTTGTCTACATTTTCCAAGGCAAAACACAAATAATTGGCTAATTTCTTAACTTAATTTGATAAATTTGCATGTGATTGGTTCCCAAGTCTTATTTAAAAAAAGAAAAAAGAAGTTATGATGAGATAATGTAAACTATAATATCAATTGTCAATAAAAAGATGGATGGAGTGGTGCTCTCAAATTTTCATCATTTATTAAATCAAAGTAAGAAACAAGTATAGAAATTTGACTACTTAGCAGTATAGAAAATGACTTTAAAAAAATTGTAGGTTATATTAATTATTAATAAACAAGACTAAGTCCCTATTAGGTATCAAACAAAGGTAGAAAAATAGAAAAAGAGGCACAATCCATGAAATGGATGATAAAATATACAAAAGTCTTTTATCAAAGTCTATTAGCATAATCAAAGGTGTCCTATCCCAGTGGGACAGACGTCTAGGTCGTGGGTTCAATACCCTCTGCCTGAGTGCGGCAAGCTTTAATCTCATTTTTAGAGTTATCTCATCTTCATCTGAGACAGTTATCTCTCTCCTATATATGGCAACCGCCCAATCGAATTTAAAAAAAAAAAAAAAAAAAAGTCTATTAGCATATAAGATAAGAAAAGGTAGGTCCTACAATGAAATGAAATAATATAAAAAAAATCTACTGAAACATCACTTTATTATAAATAAACATTAGAATCCAAGATAAGTGGAAACAATAAAACCATTAGCTGCCACTACTACAAATTTCAAAGTGTTATTAAAATGACAATTTTAATTATGGTCAAGTGTACTTTTCCTTTTATAACTATGGTTCAAATGCCAATGTTAGTATAGAAATGGAAGATCAGTGCATAACGCCTTTTGTTTCGCACGTTAAAATAAAATTTTCACTGTCAAATATAAAATTAGCCGACTGAATTTTTTGGGAAGGAAGCATGTTCTTCTCTTGGGAATATATAGGAAAAAAAAATTGGTGATATTTCTTTTCAAACAATCTCAACCGTCAAATTTTATATTTAAAAATAAAAATTTATTCTACGCGTGTGAAACAAATCACATTCTACCAAACAAGACAAATAGTTGGTCACAATTGTAATCCTAAAACTTGTATAAGTATTAGTTGTCTGCTAGAGACATCTTAGGAGCATAGAATTTGTATAATTTTGTGTCACAAGACTACGGTACTTATTCGTCTGAATTAACTTAGTCAGATCAAATAACCAAACATTTGGTGAAAAGGAGTATAGAAAAAGAAGAATTGGAAAAAAAGAATTCGCAAAAATTTGCCTTTTTCATTACAACTCTTGCAAACTACTACTCTATTTGCTTTGCTGCTTTTGTCTCACCGTTTGTGCCTTCTTCATTCGGCCACCTTCAAAATTCCCAACCCTTTCGCCGGCTTCTGCGAGCTTCTAAATCTTCTTCCTTCTCTCTCTAATCTATATCCACTCATATATGATTTGATATTACATTTAAGTATTCAAGAAGTACATTTTCTTTTTACCTTGGAGCTCAAAAATCAAGTGGGGCTGTAAAGATTGTAACTTTTTTTGGGGGGAAGCTAAGTAAGAGCATGTGAAATTACAAAATATTGGTGGGTTCAAGAACATTTGGCACAAACCCACAGTAGAAAAGAGAAAATCTTTCAATTCTTTGTCATTTCAAGATTGAGGCTTTGTGTATGCTGTAATTGATTTTGAAGAGGTGGGTTTTCTGTTAATTGAGTTTTTTTAAGGTAATAAAGAATGGTGGGTTGCTGATTAATTTAGGAAATCTCAGGTGGGTTTATCTTCTAATGATTGATTTTTTTTTAGTTTAAAGAAGCTCAATTTGTTGGTTATTAAGTAGAATATCTTTCCATTAATGAATTGGTTTTACTGATTAATTATATTTTTATTGCAGTTTATGGAGACTTTTGTGTTAAACATATGTATGTAAGCATGTTAACTACTTATTTAAGTATAATTTTATATCTTTATATTCTAATGAAAAATGTCACTTCTTGATGTCATCCAATTTGTTTGTAGGTTATGAAGTTTTAGGGCTCCTTCCAATGTATACTTTGTGATTCAGAAAGGTTTCTTGATTGAGTGTTTGAAGGGGATCCCTTTATTCTCCATTGCAAAAGTTTCCTTTAATTTGGGAGGTCAGTTGCAAAAGGTCCACCATGCCCCTTTCTGAGTTCTTGAGAATGGCTAGAGGAAAGCTTGAAGATGCCCAACAGAAACCATCTCCTACTGATCTATCTTCTTGGTGAGTAAACTTTAGTCCTACTTCAACATGAATCTTGATGTATTTTTGCTCTCATTTTGCATCATTTTATGTGTTATGATTGAAGTTGATTTGGCTTTTGCATTTTCTTTTTTCTTTTTTGGTTATGCAATAATATTTCGGTGGATATATTGCAGCCGGGAGGATGGTTTTGTTGAGCTTGTATGGGAAAATGGTCAGGTTATGATGCAAGGTCAGTCGAACAGAGCTAAGAAGAGCCATAGTTCTAACAATATTGCATCCCAGATGCCTGGAATTCGCGATAAGTACATTGTAAATGGAAGCAGCTCAAAGTTTGAGGCCATCCTGGAAGATGCTGCGGCCATCAGGAGAGATCAGTTTGAATCAAGATGATGAGCTTGTACCATGGTTAAATTATCATATGGATGATGGTTTTAGACAAGATTTCTGCCCCGAGCTCTTACCTGAAATCTCTGGTGTCACGGGAAACGATCCATCAACTCGTAACAGTTTTGGATCCATCAATGTTCGTGTGCATAAGGCTGTGAATACAGATGTACGGAATGCATCAAAGGTTTGTTCTTCTAGTACTGGCTTTTTAACTCCATACTTGTCTCATCAAGGGCAAATATCTGTTCCGTCCTTTGGATCGGGAGTTTCAAATGCCGTTGTGAACTCTACAAGCCATAATCAAGATATATCTTTTGGGGATTCATTTCAAGGTCATCCATCAGCTGGTGGTTTTCTGAGCATGAAGATGCAGAAAGAAAATGAAGGGGAATCTGGTAACGGATCCCGTTTGCTGAACTTCTCCCATTTTTCAAGACCTGCTGCTTTATTCAGACCGACTGATGGGTTCACTGCTTCATGTTCATCGGGCGTAGAAAAGATGTTAAATGAGGAGAAGGTCCCTGCTGCTATTAACAGAATTCCAATAAAACCTGCTCTCGTAGAACCATTGAGTAGCCCGAGAAAAGAAAATGGCTCTAGTAATCAGCCCAACTTAGCATGTTCGAATGTTGATTCAAGACCCTTAATTGTTAAGCCACTGGAAGATCCAAGTCCTGCTGAACAATCTAATGCTCTATGCCGGGAGGATTCTATCAAGAATGACAATTACCTTTGCCAAGAAATTGGTGCAAGCACGATTAAAGGCTCGACTCATGGGGAGAAATCAGCTGAGCCAGTCGTTGCTTCTTCTTCCGTATGCTCTGGCAACAGTGCTGAAAGAAATTCCAATGATCTAACACATAACTCAAAGAGGAAACACCGAGATAATGACGACTCTGAATCCCGAAGTGAAGTAAGAAATAGTGTTGAACGACTTGCCTCTTAGTAATTATTTACTCATTTTCTCTTGATTGTTTTTTGTAATCGGAGTCAATTACCTTACGTGCAGGAAATTGAAGAAGAATCTGTGGGCATAAAGAAACCAACTTCCGGCAGAAGAGGTTCAAGTTCTAAAAGAAGCCGAGCTACAGAAGTGCACAATCTTTCAGAGAGGGTGAGTAAAATCATCTAAAGTATCAATTAATTTGCCTGTGTTATAATACTCATAACATATGTCTGCAAACAGAGACGACGGGATCGGATCAATGAAAAGATGCGCGCATTACAAGAGCTTATACCAAATTCCAATAAGGTGATAATGCATTGAATTTCTCTCTATATTTGCTTAATCATTTATATGCTTTCCACTCTGTTAAGTTCCTATTTTTGGCTAGAAAACAATCAATTAAGAAGTTTTATTTAGCTGAACTATAAAAAATACCTTGTTTCCTGAAAAATAACAGGTAGACAAAGCCTGATTTGTTTCTTGTTTCTGATTTGTGACTTGTGCATCTTCATTACCAGGCAGACAAAGCTTCGATGCTCGATGAAGCCATCGAGTATCTGAAGACACTTCAACTTCAAGTGCAGGTAACTAGAAATTGATTTTGGTAAATTGATTTGCTTTTGGTAATCCACGTGGTTTAATTTTCTTCCTTCTGAAAGTTTTGCGATCTTGAGGACTTGCTGCTTAAGAAGTATCATTAGAAATCGCCACTAGGTAGCTTGACCGCAGATTTCTCTATGAAAATTATGTGTTTGTTCCCGTAGAGATGACACGGTAAATTGATGCAGATTAAATGGTTTTCACTCTAGAAATTACTAAATCTGGTTCTTCTACTATTTGAAATGTCTTTGTGATGGTAGTTTTTTGTTTGTGCATTTTGTCTTTCGGGGAATACATCTTATCATTGAAGACCTAAAATATCGGTTTATCTCTTGTTTCTGCAGATTATGTCTATGGGGGCTGGCTTGTATATGCCTCCAATGATGTTTCCAACAGGATTCCAACACATGCATGCTGCTCATATGCCGCATTTTGCACCCATGAGTACCAGAATGGGATTTGGAATGGGAATGGGAATGGGAATTTGGGATTTGGGAATGGGAATGTTGGACATGAATTCAAGACCTCCCCGATATCCTATTTTCCCGGTACACCAAATGCACGGAGCACATTTTCCTTCTCCGCCTATTTCTGGGTCCAGCACTTTCCAAGGTTTAGGTGGATCAAACCTTCCGTTTTTTGGGCATCCTGGTCAAGGACATCCAATATCAGTCCCGAGAGAACCCTTGGTTCCTTTGACGAAGCAAGCTCCCCCAAGTTCAACCCTCGGTTTGGATGCCTCGAGAATGGAGAGTCATGCAGAAGCTTTAAGAACATCTCCAGTGTTCAACCATGAAGTCCAGCTGCAAGATAAGAATTCACATATAAGTCAGAGCCCCCATGCAAGCAGCTCATTGAATCAGACGTCTATTCCGGTTTGTCTTGCATCCATTCTCAATTTTCCTTTACCAATAATAACCTATGATAAATTCTTCTGTATACCTTCTTTGTTAAAGATTTATAAAAACATGTTACATCCCACATCGCCTAGGAGAATGAGTGTGGAGGACCTTATAAGAATGGGCAAACCTCAACCTTGCAAGCCGGTTTTTAGGGTGTGAGTTAGGCCCTTACATAACAAAACACTAATTCATATTATTTTTATTAAAATTACTCCTTTTACTTTTTGTTTCTCGTGTTCATCCCTTCTGTCTTTGTCCCTTCATTTTTTGTTATTTGGATTGCTACTTCTTATCTTGAATTAATTTTACCCTTCATGCTTTCAGAACTTTGAGTTGAGCTGTGGTTTTCCTCCATTCAACTGTCGTTTTCTTATTGCTCCGATTTTTCTGAACTATCTTTTCTCATGAACTCAGCTGCCAATAAAGGACCCTGTTGATCAATCGGCCTCTTTGTCAAAAGATGTTTCCGTCCAAGATGCTCCTGGCAACTCCGCTGCTAACTTGACCAATACAGATGATGACTAACAGCACCAACACAATAGCAAGTAGCCATACTGAACGTTCTGCTGTAAAGAAATGCCCTCATTCGTTTTTGCAAAACTAGACATGGTTATCGAGGTGAGGGTTTAGTCTGGAATGTAGAATGAGGAAAAGAATTTGCCTTAACTACTTGAATTCTAATTTCAGGATTGTACAATTACAAACTGCACAGGCTTTTTCACTTTTAAAGAAACACAATCATTTTTCCTTGGGATGTGATAGGTTTCAACAGGTTTGAACTTGAGAATTTCGTTCAAGCCTGTTTCAGAAATGTTTCATATTACTCGTTACAGGCATTACTGAGATATCGAGGAGGGTGGTAATTTTGTACTTTAGCATAATTTTGTAAATCAGATAGAGATGCATTATGTTATTTCATTTAGGACTCTCAATGTTCTAAATATCCCACTTTACTTTTACAAAATATACACAGGAATTGAAATTGAAATTTTCTTTAGGACATCCAGAGTTGCAGACTTCAGAAATTTCACCATAAAAATAAACGCGAAAAGAGTAAAATTAAGGTAAGAAGTATACTGTAAATCACAATGCCATAATGGAGTTTCAGACATTATATCATTCAATAACCAACTCATCCCCCAACTTCTAATAACTCGAATTTCCTATACTAATCGCCAAGATATTGCAGATTTTGATAAGTTGGACAAAAAGGCAATGAGCTAATACTTGAGAAAGGAGAAGAATACTAACAGTTCATAAATGAAGCCAGTTGGAGAAGAATTTCTTGCTTTTTTCCTTGTTTGACATGAGTTTCCCCTTCTTTTTATGTTGTCATTCGGATCTCGGACTTGCAATTCCCCAGAGTAACCAAGCTCGGCACATATATAGAGATATAGCTATCCCTGTAGGTTGTCCCAATACGCCTTACAGTGCCAAGCTCAAGATTGCAAGCACAAATTCTGTGCAGCCCAAGAATGCAATTAGAATCAGGTTTTTTCTCGCATGAGTATCGTATCAATAATTCTTCATTCGCAACTGCCAACACTACAAAATCTCTGTCCCTCAATCCATCAATTTTAACAAATTGGGCAGCATCAATACTTACACTGTGACTCTTCCACCAACATTTAGTAGCAAAATCTTTTAAGGTCCATATGTCAAGAATGAATGAATTTGTTGTAATTGTACGTTTAACAAAGGAAAGGACAGCCATCCATCTTGACAATATGCATATCCAAATGTTTGGAATGATCACAATCATCATCTATAGGACCTGGATGTGGCATCAAAATGAACTCCTCTGCTCTAATGTCAAATGCCATGATCAGTTCTTCACATGATCGTTTCTTAAGCAGGCGACAACGGCATACTAACATCCAATAAAGAATTGCATCTTCCTTTAAAACGACCGGAGCATTCCCGTGAATTGCAGTCCAGTCTGTGTGAATCAGGTGGTTTTAGGTCTTTAAAAAGCGATTTCGCGCCCAAATTAAGCGACCTTGGCTCCTATGCGGATTGGTTTGGTGCGGACTGGTGCGGGACAAGGTGAGGGCCGTTGGATTCATCCAACGGTTGTTTCAAAGTAAGGGTATTTAATGACTTTCTTTTTTCCAGTATGCAACTTTTCTCTCTCATCGAGAACGTGTGTTCACGGAATGAACATGTGTTCGCGAGCACGAAACATCTGTTCACCGAACATGAACATGTGTTCACTCATCAAGAACATTTGTTCACGAACAAGAACATCTCGATTTCACCGAACATGAACAAAGTGTTCACCAAATAAGAACATGTGTTCACCAGAAACGAAACAAGTGTTCTTGTAGAAATGCATCTTCACGCTATGATTTTCTCTCTCCTCCTTTTTGACTTTTCAGCGCAACTTTTCTCTCTCCTCAATAAAATTACATATGTACCTTTTTAACTTTTCTCTCTCTCTTTTAAATCATAGCCATTGATCCATTTAAAAAATGAAATCAATGGCTCTCATTGTGTCCCGCACGTGCGGATTTTTGAGCGTTCCGCACTGGATCTTTACTGAAATTAAGCATCTTATAATCTACTTTAGATCCTGTTTCCCGTGATCCCCATAATCCCAAACAGTAAGCAGTATTCTCCAATCAACCGATGAAAAAAAATCCCCAAAACAAAAAGCTAGGGTTGGAGTAATTAATCTCACCTGGTTCTGAGTTATTGGATTGAAGATGGCGAAATTCTTCATATGATGGGTCTGAAGAAAGAAACTAATTGCAATTAATCCATCGTAAGACAAATGGAACCGGCGGGAGTAAGAATCTGGCGGGAAAAATGGATCAAGACAATGTTTTCGAATTCTTGTGTTCTTTCGGGGTGGTTCCCATTTGTCTAATAGAAGAAATCCAATTTTGTAGCTGTATGATTTCTCCTGGACGAGAATCTCCGGGAAATTGGAATGATTCAGATGCAAATCGGTGAAATGTTGTGTTGAGATTAGAGCTTTCCATTTCCGGCAGACCGTTCGGAATACGGAGACGTCATTTGCCGGCAATCTGCTGAGAATCTCGATGACTAAATCGTCGGGAGATCAGGCCGGACTGTCGCCGGCGGCTTCCTGCTCCGTTTCTGATTTTTCATGGCGGCTCCGTTGAATCCAAAATGCGAGCAAGAACAAAGATGAAGATAGAAATAACAGTTTGATGGAAATACTTTAGATGTCTAGATGATGAAGGAAAGAAACACAATGATCCGCATATAAATCTAAATGGTTCTCAAATCTGTCTTCACTGATGTCTTTTGCCTTTTATTTGAGGGTATGATTCCTTAGTGAATGTAACAGTATAAGGGGAATACTGTTTTAGTGGTATTTTATGAGTTACCTTGAGAATTTATTGTTAAATATTAAGTCAATCTCAAATTTATCTACTTTAGTGATATTTTGAGACCAGTCACTTTGTACATTTATTATCCAAAGGTTAAGGGGATGTATTCAATTAGGATTTTAAATGATTATTTTGAAATAAATAAATCTTGTGGTATTTAATTAAGACTTGTAAGTAATATAAATACGTCACGTTGTATTTCAATCAAGACTATTATGATATTTTAAAAGTCAATAGTTTAAAGTTGGTTAAATAACAGAATTCCCGAATTCACACTAAATTATCAAATTCGAATTCCCGAATTGAATTCGAATTCGATCGGTAATTCGATAAAAACCGAATTTGCTCACCCTAGATGTAAGTGCCCACAACTTTAAACATTTGACTTTTATTTATTTTATATTTATGGCTTCATTCCATTATTTCAACTAAGTGTCTATAGCCTAGTAACCTTATACCTATCATAAAACCTTTGGGAAGATAAATTCCACCATCATTTGGAAAGCTTGGGTTCGTGCATCATCGAAATAGACATTGATTATCATCCAACTAGCTTGGTTGATTAGCATCGTACAAATAAAAAGTCCTTGTGGTCCTTTCAAATCTTATAAATTTTTATGATATAAATCTTTAAAATCCGAACATAAGAATCCTGGGTATAAAAAATCTTACAAGTCATTACATTCTTTTAAAATCTTAAATAGTCTTTTAAAATTCATTGGATTATTTATCCATAAATAGTCTTTTAAAATCCTAATTGAATATACCCCCAAGTCTATCTCTTATCCAACACGCCCATACTCCCAATTATTTGAGACTTAATAAGTTATGTTATCGTTGTTTTCTTTTTTTTTTGAACGCCCGAGGCGAACCCGCATGAAACGGGAGAGAACAACCCCATGAGCGGGAGAGATCAGCCTAGAAGGGAGCCCAACTTTTTAAAAGCATACCGCATGCTGCGCGGAGTATGATCGAGCCGGGCGCTGGGCCACAGCACTTGATGATATGTTATCGTTGTTGAAATAGTTATTTTAATGAAAAAAAATAGTTATTTTCATCTTTTTGACCGAAATCAATAATTGAGATTCATTAAGTACATTGCAGAAGAAAACGCCTCTTAGTATCGTAACAGAGAGAAACTAATAACAACTATTGATTGATAAAAATTCAATAACATGATATGTATTCACAATGTTTTAACAAACCTATACAACACTCCTCACCAAACTAGCAAATGGACTCCAATAGACTTCAAATCCACACACATACACACAACTCAATGAATATAGAATGAGAAATAAAAGAACAAAAAAAAAAAGCAATTTCCCTAACTATGTTGAATTCAGCAATACTAAAAAAGTTCGTACCCAATGCACAAAGCTCCTGCATCAGCAGGATCTAGGGACCAAGCAGATAGCAAGTAAACACTTGACTATCGCGCCAAGCACGGCCGTTTGAGAAAATCAATACTAATGATGGAGAAATCAGGCAAGCCAATATTGTTCACACTATAGTATTCCTTTTCCTATGATCAAATTCTGAGAAAATCAAGTAGCTTTTAACTCTTCCTTCGTTTCAGAAGGTGGTGGTGGTGCTGCTGTTTTCGATTGAGATTTGCCGATTATCGCTTTCTTTGCCTTAACCAGAGAATGCTTCACCTTTGCTAGTAGGTTATTTGATTGCTTTTTAGGAGCTTCTTGTACTGTTGTCGTCTTCAGGTCATCGGCAGCTTCCTTGGCGGGTTCTTCAATTGGTGTATCTGTTGTTGCAGACTCTTCGACTTCTTTCACTTGTTGCTCCCCCTTGGTTTCTTCAACACCCTTTGCAGCTTCCTCTCCTCCTTTTGTTTCTGTTTCTTCTTTTTGGGGCTCTTCTACATCCACTTTCTTCTCAACTTCCTCGTCTTTGGTAGTTTTATCTTTTTTGCCGCCATTCTCAGCAAGAAGTTCAATTTCTCTCGAGGTTTCTTCTATGGGTTTTCCAGCCTCTTGAGAAATGGTACTGGGAACAGCAGGGTTCTCTTCAATTTTCGCGTCCTTGGCTACTTTTACTGGTTCTTCAGCTCCGGCTTTTGAAACTACTTCTTCCTCCTTATCAGCAACAGAAGTCTTTTCCGCGACTTCAATAGAGGGAGGAATTTCTACATTCTTCTCTACAACATGAAGTACCTCGGGAGCTGAGGAAATTTGATCCGAACTTTCAATGGCAACGGGTTCCACGGTAGCTACTTCCCCTGCTACCTTAGTATCTTTGGTCTCAGCGGTTGGAATTCCTTCGTCTTTCGTTGTGTCAACCTCCAATTTCTCTGTCGGCTCAGCCACTGTAGATCTTTCATCGATTTTTTCAGTAATTTCAGGGTTCTCTTCTGGTTTATCCTCCACTTTAGGAACTGGTACTGGAGCTTCTTCTTCTTTCTTGCCGTCTACTGCTGAAACTTCCACAGCTTTAACAACTTCTGTCTCTGGTTCTTTAGGAGGCAGCTCTTCCGGTTGAACCTCTTTACTTTCAATAATCACAGATGCAGGAATTTCAATTTTCTTTAGCAACTCTTCAACGTTCGCTTCATGAACTTCAGCGGTTTCAGTAGTAGAATCGGGGATTTCAACTTCTGGCAATTCTGCCGGTTTCTCCTTTTTAGTTTCCACAGTCTCAACTGCAGGTTCGGGAGTTTCGGTTTTCACTGGCAACTCCTCTGCATTCTCCTCTACTTTCTCCACAACCTCAGTTGCTGTTTCAGGAATTTCAGTTTCCTTCGGGTGCACCTCCAGCTTTTCCTCCGCAGCTTCCTTTGAGACCGGTTCTAGAGGTTTCTCAACAACCTTTATCTCCGGCAGCTCCTCAGGCTTCGACACTTCTACCTTGTCGGAAACAGGAACATCCACAACAGGAATATCATCAGTTTTCTTAACCTCCTCAACCTTTTGATCTGGTTCAACTGAAGTGATTGCAACAATTGGCTCCTCAGGCTTCGACACTTCTACCTTGTCGGAAACAGGAATATCCACAATAGGAATATCATCAGTTTTCTTAACCTCCTCAACCTTTTGATCTGGTTCAACTGAAGTGATTGCAACAATTGGCTCCTCAGGCTTCGACACTTCTACCTTGTCGGAAACAGGAATATCCACAATAGGAATATCATCAGTTTTCTTCATCTCCTCAATCTTTTGATCTGGTTCAGCTGAAGCGATTGCAACAATTGGCTCCTCAACTTTTGGGTTCTCTTCCGCGGCCTCAGCCTTCACTACCTCTTCAAATTTTGGTGGTTCACTTTCTTTCACCTCAATCTTCTCCTCTGGTTCAGCCGGAGGAACGGTTCCGCTTGGAACCTCTTTTTCTTTTGGCTTTTCTTCAACTTCCTTAGGCAGAGGAACACTCTGTTCCAACGACTTCACCTCTTCGTGCACTTCCTTTTCTACTTGCTGCATACCAAAGCAGATTGAAGAATAAAGACAATCAATCATCTCTGAAGAAAGTGATTAGCATCTTATTGATATCAAAGCACAAGAGAAATGACAAATTTCAGAACAGAAAAATCTAAATAAGGGCCAGAATTGCAACTTTCAATGGAAAACAAAAGCATATGACCCTGAATCCTTATAATCACACCACAAGTCTACCGCTGTCACACCTAGGATACCTTTAGCATCCCTCAAGAAATCGCAAATGAAATCCGGACTCGTGCTTAAAACCGAAAGAATGTTGTCTTTGTAGTGAGTGAGAAAACAAGAAATGCAAAAATCAAAAGGTTATGGCAAGACGTCGAAAAGATAAAGATTCTGCTTCCGCGAGGAAAGATCCTCTACAAGGTCCCGGCTAGACGCTTTCTCTTCTCAGCCCCTGGCACCCCCCTAAAGTCTAAGAGGGCATCATGCATCAGGAGATGGGGTTTTGGGTTGTGGGGGTGGGGGGGGGGGGGGCGCTTTCTTGCCAACCAAGAAACATATAAAGCAAAACAAGGATAAAGCTTTTGTAAAAGCATAAGCTACTTTTTCTCCTGGATAATGGTCCAAGTTTATTTAGCCAAAACATTGGTCCAAGTAAAAATCTAGAACGCATCATCTGTCAACACCAATTGTTCACTAAATTCTCCAATTTTTGGAAGATAAATAGAAAATAAATTCTCTTAAACAAAATAGATAAATTATCTCACATATAAAGAAGCTCTAGGACTTAATATTCAAAACCTCTCTTGATACTCACCCAAAAAGCAAAGAATAATCAAGAAAAACCAAAACCCACCTCAATTAAAACCAAAAACACATACCAGAAACATAATCAAGTGATAAAACAAGGAATCAGTACAAGAATTTATTAAAAAACCTTGCTAAAAGCAGGTCAAAATGAAAATCAGTGGCGGCTATGAGGGTGTGCGAGGTGAGCGACCGCACAGGGCCTCCAAAAATCCGGGGCCCCAATTTTTTATATATATACTTAGAAAAAAATTCGGGACCTCAATTTTTGTTGTTGTATATATATACTTAGAAAAAAATCCGGGGCACCAATTTTTTTTTTGTTTATATATATATATACTTAGCAAAAAATTCGAGGCCCCAAATATTTTATTTTTTTTTATATATATACTTAGCAAAAAATTCGAGGCCCCAATTTTTTTTTCGCACAGGGCCTCGAATATGTTTGAGCCGCCAATGATGAAAATATGTAAAGAATAATAAATAAATAAAACAAAACCCACCTCAGTTAAAACCCAATACACATACCAGAAACGTAATCAACTGATAAAGCAGTAAGAATTAAACAAGAAAGGTACCTCAAGAACAGTAGAAGTATGATCAGAGGACACAGTTTCAGTAGCCATGGCAGCTGCTGATGACGATGATGGAGGAAAGATTCAAGGAAGAAATTAGAACTATTAATTAAAGAATGAAACTAGTAGTGAAATTAGAGTAGGAGTGAGTTTTGAAGGAGAAGAGGAAAGAATGAAGAGAGAAGTGGACAAGAACAGAAAGTGGGAATGATATGGTTGGCATTGGTGGTCTGGATATGATGCATAATTTAAAAAATTCAATATATATTGAATATTTTGTTCTTTTTAAACTGTCGAATAAAAAATTGATAGTTTAGATTTTTTAGAGCGAATGTCGATTTTGATTTTTAAAACACGTGTTGCGTAAGATATATATTACGTATTTTAGAACATATATTCATCGAGAGAGAATATCTACTGTACATGGATGTATCGCTTGTCAAAAATATACAATATCTATCACGCAGTGTTTCAATATATATTGACAATGATTTATTCTGAATTATAGCTAGGGGAAACTCAATTCTTGTGAGAAGATCATAAGGTCATTAGCCCAGTGGGGCGACGTCTTGCTCACGACCTCAAGGTCGTGGGTTCGATACTCTCCCCGCGCATGGTGTATGCTTTAATTGTCTCCCTTTATAGGGTTATCTCTTCCTCTTTTTATGAGGTGCTATTTTCTCTCCTATTGGGGTGTACGTCCAATTGGACTTTAAAAAAAAAAAAAATCTTGTGAGAAGATTGTGAAACCAGTACGATGAGTGACTCAGCGACGGCTAAAGACGATTTTCTAAAGCCGAAAAATAAATAAATAAGGAAAGTAAAGCCAAAGCCCATTATGTATAAAAAAGAAATAAAAGAACTGTGACCCAATAATCTTCACATGGATTATGGTCTGTCAACTCTCAAGTGGGAGTCCTTTTAACTAACCGTCAATAAAATATAAATAAACAATAAGAATTATTTATAGAAAATTATATTCGCATTTACAATTTAATTTATTACACTTTTTTTAATTTTATTTTATAAATAAAATGATAATAATACTCTTGATTACATTGATCTTATATTGCAGTATTAACTAGCTTTAAATTGGGTTATTAAATTTGTATATTAAAGTCTTTTTTCACTAATACTATAAGAAGAAAAGAAGAAGTGCATGATACTAAAAATGCGGTGCAAATATCACCACTTTTAACTATTTATTTATGGGAATCGGGTAGCTCAAGTGGTAAATCTACTCGGCCACAGGACGGAGGTCCCGTGGTCGATTCCCATATCTCCCCTTATGGGGCAATAAAATTCTCCTCCTTGTGAGGCTAAGTTCCTCCCAGAGCTAGGGCGTGCTACAATCTCACTATTTAGGGTGATTCTCAGTTCTTACGCCCAGAGCGATCGCATTTCGGGCCTCAACTATTTATTTATTTATTTTTTTGTAATTATTTTGATTTGTAACGCATCGAGTACTTGAAAATATATTTGTTATTTTTTTGAGAAAATAATTGTTTTTTTTTGCTAAGTAAAATGAGAAAATAATTGTTATGAGTGGTATTGTCAGTGTAAAAGTGACAGCATTTAATTTGGGGACCATGGGGCGGGGGATTGGGGTTTAACAGCCTAATTCTTTTTTGGCAAATAGTTGCATAAATATTTGTCGGCTTCTTTGTCATTAAAATATTGAGATTAAAAATAGACATTAACCAAGTAATTAGTAGATTGGAAATTTTTTGTCTCAGTATAATATGATTGGTCAAATATATGACATATTTGTAGAATTTTTTTTATTGAACTATTAAAGTATCATTTAGGACCCAATCGAATTAGTCGATGAAATACCGGAATACCGATATCAAGAGAGACAGAGTCATCAAAGTCTTCGTTGCGGTCTACTTAAGTCTTTATTTTTTCTATTCTAATTTTATTTTATTTTTATTTTTTCAGTAATATTCACAATCCGACATCGAAAGTGTATGAAATTTTTGAAATTTGATAACATTATAAGTAAAGGGGTTGGGCATGATTTTTAATTGAATGAATTGGTTGAGTTGCCTTTTAGTCCATTAAATTGAGTGATAATTTCTATTTGTTTTTTTATTTTTTATTTTCATTCCAACAATCGAAGTTTTTTTTATAAATAAATTTAGTTCACCGAAACATTTAGTTTTCCGTTGAATATGCAGGTGAGCCTACTCATTACATTTTTTTCATTTAAAGAGTTAAAACTTTGAAAAATAAACTTTAGTTGTTCGAACCATTTAATTCTTATCGTATCACTAACTAGGAGTGTGCATTCGGTATAAATTTTTTGATATTATGTTCAGTTTTAAAACATTATAAAACCAAATCGAATCGAAATTTTATAGAAACCAAATACCAAACACAAAAAATTATTTTGCTACGGTTCAATTTCTACCGAATTTTTAATATTTTTCTTGTGGAGCTCAACTTAATAAAAAATGATATAAAAGGTAAAATTATAATATCCACATGGCAAATTTTGAGCGATTGGACACATGAATAAGAACATACACGAGTACAGACGATTTTCACCCATTCAAACTAGCACAACATTCCATTTTGGTCTGTATATGGCGACAAAGTAGAATTTTCAAGGGGTATTTTTGTCCACTTTTCAATGGCATGAAACTTTTGAATAACCGAAAATTTTCCCTCCAATCGTTGTAAATATTTATCAGTCCGGCTCCTGTGCGGAACAGTCAAAGTTCCGCATGTGCGGAACAATTCCAGTCGTCGGATGAGATTTTGAACGGTCCAGATCTGGAGAGAGAAAAAGTTTTTTTATATTATTTTTTAAGTCAATCGCAACTTTTCGCGTATTATAAAAAATCTCATCCGACGGCTGGGAGCGTATCCCGCACCGTACGGAACAAAAGCTGTTCCGCATAGGAGCCGGGACGAATATTTAGACTTACTATAAAGATTGTAGGGGTCAACATACTGATCTCATTCCCTGATTTCCCAGTCCATTGAAGACCTTGTTATTCAAATGCTTGGTCTTTCCGGAAATAAATGACACTCTTTTTCTTTAAATTTTTTGGATATTGAAGAATAATGATGTTTCACCCAATTTATCTTCAGAAAATTAATGGTTTTTTCACTTGAATCAAAGGGGTTGGGGTGACGTTGGAGATGAAGAGTTTTGGAGGTCGAGAATGAAAATAATGGTTTGTATACTACTCTAATAGTCATTTATTTCATTGAAAAGTGGAAAAACACTTCTTCAAAACGTCACATGTTGTTTACATGATGCTATTTCGACACCAAATAACCTTAAAATGGATTGTTGTGCTAGCTTGGATAACTTTGGGTAGCTTGAGTGTAATTTGTAAAAAAATCACAAATAATAATTTATGTATTAAAATAAAGAATCGAGAATAATTTAGATTTACCTAATCTTTTCCCCCTAAAAAGAACTTTATGTGTTTGGAATTTGTTATGCATAGGTGGGTCTGATAATACATCTGTGATCACACGGATGCCAACCCTTGTTAATCAAATCTCATTTGGAAGGAGTTGATAGATGATAACTTATATTATGGTTCTTTTAAGGTGTGCCGAGCACGCTTTAATTAAAATTAAAATAGACTATACATGATTATTTAATTATATAAAAATCTAAAATTCTATTAAAAATAGTAGAATCATAGGTATAATAAAAGAATCAAACTACTATATAAAATAACATAATTCATGTTACTATATGCCTGAAAAACGCTTTTGAAAAATCATTCCATTATATTTATATATATTTTTGTCCGAAATTAAATATTGAATTATATGAAAAGAGTATAATAAGGCCTTTATTGTCACAAACTGAAATAGAAGATCTGTCGAAAGAAAATATTAAAAAGCTAAAAAACACTCCGGAGATAGGAATTGGGACAATGGTTCAAAAAGCAGGCTTAATAATTAGTTCATGTGGTGGCCCCTTTCTCTCATTGGCACTATCTTTAGTGCTGTTGCAGCTAAAAAAATGCCACAAGTTGTTCTTTCAAGGTGTTGGTTTGCGCTGAGGCTCTCGTGAAGAATTTAATTTTGTTCGTCAAATTAATTTTTTTACAATCAAGATTTATTTAAAATAAACACATGTGCTGATATTATGATACTTGACGTATTTTTAAAGATACCTCCTATCATGTTTTTTGTGTGTTTAAAAATACATGTTCTAAAACATTTTGCATATACTAACAAATGCCGTTCCGCATAGGATCCTGACGGGGTTGGTTTGCCCCATCACAAGAAAGGAAAAAAAAGGGAAACTCTTGACTTGCCCAATTTACGTTTTTTCATAGTCATCCCCTCCCTCCACCAAAATAGCGAATAATTAGCCACTTTGATCATCAACATATTTTCGTCTAGCCACTTTGGTCAAAATTCAAGTTTTTCAACGTATTTCATCACTAAAAAATTTTCCGGCCTGCTATTTTGGACACTAAAGATTTTTTTTAACTTTTTTCATCACTAAAGTTTTTTAGGCTTGCCATTTTGGTCACTAAAGTTTTTTCATTTTGCCATTTAGGTCACTAAAAAAATTTGATCAAAATGGCAGAATAAAAAAACTTTAGTGACCAAAATGGCAGGCAGAAAAAACTTTAGTGATGAAATAAGTTAAAAAACTTGAATTTTGACCAAAGTGGCTAGACTAAAATATGTTGATGATCAAAGTGGCTAATAATTCCCAAAATAGCCTCGTGGCTTCGTGGGGTATTATGCAATTAAGATTTCATTAACCTTAATAAATAGATTGCAAATAGATAAAGTTTGGAGTTTAAATTTTGGAAATTCTTCCTAGTCTATAATTAGTCACACCATTACAAAATTTCCTCTCTCTATTTTATAGTGATGTGATCAGTCCTTACCCAAAAGATTCAATGGACATGATCTTTATCAGAACTATTCTCCTAAGTGTTTTTTTTAGCTTTTTAATATTTTCTTTCGTGAAAATTATAATATGAATCAGGTTCACATGAATTTCGTAGTCCAGAATTAGTCATATAAATACAAAATTGTCCCTCTTTATTTTGTAATGACATAATTAACTTTGCAATACAAGATCTGGTGGACATGTTCTATATCAAAACTATTCACGTAGTATAACAAGGAAAAAAATCACTATCGAGAAAAGAGAAGAAGGAATATATATATATATATATATATATATATATATATATAAAGATTGTCATGAAAGGTGATAGAGGATGGAAATCTATATTGGATGGTAAATTATCTATCAGACCGAAGTCCATCATGCAAATAACGGATTATGGCTTTCGACATTAAATCAGAGGAGTTCCTATTTATGCCTCGTACACTCACAGATTACCAAAATCGCCTATTTTGCCGGTCGAGTTTGGGTCGGTCCAAACTTATTAACAACCTTAAATTTGAGAGGATTTTGTAAATTTCTATTGAAACGTTTGTATATCGTTTTTAGAAAACAGAACGTGACAGGGATTGCTAAATAAAAACAAAAGTCGGCTATCTAAAGATTTTGAGAAAAATATGTTGTATTGAATTGAATATTGTGATACAATTATAATGTATATATATAATATAAGAGTGTTATACTAATAAGGAAGTTACTAGAATTCTAATCAAATCACAATTAAAGATACAGAGGATTTCATAATATATTTTGAAACACGTGATAATTCCAAAACTATCACCGAATTCGAAACGTAAAAGGAAAACTCTGTTACTGATTTGATAAATATGGTTCAAGCCCTTATTTCGTCCCTAACCTATTCTGATTGCTCATCTATATTCTTATTGAAACTTGTCATTTGTTTCCATGGATGTACGGCCAAGAACATCACCGTCTAATACTATATCTCTCCCCAATGAACTACTTACAGAGATATTCCTCAGACTACCAGCTGAAGTTGTCCATAAATTTCGGAATGTCTGCCCGCGATGTAGATCTTTAATGCGCCATAGCTTTCCCGCCATTCTTTTCCAGGAGGCAACAAGTTGCAAAGGAATTCAAAGACTTCTTATGAAAAATTGGGATAAAGAATCGGGAAGAAAAAATTGGGATAAAAAATTCACCAATGTTAGCCCAAAATGCCATGATGAATCCGTCACAATTATAAGGTTTTTTTCTCTTAATTCTAAAAGCACTCAACGTGAGAAATTGATAAAATCCCCAACATATACTCTATTTTCTCAATTTTCCAAATTACAATTTAAACAGAATAAGAAAATCTACCGATATTAAATTGGAAAGAATTACAAACTCCTATCAATATTAACTTTTGATTTTAGATGCATTATTTTTTAAGGTTCATCTTTTAGGTACTTTGAAGAGTTCATTACAACTTTCATACGTTTAGTTTACATTTCCTTTCTTAGGAGATGCAATCCCATCAGGTTAATGTTAATTGCGAGAAGTGCAAGAAGTTTTGAAGTTTTTTTCAAGAAATTTGGAAAAATTTGATATTGAATTATATTTGATTCCAGTAGTTTGGTCACTTTCACGCAAAAAATTTCTTCCCATTTCATCTAAGGAAAATGATTTACTCCTAAAATTTTGGGGATAGAAACCCTAAACCCCCAAATTGCCCCCAAATTGAGAATGTTAAATGACTATCTTACCCCCTGTT
The DNA here is from genome assembly GCA_026122235.1 of Vinca minor. Taxonomy (NCBI): domain Eukaryota; kingdom Viridiplantae; phylum Streptophyta; class Magnoliopsida; order Gentianales; family Apocynaceae; genus Vinca; species Vinca minor. Next base: position 4,149,931 of record JAOCZM010000201.1, on the reverse strand, counting down.
GGTATATGGGATTCATCCAACTATAAGGGTAAAAAGGTCCCAAAAACTATTTTAGCCAATCTTTTAGCCAATAATTCTAGTAGCCTAGCAAGGTCCTTCATCTAACTATCTTTATGTATCTCCCATAGGATGATAGGAACTAGTGCCTCCGCCCGTTTCACTTTCTTGTGTATTTTGCATAGGAAAGTCGATATTCAATTCAAGACTATAGAATATTAAAAATAGAATAAATTTTTAATATAATATTCTCTGATAGAATTAGAGCTGTCAAAATGGGCATATGTCCGCGGGCATGCCCGCCCCGTGAGCTTAATGGGCGGTATGGGGTTATGAATTTCATGCCCATTTAAATGTGGGTATTAATGGGCATACCCGTTAGGGTAACAGGCAATGCGAGTATGGGTGGGTTGCAACCGGGCATGCCCGCTTTGTTTTCTTTTTTTTTTCTTTTTTTAATTTTAGAAATGCATTAATTTTCACAGTTGAGAATTGAGAGTCAAAAGAGGGCTTTTACTTGGAATAGACAAGTTTTTGTACCAATGCACTGAAGTAGACACCTTTTTTTTGGCGTTCTGAAACTAGGCACTACGCATTAGGGGGTATGCGTTGTACAAAGAAGAACGCATACTGGCCATGCGTTGTACAGAAGAACGCATTATGCTCTTGCTTTGTTGTCCAGAAGAACGCATTCCCACTATGCGTTGTTCCCCGAAACCCTAGTAGTCCCTTTTTTTCCCTCCCTCTCTCTCTTTCCCCCATTTCCTCTCCTCTCAGTAGCCGCAAGCTGTAGGTGAAAAGTTGGCGAAATTTTCATTCTTGCTTGAAGAATTTCTCCTCACAATCTCCTTCCTTCAATAAAATTCCTCTCCTCAACAATCTTTCCCTTCCCAAAATATTTTATTTTTGGTAAATATCTCAATCTCTATTTGTTTTTCTAATTTGTTTTAATTTATATATCTTTGTAATTTGTATAAATTTGTGTTATTTGGTATATTTTTGTGTTATTTTTTATAATTTTGTGTTATTTGGGTTTTTGTATAATTTTTTGTTATTTGGTAAAATGTTCATTTTAGTTAAATTTGGTATGAGTTAATAGCTATTTATGGCACTAAACTATTTACAAATTTCTTTTTATGGTACTAAACTATTTTTTTTATCTAAATATATCACTCATCTATTTGCGTTTATCAAAATATATACACTCACCAAATTTTTGGGTGTTTTTCGGCCAAAATATTGCACGTGACTTTCACTTGAAATGATACACCCTGGAATACTGCTTTCAATTAAACACTATATCCAAATTATGAAAGTCACATGCAATCTTTTGTGCGGAAAACACCCAAAAATTTGGTGGGTTGTATATATTTTGATAAACGCAAATAGATGAGTGATATATTTAGATAAAAAAATAGTTTAGTACCATAAAAAGAAATTTGTAAATAGTTTAGTGCCATAAATAACTATTAACTCAATTTGGTATATTTTTTAGTTTGACATAATTATTGTTAGTGAAATTAAAAATATATGTATAAATATTCTTAGTGAAAAGAAAGTTATTATGTTTAATTTTACTTTATTTTAATTAATTATTTTAATTTATATTTTCACTATTATTAAATATGTTTTTTTTGATTTATTTGTTTTTTATGATATATAAAGATTAGTGATGCAGCTCGTTAGTATACCTGTCGATGTTCATCCCGGTCCCTTAGATGGTTCATTTTGACTATGCAAGCAAAACACCGGTCTTCTTTAATTTGAGATGGTGATCAACATAACAAGACCTTAATAGCTAGAAGGTTTGATAAGGTTTTTTGGGAGGTTTATTCTGGGACTCACGAAAGGGTTCGTGATTGGATTGATAGAGCGGGATTTGATGGGTTAGCTAGGATTGGGTATATGGAGACTGATATTGCGCTCATTACTGCCTTGGTTGAGCGTTGGCGTCCAGAGACCCACATGTTTCACCTTACAGTAGGTGAAGCGACAGTGACCTTACAGGATGTGGCGATTTTGTGGGGTTTGCCAATAGAGGGGTTTCCAATAACTAGGGGTAAATATAATTTAAAAAAAGAGCAGTGGATTGAGCAGATTAATATTAGTTTGGGATTTAGACCTTTCGCTACTCATATTACAGGTAATCAGTTAGTGAAGTCACGTTTAGAGGAATTTGTTTTGACTCCTCTGCCAGATGATCCTACTGATTTAGACTGTTGTAGGTTTGCCCGGGGTCTTATTCTTATGTTGTTAGGGCGACAGTTTTTCAGTGATCACATCGGCAACCACATCCCGTTGCGGTATCTCCAGTTCCTTGCTGATTTAGATCGCACACAATTGTATAGTTGGGGGAGCGGGGTACTAGCATATCTATATAGATCTCTATGTACTGCTTGCCTTAGAGTGTCCAAGGAGATTGTGGGGCCGATGACTCTTTTGCAGTTGTGGGCCTGGACGCGTATATCAGTGATTCGTCCGCTTATTAGGGGGCCGGTTGATGTCCTTCAGGGTGCTGCTTATGGTGGACGTTGGTCTTTTCTCCTTGACTTGTCTTTAATCCCGATGCGGGTTCTCATTACATATCGCGATCAATTAGACTCCCTACAACCTCAGCAGGTGAGCAATTCTTTAAACTAGTATTTATTAATTTTATTTATAATTTTTATATTTAATTAACGTAATTTTTTTGTGTAGTTTGATTGGCTCCCCTATCGGGATGTCATTACTTATCCAGGAGATCATGTATGTCGTGTCGAGGTTCCTTTTATATGTTTTGAGATTGCCGAGATGCACCTACCCAGTCGGGTGATGAGACAGTATGGTTTCGAGCAATATAAATCTCAAAACTGTGACACCCGTCCGGACTAAGCTCAATGAGGATTAGAGTACGATTCATAGGCGTCCGATTCAAACTTGGAATAATAGAAATCATTTTACAGTCACCGGTCATCTGATCAGAGACGTCTAGAGACCAATGCCTGATTACATCGAGTGGTATTTGGTTAGGACGCGACTCCAAGTTGGTAACGCGATGCATCGGTTATAAGTTTCAGATGGTTTTCACGCTACAGCTGCTAGTGCTATATTGTTGGTAAAAAATAACAATGTTCGATTTCATATTTTTAATTTCTGTTTTATTATTATATAATTTGCCTACTTTTAATCTTATTTGGTCATTTTGAAAACTTGACAGGGAAATGTTGTCTTTGAATGCTATAATGTAGCTAGGGAGGCAAAACGAGCAAGTACCACCGCACATTCAAACATTTTTGGAGAGGATAATGTCGAAGTGTAACCGGGGCTTAATGACAGTCGGTGGTGCATTAGGGTGTAGACCACCATCTGGAGCCGGTCCATCCGATGCAGTCATTCCGACTCCTATTAGTACACCTAGATCACCGATTGCGGAGCGTGGAGCGCAAGGAGTCAGAATGGGTGGTAGGAGAAATCTTGATGGGTGAGACATTGATCGTCGAAGACGTTGTAGGGGTCAGTCGCCACAAGTACTACATCCAGAGCCATAGAATGAGCAAGTTGCAAGAGTTCCTCCAACTGCAGTTCCACCAGTTGTCGAAGGTACTTCGGATTCCCAGTTTGGACAAACACCCTTTGACGCTTGGACACCCAGTCAAGTTGTTGTTACAGGTAGTATTTCTGAAGCAGGGCCATCTGGATATTCTCAGTTGAATAGTGAGTTTGACAGTTTAATTCCTGAGGAGAGGATTTTGCGAAGGTCTAACCGGGATAGATTCGCGCCTGATCGCTACACACCTGGCGATTATCCTTAGGATACATTTTGTTTTTCTGTAATTTATTTGTTTTTTTTTAACATTTGGAGTTTTTCATATGTTGGATATGCTATGTAAATTAAATCATCTTGACTAAAACAATATGTTAAATTTTACTTTGTTGTTGTTAATGTTAGGTTTAGGGTATCTTAGGGTTTTAAATTGGATAGAAAATTTCATTTTTTGGTATGTAGAAAATTGTGTGGGAAAAAGGGGGGGACGGGTTTCGGGGAACAACACATAGTGGGAATGCGTTATTCTCTGGAGAACAACGCATGAGAATAATGCGTTCTTCTGTACAACACATGACCAGTATGCGTTCTTCTTTGTACAACGCATACCCCTAATGCGTTGTGCCTAGTTTCAGAAAGCCCAAAAAAAAGGTGTCTACTTCAGTGCATTGGTACAAAAACTTGTCTATTCCAAGTAAAAGCCCGCCAAAAGAAGAAAAAAAACCTAAACGCCCAAGATAAAAGTTGAACCGTGCTATATATCTTGGGTAAAGCCCCTTGAAGCCGTTCTATACTTCTGTTACCCGAATATTAACAGTTTCATCTCTGAAGGTAACTAAATTATGTTTTAACTTATGATTTATCATTTACCATTTATAATGTTTTAAGTTCTAACTTCTCAAGTTGTGTGTGTTTTATAGGCGGAGATGATGAGTAGGAATCAACAATATATAAGGTGGATTCAAATAATACTTCTAGTGTTCAAGATCTAGATCAATAGATAGAGGATATTAAAAAAAAACACATATATTTTTTGTTACTTTGACTTCAGCAATATGTTTGTTAATTTTGGATAGTTGATCTTGAATTATTTTTAAAATTATGGTCTTTGATTGCTTTTTTATAACTATTTTGGATATTGTGAACTTTTATTTGATTGTTCTTGAACTATTTTGGATATTTATTACCCTCTAGACGACTATAAACTGCAAGTGAATGAGAAAGAATTAAATTTTGTTGAATTTTTTGGATTTAATCTATTTTTTTTTTTTAAAACAAAATTAATAATAAAGGTCGTGGGCATGCCTATTTGCCCATAGACATTTGGCGGGCGGGTACGGGCATCCCTTTTGATGACCCGTGAAAAAAGAGAGCATGCCCGCCCAACCCCATTTAAGACATGTCCATAATGGGGCGGGGCGAAGCTGTCAGACATACCCGTTTTAACAGTATTAGATACAATAAATTTGGTTACAAGGTAGTCCTAACATATTACAAAGATACATGTCTAGAACAAAACAAAATAATACAAAATATTTATCCTACCAAATATAACAAATACAATATAGACACATCGAAATTTAAAGGGAGAGATGGTATATTGAGGGGAGGAGTTCTAATTGGGCGTTTTCGAGAGCTGCTTTCAGGCTGTGCCTCCATTGAAACAAAAGAGAAAAACCCTAATTTCTTAATACAAGTAATTATGTAAGTATAATTACACTATGTATTATTCTCTATCCAAATTGAGTGTTCATACAATCATATTTGACTTACACAGCAATTAAGAATGATAATTTGACAATGAGTAAATTATCTAGTAACGAGGCTTGAAACTTCATTGTAGGGGGAAATGGAAGAGAAAAGATGTAGATTTTACATAATTCTTAAGGGTAATCTTTGACGACTTTGGATCATGAATCTACATTACTCTTTTTTTGTTACCCAATAGGGTGCTCGGTGTTCTTATCAGTTAGAACACCAGTAGCGTGTAACTCTTACTCGAGTTGGGATTTAACTAAAGTAAAAAAATACTCATGACCAAAAGACGAAGACGAATAAAAAAAGAAAAGAAAAGGATTTGGTGAAATCCCAAAAATACTCATACAACAGTATTGAAAGTGGTCAAAACGTAAAGGTAGACTGCACCAGTCGTAACCCGCAAAACAGATACGAATATTGATTAAATTTCAGAACTCACCAAAACAAGAAGAAAAAAAAACACTCAAGCATGTTGCTCAACTTAACAAATGACCTACCAAAAATTGGACGGTCCAACCAATCGGAACAAATTCACCCATACAAACTGATCACGTAAAATCAAAGTACAGGAGTGAAAAGGATCTTGGAATCTTGTGTACCATAATTTCTTGATTTCTCTCTAGAATTCCATCTTTATTAGTTCTACTTGGAAACAGTTAAACCAATTCAAACCGATCAATACCCACCCATATTACAAGATTAAAGCATATTACTCATCATAAAGAGAAAAGAATTTCAGGCTTGCAATTCCTTAGAGCCATAAAGTTTGATAGAGCATAAACATACCTAAATAGCTGGCGTAACACTTTTTATTTAACCGTGACAACAATTCATAAATATGAACCTTAAAACATACTACTAAATTATCTAAAATTACAGGTAATGTTGTCTCAAGTTCGTACTTGCAAATCATAAAAATATTAAGTTGCATCATGTGACTATATTCGTCTAGTTGCCACCTTCATCTTGATCACAGGCTTGCAATTTCTTAGAGAAACAAGACTTTTATAGTGAAGTAATACCCACGTACCACGAATATAATCCCTTTCTATGCTCCTAATAGTGCCTTTCTCAATATTGCAAACATAAAACCTATTGAATAACAACTGTATTAATAGTTCTCCATTTGCAAAACCAATTGCTCTAATGTACCCCCAATGCTCCAAATCTACCTCAATCCTGTTACTTTTTACCCAATTTCTTTTAGCAACATCTCTTAACTTCCAAATACTGATAGTAGTTTGTAGACCTAATTGATAACTAAATTGAACTAATGATAGAAAACTATCCATCTTTAAGAGATCCATGAATTTGTTATGACAGCCCCATTGAGACTGGGAACATGGGCTCCCTGGATGTGGCATTGTCGAAAATTCTTCACTTTTAATGTCGAAAGCCATGATGAATCCGTCACAATTACTACAATCAGAATCCATTTTCCAATAAAGAATGTCATTAATGAGAACCGGAGGGAGGTGAGGTCGATGTGAAACCGATGACGTCCCACCTTTGATATCTCTCCACTGAGGTTCTGACCCCAAATTAAGTATCTTGAATTGAACTCGTCTCAATTTAAAAAGTCCCCAAAGTATGCAGTATTCATGAAGTATTGGATGGAAAAACATTCCATAAATCTCGCCTCCTGCGGGAGTTATAATTCTCACTGTATCTTGATTTATAGGATTGTAAACCACGAAATTAGTCACAGAACGCTGTAAGTTTCCTTCTTTTTTCAAGATAATCAACCCATTGTAAGAGAAACTTGGATAAAAGTCGATCCAAGATTTTGGGCCATTGGTGATTGTTGGGCTCGTTCTTACTGATTCTTTATCCCAAATTTCCATAAGAAAATTTTGAATTCCTTTGCAACTTGTTCTCTGCTGGAAAAGAATGCCGGGAAAGCTATGGCGCATTAAGTGCATATCTACAAAATAAGGAGTAGATATTAAAAATCTCCATCCCGAGCAGACATTCCGAAATTTATGGACAACTTGTGTTGGTAGTCTGAGGAATATCTCTGCCAGTAGTTCATTAGGGAGAGATATGGTATTAGATGGTGATGTTCTTGGCCGTTCATCCATGGAAACAAATGACAAGTTTCAATAATAATAAAAAAAAGCCCAAAAGAAAACTATATAGATGAGCAGTAAGAATAGGTTAGGGACGAAATAAGGGTTAGTGTTGGAATTATCACACGTGTTTTAAAATATATTATGAAATCCTGTGTATCTTTGATTGTGATTTGATTAGGATTCTAGTAACTTCCTTATTAATATAGGACTCTCGTTGCTAGTAATTTCTTTATTAGTATAGGACTCTTATATTATATATAGATTGTAATCGTATCACAATATTCAATTCAATACAATAAGCAATATTTAAACTTAAAACTTCATAAATTACAAACTCTGAAAGAGAACGAGAATTTTATTAGATAAAATCATACATTGCACTGAAAACTTAACCATTAATAACATTACTAACGTTCTTATTACATAACTAATATTTCTGTAAATATTCTTCATCTCAAGTACTCTCAAAAAAATATGTAATACGAGTAAACTTTTAACTTTATCTTGACAAATATATAAACGTTAAAAATACTTGACTCGAAAGAGTACTTTGATCAATCACGTAACTTCATTTAAACTATAAGGAACATACAAATACAATGTATAAAACATACTTTTATGTTTGAACATTGTCCTTTATTTCAACCTTATCAATTAACTGAAAATTCGGAGACAACCAAGAATATTAAATATTCTCATATGACAAATCTAAACTTTACTTAAGGTTGTGGTAACGTTGAGTGCCTCAATGAGTCCTTAACCAGTATACTGAGATCAATTGATCGACGGTTAATGTAACAAATATCATGATGAAGCCATGAAATTTTTTAATTTTTACCTTAACTAAATTTTGTTTGTAGTAATTGTTGGCTTGACTAAAAGAGTTCTTAACTTACAACGGTTGAAACAATTACCATACTAAAGCCACAAACATTTTTACTTTGATTACACTTTCACTGAGGTAATTATTGGATTGACTCAATGAGTCTTTACCCTCTCAGTCTCTGGTCACTGGAGTTGGGGTGACATTAGAGATGAAGAGTCTTGGAGGTCGAGAATGAAAATAATGGTTTGTCTACTATTTCAATAGTCATTTATCTCATTGAAAAGTGGAAAAAAATACCCTTTGAAAATGTCATATGTTATTCACATGACGTTATTTTGCCACCAGATAACCCTAAAATGGATGGTTATTTACATGATGTTATTTTGGCTAGTTTGGATATCTTGGGTATAATTTGTAAAAAAAAAACCACAAATAATAATTTATGTGTTATAATAAAGAATCGAGAATAATTTTATTGTACCTAATGCTCCCCCCCCCCCCCCCCCACCCAAAAAAAAAAACTTTATACACGTGTTTGGAATTTATTGTGCATGGGTGGGTCTAATAATACATCTGTGATCACACGGATGGCAACCCTTGTTAATCAAACCTCATTTGGAAGGAGTTGATAGATGATCACTTATATTATGGTTCTTTTGGAATCGGGTAGCCCAACCGAACACGGGACGGAGGTCCCGTGTTCGATTCCTATATCTCCCCATAATGGGGCAAATAATTCTCCTCCTTATGAGGCTTATCTTCCCTCCCCAGGCACGGGGCATGCTTCAATCTTCCCTATCTAGGGTACTCTCCGCTCTTCCCCTTCGGGGGCAATCGCCTTCGGGCGCTAAAAAAAAAAAGGTTTGCCCGAGAACGTTTTAATTAAAATAGACTATACATGATAGTGTAATTATATAAAATTTTAAACTTTTATTAGAAATAAAAAAATCATAAGGTGAATAAAAAACTTAAACTATCATATAAAATAACTTGATCTTAACATGTGTCTGGAAAACACTTGAAAATAATCATTCCATTACATTTATATTAGTAATATAAATGTAATGGAATGATTATTTTCAAGTGTTTTCCAGACACATGTTAAGATCAAGTTATTTTATATGATAGTTTAAGTTTTTTATTCACCTTATGATTTTTTTATTTCTAATAAAAGTTTAAAATTTTATATAATTACACTTGAAAATTTATATTACTTTTTTAAAGTTTAAAATTTATATTACTTTTTTTCTCCTTTTTTCTCTCTCTTCTCTCTCCTCCCTGCGTTCTTGCTGTTCTTCCTGGTTTCTCTGCCTTTGGCCAGATTTGGCCATTGGCTCCGGCCAATTGTCAAATCTTGGTCCTTTTGGTTAGTTTTTATAACTCTATTTTGTACCACAAATCATATGGAACTTCTTTCTAAGTACTTTTCTTCAAGATTCAAGACACAGAGGTTAAATTTGTCTCAGATCTAGACTATTTTTCTCTGCTTCTAGGAGAAGTCATTCAACCCGGACTTGATCTGGACCCTTTATCAGCTTTCTACATCTTCCCGAGGCAATTTGTAGGACGGTTGATACGCCCATGGTCCTATAAATTGTCGATTCTAAGGATGATGTTGACACTGATCTTCTCTTATATCTGTGGTTCAAGAATCCTGCTGAAGATGCTTCGAAGACGAAGATTATGTATTTGTTTTATTTTACTAGTTTTAATCTTAGTATCTCATACCCATCTAAGTTTCTTGGGTGTGGCTTTTGTCTGTTATCATGGTTTTCTAAACCATTGTATAACTTTTAATTTCTGTATTTTCAGAGTTTTCTTTCATTGTAATGGCCTCGGCTATTTGTGATTAATGAAAACAAAATTTATTCAGCAAAAAAAAAAAATATTACTTTCTTTATCCGAAATTGAATGTTTAATTAGACGGAAGGAGTATCAATAAGGCCTTATCTGTCGAAAGAAAATATTAAAAAACTTAAAAACACTCAGATGGGAATTACCGAATTGGGACAAAGGTTCCAAAAGAAGGCTTAATAATTAGTTCATGTTGTGGCCCCTTTCTCTCATGGCATTATATTTAGTGCTGTTGCAGCTAAAAACTTCACAAGAAAGGGAAAACCAAAGGGAAACTCTAAATAAAGTTCGAAACATGAGCCGATCGATAGAGCATAAGCATGTCTAAGTGACTTCCAAAATTTCTAAATAGTTGGCGTAACATTTTTTTTTATTTAACTGCGACAACAATTCATAAATATGAACCTTAAAGGGAAATCAGTCTGTTTAGTCCCTTAGAAATTTTCAGTTAGCCTATAAAGTCCCCAATGTTTAATTTCAACTTGTAAAGTCACTAAGAATTTTCGTTCAGCCTGTAAAGTCCCCAATGTTTAATTTCAACCTGTAAAGTCCCCCAGGAATTTTCGGTCAGCCTGTAAAGTCCCTTACCTATTTAATTTCAGCCTGTAAAGTCCCTTATCTATTTACAGGTTGCATATAGAGGTTCCACCACCAATGTAATAATTCGGTGATACTGTTGGAATTATCACATGTGTTTTCCTTTATTTCTTTGATTGTGATTTGATTAGGATTCTAATAATTTCCTTATTAATATAAGACTCTCGTTACTAGTAACTTAATTCCTTATTAGTATAGGACTCTTGTATTATACATTGTAATCGTATCACAATATTCAATTCAATACTCCCCCCGATTCACAATATAGGTCTTTAGAATTATTGGTGGAAGATTGATGTCAAATTTAGAATTATTACTACTAGAATCCATTGATAAAAAAAAGGTGGAGTACATCTAATTTTAGTTACTACTCCTTTTAAATACACGTGTTTAGAGGAAAAAAAATTAGTTTAGGCTCCATGATTTTTTTTTTTGATTATTTGGTCAAATTCAAATTTTAATTTTGCCACCAAAACAAAAAAAATTTTTTGGCCGTGATTAATAACTCCATGGATATGAACTAAAAATGGAGTTTAGCTAAAAAAAACATTTCGGATTATGTTCTTAGCTAAAAAAAAATTGACTGTGATTAATAACTCCGTGTTCTTAGCTAAGCATCTACTTGGAATCATACATAATCAATCAATATTAAGATGAATATTAAATGTAGCAAATGATAGTTACAAGAGGAAGATTGAACAATTTTTGGAGATGTTGATTGTGAGAAGAGATTTAATGTTATTTGGAGTATTAATTAGGGTTATTTTAGTCATTTAGATTAATATCTTAATTTGTGTGAAAACTCCTAAAAAACTAATATTTTGAATCAAAGGGAGTACAATATATTTTTCTCAAAATCTTTTAGATAGCCACTTTTCTTTTTACTTAGCAATCCCTGTCACGTTCTGTTTTCTAAAACCGAAATACGACCGTGTCAATATAAATTCTTACTAACAGAAGTTTTGTCACATCTTAACCTTAATCTCAATAAGCAATATTTAAACTCAAGTGTGGGCCTACCAGGACTACAATGTTCCCGGATCTATATATATGAATCTTGGGCCGGAATGCATAAGTTGTGTTCATTTAATTGTCGTTTAGAAGATATATATGTATTCAAATTAATTATCGTTCAAAGTTATTTTATTAGTTGTCAACAATTTATTCCAATTATATTCTCGACATTTTATTTTATTTGCCACATCTGCCATCCCTATTTTTCCCTTTCTTTTCGTAGGTTGTAGAAGTGAGAGGGGGGTAATATTTAAACTTTCGATGTAAATGACAAGTTCTTTAATTTTTTAAATTGTCTAAAGAGTCTTATATTTAGGAATGGAGGAAGTATTAATTTACGTAATTTTTATTCTCTGAAACTTAAACGCATCTCAAAAGAGTACTTTCAACTTGATAGCTCTGGGTCCTTGCATAGTTTTTGAAGAAAATAGAAAACATTCACATCTTAAGAGAATTACCTTTTCATTTAGCAAGGACAAAGCCAGTAATTTGGTGTTGGGAGGGCGAAACTGAATTTTTTTTAAATTTTTTTCAAAATACATATAAAATTTCGATAAATAGTAATATTTTTAAAAATCTAGAAGGGGCGTCCCCCCCCCCTCCCCCGTTTTCGGCCATGTCAAAGAGTATACAGAAGCTTCCTTAATTTTCTAAAAGCACATAATTCAATGAACTTAAAATTTTACAGTATTTAATGAAAATCTTATATGAAGGAAGAGAGGGAATATAACAAAAGCATAAGGAAACTTTCTCAACTACCTTTTCATGTAAACAATCAATGAAAGAGATCATGACAATATCAAAAGTGAGTTACTCAAATTTTATAGAATCGTTCTTTTGGTACTGATTTCACGACCATTTCACATTAGTTTATATCTAAAGGTAAACCCCACCTAATTAATGTGAGATACTTTTGAGAACAGACTCAAAATAACGGTCATATGAGTTGATTTTCCATCAAAACTTATTAGAAAAAGTTTGTGAACAGGCTTCGTACTCTTCTTCTGGACATCTATAGGCCCATTAAATTTGTGTACGTGGGTTGTCCATTTATCTAAGAGATAGTAGGCCCATTTATATGGTCCAGGTTCAAATATGGGCCATTGGTAAAGGTCCAACAAATTTAAAGGGAAAAAAAATGTCTATACTCAACTTGTATACTCATACATGTACCCCCACTAACCACTTAAAATTGCCCACGTGAATAAAGAAAATATCTTTTCTCAATTAAAAAATTGACACGTTGAATTTCTTATTGATGGCACGTGAATTGGTACAGAAGTTGGGAATAGAAGATTCTTAGACATTTTAAAGTTAGAAAGAAAATTCTATATTTGTATATAAATTATTTTTACTTTTATGTTTTTGTCAGAATTTTTTTTTAAAACTTTTTTTGCCTCTAAATTATTTTTAAACTACTGATTTTATCAAATTAGCGTGAGACTGGTGGTTTTTGACAACTTTTGATCACGTTCCGCACATTATGACATTCTTAAGGGCATTTCCTGTGATGGTTGGGTTGACTCAAAGAGTTATTAACATTACGACTGGTGAAACAATTACCATGTTCAGGAGCGGCTAAGGTCAAATAATAGGTGATCGACCGCACAGATCCTCCAATTTTTTGGGCCCCAAATTTTTTTCTTGGTTGAGATTATTTATCAAACATTAAAAATTGTCATTCATATAGCACAATCTTCGTTATGTGTCCAATTGGCATTTTTCAATATAGGAAGGTTTTTTCGTACTAACAATCATATTTTATTTTTTATTTTACTTTTTTAACTAAAGAAAAACAAAATTTTAGAAAAAAAAATGTGGAAGAAAAGGTAAGAGGAATAGATGGGAGTGGTTGGAGACACAATGAATCAAGGAATTATAGAGAGTGTCCTAATTGAATTGATTAGATGTTAAGTGTCCCCCAAACTCTCTCCTCCTCTAATGTAAAATAAGATCATTACAAATTGGCTAAGGTTTCATCCAATGAATCTTTGACACCTATTTTAGCATTTGCATTGATTGACAAGACTCAACTCAAAGAACACCCCTATAATTAATTAGATTCCCCAAATAGTTAAATTTAAGGGCATAATTAATAAACACACTCCCAAACATTGTGTAAAAGGGTTATCATGTAAAGGTTGAGAAGAAAGTTTTCTTCATCATTTTCCCACTATAAAGCTAAAGGGATATTGTACAAGGGAAGCATTTCAACGACATCACTTTTGGTCTTAATGCTGAGTGCACATGACGTAGATGTAATAAGCTTAATCTTTTCTCTACTTCTTAAATTTAACATATTTTGTAATAGATAGATTTCTCAACCAGATTAATAAATTGATGGAGTTAAAGCCCCTTCATCATACAATTCGTATTTTAATTATGGGTTTATAGATTAAAAAAAATTTGTGTTTTAAGTCATTATTATAATATTTCCTTCTTCTTAAAGTCAATATCCATCATGTATTTTACTATGCTGTCCTTTCCATTGACACTTTTTTTAATCTCTTGTTAATACCTTTTTTCGCGATATATTACCATTAGCTTTTGTTTTTTGTTTTTTTGTTTTTTTGAAGCCTGACTGGGCAATTGCCCCATGAAGGGGAGAAAGAACTGCTTCACAGGAGGAGGAGGAGGAGGAGGAGGAGATAGCCCTAGAAAAGGAGACATTTTAAGCTTGTCCCATGTATAGGGAGGGTGTCGAACTCGGGACCTATCGGTCACGAGTCGAGGCTTGTCCCACTGGGCTGCGGCCTCTTTGACATATATTACCATTAGTTAATACCACAAATTGAAAAACAAATGGTGAAAGAATGTTTAACGTAGATGTTTAAACTACTAATCATTGTTATCAAGATTTTAAGTTTCTATTAATACTAACAAGCAAAGTTCAAGGAATCAACTGAAGTTAAATGTTTCTTTCACCATTAACGGTTGAGATAATTTAGATCACTTTGTACAACACTTTGTGTGACATATCTAATTTTTTTTTAAAACATCACATATACTAATTGAATAAGATAAACTTTAAATTCAAAAATATAAACGTTGAACTTTTTTTTTATCTCCCGAAGGATTAATATGCTTTCACATTTCCCTCTTAAGTAATTCGAACTTTAAACATTAAAAATACTATAATTAAAAATGTTATAGGCAATCTTACACAAAAATAAATTGTAAAGATTGTTGTGGCCATCATCAAAGATCATATACTTTGACAAGACTCGAGATAATTAAATTTTAGTTGTGTGATTTAATTAACACTTATATGATATCCATGTGCTTATGTTTCTTGGCATTGTTAATTCAGTGGTCCATTTTAATTAGATGTATTAAGGTCATCTCAAATGGACCCTCCCCAAAGTCCCTCAATTTCATTGTTCCCCATGAGTAATATGTCTTGTTTCCACACTGATTTTATTTTCTTCATTGTTCATTTCTTTTTCTTGCACGTTATAATTAAACTTAGCTAGACAGTAAAAAACCAGCAAGATTTTCACTCCTTTTCAAGGGAAATTATAAATAGACCTTGAAACAACTTTTACCTTTTCTTGGAAGCTCTTTTCACTATAAAAGTAGTGCCCTAAATACGGGTGAGTCTGTCCCATGTGACCGGCCCCACACTCCCTCTCACATAAAATCATTCAGGACCCACCTGCATTGTAAGTCCTGAATGTATTTATGTCTCATGTCCCATTGGAACCGTTCCATACAAGAATTTTCCCCTAAATACAAATGGTTAAGAAAAAAATTTATTTCCCCTTCTCTAATTTTGGAAAGAGTTGAGGAACCATTGATGGATGTTTTTTACTTGTTGAGCTACTAGGGTAAATTGGGGTGAAAATCCTCTGTCCCCATTTGTGTGTGTCCCCGTGTGCCCAACCAATCAAAATTTACTATATAAATATTTGTTTCAATTATATATACACATGGTGAATTGTGATTGGTTGGGGACACGGGGACACACACAAATGGGGACAAAGGATTTTTTGCCGGTAAATTGAATAGAGTAATTTTCGTGAAAAAAATTCTCAAAAATCTTTGGACAAAACAATCAAGCGTCTTGTTAATGACTAAGTATAAAGTGTAATCAAATGATTAATTGATTATCTAATTTTTTCTTAACTTTTATTTGTTACTTTATGAAATTTTAAAACGAGAAATTACATCATGTTTTTCTTTTAATACGTCATGAACTAAATTATATCTTTTAAAACAGCATAAATTACGTTACCAATTATAGTGAACTACTTTCAGTTTAGTAATAATAATAATAATAAAGTCATCATTTACTTATCTCAACTAAGTTGCCTCTTTTTTTTTTTTTTTTGGTAAACAAAGTTGCCTCTTTGATGATGCAAATTTCGGGTTGTTTTGAGTTTTGACCATGAGATTGGATTTTATTCATCACACATAATTATTGGTACAAGAGAACATGCCTAATGTACTATCTATTGTCCCGCTAAAAAAAAACCATCTAGCTTTCACTCTCTCACCAAGTTTAGTGACGGCCCATTTTTTCCATTTTCAAAGGTATTCCATGTGGACAGTGACAGATCCAGGACTTGAGATCAGTGGGGTCAGAGACGATTTTAGGTGGTCCAAAAATTTTAAAAATACTAATAGATATGGTAATTTTATATGTAGTTTGGAGTATTTTATCAAGTTCGCACCCCCTCCCCAAGTTTTGTATTTTATCAAATAATATGCAACATAAAAAAAATGACTGAGAATGAGAATGAGATGTCTCGCGGGAAGGAATTGAGACTTGAGAGCTGAGAGACAAGAATATTTTTTATTGAGAGCAACTTGTTAAATATCTCGCGAAGCGGGAAGGAATTGAGACTTGAGAGCTGAGAGACAAGACTATTTTTTATTTAGGGCAACTTGTTGAATATCTTCTAGAAGACTAGAAACAAAAAATATTTTTAAATCTTTACAATATTTAAAGCTACTTATTAAATATCTTCTGGAAACAATAAGAATGGTTAACACCATTGCTCCAGTGCGGAACGGATTTTTATCTGTTTGATCAAAATTTTGAGAATGTTTATTTTATTAGTGGGGTCATTAAACTTTTTGTGTGGGGTCATTTATACATTTATTATCTAAATAGAGTAAAATATATCATATATAATTAAAAAAAAATATTCGCTAGGGTCATCCGTCACTGCATGTGGGAGGAGTATTACGCTCACTACTCGTTAGGCATTTCAAACATACTTAGCACAGAACTAAGCAAGTGTACAGAATTTTAAGGTATCACATTCATCCCTCTTAAGATCCTAACAAACATACTTAGTTCATGACTAATCAGATGTGCATGATTGTAGAGGTGGCTCCTACCGCGCAAAAGTGTAGGAATTAGTTTGCACACGTACGCCTAGTCAAGAATCAGAATTCTAGAGGTGGCTCCCACCACGCACAAGTGTAGCACTTAGTTCGCACACGTCCACCAGGTCGGGAATCAGGATTCTAGAGGTGGCTCACACTGCGCACATTGTAACACTTACTTCTCACGCGTCCTCCTGGTCAGCGTGATCTATAACGTCACGCCCCGTGCCCCTGGGTCGAGAGCGTGACTCATAGACCTGACAATACCCACTACTATCTATTTGAAATGAATATTTCGATGTGACTATAAAACTTAGACTCATCCTTAATACTTATATTTTAGTTAAACATTTCAAACATATCTCATTTGAAATGAGATATCACAGTTGACCTATGTCGTAACATAAGTGTAAATTTTTACTTTTAATCAGAATTCAAACTTTTAGGTCGTGCAGAATATGAAGGAAGAAAATAGAGATAATATAGTAATATAAATTTTTCAAAAAACTGTCGGTTAGTTATTTATTTATTTATTTATTTCAAGAAGTCAGAGAAGAAGACGGCCGTAGTGTGGGGGACAGGGAGAATTTAGCTGGACAACTTGCTATTGTAACCCAAGGAAAGCTTGGGAACGATTTTGCACTTGGATTAACCCAAGGTTTGGATTTTTACCTACACGGATAATAGTTGGTAGACTAGATGCAAGATCCTAAATTCGTGCTTTGTTTTTTTTTCTTTCAATTTTTCTAGTCCATCTGATAGTGGGAAGCTGGGTTGCTGGTCGGATCTAATGGTGCTAACCGGGTCACTCAATCTATAACTTTTCTTATGTACTTACTCCACAACTTTCTCATATGAATTGAGCGGACCCACATCTATATATAAACCCCGTACAATTAATGTGAAAAAAAATGTAGAACCAATCTCATAAGAACGGCACTAGAATTGAATTTTTCGTGCTAACCCCATACTTTCAGTCACAGTAGCAACATATATAGAGTCCGCAGGTATTGTTTTGAATGGAGAATGGGATCATAAACATTAGGAATGGTCCACCTCCCTTTGTAATACTACTGCAATAAAGTGGTAAATTAACGGGTTAAAAATTACAATTAAATTATATTAGGAATGGGAATAGTGATGATCTTTCTCTTTTGATATTGAATTAAACTTTTGTTCTAAATATGTGTATTTCAAATATTTGTTGAGAGACAAAAACATGAATGCAACTCAAAACTTCATACTCCCTCCATTCTTAAATATAATACTTTCACAAAAAGTAGCAAAAATTAAGAAAATAAAAAAATTAAGATATTTTTTTAAACAAAATATCAATATTACTTTCTTAAATAGAATTAGTAACATATAAGTTCTACTTAAGATAATAATATTAATATTTTAACTAATAAAATACTTTAAATTTTACTTTATTAATTTTCGTACTTTGTCTTGAAAGTCTTATATTTAGGAATGGAGGTAGTAATAAGAAATGCTTAGAACAAAGCTATGTTACTTTTCAGCATATCATCATTCTTCACTTCAGCCTTAGAATCAATATTTTGTTTACCCTAGTAAACAAGTGAAAATAAATAAAAAGAAGAGAGAAGAAAACAATAATCTATCAGATTAAAGTAAAACCAACACTTTTTTTTTTTTTTTGAGAAATAGATCAAATGTGAAAAGACAAGGTTGCTTCTGGTGGGGGACATAACTAAAAAGACTACAAACTTTAGTAATTTGAGACAAGCCTAAGGTTCACATTTCATAGGTATGTTTCTTGACCACATAAAATGTACCAATCATTTCAAGCAAACTTAAGAGTTTTATACACTCAGTTTAGGATTTGTAATTTGAAACAATGGCGAAGGATAAATGCCATAAAGAGTAAACAATAACACTATTATACTTTCTTTTTTTTTAAGTCCGGCTGGGCGGTTGCCCCATGAAGGAAAGAGAAAAGTGCCTAATAAGAGAAGGAGAGAACCCTAGAAAAGGAGATTAAAGCATTCTCCATGTATGGGGAGAGTATCGAACCCACGTCACTGGCTATAGACATTGTGATACACTATTATACTTTAGTACATCTATTTTAACATAACTAGAAAAATTGTTAAATAGTTAGTTCGTAGATTCTATCACACCCATGAGTCACTTGACAAATTTATCAAAGTCGTAAGAACTTTACCTGTGAAGAGGTGAATAGGAAATGGATTGTTATTAAACATTCGGTATAATTTTTGGACACTTTATTATACTCTTTATGTACCAAATTTAATGTATATATTTGACTTTCACCACGAGTAGTTTGACTAAATATGAGTTACCATATAATATCCTTATTGATATCAATGGTGGGACTAATAAGTTAGTGGAGCTTGCATCTTTTAAATATAGGAAATTAGTTACATAAATTAAGGGCAAAATGCATTCATTTTGAGTAAGTGTACATTCATTTTGAAAAAAATTAAAATTAAATATTCATTTTGAAAAACAAATAAAAATAAAAATAGAACATTCATTTTGGAGCGGAGAAGTAAAATCTAACATGGTCTTTGATAAACTTCTTAAGTGCCCCCGTTGTTTGGAATTGAATATCAACTGCGGATGTTATATATAAAAAGTGGACATTCAATTCGAACGGACTTAAGAGAATAATAATATTTCAGATTCGCCAAAACTGTTAAAAGGGAGAAATTTTATTTTGATAGGTGAATAAGTTTAAAAGTTACATCCAAACCAATCAATATAATACACGTATGTTAAAAGTCAATTCTCTTTTCTACGTGTATTGTATTTTTTGGCTTGAACGTAAATTTTAAATTTACTCATCTACCAAGATAAAAATTATCGTAAAAAGGGGAGTGTTTGAATGGATAAAGTTGATAATGTTTTTTGAGTTTCCACTGAATTCTCGTACATAGTACCAAGCTCGATATACTTTCATGTCTTAAAACACATGTTGACTTCCTTTTGATGGGGTTGGTCTTAAAAGTGACTTTCAAGTGTGTGTGTGCACCAATAATTCCTTAGCCACATTCTTGAAAAGTGACATTTTTGCTTATGCCTACAATGAATCCCTCCCAAACACATTGGAAACCCATTAATCTAATTTCTTCCCATGTTAAAAAATCGTCAATACACGTGTATATTCATATTTTTTTACTCAATCACTCACAATTCGTCGCGTGTATATATAATTTAAAAAAATATCCACATGACGATTTCAACCCCTGTCCGACTCACCCCCTTACTTCTTTCTACACCTAGTGGGTCAAAAATATATTGGGTCGGATTGCCTATACTAAAACAAATCCCAAAATTATAGGGTCATATTGTGTTAGATCTGGTTTGAAATTTTTGGTATGAGACTTCAAATCAAAATTAGTCATTCTACATGATTAATGCTTAAGAAGCCTCGATCCGAATTTCAAATCATATCAAACCAGGACTATACTCCATCCAAATACAAAACATATAAACTCAAGACAAAGGGAATTTATGGATGTGCAAAATCAAGGTATGAAAGGAAAAAAGATAATTTAAGTTTGATTTGATTTTACTGTCTTATAGTTTGATTTATAGGTAGGAAAATGAAAATGATTTATCATTGACAAATAGATAAGAACATAAGAGGAGCAAGTTTGGGCAAGCACAACTACATTTTAATGTTTGCATTAAATTGATAACGAATCCCCGCCAAAGAAGATAAGTATAATCTCATGCCTATGAATCATTTGATCAATCATACTCCCTCCATTCTTAAATATAAGATTTTCATTACAAATTACGAAAATTAATAAAACAAAAATTAATATATTTTTATAATTAAAATACCAATATTACTTTCTTAAAAAAAATTATTATTATTATTTATTAGGGGAGGGGACATATCAATTACAAGAAATGGGAGAGGGATTCGAACTCATAACCTCTACGTCATGAGGCATCAGCCTTGACCACTAGACCAATGCCTCATTGGCCACTCTCTTAAATATGTCTTGTATACCACTAATACTATTTAAGGGAGTAATATTGATATTTTGATTATAAAAACATCTTAATTTTTGCTTCCTTAATTTTGATAACATGTTATAAAAGTGTTATATTTAGGAATGGAGGTAGTAGTAAGTTTGGACTACTTAGGCATAAAAATGAGGAGGCAATTTCCACTTCCTTTCTAAAATGCGTTTCTCCTAATATAGATTCATGTCCAATTCTTTGTATCTTGTAATGAGTATAACTTAGGGATGGACCGACACTAAGGTTCTTGAATTTGTGAATAGGCTTATTTTTGTATACATAATCTTTTTGTATTTTGTGTGTGTATATAATTTTGGGATTTTATTCTCTGGCTGCTGATAAGATGGGGACCATTGTTCTAATGTCATTTAATAATAATAATAATAATAATAATAATAATGTATTCCTCCTTATTTCATTTAGTATTATTCTCAACAACTTGGAAAACAAAAACGTGATATTAGGAAAAAAAAATGTGATATTGAAAACTCTCAATTTTTTAGATTAGTGGTACCATAGCAAAAAATGTCTATTGCGACGTTTGTCATATGTCGCAATAAGGCAAATAAACGTCGTTATAGATCTATACCAACATTTATTGATAATGTCGCTTAAACGTCGCATTTGCCTGTGTCGTTATGGTTTTTTACGACATTTGTTACAAGCGCCCGTACCTATCTATTACGACGTTTGTTGCGTCATTTTAAAGTGTTTCAAAAGGTATTTTTGCCGATATTTGTAAATAATCGCAATAGGTCACATATTGCAATATTTATAAATACCGTGAATAAATAGTCATTCCGACATTCATATATTTTGAAACTAGGCTGTCAGACCCGAGCCGGAGTCGGAGCCTAGACAAGCCGAGCCGTCGAATCTAGCCACCTTTGAATAATCGGAGTCGGATCCGAAGCCTAGACAACCCAAACAGAGCCGTCAAGTCTAGCTAACTCTGAATAATGTAGAATAAATTCCCCCTTACTCAAAGGGATGGGAATCGAACCCGCGACCTCCAGCATGTATGTCATGCAATGTGCCGCTGAGCTAATTGATCATTTGTTATTTATTTCTCCTCTTATTATATTTATTATAATGAAATTTTGGAATTGTACACTTATTTTCATTTCTTTTTGTTTTTTAATTTTTTTTTGTGAATCAAATTAAAATTAATACACTCTCATTAAAAAATTTATAATTTATGTCTTTAATGTTTCTTTAAAAAATATAATTCAGAAACATAATCTCTATATTTGTGTTTGTCTGGAAATGTCGATTTTATCAACCGACGCTATTAAATGTCGTACAAAATTCAAATATAGCGTCGTTTGTCTGAAAAATCAGAAGATCTAACAACATAGTATATAAATGTCGCTATATGAGTCACAAAAGTAACAATTTATAACAACGCTGAATGTAAATGTCGCTAATCAATATCAAAACGTCGGTATGAACAACAATTGCTATAACCGTCACTAAGAAACGTTGTATAAAATCCAAATGTAGCGACGTTTGCAAAAAGTGTTGCATTAACGTACTCTTTTTGGTTTTAAGTGACGTTTGAAAAAAAATCGGTACAAAAACGTCGCAAAAGACTGTTTTTGTTGTAGTGTTTCATGTCCATTAATTTTTTGTAGTTTCAATTAGTTTACCGTTGAATGATCACATTATTTTAACATCTTGAAAATCATATTAGGAAAAAAAAACTATAAGTATCACCTAACAATTTTCGTTTAGCGATCTATTTATACCCTTTATCTTTTTTTTTCATATTTCATCTATTTTTTATCGACTAAAACTACCGTCACCATTGATCACGGTAGTTTCCAGCCAATATTGCACTTAATATGTACAATTTAGCCAGAAATCACCATGTAGGGAGTGGCAACTTAGAATTAGCATTTAGCAAAACGAAATTTGTTAAGTGTTAATTGTTAATTGTAGTTATTTCTCCCAATAAGATTATCACGAAAGTAGATACATAGTATAGATTTTATCAAAAGTTACTCACTAAGCATATAACTCAGAATCTCTTGTGTCAAGAGTTGTAACATTATTTTGTAAAAAATAATTTAATATGAGACATGTGTACACTATAGTACTACCTTTTTTTTTTGATGAATAAACCTTTTTTTGGGTGGGTAGGTTTAGAAAACATAATGTGAAGATCAAAAGCAGAAAGGCATTCTCTGCTGCCAAAACAGTAATCTTAAACATGTGGATTTGATGATTGCAAACTTCAAACTACCCTCTAAGTAACTTAGCTTCCAATCAAGTTAAATAAGAACTATAATGTTCTCTCAAATTATAATAGTAACCTTATTAATTAATACTTCAAAAAACAATGTAACATCAAAGAAAAATGATACTAAGGGTTTATTTGGATAGGGTATCAGTCTGAAATTCTGGTCTTAGTCTCAAACCAATCTTATACTAAAACCAAATTCTAAATGCTAATACTTTAAGTTTTATTTCCAAACTCAATTCAAAGAGAGTTTAAATTTTAGTCCCAAATTTAAATTTAGGTCAGACCATATCCAAGTATATCCTAATAAAACTTATGAAGCAAATAAAGAACCAATAGAGAATAAAATTAAAGCATGCATGTATCAATAGTTGACTTGAATGAAAACAGCTCATAAAACTTTTTTTTTTCTTTTAAGAGGGGATGGGGGATGCAGGAATCGAACGCAGGACCGAAGCCCTACGTCCCACGACCGTTTCCAGTGGGCCAGATGATTCCCACAGCTCATAAAACTTTATATAAAGGTTAGGCTCACCAGTTCATGATGAGGTATGGAGATTACATGCATCTCTTTATGGGGCTTATATATATTTACTACTCCATCCATTCTCATTTAATTGTCGTTTAGGAGATATATATATTCAAATCACTACCAAAAAAAATGTCTGTTAGGACAAAACTTTTCGAAGCACTTTTCGTCACGAAATGTAGACCTTCGTGACGAAAATTTAGTCACTAATGCTCACTTTTCTTGATGAAATTTAGTCGTTCTTTCTTGATTCGTCACGAAAGACCTTTACCGACAGCCGGTAGGTGACGAAGAAAAATTTCGTCACGAAAAGCCCTTTCGTGACGAAAATTATGCGTCACTAAAAGTCTTTTTTTGTAGTGAATTAATTGTCATTTACGTGTCTTTTATTAGGTGTTAATAATTCATTCAAATTATACCCTCAACATATCTTTTATTGGAAAAGTGAAAGAGAGAGAGGAAGGAAGGAAGGGGTATTATTAAAATTGTGGTGGAAAAATTACTATTTGTTTGAGTTCCTTAATTTTTTCAAAGTGTCCTGGAATGGAGGGAGTAGTATTTTCTTTTATTTGGATTGGATGTTCTAATTAGGACATTATACTAAGGTCAAGCCTCAAGGAACTTTCATAATGTCAGAGGAAGGAGATAAACCTATGCCGAATTGTGCTATTAATTTACTGATTTAATTAATTTATTATTATTATTATTATTATTCCAAGGAATAATTTGATGAAGAAAGATGTATAAAATTGAAGGACATTAGCATAGTTTACAAGAGAGGGCCCTCAAACTTTTATTTCCGAATCAAAACAATAAATATGAATCCGATAATTTTTCTATTTCAATACTAAAATAAAAAATAAAAAAAAAGGTTTTCCAATCAGACTCCCTCATTTGTAATAGGATTAGTGCATCTACCTTATGTAAGTTGTTTCTAGCCCTTGGCATTATTAGAATCATAATGGTTACAAAATTAAGATGGTAGAAATTTTTTGTTGTAGAATTTAATATATGTTTCCCAAAAAAGAAAGAGGTACAAAAAATGGAAAATTATGGTATGTATTCTTTCTATGTCCCCACAGGCAGACTTTGTTATTCAGAATTTACTATTAAAGTTAAACAATCGAGAAAACATTCCTCACTCTATACCATGTAAAGACATGGTTAATTATAGGCCAAAATTACTATTAAAGTTACGGTACTGTGAGTTTCAAACCAAATCAAAGACATACTGAGTTAGTCGACATTTATACAAGGATTTGATGCTAATATGGGTCATCAATGATTAAATTCAATTTTTTTGAAGAAAAAAAATCTCAATTTTTTTTATGTAAGAGTTTCAAGGAAAGGAAGATGATTAGGGGTTGGAGATGATGAAATGAAGGCTAAATTAAGAAAATTTATCTTTATCAATGGCTTCAATAAGAAGGTCCAAATTGATAATGCAAATTGCAAATATAAGTAAAAATTAAATGAGGGGAAAAATAATAAAAAATGAACTTGAAAGCTCAAGAAGTTATAAAAATGAAATAAGAGAAGGGAATCAAATCCCTACCTTTTCTGCAAAAATCATCATGTTTTTTGTTTTCTTGAATAGAAAAGGTGGACTTCTTTTCTTTTATCTTTCTTTTTCTCCTACTAGATAAAGGAAAAAAGAAGTTCAATTGGATATCAATAATTTCTTGAATTAATTTCAAGAAATAATTCTATTTTTTTTTATTTCATTAATTTCATAAGATAACAAATTATAAGAGAAAATGTGGAAGATGAATCTTTCAATATTATTATCTTAAATATGACTTGTATATCACAAATTTTATTTAAGAGAGTAATATTGATATTTTAATTAAAAAAATCATCTTCATTTTTACTTTATTAATTTTCGCAACATGTGAAAGTTTTATATTAAGGGATTGGACTTAGTATCATTTTAGGTCAGACGTACTCTATCCAAAAACATAGCAATAACCCATAATTAATCGTATAAAATCTTTTGCCTAAACAACATCCATACACGTATTATAATTATATGACAATTCTTCCAAAGTGGGAGGCAATAAAAGGGAATCTTATTAAGAAATTTCATAATATTTTTATGCTCAATTAGAAAGATTTTACTATGGCTAATGATATTGCCAGGACAGATTTCTTCCTGCCAAAATAATTTATCTTCAAATGACTAAATTACTCTTTTGGTCATATTAACATTTCTCAATTAATTTTTCTCTCCAATATTTTATTTCCCTAATCTATTACACTCGGTCTCTAATTTTCTATCTCTTATCCCACAATTAGCTCATGATTTCTCTAATATTTTCTTTCCTACTCTATTCACACTTAATCTCTAAATTTCTCTTTCTTGTAGTTCTAGAAGTTCACAAAAAAACAAAAACTAAACAAACAAACACTATAAATTATTCATTTACTTTAATGTTTTTACCATACTTATACATTGATCTATTTTTCAGAAATGAAGTAAATAAGATAATTAAAGTCGTATTTCTTAAGTACTATAAATTTACAATTTTTTTCTTGCTTATTAGTTGTAATGAATGAAAACCTTAGACCATAAATTTATTTTGGTTTATATTTTTTTTTTTTTTTGTGAACTTCTAGGATTATAAGAGAGAAAAATAGAGATTTAGTGTGGATATATTAGGGAAGCAAATATTGGAGAGATCATTGACTGGTTTTTTTGAATAAGAGAGAAAAATTAGAGATTGTGTGTGAATAGATTAAGGAAAAAATATTGAAAAAATAAATTAATTGAGAGAGATTAATAATGACCGAAAGTGTAACTTAGTAATTTAAAAACAAATTGTCTTGACAGGAGGAAATCTGCATTGACAACATCACTAGCCTTTGGGTAGTGATAATGTAATAGCACAAATCCTCCTGCCAGAGCAAATTATATGTATGTGACAAAATTACCCCTCTAGCATATTAATTAAAAATTTCAAATCTCTTTCTTATTTTCTCTCATCCCTAATTTCTCTTCTCTTCCCCCATCTTCTCTCTTATCCTCCACATAATTCTTTTTAATTTTTTATTCTCTCTCATCCGTTCCTTCTCTATTTTTTACAATAAAAAATTTAATTTAATCATCTAATCATTATACAGTTTTTCCATTTAATCCGTTCCATTGTTTTATACAATACAAAAAAAACCAATTTGATCATAATTATATTGAAACCTAATTTTATACATGTTTTCCATTTAATCCGTTCCATTTTTTTTTACAATAAAAAAATCAATTTGATCATAATTACATTGAAACCTAATTTAGGATAATATTAATTTGCTCAGATTTGGCACACAATAGAGATGTTAAAGGATAGATACTTTCTTAGTATTGTCTATAATCATTTTATGCTATAATCATTTTTTTCTCTGTTGCCCCATTCAGAGCTGTCGTCTCTTTTGTCCCATCCAATTTTCGATGATCAACAAAAGAAGATTGAGCAGTGGATAAAATAGGAGGGCGCAAAATAGAAGTTAAAAAAAATGATATCAGTAGTAAATCGAAAAATAATAGTGCAAAGAAAGATGAGGATGTAGAGTTTGACCTTTCAAAATACATGAATATGGAGGTAGAGAAAAGTTTCATGAGTTGGGGATAGAGAAGGAATGGAGATGGAGAGAAAAAAAAAATAAAGAATTAAATGGTGATAAGAGGAAAGATTGGAAAGATGAGAGAAATTATGAGGTGAAAGAAAATAGGAAATAGAATAGAAATATTTAATTGATATGCTAGAGGGTTAATTTTGTCACATACACATAAATTACTCTTGCAGGATGATTTGTCCTCTGACATTATCATCACCCCTAGCCTTTTATTATCCTTAAAAACTATTATCAGCATAGCCGGTTTACTGTAAATAGTTTTAAATCTCTTTTGTCTTCACGCGAGTTCAATAATATAAGTCTAATTAGATTGTGTCTGACTTGAGTTCAGTTTGACTTGAGACTCAAATTCATATACAAATTAGTTTTGAATTGAGTATGAAAACAAAATCTGAAAATTTAATTTAAGTTTGAAATTAAAATTTTAAACACAAACTCAATTTAATCAGATTTATATATTATGTCTCAAAAGAGGACAACTACATTATTGTGATTGTCGGCTGTGCTTATATGCGTATATTATTGTGGTCTATCCTCGCATATGATTAGTGACAGAGAAGAAAATCTTCCACAAAGCTAAAAATATTATATAAAATGACAATAAAATATTTCTGAATCAATTATAGTTTGCAGAGATGTTACATTTATTTTTAATCCCATTTGATTCTTTCTATGAAGAAGATACATGATTCGGGCGTTGCTAGAATCGTGCAATATGTATTTTTATATTTATTTTTTCCGAAATTATCTTATACTAATTATGCAATTAACTTGGATAGTTTTAACATTCAGTAAAAAAAAATAAAAAATTGGATAATTTTATGGACAAAGAAAAGACAGAAATAGACTGTCTGAATTATCTGTAACATTTTTATTATAGTATTTTCATTATTTAACTTCTAAGATAAACTATTAAAAAAAAATCCGAATTTTCTACTAAATTTTTAAGTATATTATCTATAAATTAATGAAATAATTATATGTAGTAACAATATCATTAGATTAATGATACTTCATATGGTTGAATCATATTTTTTTTATTTAATAATTTTATTGATATACTAAAAATTCGAATCTTCTACTATATCTTTTGTTTTATTTATTTATTGCAGCTTACCGTAACAGAAAAGGTTAACTAATGATGTAACCATTTTCAATTATTATGACCGTTTTTGTCCTTTGAATCTTGGCAAAGAAAAAATAGCTAAAAAGAGGCGATTGCTTGGAAAAAAAATACAAACTCAAGACTTCTTTATTTTATACCTTAAAAGTCCTTAATGTCAATATCAATGCTTGTTTAAAAATTAACTGTGCGTGGTTAAGATTTTTTTTTTTTAATTTCATTTTTTCAATCAATATTAATTAGAAAATTCCTTCTTTTCCAACAAATAAATATCTGTGTTATACCCCACAAGTTCTGTTAAATTCATTAATTTCTCAATACTCTGATGAGACTTTTATACAATTTTGTTTTTTAACAACCTTAAATTCTCCCTCACCAGAGGAGGAGAATTTTTATTACCCCACGTAGAGAGAGGGTGTCGAACCCGGGACCTCTTAATCACAGGTAGAGGCTTGCCCCACTGGGATTACGGCATCCTTGACTCTTTTATACAATTTTCACTTTCGAAGGAAAAATTTAAAAATAAATACGTACTTCTTTAATTACAACTCATATGATAAAACAAAATATATAAAAATTTAACATTCAATTTCAAACGAGTACGGTATTAAAAAATACACCAAAACTAAATTCTCAAATCAACTTCTGAAAGTGACATTTTTAAGGGATCACTTTTAGCATGTAATCAAGTCATTATGGGGATCGACCTACATCCTTTCACATGAGTTGGGGTAGATCCTACTTGTAAAGTAAGTTCCGCCTCAACTCAAGTGAAAGATGTGAGATCAGTCCCAAAAAGAGCGGTTCATATTAAAATTTTCCTTTTTAACGCTCCTCTCTTCCCTTTTAATTTTTGACTCCCGACCAGGCTAACATTTCATTTTCTAGACCTCCTTAAACTCACAACTCCCCCCACCTCCCTCCCTCCCTCCCTCTCTTTATCTCCCTCTTTCTCCAGCCATTTCACAAACAGTTCAACTGCAAATTTAATGGGGAGGCATTCTTGCTGTTACAAGCAGAGGTTAAGGAAAGGCCTTTGGTCACCAGAAGAAGACGAAAAACTCATTAATCACATAACTAATTATGGTCATGGCTGCTGGAGTTCAGTTCCTAAACTAGCAGGTACTATGGTTCACAGTCGCGGTATCAGTAGAAAGTCTTATGGTCAACCTTCCCACATTGATATTGGTTTATCCAGGGACGAAGATAGGAGTGGAGGGGGCAGTAGACTTAAAAATTCTAATAGATATAGTAAATTTTATATGTAGTTCGGAATATTTGATCAAACTCGCCTCAATATTTTTTTTTTTGCAGTTTTTATATATATAGTTCAGCATACTGTTCCAATTTTTTGCCCTCACAACCTAATAATCCTACCTTCGTCCATGGGCTTATCAATCGCGTATTAGCCTATACATGATTTTTTAAATTTTTTTTTCAGGTCTACAGAGGTGTGGAAAGAGCTGTAGACTAAGATGGATCAATTACTTAAGGCCTGATTTGAAAAGGGGTACATTTTCAATAGAAGAAGAGAGTTTAATAATTGAATTGCATGCAGTTTTAGGGAACAGGTAAAAAAAATAATTGAATTCTAGTATCCTTATAATGCTTTTTCTTCATCCTTTATAGTAATCTTCTCTGTTAAAAAGATTCATATCGACTAGTTTGTTTGTAATATATAAGGCTTGGGAAAATCTTTCCTTCTTTAGGTACCTTTTGAGGGAATGAGATAAACTCAAGTTAATTTTTAACCTGTTATTAGAGTCACCTAATTCGATGTTGTGCCCCTATTATTGTTTACGGTCTAGATGTACAGCCTTGACCGTGAGGGGATGTGTTAAAGATCTTACATCGACTAGTTTGCGTGCGTATTTGAAATATATAAGGCTTGACAATTTTTCCCCTTTTAAGTACATTTTGAATGAATGAGTTAGATAAAAATCCATTTTTAACATTATTTTTAACTTTCTACTGTTTATTTTAGATGGTCGCAGATTGCTGCTAAACTACCAGGAAGAACTGACAACGAAATCAAGAACTTATGGAACTCATCAATCAAGAAAAAAACTAAGAAAAAAAGGAATCGATCCCAAATACTCATCAACCAATTTCTGAAATTGATATTCAGAATGAAGAAAATTCTTCTTCAAAAAACAATGAGAAAATATCAGAAGCTTCTGGTGTAGAGACTGAGCCAATCATGGACCGGGACGATTTTTTCAATAACAAGTTTATTACTGGCCAAGATTCGACTATTAGCGTGGTCACGAATTCGAAACCTCCTGAATTTCAGGACTACTTCAGTTTCCAGCAGTTAAATTATGGGCCCACCACCGGAAATATCGGGATATCAGAAATGGTTTCGGAACTCAGTTCTAATAGTATTAATGAATTGCAGAGCAATTTTACCTTCTTTGACAACAATGGCGGCGGTTATTCATGGAAATCCGAGAAAGACGGGAATATAGGAGGAGAAGGAGAAGATATGAAGTGGAATCATGAATATTTACAGTCTCACTTTTTACTGCATCAAAATCAAGAAATTTACAGCGAGACGAAGCCGCCAGCTGGAATAAGCTTCAATATTAATAATTCAGAAAGTGATAATTCATTGAGTACTTGGCATCATCAGAATCAGCAGCAACAAACAATTGTACAAAATTTTCAAAGGTTTCCGGCGGCTTTTGGACAATTTTCTTAGGTTTTGATTGAATTGGTTATCCGTCTAAGGGGAAGGTCTGGCATGGGGAGAACCTTGTGGGTACGGTCCACACTCCTCTCACATAATTTGAGACAGGATCCACATGTAGGGTCGGTCCCGCATGCCTTCATGTCTCACAGGTACCCACAAGGATCGTCCCCATTGGGATTTTTCCCAGTCTAAGATTTCTGTTTGCACTTTCAGATTAGTTTTGGTCTGGTCTCCATTTGAATTTTAAATTCAAATCATACTCAATTCAAGTACAGTCTTAATTACAGGTTTGTGGTTATATAGAGTGAATCTATATATTTTTTTAAATTGTTGTGTAAATAGGCCAAAATTATACAAAATTTCTGAATTTATTTCCTCCATAATAAATTTCTTTCTTTTGTTTATTTTCTCATGTGTACGGTTTTTGTTGATAGTACAAGTCTCTCTCAAGACTTTTATTCTTTTTTGTGTTTAGTTTTTTTTATTAATTTCCTGTCTTTCTGTGTTTTATTTTATATATAATTTTTCCCCTTTAGTTTCACTTTTTTACAGTCCTTTAAGTCACTTCCCATTGCCAAAGCACTTGAGGAATTGCAGTTTCTATCTCGCTGTCATTGGTTTTACATATTACGATTTTGGATAGAGATTATATTTGAGGTTTTTATGTTGATTTAATAAAAATTGAATTATTTGTTTAAAAAAAATGTGTGTCCTAAGCTAGAAATTTACATTTGTGTGGCCTGAGCCAGAAAATTACATTATTTTGAATAGAAAACTAGTGAAAGTACACACCCCTAAGAAGAATGTTGTAATTTTTTTTAGGTTTTTTACTCTTTTATTTCCCTTTAATTAGCGGAGGGTGAATTTCAATGCCACGGGCAGGGACTAAGACAGGAATTATTTATTGGGGGCGAAAAATTCTGCAATAGCATACCGACCTACTTATAAAAATTACAAAAAAAAATGTTGGTGGGGGCGAACTTTTTAAAAATTTCCGAACTACATGTAAAAATTACTATTACTATTTCTATTAGTATTTTTAAAAATCTCGATCCCACACCCCTAGAATCGTTCCTGGCCACGGGCAAAAGGTGGGAGTCGAACTCTAGGTAGGGGTCAAGGAGTTTCCCACCACTGGACTTCTCCTTGCTCACAAATTTTATGGGTTGGAATGGAAGAAAAATATGACATTATCGTAATTTAACAGAAAAATAATAGATTTACCGGTCAAATAGATAATATAATCCTTAATACACTATGTCATCATATTGTTGAGATAGTTAAAAGAAATTTTCTCAATTACTTATTCTAATACTAAATTATTTTTAATATAAAATCTCTATGTAAAAACATAAATCGAGTTTATAACAAAATTTTCCAATAGTACGGAGGAAGAAGTATAAATCCCCACAACATAAATAGCAATCCAAGATCAAAAGTGTCCCTAGCTTCGATGCAGTGCGGTCGCCCTACGACTTTGAGCGTCATGAGTGTCGATACTCTCTGTCTGCATGCGGGCGAAAGCTTTTAATCTCTTTTTTTTGCAGCTATTTTTTTCCTCATCCAGTGCAGCTTCTCCCCCTATATGTAACAAACCCGATCCAATCGGGTTTTAAAAAAAATAGCAATCCAAGTACTGTTTGTCAAGATTAAAGGAATATGACTTTCAGAATTATCAGAGCCATAAGTTCCACGTCACGTAGTTTTTTTGGGATACCAATGTTATCTTCAAGAATTTCCAACTGAATCCGAGAGAGGCTATAGCATTGATGCAATTAATTGAATTGAGTTATTCAGCCAAAAAAAAATTTGAAGTGAGTCACAATTTAAAAATTTTTTGTCTCAGTTTTAAATTAATTTCAAATTTAAACCAATTTCTCCATGATTTAGTTAGTGTTTGAAGTTTCGTTCTCATACTCAATTCAAAGAGAGTTTGAGTCACAGTTGAGTTCCAAATCAAAACTAAACTCAGTCCAAGTACATCATGTATCTTGATGCTTGTGGGGTAGTAGGAATCTTTTATTCCTATTCAGTGTCTCATTTCATGTTACATTAATAAAAAATTGACATTTGTTATTTTTTAATTAAAAAATTTATAACATAAAAGAAATAGTGGAACCCGTAGAAAAAAAAAACAAAAACAAGTGACAAACATCTATTCGTGGAACTGAAACACGAAATGTGGACATAAGATTTTTTGCCCTTGTGGGGACGTGGTTGAGTTCCCTTATGAACTCAATTATTTCTCAATATGATAAATCAATCTTAATTTTTGGATCAATTAATTCGACAGATGAAATAAATGTTTAGAAACAATCAGTTACAAATCTTGAACAATTATTTTAAATGTCGAATCAAACGACTCAAAAACAAAGATTGAATCATGATAATTTTTTTAATTAAAACTTTTAAATAAATAAAAAATTAACATGTCAATTTTTTATTAATGTGAATAGAGAATGACACAGAAAATTACTAACTCTTCAAGAAAATTATAGAGAAGCAAGAGAAATGGAAAGGAATGGAAACACGTGACAAACATCTATTCTTGAGACTGAAAACACGAAATGTGGACATAAGTTTTTTTGCCCTTGTGGGGACGTGGTTGAGTTCCCTTATGAGTTCCCTTATGAAAGGAAAAGGAAAATTCCTTATCCCTTTTTTTCCCTACCCATTTGGGGACAACCGGTATCTACCGATAATGTGGTGACTACATTCGGACTCGGTCTCACGATTGGCCCGCAGCGTTACCGCTCAACAGGGAGAGCCTAGCTTATAATACTCTTAAACGGCGCTCTCAGCCGCGGAAAATCCCGCAAGAGTTGAATTCCACCAGCGAAAATCGAACTCTTGTCAATGACGTCAGCTTAAGCAGCTCTAACTAGCTGCCCCAGAGCTCGGGGTTAAATTCCTTATCCTTTGGTAGCTAAAGAATGTGACAGACTAGAAAATATGGAAAGAAAAGCAACCTTCAAAATTAGGAAAACAAATCTGTGAAAATTATTTAATAGATATCAAACCAATGTATTTTAGTAGTTACCAACTAGGATTTTCCAACCAAACAAATCCAGTAAAAACACATTTAGTTGGAGGACTCACTCAACCCATCCTTAGCTGAATAAAAGTTGCCAGAGGACGACCTGTGCGGGTGACCCTCAGATAGGGACGAAGATAAGAATTTAATGTTGGAGACAAAAATTGTAACAGTATACCGAACTTAATATAAAAATTACAAAAAAAAATTATTTGGAGGGTGGGGATGAATTTAATCAAATATTCAAAATTATATATAAAATTTATTATATTTAATAATATTTTTAAAAATTTAGGAGACGACTGTCACGCCCTTTTGCCTTCATCCCTGCCCTCAGACCAGAGACAAAGCTAGACAGTTCATTTAGTGGTCAAAAAGCAATTTTTACACAATTTTTAAAGACATAAGGTAATTTTGTTAATACTGTTTTTAAATTTTCAAAATTTTATAAAAGTAAAAAATACTATTTTAAAAATCTTAAGGAAGCAGCCGCCATCAAAGGTCAATAAAGCTCAGGTGGTGCATTAGCGACGGGTTTCGATACTCTCCCACAAGCGTGGGGTAAGTTTTTAATTATGCTCCATTCTAAGGTACTTTCTTCTCATACATGAGATATTCTTCTCCGCTGCAGTTGATTCTTTCACTCGGGTTCACTTTCCCCGGGCGTTCAAAAAAAAAAAGAAAAAAAAAAGGAAGCAGCCGCCCCTCATCGCCCCCTAAATTCGTCAATGCCTAGGGGGCAATACACCAAGGCCCATCTCCATTAAATACTTTCTCATTCAATAGAACCTATTGACATATTTTATGTGGATGCAAGTAAGAGTTCCCACTTGAAAATTTTGTCTACGGTTTTGCAAAATATAAATTATTCAAAAACAAAAATGAACATTTATTTCTTTTTTTCTTTTGCCAATCAAATCTATATCAAGTTCTCCCATTTCCATCACAAAAAAAGAGACATTTTTCTTTGGATTATTCAATCTTAATACCGTTCTTGTGGCACTGACCACACAATCTTTTCATATTAATTAAGCGCAGACCCACATCTGCAGATAGCCCTGCCCAATTCATATGATAGAACAGTGTGACCAGTCTCATAAGGACGGTCCTATAATTGAATTTTATTCATTCTTCTTGTGAGATTGCAAAATCAATATTTCACCATCCCAGAACACCCCCCACCCAAAATCAATTCAAGTCTTGTATGTGTATGTGATAGACTTCAGAGGGACCATCTCACTCTTTTCCCTTTACAAACTTTGATTTATGTACATGACTATACAAGACAATGAATCTTGATAATAACTATGAAATGACCCAAATAAAATATTAAAAAATAAATAGTCTCAATCATAATGGATTGATAAGCCAATTGGAAAATCAAGAAAGAAACATAAAAAAATATTGTGAATGAACCACATGAAACCCATGTATCGGTGGTAGGGTACTAAGAAACAGTCACCTTGGACCTTGGAGTTGTGCCCACGTGCACACCCAAAATATGTACCCCTCTCATATTAATATTTTCAATAATTTTGTTTCTTTATATATATATATATATATATATATATATATATATATATATATATATGTGTGTGTGTGTGTGTGTGTGTGTGTGTGTGTGTGTGTGTGAACCAAATTATTGAGTCCCCTTTGTATAGGACCCACAACCTTTCTATACACAAAGAAACAAAAATAAAGAAAATAAAGAAAATGAGATGGGGATGGTGAAGGAAAGAAGATGAGATGGCAAGGAGCTACATATTTAGAGCATTCACTATGGTAGCAGTCTATTAGAGTACTTTTTTTAGTAACTAAGGTCAGAATATCACATCATATTTTAAAGCGAAGTTATTCATGTGTTTTATTATTAACTAAAACTTTAATAAGTACCCAAAAAAAAAATGGAGAACGACTCGTTCGAAATGACTTAAACCCAAAAACAAAATGTTGATATGATGTAGTTTGGCCCCTGCTCCATTTGAACAGTGATCGGGGCAGAGCAGCAGTCCACAACGATGGGTTGCTTGTCGCGCAATGCCCAATCAGTTGGACAGTCGCTCGGAACAACATAGTTGTGGGTGCTCTTAATGCAAGTTTTGTTTTCAACTTTCTTTTTTTTTGTGTGTGTGTTTTAGAAACAAGAAAAATTCTCAAATTCTTGTAGTGGTTTGTTTTCTTCTTTCTGCAGATAAAGTAAGAAGATGATTGGAATCATATATGAATTGAATATAGAATTGAAGGTATGAAGAATTAAGAAAAAAGAAATTAGATGATAATGACAATAATGGTGACTGCTACAATGATTAAGTTGGTGATTAAATTTTGGATAATTTATAATTTTCAGATTCTGTTCAACCTAAGAAGCAAGGCAAAACAAAAAATAGTTTCTCACCATTCTATGTCCCGTTCCCATTTTAACATATAACAATTTTTTATTGATAAGACAAAAAACTAGATATAAAATGGGGATAGAAGATTCGAAACAAACATATTAAGCGTGCACAATTAACTATGGTCAGTCAAGTTGTAGCATATATACAAGAAATTTGTCTTCTTTCTTTTTCCTTTGTACGTTAAGAGAGGGGCGTGTTGGGATTCTCTCAATATCCCACATCGCTTGTGTTAGGAAACTAGGAAGGAGGAAAACCTTATAAATAAGGATCTCCTAGTTTAGTGTTAGGTGTGTGTGTTGCGTTGGACGCCACCAACTCATATGGTGAGTTTCCTGAGTTTGGTTTGCGAGAGGGTTTATAATTTTGTTCCGTCCAAAAATTACATAGTGAAAGTTTGTACCCTTCGGGGTCGTGGATGAAGGTCTGCGTTGAGACCGAACCACGTTAAAAATATTGGTGTTCTTTTGTGTGTTGATTTATTTATTCTTCTTTTCTCTCTATATTATCCACGTGTTTGCTTCCACTGCCCCAACAGGGCGAAGGGCAAAAAATCATCTGTCCCCGTCCTGTGTCTTTTTCTGTGTCCTCACGAATAGATATTTGTCACGTGTATATTTTTTTTATGTTATAATTTTTTAATTACAAATTTAATACATATTATTTTCTTATTGATGGGACAGGAAAGGGACACCGAATGGGAAGCCGGCGCGGAGAAGGTTGTAACTTAATGTTGAAATTCGGAATTTAAGTAGAGCATGTAAAAGTCGTTTAATCACTAATACTTGTCATTGGCATGATTTCACAATCTAATAATCGAATATTTACCTTAAAGCATTAATATTTTGAAAAGTATTTGAGAATAGGTTCAAGAATTTCATATACCTTCAAGAATTAATTAATAAAATACTTTATTAGCTTCTCGAATTTTCTTCCTCCCTAAAAAGTTATATTGGAGAATACTTTGATGTACCGTCAAAGGGAGAACAAACTTTATCTGAATTTTTGTCTCATTTTATATCAAATGGTTGTCATATATTTATTTTTTTTCAATAGGTCCACCATTTCATGTAAGTTAAGAAATTTTTAATTAAAAAAATTAATACATACCAGTTTTTTAATGAGTCAGAAAATTATTACCGTTGTCAAAGTAAATATAAACAGTTTGAAATAAAAAATTAACTTCCAATAATAAAGTGAATATTATAATCATTACATGTGTAATAATATTATGAGTAAAAAGCGATCACACCCCTTGAACTATTTATTTTTTTTATTTTTGACCCTCATTTAAAAAATGCCCCTAATGAAAAACAATTAAAAGTATTCATCAAAAAAATAAAAACAATTAAAATGATTTTATATATATTGCAAGTTTTATATTTTATATAGATAATGCAAGTTTTTATATTTTATCTATTAAGAATATCTATATAATTGTACAACTTTATTTTGATCTTTGCGTAAGAGACCAAATGTGTAAGGCCAGCGTAAGCCCATTTATCTGGGCCTAAAGGATTCCTTCTAGATAATTTCCCAGCTAACTTGAAATTTTGACAAACAATAGAGCCCCCAAGCAATCAATCAGTTGGGCTAGAGAACTCAAAACCTTGACAAGAATTGCCAATCGATTCAGTGCAGAACGGGTATTTGTAAATCTCAACCGTCAAATACAAGATCTAATTGTTGAGTTTTCTTTGAAGAATATCTATTCTTGAATCGAGAATAAATATTTGCTCTCTTCTCAGCTGCTAAATCAAAAATTCAACAACTCTCATTTGTACTGCACGTATGGACAAACACCTATTCTACACTAGAATCGAACCGACACTCTCACCGCATAAATTTCAATACAAAATTTTCATTTTAAATCTCAATACAATTTTTTTTTTTTTTTAATTTGAAACAATGTATTCTAACATTTTTTATACGGAATTGTTCTATAATTCTTAAGAATGTTTTGTAAACATCAATATTTTCTTTCAATTTCAAACAGAATAAGGTGTATTTGGATACATTTTCTTTCATTTTGAGGCTTCATCTCTTCTCTAATGAATAAATAACCTAACTTTGCTTAAAACTTAACCTAAAAAGAGAATTTTCAAACAAAAAATCAATCCAGATATACAATAGAAAAGAAGACAGAAACTAAGAATAATTTTGGTATGGGTATCATGTCACAACCCTGTAATACAAAATTTAGTACATCAATGTTATCATCTACCAATGCACCAAGAGTCGATTATTTTCGTTCTCCTCCCTCCTAGTAGCAATAATAAGAGTAAGGTCTATATCGACGCTACAAAGTACATCAAGGCATTGACACGAAGAATGATCAAATACTCGGTTAAGAATTGAATGAGCAAATCAACTCTTACGACTTACTAATAATAATAGCTATTGCATTTTATTGCCGACTACAAATTTTGAAGCCCTACGACCGATAAATAGGAGAGGTGAAATTGCTCACCGATAAGATATCAATAATAGATTTAACTTTGGGAGAAATGTTATAAACCTTTTCTAGCTTCATCTGAAAACAAGATTGTGACATGTTCTGTCACATGGATATGCACAATCAACTTTCTTCACTTTTGACCTCCCGAAATACCAGTCCCCGACTGCAAGCGCAATCGCCTGCATGATCCAATTTAGAGAGAATAAGAGTTACGGAAACATTCTGGGAAAAAAAAAGTCAGTCGTAAACAGCTGTAGAAATATCAGAATGCCACAACAGATTTTGTACGTCTAGGGAAGATGAGAACGCGGTTTAGGAT
The DNA here is from genome assembly GCA_026122235.1 of Vinca minor. NCBI lineage: Eukaryota > Viridiplantae > Streptophyta > Magnoliopsida > Gentianales > Apocynaceae > Vinca > Vinca minor. Next base: position 4,110,522 of record JAOCZM010000201.1, on the reverse strand, counting down.
CACAATTGCGCGTCAGCCATAACTGAACGGGTAAATGTGGAGAAAGGGTTTGGATACCTCATCTTTTTGTATTTTTTATATAGACATGCAACATAGAATACCAAAATCTATAATCATATAACGCGAGAATGTGAGAATGCTGACAAAAGAAAACAAGGTAGAGATAGAAGTGAGACGATGAGAAAAGCAGTCATTAAGGCAGTCTACGGTTGTGGACGCGGGGACTCAATGAGAAACCATTATCTACCGAACCCTAAGTTAGAAAAAAGGGACCCTTCCTGATACCGAAGAATTTTCCAACTTTGATATCTAATTGTTAGCATTTTTACTATTTATTATACATAAAATATAAAACATGATTACGGTTTTATTTACCTTGTTGCCAATAACGGGAGAACCATCCTGAAACCATGTATCCTGCCTCTCCGACTGGCAGTGTGCAAAACACGAATTGATGAACAAACCGGTTTTTTGATATGAGGTAAAGGTTTTCAATGAATTCAGCATACGACTCCTAAAACCTGCAATGAGGGTAACGGGATTTATTACCAATTCTAAGCTTCAAAGTGCGCAAAAAGAATTTACAGAATATCCAAGTCATAGTTAATTACCTTGTAAGAATTGAACCTGTGATGATGAACATAGACCATGGTTCATTGTACAACCATGCCATTTTCCAGCAGGATCAGCCGACTTAGGAGCCAAACTGGCTTGAAGCTGAATGCAAATTGAATTTGGAGAAATATCTTGTTATTCAGATAGTCGAGCACGTATAACGACGGAAGATACTAAATTACTAATAGAATTTTCATTACCTGCCATATGTCGTAGGCGGCATTGAGAATAAATAGAGGGGTTCTTATGCTGGCAATCAGATTCTGAGGGAAGAAGCACTGAAAGAAAGACTTCCACAAATAAGTCTCTTGAATTTATAACCAAGATAAGATGAACGTATTAATGCGCATCATCAGCATCCTTGAATGTCTCCGTTCGAAGGAAGAAAGAACTAACCAAAGTTGGGTCAAGGCGGCTAGTACAAGTTCTTGGAAGGTTCTGTCGAACACCCTGGCAATCAATGAGAAGAATTTCAGATGAGCTAATTACAGACTAAAGGTCTTGGAATATAAATAACGAATTCTGCAGAAAAATAGCTGCAAAAAGAATCGGATTTTCTACCAAGATAACTAACCTAAACTAAGTTACAAAAAGGTCATTAAAGAAAATGTTTTAAAGCAGCACCTGCAAGCTGACAACACCGCCGAAGAAATTCCTGAGGGTGTGTCCACCAGCTACGTCGACCCTACAAGCTCAAAATAACCCAAATCAAGAAATTAGTATTAGGACATACAATTAAAAGCAACTGAGCATAAGAATGCAGATATCGCGACGAGATAGTAAATTAGACATTTTGGACTTACGAGTCCATAAATAATCCAGCGTCAGCTAGACATTTCACTTTGGTACTCCTTGGCATTAGATAACGGAATTCATCACAATGCAGTATAGAAGCCAGACCACCGGCAGAACAACCGGACAGAAGGGCCTGGAATAAAATATTTTAATCAAAACAAGATAGGAGAAGTCTAAAGGAAAATCTAAAAGGTATCATATAATATATCAATACCCTGTCAGCATAGCGCATTCCTTTCGACATTAGCTCTTGCATTGCAGCCCGCCAAATGCGGTGTCCTCTAAAGTGCAGCCCGTGAGCCTGCAGAAACAGCATCCAATTTCCATTAGTAATCCTCTCCTGACTCACAGGAGGAAACCTGAGCCCAAAAAAGTACCAACAACTAATACAAAACTCAAATTCTGAAGACAAGAAAAGGATGTGAGTTCGAACCTTATCTTCGCTGTCCCCTGCAAAAGAAGCACCATCACAATAACGAACCTTTACTCTGTTCCAGTTAAAAAAATCTGCAAATGCAAATGTACCATTAGGAAACTGCTGCGAGAAAATGCTGCTAGTAATACGGAGAAAACTTGCTACTAGATTCAAACCTGGATTTTCTTCAGCCTTATTGCTCAGTATTCCTGTAAATGCAAGCCATTTTTCCATATATTTTGAAGATCCACGACGCGTTGTTTTTCGGTAAACACAAGATCTGATGTTATTACACCATCCTCCACCCTGTCATAAGGTCTCTTTAAGTATGTCCATAAAGATCATTTTGGAAATACCAGCACAGTTAAGATCTATGTCACACGGTTCGGAATACAGTACGGAATTCACGGTACGCTCTGGTACGGAATTCGCTTACTTTAGATTATTCCGGTACGGTGGGGGTATACTCATTATTATTTAGTTATTAATTTTTTTTGTTTTTTTTTTTAATTTTAAACTTTGAATCAATTGATTATATTAATATTTATTAATATTATTCTGATAATTATTTATGTCAACTTTGAATAGAATAAGATACTTATAATATATTTCAATTAGCTTAAACAGATAAAAGAAGCCCAACTTCTTGGCCCAAGTCGCTGGCCCGGAAATAATATCAGAAACCCTAATCCAAACATAATATTTTGCTTATTTTCCCTCCTTTCTTCTTTGTTTCTATTATCTCTTTTCTTCCTCTGTGCATTATCCATTTCAAGTCGCCGGAAACACCTCTCAAGTCGAATTCGCTCGGAACGCCGGAAATGACCGAATTATGAGCGAATCGAACTCCGATTCGGTACGAACGAACCAAATCGGAGTTCGGTAGCAATTCCGGCGAATTATGTGACTATGGTTAAGATTCCAGAACATCTATCAAGAAAATAAAACAAGATTGTATTTGCCTAAATACTTTGAAAATTTCCGTACTTTGAGACTTCTAGCAAGGTAGACTCAGTATTTAAAATTCCCCCACAGATTATCATGTTTCACTAACCGATTGCTGAAAAATCTACTACAAATTATGGGCATCCTTCTAGCTCTAAAAGGAACTAGATAAATTTTTTGCATACATTCTTCAAATACAGGTCCAATTCATGGCAAGTGCACCAAAGCAAGGGCTAAACTGAGGCAGTATTAAATATTTTCCAAAATCAAAACCACAAAAACATAATTTTTCTTACAAACCTCCAACTGAATAAGCCAACTTTTTGCACCGGAACCGAACCCACGATGAAAGTGATAGCCAGGTAATGTACCATCCAAGCATACTGCGAATCAACCAAAAAAAACAAGACACATTTCACGACCAAGGTTAGTGAATTCAGAAAGAAACTTGTTCTAAAATGATATCTAAATGAACATATTTCAGGAATGGATCTACCATTAATTCTTGATACCAGAAATTTAACAGGAATGCTTTAAATTTCCAAAATTTAATCATAACCAGCCAATTTACTAGTTATGGCCTAAGTTCAATAGGATAGAATTGGACAACTTATGAAGTGAGGACACATCATTATAGAGAAAAGGGAAGATAGTAATAACTCGGACATCGCCACCTCCTAACAATTTCAGAAACGCCACATTTTCTAAAGGAAAATTTCATTTTTCTGAGAAATCCTTCAAAATATATACATTTCACCCCCACCCCAAAAAAAATCTTTTTGAAAAATCTACTAGAGAATTTTGCCCCATTGTACAAGTTCTGGCTCAGCCCCTGCAACTAGTGACTAGTCTTGAATTTTTGCCCCATTGTACAAGTTCTGGCTCAGCCCCATTGTACCGAATTATGTGACTAGTTACTAGTCACTTCGTTGCACAAACAAGATTGAATTGTTGAATTCATCTTGAATCAGAGCAGAAGAACAAAACTTCTGAATCAAGTCTGTGAATTAATTGTCAGAACACACAATTGAGTAAAAAATCACCAAACAAATTTAGCAATCAATCATTCACTAAGAATAATAATACTACCTACATTCAATAATATAAATTGTTTAGGAAATGTACCGAAAAATAACGAAGCAAAAAAAATAAGATACTATGCCAATCACAATATCAATATTACTCTCTTAAATAATATTTGTGCACAACTAATTAGATTCAAGAGAGTAATGTTGATATTTTGATTACAAAATACTTTATTTTTTGCTTCTTTAATTTTCACTACATTTCCTAAAAGATCTAAAAGACTTATATAATTGAATGGAGGTAGTACCATTTAAGAAAAATTAAAAAACAGAAATTATAAAGGAATTAGATTTGAAGTTGGAGAACTGTAGAGATTTATCCCATTCTAATACAGTGAAATCAGAAACAGATACTGCTTTCGCCCCAATTGAATGTCCACTTTTCTATTTAAATCCGTCATTCCTATTTAATTAAAGAACTGGCCAATGAGGCATTGGCGTAATGGCCAAACTGTGACCCCTCATGTTACATAGAGGTCATGAGTTCGAATCCCTACACGCTTCTTGAATCCCCTATTTCTTGTAATAGATAGTTCATCACACAATAAATAAATAAAAAATTAAAGAACTGGATATGCAATGTATAACAAAAAAAAGTATACAAGAGAGATAAATTCATAGGTAAAAATAGCTAATTTGAATTGAACCAAATTTAATTCACATGCAAAAATTAAGAATGAAGGTCGGCGCGATAGTCAAGTATTTACTTGCTAACTATGTCACGGGTTCGAACTCTAAAACAGACCCTTTATGAAAAAATAAGGGTAAGGTTGTGTACATTGTCACCTTACCCAGAACCTGCTTACTTGCTAACTATGTCACGGATTCGAACTCTAAAACAGACCCTTTATGAAAAAATAAGGGTAAGGTTGTGTACATTGTCACCTTACCCAGAACCTGCTTACTTGCTAACTATGTCACGGATTCGAACTCTAAAACAGACCCTTTTATGAAAAAATAATGGTAAGGTTGTGTACATTGTCACCCTACCCAGAACCTGCTGATGCAGAAAACTTGTGTACTGGGTACGACCTTATACAAAAAATGAAGATTAGAAGTACAACAACAAAAAAAAGAAGAAGAAGAAGAAAATGCTAACCTGCGCCTTGAGAAGCAGCTCCTTGAATAAGAGTAAGAGGCACCATTAAAGAGTTAGCAGCTACATAAGCAGATTCCTTTAATGAAGATTCAGTTTTATTGTGAAAAAACTCATCAAAATCAAAACTTTGAACAACCCATTTGCTCAAAACAAATCCAAATACAATTATCAAACCACCCCACAATTTCATCAGCTGCTGATTTTTTACCACCATGGCTCTCTCTGTGATTCTCTCTCAGGCCCCCTTTTTGAGCCTTCAAAAACTTCAATAATTGGCCAAAGCTTGTGGAAAGTTAAAATTCCTAATATACTTGATTTAGTCTTTAAAAAGCATAAGTTAAAAATTGAATAGATTTTATAAATCTTGATTTTGCAATAAGGAAAAAAAAAGATGATATTGGGAGGTGGAGGTGGAGGTGGGGTGGGTTAGGGGGGGGGGGGTGCAAGAGTGACCGACTCTTTGTCTTGGTATGGAATGTATAGAGGAGTGAGTGAACAGAGTGAAATTTGCCGGGAGTTTTAAAGATTTCACTAGCGTAATATATGGATAGATACATAAAATTGTGTGTATATATATATATATATATATATATATATATATATATATATATATATATATATATATATATATATATATATATGATTATAATGTTGAACACTAAAAAAATTAATATATATTGAATATTTTTTTGTTTCAGATTAAAATTTTGGCAATTCTGGCTTTTATGAAGTGAATAGGTGTTGTGATTTTATAACATAAGTTTCGTAAAATAAGTATTATATTATTTAGGACGAATATTAATCAAGATAACACACATGTTACATACTTCCTCCGATGCAAAATATAAGACTTTTTTTAGAAGTTTCACACAAATTAAGATAATAATCAGAATGATTAAAATACCCTTAATTAATACTACAAAAAACAAAGTAATTAACAGAGAGTAATAGAAGTACACATTTTGATCAAAATGAATATAGGGACAAGATAATTTAGGGTAAATTATCCAATAAATACACAATTATTGTAAAATGACCTACATTTTACAACAAAAAATAACTCCTACAAACACTTATATTTTAAATCAAAATGAATAAAATATAACACTTTTCTACAAATATGTAATACATAATAAAATGCGTTCAATATAGGTTAATATTTTAGTGTTATCCATTATAACTGCGGCTGAGTATAAGAAGAGAACACCTTCAAATATGTCAGTCCGTTCCTATGCCGAACAGCTTTTTTTTCTGCACGTACAGAACAATCTCAACCGTCGGATGATATTTTGAACGGTCCAGATCTGGACAGAAAAAAGTTGCGGTTGGACTTAAAAAATTAAAAAAATTCTCTCCAGATCTGGACCATTAAAAAATCTCATCCGATGGCTGAGATCGTGTCCCGCAGTACGGAACAAAAAATCTATTCCGCATAGGAGCCGGGACGCAAATATGTTGCCAAAGAGGTCGCAGCTGCCAGCTGTCAATATATTCTTTTTTCTCTTCTTTTTTTTGCCTTTTCCGTTTTTGTTTTGGTAAAAAGTAACGTTGTTATCTTGGTGCACTGCATCAAAGGTTCCTTAGGCTATTGGGGCAAGAGTCTGTCCATTACTTCATAGTCTTGGGTTTGATACCCTACTCATGTAATGGGGCAACTTTAATTATCTCTCTTTCTAGAGTTATCTTCTTCTTTTGTGAGGCGCTTCTCTCTTCTTATAGGACAATCGCTCATCCGGATTTCAAAAAAAATATCTTGGTGTACCGCAGTTTGAAACTGTAAACTAAAATGTAAATTGTTTGAGTTTGACTCTTTCTAGCATTTATAACATGAAGAGATGGTGAAAATTACTATAACTGATTAATGGTTGTTACAATCTTAATTATCACCAATGGATGATACTTTCACTATTTAATTTGTACGGAAGTGTATTAATTATACCGAAGAGGTTAAAAATATAACATTTTTAAGGATTTATTAAACGAATTATTAATGTCAATATAAAATTACATATTTAACTATTTAAGACTTTACTGAAAAGAGTTCTAATTAACTAGAACCTTCTCAAGTGAGAGTTTAAACTTTGTGAATGTAAAACCAGCCAAACTCAAATTAGTACGTGACAAAATTGAGGCGAAAACAATTTTAACGAATCCGGTGTAATCTCTCACACTTATAAATTTAATATTTTAATTTTCGTTGGCGGACATAAACTTCACTTTTAAAAGTTTCGGAACTGAATTTATAAATGTGAATGGTAACAAATTTATTGCACCGTTTTCACACATAGATACCCACCCAATTCACCGAAATCAATAGTATACTGCTCTGCAGCTGTTTGATGCATTTTATGGATTTCGGGTGGTGATGTAAGATCTTTCGCGGTGGTGATGAATGTTTTATTTAATCATTTTCGGACCCACCTTCTGAAGAAAAAATGAAAAATGAAAAATGAGATAATTATGGTTAATAATTTTTTTTGATCCGCTAACGATGACGTCGCCTAATAAGGGCTTACACATAAGCTTTACGATGTAGTAGACATGAGCTCAATTCCTTCCTCACTTCTTAAATCTCTTATTTTTTATAATAGATAGTGCTTCCTTTTTCTAATAATAATAATTATATATATATATATATATATATATATATATATATATATATATATATATATATAATTAGGACCATATGGAGTTTGTCTGTCTTGGGACCGTGTTTGGTGGTGATTAATTCCTTGATGAAGCAGAGTTTTTGCAAAAGTTTTTCTCGTATAATGCGAAAAAGAACGGAAAGCATGTGTCAATGTCTTAAAAGCGCGTCTTTCGGATATTATCATAATTCTCCTATTTTGTGAGATTGGTTTGTAATGATACTTTGGGAGATACTTGACCCCTCTTTTTGAATTATATATATGTGTGTTTACCAAAAAAAAAAATATGAACGCTTGTTTGTTTGCTCTTTAAATGGCTAGAAATCCTCTGTTTTCATTTTATGTCCTCTTTTCAGTCATATCAATAAAAAATAACATGTATTAAAATTTTAAATTAAAAAATTATAGCCTAAAAAAAATAGTGAAATTCATAGAGAAAAAATATACATATGATAAATATCTATTCGTGAGGATATAAAATGGGGAAAGGCAATTTTTTGTCCTTTAAATGCCTCCTCCGCTTTGTTCTTAAAAGGTTTTAGGTGCATTTGGATTGGTTTCTTAATTTAAGAATTTTTATTTTAAAAATTAAAATTAAAATTATTTATAAGAGATATTTAGAATTGAATCTAAAGTTTTTGTATTAGAGAATGTGAAATTTTTGTACACATGAGATTAGACCATATGGTATTCGAGAGCTTCATTGAAATCTATTTGAGCAATGGGAAATATTTTTATAATCACATGTCTCTGGTCATGTTCTTGTTATTACCTCATCACATTTGAGTAACTCATAAATGATAAATGTTTAAATAGTGGCTAATAATTCGTCTAAATACTCATGATCATCTTGAAATATCTAATTTGATTGTGAAACAAATAAATACTGTCAAACTCATAAATAGAGTGCACGTTAATAATTTATAATCATCTTTTTGGGGGATGATCAGTACATTTTTTTTTATTGTTGCTGTATCATATGTGATTTCAACATATTGATATGAAATTTGTACGCGAAGCTTAATTATATTTTTAGTTTTTTTATTATATTAAAATAGAAAATGCTTAATTATATTTTTAGTTTTTTTTATTATATTAAAATATAAAATGTTGAATCTGAGATTTATTATTTCGAGTCGAAAGTATTTGTTTAATACGGTAACCTTCTTTGACGAGAGGCCTAATTTTTGGCATATACTTTATTTTGAATTGAATCCCATCGCTAGACATGTGATCCTGTTTGTGCATGCAGGCATAATAACAAAACATGCATGTGTGAGTGGAGATACTGCTATCATACTTTGGCCTAAAATGAGAACCCCACTTGTATTAGGTTTTTATTTATGTATTTATCTTTCTTGTGACTTTTAATAATATTATTATACTACTAAATGGTACGAATATTCAAGGACTTGTGTCGATCAAATACTACTTCCTACGTCCTAAATTATTTGTCTATTTTGTCTTTTGCACAAATTAAAATTTTATCAAATTCTACAGTATGATATTATAAAATATCAAATAATAATCCCTATTTAATGGACCATTTTTTTAGAAAGTAAATAATTAATTTATGACAGATTAAAAAGAAAAAATGGACAGATAATTTGGAACGGAAGGAATATATATGAAGCAAAAATTAGAAAATGGGCAGCATTGACAGCCAAGAAGAGGGGGACAAAAAGAGCTAGGTTATAATGTTGGAAAATCATTTAATACTACAAAATTATATATATTTGGAAGATATAAAATCAAATATTTGTTTATTTTTATTGTTTTTCAACTAGGATATGGTAGACAACGAAGTGCAATTCAAACGGTAAGACGCTTCACTTCCAACCGGTAGGTCGAGTCATGTTGGAGGGAAAGTGGGAAACCACTATCGATCCTCTTTAAAAATACAAAATAAAGAAGAAGAAAAACTAGGACGGTATGAACTTCAGTTTTAGATACATAGAAAACATGACTGTCAAGTTTGAAGCGCTTTTTTTTTTTTTTTAACGCCCAGCTAGGCGGAACCCCATAAGGGGAGAGTAGCAACCTCATAATAGGAGAAGAGATTAACCCTAAAAAGATAGTCAAATTAAAGCATGTCCCATGCGCAGGGAGAGTATCAAACCCGCGACCTCACGGTCATGGGCAGATCCCTTGCTCCCACTGAGGTTAAAGTAAACTCGCTCAATTAGTTTGAGCTCATTTTTCACACTCGGCTTATGATAAATACATAACAGAATGTATTACACCATAGATAAAAAAAACCAAAAAATAGAAGCATTTAGTATAAGATTAAATATATTTTCTCAAGAAAAATCAACAAAGTCTCTCTCTCTCTCCCTCTCTCTCTCTCTCTCTCTCTCTCCTTTGAATGAAGTGTGGTGTTGAAGTACATTTGTCATTCAATTATCATTGTATATTCAACAATAATAACTCCAAGATTTAGATCTTGTCTTATTTGGTTTTGGATCTTATGATTATTTTCTTTTTTATAAAGAATATAAAATCAGTTGCAAACTTTTCTATCAAACTATTACTTCAACAATTTTGCATAATGTAAGTCGTTTAACATTCATAATATAAATTAGTTTAACATGTAGTGAAAATTAAAAAATTAATATTATTGGACAAAATATCAATATTATTCTGTTAAGTATAATTAGTGATATACAAGTCATATTTAAGAAAGTAATATTAATATTTTATCTAATAAAATACTTTATATTTATTTTCTTAGTTTTCATACTAAACGTATTATATTATGAAATGAAGGGAGAATTAAATTATTAATGTAGTAGGAGTACGGGAACAGAAATGACATGCTTAGGTCAAACAGATGATCGATCAAATAGATCGGGTGGCTGTCACATGAGTCTTGCATCTATATTAATATGTTATCATAAAATAAAACCTTAGATCGACTATAACATTCATTTAGCTAAATATCCCACGTGAGTTTTCGTCCCATATTAAATTTATGGTTCTTATTTGTGGCTTTTAAGTGGCAAAAATTTCTCTGTCCTCTTTCCTGTTCTCATTCTTATTTTAGTCAATCACAATTTACCCTGTGTATATATAATTGAAAAAAATATTTATATAAAAAATTCTGATTGATTGGGGACAGTCATGAAGACATGAATGGGGACAGATAATTTTTATCCCTTTTAAGTATGTAATCAGATTGCTCCTTTTTTTCCTGAAGATTTATTTAATTTTTATTTTAAAAAACAACTCTCGATCGCTCAATCGAACTAATTATCTATTATTATTTTATTTGATAAAAAAAAATCCTATTAACTGGACTACCAACTCATAAAATTATACCACTGATACCAACTTCATCAATAAAGTTTGGGGGAAATGCAAATTAATAAGTACTAGATCAATCTACTAAAATGATTAATCAATAAAATATATATATATATATATATATATATATATATATATATATATATATATATATATATATATATATATATATATTTAGTCTTGGATTAGGTCTGGTGGTGTTACATCTCTATGGTTGTCGGTGGAGTATGCGTTCTCACGTGACCACTTCTCTCAGTTCTCTGAACTTTTTTTGGGTAACAATATTTGTACCGATTAATTCAGTTGAGTCCTAATGACACTTTAATTTGGCAAATAATTTTTTTTGTAAATATGCGACATAATATCATTTCTTTCTACATTTGGCAGAATTTTAACTCTCAACATTTAGTTAAAACGCCTCGACACCTACCACTTGGCAAGACTTCATTGGCTTCTCTGAACTTTTCTATCATACTTAATTTCGTAATGTAAGGAGGAATTAAATTAATTTTTTCGTCATACTTTCAGTGTATTTGTTTATATTCCTATTTCAAAATATTTTTATATCAACTTTCATTAAAAATTGAATTATTCATGAAGAAAGATATATTATGCCAAGTGAGATTTTTTATTTCAGAAAAAAAATGAAAACCAGTCATATGTAATTCATAATTCATATGTGAAATATTGATTCATGGGCCTTCATGTCTCATTAAAATACAAAAAAGTGATTGGACAAAACTTTAATGGATTGGAATCTAGCAAAAAAAATCCATATTCCAGAACAACCCAAAAGCACAAAAGATTAAATCCCGGTTCATACTTTCATACGAAGCAAGTTCATATATGAAACCAACACAAGTTGGCTCAGTTGGTAATAATTTGGCACATCCTTACAAATGTCAAGTGTTCAATTCCCGCTGCCAACGTGAGGGATGTGTTGGTGAATGATTTGTATGTACCCTTGTAAGTGACATATTGTCCCGAGGGCCTGCCCTAACCCGTGATTGTGACCTGAGCCGAACCCACCCAAACTTTTATGTACCCAAAAAAAAAAGGTTCATATATGCAGGTTTTTTATGGGCTTTGCCCTAAATTGATATGTCTATCCACAATTTACTGCACGGAAATTCTCTGTGACACTTCGTATAACATTCTTAATTACAGTCATTTTCACTTAGAATTATCAATTCAATGTTAGGTTATCCATTTTAGTTATAGATTATATGTATAAAAAGCTCCCGTAATTAAAACATTATAGAGAGTGTCACAAAAGATTTAGACAGCCTATTAACCCATTTTTGGAGAAACATTTCATGAATGCCTTCGCATTTTACCAAATCCGTATTTTCATTAAGTGAAGACGCATACTGTGAACTCGTCTTCAGTCAATGAAGAAGAAACTCCAAAAGGGCCGCATCAATTAGAGGGTTTTGTTCGGTAAATGGAAGAAAAGTAATGTATTGCTTGGCATAACCATGGTGAAGATGAACCGCTTAAATGCATGTACTTATTAAAAATGTATTGCGCTTCTAGGTTGTGAAAAGGGATCTTTACCAAATGTCGACGGATTATGTAAAAATATGTTAACTCGAGTGTGAAATATCCCTTACAAAATAGGTCATTGATGGACGAAGTCAGGAATTTGACATTAGAAGGGCGAAAACTGCAACAGTATGTCGAACTATATATAAAAATTGCAAAAAAAAGAATGTTGGGGGACGAATTTGATAAAATATCCCGAACTACATATAAAATTTACTATATGTATTACTATTTTTACAACCTTGTCTTCGTCTCTGGATGAATAGAAAGTACAAATTAGGGCTGAACCCCCACCCCACAAAAAACCACATTTGCAACTATATAAAGGTCCAAATTATCAAAGGTGTCCTAACCCAGTGGGGCAGGCGCCTGCCTACGACTTTGAAGTCATGGGTTCGATACCCTCCGCCTGCGTGCGGCAAGCTTTAATCTCCCTTTCTAGGGCTATCTCCTCCTCGTCTGAGACAATTATCTCTCCCTTATATGGGGGAACCGCACAATCGGGCTTAAAAAAAAGGTCCATATTAATATATACTCCAAAACATATTTTATTAATATTTTTCAAATACAAATTAAAATACTCCAAATCATCTTATATTAATATTTTTCAAATACAAATTAATATACTCCATTCATTGTTCCATGAGAGAAATGTCAATTGCATTAGTCATCTGAGAATTTTTCCCATGATTATCAGTCTCTTGCTTCTTGTACTTGTACCACGAGGCCCAATACAAATAATTCAAGAAATTAAGCCCACTGAGAATAGCCAAAAACCAATAAAACAGATCCAAACTATAATTATCCAAAAATACCCCTTCTAACCATCCTTGTTTATCATGGGTTGTTCTCTTAGTAATAGCATTTATAATATCCACAAAAATACTGCTCAAAAAATACCCAAATGACATTGATAGCCATGCAAATGACGTGGATAAAGATTTCATTCCTTCTGGGGCTTCTCTATAGAAAAATTCCAATAATCCCACAAGGGTAAACATGTCAGCAATTCCAAAAATCCCATATTGAAAAGATAACCAAAACACATGAATTGGCTTCAATAAATGTGATTCCAATGACTGCTTTTCGTCTTTTTACTTCAACCAAAGCTGCAACAACCATTGAAACGATAGAGAGTACCAACCCGACTCCGACCCGTTGGAGTTGGGTAATGCCTCCCGGATGACCCGTAAATTTTCGGGCGAATGGGACAAAAAAATACTCATAGAGTGGGTATAAGAATGCTCATGAAAACAAGAGGCATTACGGGGACTGATGGTGCTGGAACTTCGAAAGAACCGATGTATCGGTTCATAAAATAACCTTGTTGGACTGAAAATGTTTGTAGTTGAGCTAAACATGTGTTCATTATAATTGTGCTGAAGATGATCGGAAGCATTCTTGTTATAACCTTAACTTCCTCGACTTTTGTTACTGTGCAAACTTTCCATGGTCCTTGTTCAGTCCCATCGGGAAGAATCGATGCTTTGTCAAGACACCTGGTCCAAATTTAGTTACATTCAAGTGCGAACTAAAACTGTTTAAAATAGTTGGAGGCTAAAATAAAATATTTACAAAAACAATTTCTCAAAAAAAAAATATGTACTTAAAAAAATTGAAATTTGAAGAAATGTTTAGGTAGCTACTACCACAGCATGTGATTGCACTCATGTGTGGAATTAGAGGGTGGTGGCTGCACCAACATTTTCTAAAATAAAGATCTTCTATAAAATAAAATAAAATTAATTGCTAAATATTATATCTCACTCACCCCTCCCAAAATAAATAATGTCATTTTATTATTTGTCCCCTACTGTACTCTTCTTTCGTGATGATACAGAGGGCCTATTCTTAGTGGCTTTAGATAAAGCTTCTTATACTTGACTTTTCTCTCAAGTCAAAAACAGTTCTTCAAAAGTTTTTTTTTATATTTTATTTATTTATTGAGGGGAGATACTCTATATATTATAAGAAATTTGAGATTTAAAAAGCGGGGAAGGGTTCGAACTCATGACCTCAACCTTGGCCACTAGACCTACTCCTCCATTCCATAATTAAAAAAAATAAAAAATAAAGTATTTTTAATTAAAATACTAATATTACTCTTTTAAATAAAATCAATGGTATATAAATTTTATTTAAGAGAGTAATAACAATATTTTGACTAACAAGAAACTTAAATTTTACTTTCTAACTTTTCGTTACATATTTTAAACGATCTATATTATGAAATATGGAGTACTAATTAATAAAAAGTTTCAACAATTGAGATCATATCCAATGTAAATAAAGTTTAATTAAAATGAGGCAAAAATAAATTAATAATATGGCATATTGCAATATATTCATAGTGTGGTGGAGGCTAACCTGAACTGTTCAGTATGGGGAATCTTTCCAGATTCTGATTCTTTCTCATTATTCTCATACAAGTCCTCAACATTTTTCGGCGTTGATAATTTTCTGTTCTTGATCGCTACAACTATAACCTGCAGCGTATTGCCAATTTTAGCCAAAAGAAAAAATAGTCGGACGTAAAATACTAGTAATATTAAGGGTGGTAGTTGACACGCCTCCTAAACTTTTTTCGATTTTGATTTTTTACTTTAAACTAAAAAATGCAAAGTACTTGACTTTGAACTTTTCTGAAGTATTAATATTGCCCTTTGTATCAAATTTCGCTCTTAAATCTGGACTAAATATGACCATATGACTAAACTCGTGAGCATTTTAAAAAAAGGCGACAATAGGATAAAAACACAGTCTTCACATTCATAGCAGTTATTATCTTTTCATTTCTGTTTTTTCACATCGTTCCAATCTGCATTTTTTTTAAGGTCGGAATTTTTTTCCCAAAATTCCCCCGAGTTTGGTCTTGTGAGAGTCATTTGGTCTCATTATGTCCAAATTTAACACCAGGAAATGTTAGGATCAACAACTTTGCATTCTTTAGTTTAGGGATAAAAACCAAAATCGATAAAAGTTTAGGGGACGTGAACAGCTTCTACCCTAATATTAATAACAAAAATAAATTTGGTGGCAGGTTCTCCTGATCCGACAAGAATTGTGGAGGATGTAAATCAAGGTGGCCCAGCGGCTCGATTGGTGGGAGGCCTTGTCTTAACCCACCGCAAGAAGCCACCCGCACATTGAAGGGTTAAAACTTCCACACTGCGGCTGCCAAGATTCGAACATGCGCTCTCCTACACAATCTGCCACTCCCGAACCAATTGGGCTACCCTTGCGGATATCTAGGAGACTACCTGTATTGTCTAGAGTTGTAGATATACCTGTATAATTCTTAGGATAGGACTTTCTCCCGGTTCTTGAAGGCGGTAAAAAGACTTTCCAAAGGTAAAAACAACAAACCCCACAAAGGACCCAAGTAGGGTTATAAGTAAACCTTTCCACCAGCCTTTATTAGTACTAACCCAAACTATGAATGTGACACCAATGATACCTCCCAAAGTAGTACACATCAAGAACCAGTTGAAATATCTGGCTAGAGCTTTGGCTCCCTCTGGATTTCTCCGGTCAAATTGGTCGGCGCCGAGTGTCGGAAGGGAGGCCTTAATACCACCGGCACCTAATGCATATAAAGAAAGTGCAATGTACAGAAGGGCTGCATTACCACCATGTATGCAGCTTGACTTGCCACAAGCTTCTGGTTGGAACTTTTTGTAATGTGCTTGGATTATCATCAACACCAAACCCTACATGCATGCACATATGTACCAATTCAATTTTTTTATGATTTCGGTTTTTGTTTGAGAATTTTTGTTTTAAATTAATAACCACTTTGATCATCAACGTTTTTTTCTTAGTCACTTTGGTCAAAATTCAAATTTTTTAACTTATTTCATCAAACTTTTTACGAGCCACCATTTTGGTGTCATTCCGTCAAAAATTTGTGTTAAAAGTGCTGACATGAATAAACGGTGGTATACCTTTCTCTCTCATCTGAGGTAAAAATGAAAAGAAAAAAAAAGGTTTTACTCCATCTTCTTCATCTTGTTGTTTGATTGAAAGTGGATAGACGAAAAAAAACGTTGAATAAAAGGAATGTAAACTCCTTTCGTTGAGAAATGTCCTTTTTGTTTTTTTTACATAAATTAATAAGAGAATGAACCATACAGTTTCTGAATAAAGAAAAAAAGTAAATTAAGCCATAGCTCTTTCATAAGAAAAGAAATATCAACTCAATTGAAATTTTACTTTCTTAGATTTCATTTAATAACCAAGGAAAAAGATGATTCATGTCGTTGAATTTCGCTTATCTATATAAGAGTAATGTTGTGTGACTGAACTTGAATAAAATTTGTGGCTCAACATGGAGATAAACCTATAATTTATTAATTTTCTTTTGACAACTTTACCCTCATATTTTATCCAAGATATTTGTTTCAATTTGAGATTCGATCTATAAAATAGTGAAATTTATGGTAAAAAAGTCGTTTGTTCCCAACTAATGTTTTCATGTATTTCTCAATCACTCACAAAATTACCACGTAAATATGAATAATAACGGTTAAAAAAAGTGTAATGAGAGAAATATTAATGTGGCGAATTTTAAATTGTTAAAACCTAATATTTATCACATATTTTGTTTCTTTAAAAGCAATAAAAACTTACAAACATCTCGAAGACTCCAAAGATAAGGGTGGCCTTCAATCTATCAACATAAGTATCGGAAATGAAGCCACCAAAAATGGCTAGCAAGAAAGTTGAACCCATAAAATTTGTGAGAGTATTAGCTGCTCCTGACACACTAAAGTATAGCACCTGACTAAAGTACATTACAAGGCTCACCATATTTGCCACCAACCCCATATTATCCAATGACATCAATGCTACAAAAATCATAAACCAAAATTTAATTAACATTTAGGGTGTGCTTCGATTGGGTCTGTTTTGAGTTTGATCTAGTTTGAGATTTAAACCTAGACCCAAATCAGCTTTGGATTGAGTCTGAGAATGAAATCTGAAGTGTTAAATCATCCTCAGACTCAATTCAAAGCTGGTTTGGGTCTGTGTTTGAGTCTCAAACCAGACCAAACCCAAATTAGACCCAATCCAAGCACACCCTTAATTACTAATAAATCGCTTTACAATTTCAATGATCATCTGCTTACCAAAGATGAAAGATGCAGCTCTAAATCCACCTTTCCCTTTGATGCTCCCTCCGGGGCCCGTAAGGTCGATTGCTGATTTAACCTCATCTCCCTACTCGAATAAAATATTATTAATTTTTTTAAGACACGTAAAACTAAAAATTATATATTGAGAATGAATTTAAAAAAAATTAGAGGGTGAAATGTAATATTAAAAACAACTTTCTAGAAAGAATGACTCTAGAGAGAGAGAGAGAGAGCTCACCATGGTTGCTGGGAATGCCAGAGATGTCTTAGTAGTTAGACCAAAAAACTCACTTGGTTGTATGTTTTTGCAAGTAATATTTCAAGTTTGGGTTGTGGGGGAAAGAAGCTAATAATGCATGTGATAGGAGCAATGGCCTTAGAACATATAATTCTTAAGAAAACGCTGTATATAAAGTTAGAGGAGAATCCCACGTCGGATACTTAGTGAGCAAGTTTGTTTCTTATATGTCTTGAACAATTCTCCCCTTTTGAGGGATTGAACCAGACTCAAAGCTCATGCTAACAGAGTCATGTAGTTCAATAGACCCCATTTATGTTCACGCTTCAGATTTCCAATTTTGAGCGTAGGGTGTGTTAAGAAACCCACGTCAACTAGCTAGTAACCCCATTTATGGGATCTAAATGTCTAGCCCTGGACGTAGGAGTGTGTTGACAATCCCACGTCGACTAGCTAGTGACCCCATTTATTTTCACACTCCAGAAGTCCAGCCCTGGGCGTGGGAGTTTGTTGAGAATCTCACATCGACTAGTTGGTGACCCATTTATGTTCACGCTATAGATGTTCAACCCTGAATGTTAGGAGGTGTGTTGAGAGTCCACTTTAATTAACTAGTTAGAAAGTTTATTTCTTATATGACTTGAACAATCTTCCACATCTTGAGGTAGCTATTGAGGAATTGAGTTAGACTCAAGTCTGTTAAATTAACAGGTTTAATTTGATCGCCTTCTCGTAATCTTGTTCATGATTGAGATAGATAGATATGGACATTGAAATTACTTTAAGTTCTTTTGTTCACTTTCAGAAAGCCAAATATAGTACTTTGATAGAGCTAGCTAGTTTTTTTTTTTTGTGTGGGCACAAACCATTTATGAAGTAATAATTGTTGGGATACTATCTCTCAAGGTTCCAAGAAAAGAAAATGATCAAGGTAAGAGGGTCTATAAATAAATTTATCTATTTTGAATTTATTTGTATCAATTCTTTGAGTTTTGTGAGTGTAGATTTGGAGTTCTTTAAGTGTTTGTAATTTTTACCTTTCAAAGTCGTGAATATAGGTCTAAGTTGAGAATAAACTATGTTAAAATTCTTATGTTATTTTTCTACTTTCTTTTCATTTTTTTTTTATAATTTCTTATTTAGAGTGTTCCGCTGCGCAACAGTAATTTCATCACTTGATGATACCCATTTCAAGTATATTTGTGGTCTTATAAAAAATGAGGCCCTCATAACCTTTCCATTATTGGACTAACAATAGAGGGTTCTATTTTCTTTATCTTTTATTTTTCGTGCGCATTGACAAGGGGCAGCTAATAGGGAGTGCGAGATGCTCAACCACACAAGGTCTCCAAAATTTTGGGGTCCCAAATTATATATATATATATATATATATATATATATATATATATATATATATATATATATATATATATATATTTGAGCTCAATAATCAATTATCAACATGCTGAATTATAATATTTTTTCAACTAAATCATATTCAAATCTGACGATTCATTTTATTTACTTAATTATTTCATCCACTTACCACGCCAATTTTATTATCTCAATCTTTTCAACTGGCTACCACCAGTTAAATAATATTAATTTCTTCCTCTTCTCCATATTCACTAACATTTTAGTATATTTTGAATAGCAAAAACTATGATACAATTATAATGATTTTTTTGTTATATGTTTATAAAAGCTTATTTTTTTTGTTATATAGGGCCTTACTTTAAAATTCCGCACAGAGCCTTCAGAATGATTGAGACAGCGCTGATTCGCATATTTATTTTGTCTAACTAATATACACAAACGCCCACTCTCTTAAAACTAATGAATCTCATCATTTTTTCTGTATGATTAAATGCCTGTTTTTATATATAAAATGAATAAGAAATAAAATATTCAATTTTATACTAAAGCTGCACAAACTTTAACCGAAAAATCAAAATATTAAAGTTATAGATGTGATATGAGCAAATTTACACAAAGTCTAACCAACTCGGTGAGAAAAAAAAATTATTTTCTTTCTTCGGTTTATCATTTCTGGCATGGACGAAGACAGAGGGGGCAGTCGCCCCCGAAATTTTTAAAAATACTATTAGGTATAGTAAATTTTATATGTAATTCGGAATATTTTATCAGTTTCGCCCCCCAAAATTTTTTTTTGCCATTTTTATATGTAATTCGACACACTGTTACAGTTTCGCCCCCAACCCTAAATTCCTTACTTCCTCCCTGATTTCCGGCCATTCTAACATAAGACCATACAACCTTTAGTTTGATGGTTTCTCTAGTTTAGACAGTAACAGAAAGACGGTACAACAATAATAAAGAGAACACACTTCATAGGAAGTATTTGATTTTTGATCGGACAAACAAAAGTAAACAAGGAAAGAAAGTTTTTTCATAAAAGAAAATAATTTTCTCATAAAAATTTCAATAAATTTGTTTATACAAATAGTGATAATTTTGATTGAACCGAGGTTGATATAATTTTTACATAGATGGCTAGCGCAATTAGTATAACACAATAATTATATTTTCTGACTCGTGACAATAAGATCACGGGTTCAACACTCTTCCCAAGTTCCCCTTATTAATAAAAATTAAAAAATGAGGTTGATATAATTTTACCACAACAAAGAAAGAAGTAAAAAACTATAATACGCCATTTTAGAAATCTTGCTTTATGTTTTGATTCTGCACTCTTATTTCGATTCCAGTCCGACTCCTATGCGTAACAGCTTTTTTTCTGTACATGGGGAACATTTTTTTTGCCTTGAGAGAACACCTGTTCACGCGAACAGGTGTTCATTTTAAATTAATGTCAGTCGTTAAAATTAGTCTCTAGGCATGAGATCACAATTCATTTGCCTTATCCATGTTTGACAGGAATACTTTTCCCAGGGCCATATATGAACCATACTAGATTTAACATCATGAAAGCATCCCAAAATATATTCATAAATAAATTCCTTGAAGAAAGAAAATCTTGGGGGCCAAAATAGATTCATATATAAAGCTAAGGATATGAAAAAGATTGAACTAAAGTAGTAGTCTATGGACCAGAAGCAAATGGATAATGAATATGGTCTACCTCTTTCAATATCAATTATCTAATCCATTCATTCAACCAACCCAATGGAAGTGGGACTCTTACTTGACTTGAGGCACATTTGAAAAGTAACACTTCTGATATGCATTAGGTTTAATGTATTTAATGGTTCAGATTTTTTCACATCAGAAAAAAAATATTAATTATTTATTCTTAATGAAGAAATTTAGACACAAGATTCACATAAATTAAGTCCATATCAGGATTTTTCTTTGAGAAGGGCTTTGTTCATCAAATCTAATAATAATATAAATAAATAATCAATTGATTTGGAAGAGTTTATTACATGTGTTACACAAGATAATTTGACGGGCCAAATTAGTATTGTATAATAAATTAATACATCGAAGTTCTGGTTTTCAATTGCATATATTATTGGATATAAATGGATAGATGAAGTATGAAGGGATTTAGGATCACCTCTCACCAGTGACGGATCCAGAAAACAAATTTACTGGAGTCATTTGATATACACAACAATTCACTGCGGTTATTTATACATTTATTATCTAAATAGAGTAAAATATATCATATATCATATATAATTAAAAAAAAAATCATTGGAGTCATTTGATATACACACAACAATTCACTGGGGTCATTTATACATTTATTATCTAAATGGAGTAAAATATATCATATATAATTTTTTTTTCCGTCTTTGCCTCATTCTCTGTCACATTCATAATAAAGTGTCAATTT
This sequence comes from Vinca minor, assembly GCA_026122235.1. Lineage (NCBI taxonomy): Eukaryota > Viridiplantae > Streptophyta > Magnoliopsida > Gentianales > Apocynaceae > Vinca > Vinca minor. The sequence continues at coordinate 4,088,876 of JAOCZM010000201.1, read as the reverse complement.
TTTTTTAAGTTCTATATCTTTTAAGTAGGACCGCTAGAAACACGTGAGGAATGTGTAAATCAGGTTTAGTTAAGGAAATTAATCTTCCCAATTCTAGCCTCAAGCAAATATCAAGTGAGGAAAGCAATAAAGGACACAACGATTTACGTGATTCGGTCAACTGACCTACATCCACGGGTAAGGCGAAGGCATACTCTCATTATAATGGAGAACCAAGAATACAAGGGAGATTCCTCCAACCCATTAGCTCTCCCCGCCTTATTACTCCAAACAATATAGGATACGCCTATATATATATATATATAGAAGTAGTAAACCTTTCGCTAGAAAGACTAGGAGTTCACATAATTAGTAATTCACCTAACTACTAATTCTTAACTTAATTAGTATCCAATTAGAAGTCCACCTAATTAGCAATTTACATAATTACTAATTTTTAACCTAATTGATATCTAATTAGTACTCCAGTAAATATTGGCCAAAACTCAACATAGTATACAATTTTGGATTTTCTGGATATCAGAATATAGACTAGTGAAACGTGAAAAAACTGAGGATATTGGCAAACCAAATATAACATGTTTGGCATTTAAAATCCCCAATATGCATGGTGCAGTAAATTTTCAAAAAAAAATACGAACAGGGAGATTTAATGGATAAACACTCCAAGTCTGATAATCAATGGTTTGGACCCATATCAATTAATGGATAAACAACTTTATTATCAGAATGACAATCTTTTCCATGAAGAATCTTTGCAAAGAATGCTAGATTATAAAAATGGCCCCGTGAATATAATGTTTTTTTTCAAAAGTATTTTTATTTTTATTTTTTTTTAAAGAAAAGGTCTTTTATTGAAATAAAACCAAGAGCCGATATGGAGAGGGGCATTGTACCCTCGAATAAAAGATGTAAACAAATCCACTACTACATAGATAGCATCGTTCATAATAGTGTATAATAGTAGTTAAAATTCTAACGTCTTTTAAGAGATTTGTACATAGTCTCCAAAAGTACTTCTTAACCCCACTAAGATAACAATCTCATCATACTTTAGCAGTCACACAGTCTCTATGATATTCCTGGTCTCATTTCAAGTTCATTTATGATACTCCATCCATCCGTCTCAAATCGAAGGTTCACTTTTCTATTCATTTTGTATATATTGTATAAAAAAGTGGAGATTCAATTTATTAGAATTGAGGGAATAAACAATACTTTCTTCCATGTTACATATATTTTTGTTTTCTCCTCTAGCAAAGTCGCATTTCTATGTTTTTTTTTAATCCTTTTTTTAAATGGATGTATTATTAATAGATTGCTGCAAAAACAGTCATATGAATTACAAGGATTACCTGAAGGATTAAGACCTTTGGTGAGATATAACAATTGCAAAGAGTAAGGATTTTGCCTTGAAGGCCCCTTCTCCTCTCCAGTTTTGCTATATGTGATACGTATATATGGGATACATTGTCAGTCCAAATTGCAAAAGAGACTAACGTCTTTTAAAATCTTTAAACCTTACCATGTGATGGTCTACAACAGTCTTAGGGGTCTTTTTTTTCCTCTACGTTTATAAACGGGGATGAAATCATCATAAACATCCTCGTGTTGAAAATCTAAAGATCCCGATTTTGAAGATTCATTAGTACGTTGATCTAGATCAACATGCCCACTAACAGGTGTCACAACAATATTTTTACTGAAGTCTCGAAAGCGAACAAATAACTTGTGACGATCCGAAAAAAGAGGATCATTATTTTGTTATCTCCTCTTGCAAGAAGGAAAAGTAAGGGAATGCTCCTCCTTAGTTTAGGGCGGATAGTCACATTTTTATGTTGGATTCAAAGAAGTGTTTCATATTTCCCCAACGCTAAATTCCTGGTTTCGTCCCTGCTTCCACTAGAAACCAAACCGGGTATCGACATCAAGAAGCAGCCAGAAGATGAACTTTGAAGAAGATCTTGGTTGTAAGATTAATAATTGAATGGTCACATCACTTGAATGTCGACTTAAAGATGAGTAACAAGTTTCTATCGCAAACCATTGTGCAAACAATATATGTATGCTTATCAACCCTTCTTAATTTCATGGATAGGTTCTTGAATTTTTTTTTTTTTTAAAGCCAAAGGGGCGCTGTCATTAAGGAATCAAAAGGCGATCGTTAGTGATCGCAGCCATTACAGAATGAGGATAGTTACGATCCCATAGCATGGAAGAGTAACTATGCCCAAGTTGAGCCAGACATTGAATTTATTTAGAAACAATAAAAATCATTTTCCAATTCTGAATTTTGAGTAAAGCAAGAAACGCAATTATATACAAAAATTGGGCAAAAAATCCTGTCCCTGTTCCTGTCCCAACCAATTACAATTCACCCTGTGTATATATAATTGGAAAAATATTTATATAGTAAATTCTGATTGGTTGGAGACATGGATGGGGACAGTGAATTTTCACCCCAAAAATTGACCATGTAATTTCTAAACATACTACATTTTTTTTTTTTATAGAAAAGTCACATGTTGTGTGGTGGGGGGGGGGGGGGGGGTGTTGGCATGGAGCTCTACCCATTTATTGATTAGGCTCAAATAGGCAAAAATATATGGAGGAAACAAAGCCAAAAACTTTCAAGTAGATAAAAATAAATCCACTTCATACATCTAAGATTGCAATGCAGAAAAATGCAAGCTTGATCATTTATAATTAACATCTGCATTGACATATTGTGGAACTGGCAAATGAATCCTCTAAAACTTATCCCACCACCCTAAAGCAGATTTGCAATGTCCTACATAGTACTCTCTCCATTCCATATAAGTACGTTAGAATATGTAGCAAAATAAGGAAATAAAATATAAAGTATAGATTAGAGTTATTCACATTTTGTTCACCCTTTTCACTCTACTGATCAGTGCTTCATAAACCTCCAAATCCTCTGGCTTCATATTGTAGACTTTTTATAGTTTACAAGAGAGCCCATTGTGGATTTTTTATTAGTAATTTTATTTTTTAGTCTCTTATACACTTAATTTTGTTAGCAAATCAAGAGCAAAATTCTTAAAATATAAGTGGTGTCATTCCTATAATTCACAAACTAAATAATTTAATTTTAAATCATAAAGTGATTCAAAATGGGTACAATAAGCAATGTCCACGAGACGAGGAGTTACAAAAACAAAACAATTGAAAAAAACTGGTGCCAGGCCCCACTGTGGCTCCGCCACCCCCCCAAAAAAAATATTAGTATTATTCTTTTAAATATAATTAATAGTGTATAACTTATATTTAAGAGATTAATATTAATATTTTGACTAACAAAAGACCTTATTTTTTACTTCCTTAATTTTTATTACATTACATATCCATTTTATAATATGGAATCAGACAGTACAATGTTATTAGTGTAGAAAACCGGTTTCTTCATCAGTTGTCAGGGTTAAGAGAGCAAACTAATTTGGACATAAGAGAACAGCCTAAAGGTTCTTGACTATGTTGAGCCGAAGGGAGCACGATTGAAGGTTCTTCGCTAATACTCTTTCAATTTTAAAGTTTTCCCTCACTCCCCAATGCGAGGAGTTTTATCTTGGTTAGAGTAAGTTTAAAAGTTATATATATTAATAATTATAATACATGTATCATGAAAAATTAATTTTATTTCCAGTAAATTAACACTTTTTGTTACACAGGAACTTTTTAAATATATTTAGAATAATTAAATTATCAGAATATATATATATATATATATGAGGATCGATAGTGATTCCCCACTTTCCTTTCAGCATGATTCGAACTCCCAATCTACCAGTTGGAAGTAAAGCGTCATACCGCCTAAGCTGCGCTTCGTTGTCAATTATCATAATATATTTGACTACAAAAAATAAATCAAAAAACACCATTAACCAAACTTTCTAACTATCATTCTTAACCGAATATCTAAGCTCCAGAGTATAAATATACACCCATTTTAACCTAGACAAACAAAAAACATATAATTTCTTCAAGAAACAAATTATGTTTTAACTTATTTTAATTGAAAATTTAGAAAAAATGAAAAAAAAGAGACAATGTTGGACCTTTGCATGACGTGTTACAACATGCATTGTAGGTTGTAATTGTGAAGGAAAATGATTATTGGCTAAGTCCAATTAGTTAAAAATTGGCTAAATTGGATCAAATTGGTCAATGAGACGAAAATGCTCTATCAATGCCTTTTCAATTCATAAAAAAAAATTGGTTAATTGACCCCAATGAATACATAAAATAATGGTCATTGGGAACATAAATTCAAATCTACTTTTAGGCTTGTCGGGCTAGCTTGCAGGAGAATGTGACAAAAGTTGGACTGCGGTTACGGTGCATAATATCAAATGCTATGCATAGTGCGTAACATATGATGGTCGTCGGATTAAAAATATAACGGCTGAGATTATTTTGATGAAATAATTATAAAAAAAAACTTTTAACTCCCACAATTCAAAATGATCTCAGTCGTCAGATTCTTAATCCGACGGTCACAATTTGTTTCGCACGGTGCAGAACATACCGTGTTACAAAAGCTGAAAAAAGAAACACATTCAAGAGATGAAATTGTGGACATTGATTAAGAACTCATCAATGGTCCGGATTATTCTCTATGGTTAGTCCGGATCGATGACGCGGCCCAAAAAAATAGTCAATTAACAACTCTAAATCCACATATTATACAGATTTATATACCCTAAGTCCCTATAAAAATATTATTTGCAACAATAAGTACATAAATTATATTACTTTTAGGCCCCTAATGTTATAAAACTTTAAAAATTAAACTCGCATATTATATTTCCATTTCACAGATTAACCCACAAGTTTCTAATTAAATCTTTTAAATTCACAATTTGACCCGAAAAATCATGAAATTAACTTTTTAGAAATTATAATTTGACCCCTAACTAATAACATATTCATAATAATAACAAGTTATCGTCATATAATGGAATATATATATTTTTTTCGTAGTTTACTTTCACAATTGCATAATACTAATAAGTGATTGACGTATATAGGTGTATAACGAACTTTGCATGTGTACTGTTAGAGTTTCATGGTACTAATAAAAAAAAAATAGATTACTTACAACGCTTTCGTAGTACTAATAGTCTACAAACAATCTTATAACTTTGAAATTGATTTACATTGTTAGCTTGTTAGAGTAATGTTATAACGTTAAGAATACTTACACAGTTAGCTTCTAAATTTTTCATAGTACCAATATTTGATCACTATTTCTAATTTCGGTGATTAATAACTAAGTTTTGTTCTAATATAGATAATCTTAATTAAGTTACTAGATTTTTAAAATTTTAAAATTTTAAATTTAACAATTTAGATTGGTAAATTACTAAGCATTTGTTTAATTACTACTAAAAACTATTTAAGTTTACTTATAATTATATTTATTCTTAATAATAGCTGATAATAAAAAAAAATCTATTTATAAATACTTTAAATTTTAATTAAATAATGATATACTATTATTTTCCGAACTTCTAAATAAAAAATGTAAATAAAAGGGTTGATACGTTGACCAATTAATAATTGTGGCAACTAAGCAACAATAGAATTGCCAACTACACCACCAACTAAATGTGTTAACAAATGACATGTTTACTTATTTGAGTATTGTTCGTTATCAAAAAAATTGTTTAAAAAAAAAAAAAAGAACAATCATTGTTGCATCTTCGTCTTTTTCTTTATCTCTTACACCGGAATCATCATCACTGCAACTCCAGGAAAAAAAAATTGTTGTTCAATTTTCTGTCTTCTTCATTAGGTCCTCTTTTTTATTTTATAATTTTTTTCATTTAGCTTATCAAGAACACAAGCAAAAGCCCACAAAATTCATCATCAAACTTCACTAAATGAATAAACCCACCAAAATTAACATGAACCCATAACTCCATTTTGTTAAAAACACCCAGATCCAAAATTATTAAAGAACAACATACATGTACTTCATATTGTTTTCTAAAAGGTTTCTAAAATATTTTTGCTAAACAAGAAATCGAGTCCGGCAAATTACCCATCAAAGAATTAAAACTCATCAAGAACTTGTAAATCTGTCCACATCTCAATTCACAGATTTGATGTGATAGTTGGAGTGGGTAATGTAAAAGTTATGGTGCAATGCAGTAGGTTTAAGTGTATGGATAATTGAAAAGATAAAATATTTGTTTATATAATTTTATAGCAAAAGAAAATAAAAAATAATGAAGAAGCAGTAAGGGCAAAATTGGTAATGAAAATTGAAATTTGGGGATTTTTAAGGATTTTAGCAAATATATTGCCTAAATCTTAGCTATGTAGCACTACCCGTATTGTGAATTCGACCAAGCTGTCAAATAGTGGAGTGAATTTTATTTTGGACCCTATAAATAGCTCGCAGTGTTAAATTCGTCCCTAAAGTTTCAAAAATGTCAATCTTGCCCCTACAAATGACTTGCAGTGTCAAGTTCGTCCCTGAAATTGCAGAAATGTCAAACTCGTCCCTAGAAATGACTCGCAGTGTTAAATTCGTGCTTGGTATTTCAGAAATGTCAACTTCCATACCAAGTGATGTTGCGATCAGTAGAAGTTTTTATAAATATATTTTTGCAGTTTGGTTCTTCTTTCATTATAATCGATTTTAAATTTTATTTACGGAAATTTTCAATTTTCACTTAGTCTTTGTTATCAGAGTTAGTCAACGACAAAAAGACTTTTTTTGGAACAGGAGCGTCATTTTCAGGGACGAGGTTGACATTTCTAAAATTTTAGGGACAAACTTAACACTGAGAGCCATTTACAGGGACTAAAATGAAATTCACCCCTAATAGTGGGTCGAGCGATAATCCGGAAGGCCTAAATCGAACTAAAATCGATAAAAAAATGTTGGAGAAGAAAATTGCGTAGAATCGACGATTTAACTCATAAAATTGTTGGGTCGGACGATCCAGTGCACGCTAGTTTTATATATGTTCATTTGGGTCGACGGGTCAGGTTGATTCGAGTTTGTAGAACCGAATAAAAAAAAGTTTGATTGAATAAAAAAACTAATTTTGATTCATTTCTAACTCCTCAGTCATCATTTGTTCTCACTTATATTGAATATTTTAATATTATCTGAAAATTAGTCCTAATCAATTTTGGCGATCAGTTAGTTGGATTTTCTTATCGATTTTTTTTATAAATGAAATATTATTTGTATAAATTTATTATAAAATATCTTTAAATAACTTTGTAAAATCTTCTGTTTTGTAGCAAAAAAAAAAACATTTTTACAAATTTTTTATCCCTTCTATTTCTAATCCGACAACAACCCACATATATAACAGCAAAAGGGCGGGAAAGGGTTAAACCCTACTTCTCCCTCAGAGTGTCAGGTGACATTGCAATCTTCAATTCTTCTTCAAATTTCACATTTCAGAATGGGTATTAAGGTAAGAACATTATAATTTGAGTAATTTCTTCCTACAGTATTATTCTTCAATTACTTTAATTTACTCATTTTTGTTTTTTTTTCCATACAATTTGTTAGGGTTTAACAAAGCTATTAATGGAGAAAGCTCCAAATTCGATTAAGGATCAGAAATTTGAAAGCTTTTTTGGTCGGAAGATTGCTATCGATGCCAGCATGAGCATTTACCAGTTTCTTGTAAATATACATTCATTCAACTCCTGAATTTTCTCATGATTTGGCATATATTTGCTAATTTTATGGTTTAATTTTACCCTTTTTTTTTGGTATTTTGTGAAATTGTAGATTGTTGTGGGAAGAATTGGAGCTGAAACTCTTACTAATGAAGCAGGCGAAGTTACCAGGCCTGTTTAATTAATTTTAGTACTTTCTTATACTCGGGGCGAGGCCCTGTGCTAAACTTTAAAGGATCTTCTACGTGTGCCCCGAAGTATGCATTAATTAAAATAAACTAAACTACATATGCACTAACTAAATTCATATTAACATATACCCGGGACACGCTTTAGAAAAATCTAACTTTAAAATAAGACTCTATATCTCCGGAAAATGAGACTTTCATGTAAACATAATACCAAATAATTTTCGTATTAACAATTGTGCTCGGGGCCCAAATCTGAAAGGATTACAAATGTTTTTAATGGAAATATATATATAGCTAACAAGACCCTGTGCGGTCGAGCACTTTGAACATGCTCTTAGCCGCCTCTCCTTATACTTATAATACGAATATGAAAAAACAGAAAGCCTATATTGGAAAAAGTTTATTTTACCCTTCTTTTGTTCTTTTAAAATTTGTTTCTTATGATTTTTTTTCTTAGTTAATACTACCTACATTGCATAATATAAGTCATTTAGGACATGTAACGAAAATTAAGGGAAAAAAATAAGGCATTTTGTTAGTCAAAATATCAATATTAGTCTCTTAAATAGAATTAGTGGTATACAAGTCATATTTAAGAGAGTAATATTGATATTTTAATTAAAAAAACACATTATTTTTTTTTCTTTAATTTTCGCTATATGTCATAAACGACTTATATTATGGAATTGAGGGAGTAGATTGTTTGCATGTCACAGCCAAAATATTGACTTGCGGTATGTGTTTGTAGTCATTTGCAGGGTATGTTCGCGCGGACAATTAGGCTTTTGGAGGCTGGAATTAAACCAGTGTAACCTTTTCATACTTTCTTTTTCCTTTCAATAATTTAGGTTGGTTTCATTGATTTTGCTTAATCTGTTGTTACTTTTCAATGTTAGTTATGTCTTTGATGGAAAACCTCCGGATTTGAAGAAGCAAGAACTTGCAAAACGGTAATTACTATACATATTCTGTTTGGTTATGTTCGCTTTCTAATCGTTTTCCAACTGCTTGCTGGTTGGTAATGAGATTGTAATCTTTTCTGAAATATAGTTACTCAAAGAGGGAAGATGCAACAGAGGGCCTGAATCAAGCTGTGGAGGTTGGATAATGTGCACTAATTCAAATGAGAATGCACTTATATGTCCATTGTGGATTTGTTCTGAACCTCCCCCAACACTCAATCCACCAGACACAAGAAAAAAGAAAAAGAAAAAACAGAGAATGAAAAAGCTTTCAGAAGAATATTTTCCATTTTCATTCTTATTTATTTTCTGTTTTCCTTGGTTCTTTTTTGTAGGCTGGTAACATCGAGGACATCGAGAAATATAGTAAAAGAACTGTGAAGGTCAGTTCATAGCACATTGCAACTGACTGTTCATTGCACATATGACTTCTCTTGGGGCCTAACTTTTGCTTTTTTCAGGTCACAAAACAACATAATGAGGACTGCAAGAAACTTCTCAGACTTATGGGAGTACCTGTAGTTGAGGTGATGAACTAAACTGATTTGTTTCTCATCTAATTTTTCTTGTTTGCAATTCGTGTTATGCCAATTTTTCTTGTAAGAGGTGAATAGGGTGTTATCATTCATGATTCAATCTCCATATACTTTTCTTGCAACCACAGGCTCCTTGTGAAGCAGAAGCACAGTGTGCTGCGCTTTGCAAATCAGAAAAGGCATGTATAACAGTGTTGATTATGATACTAAATATTTAATTCTTAATTATTTCATATTTCATGATATTGTGAAATATTGTTTGTCAGGTCTATGCTGTTGCTTCTGAGGACATGGATTCCTTAACTTTTGGGGCTCCTAAGTTTCTTCGGCATTTGATGGACCCTAGCTCCAAAAAGATTCCAGTGATGGAATTTGAAATTGCCAAGGTACTAATAATGTTGCTGTGTATTGCAATTTCTAAAATGTTGATATTGTGCAATACTAACTTGATTTTGATTGCAGGTTCTAGAAGGACTTAACCTTACAATGGATCAATTCATAGACTTGTGTATTCTTTGTGGATGTGATTATTGTGACAGCATCCGAGGTATTGGAATCTTTCTTAAAACATCTGCTGATTATTGCATTCATGGATCTACTATGGACTATGCATGTATATCTTCCACTCAAATGTTCTATTGGTTTCTAAAAGAGAAACATATCAGAATCAGAAAGACAAACGTACTATATGTTTCAAAGTAGAAGGTAATTGATGGGTAAAATATATAAACATATACATGTAGCATGTTACTCAATCTCACAGTCAGGACCCACAGTAGGATATATTGCTTCATAAACATAACCGTTATTGCTTTTGTTGCGAAAGTATTACATCTTATGCTTATTTTCAGCTTAATTGTATCTTTCCCTGTGTATATGTAAAGCTTCTTTAGATCTCCTTAGAAAGGAATTTTAGCTGAGAACCACTGTTATCCAAAATGTATTTCTTTAGCAATTAGCATAGCTTGGATATTTGAGAGGCCAATTTGATTCTCTTCTATACTCAATTCTTGACGCATCAGGGATTGGGAGCCTGACCGCCTTGAAGCTTATTGATCAACATGGTTCAATAGAGGCCATATTGGAGAATATAAATAAGGAAAGGTAGTTTCTTCGTGAAATTGCCAACTCTCAGTTTCTGAAATATTTAGATTACTGTGAATCATCCTCTCAAACTTTCATTTTCGTTATTTGAATTTTCATTTGAGGGCTCTTGTATTCTCCTTTTCCTTTTATGTTAGTTTGAAAATTTCAATATGCTATATACTGGCCTTTTCACAAACTTAGGTTTCAAGTTAGTTTATTCTTCTTCCTATGCTCTTCTACATGTCATTTTAAGCAAATCTTTTCAAGCCTTTATTGCGCAGTTACTAAGTAGTAATTTTGAACAAGTGTTTACCACACAGTTCTTGTTTGCCTGATAGTTCTAAATATATTGATAAATAACATGTTTAGTGTGGAGGGGTTTAATTTATTCTTACCAGGCGTATGGCCTTGTATATTTACAATTAGTAGGTTCAATGCCATAATAGATTCTTGAGACATTTGAGACATAAATTGTATATAGTTATGTACGTATATTTCGTTTCAAGACTATTAAATTTTAGATCGTATCTTTATCTTGCAAAAGCATGTGTCAAAATTTTTTAAGATATTTTATATTTATAAGTATATTGTTGCAAATGGTAGATACTGCTTTCGATTTCGAGGATTGCTTCTATTTCCCATTCAGTTGCTAATTTCTTTTTCCTCGACTGTAAAATTTTCCCTATTACATTCAGGTGATATAAAAGTGTATTTTCTATGACTGGTTATACTTGAACCTGCTTGAAATATTGTGAAATGATTTCCCCAAAAGGGTTATGGCTAACCTGAGATATCAATAACATACATTGGATATTTATCTAGCTAAAATTCCTTATGTTGGTAAAGTGGTATTACTGCTATGAGCCTATGATCCCCCCTTTGTTTCAATAATAACAAGCAAAAATGAAAACTAAATACAAGTTGTGTAACTCTGCCATCTTATATATATAGAAGCTCTACTCTCTTTCCTTCTTATCATTTGAACTAAAACTTAACACTGGAAATTGGAACTCAATTCTACTTCATTTGTATGCAGGTACCACATACCTGAAGATTGGCCTTACAACGATGCTAGGAGACTCTTCAAAGAACCAGAAGTTATTACTGATGATGAGCAACTTGAGTTAAAGTGGAATGCTCCAGATGAAGAAGTGATTTATTTTATTTGGAATATTTGGTCATTTTTCTTCTTCTTTTTCGGTTCATCTTTCTCCTGATTTTCATTTCTTATCACTTTCAGGGGCTGATAAATTTTCTGGTAAATGAAAATGGATTCAACGTTGACAGAGTCACAAAGGCATGCTGCGGTTCTAATTGTCACTTTTGTTTCAATACACTGTTTAATGGTTATATGTATCATCGACCTGAAGTTTGTTTTTTTCAGGCAATAGAAAAGATCAAGGCATCAAAAAACAAGGGTTCTCAGAACCGGTATTTTTTCTTAAGATGGAAATGAAAATTTGATCATTTTTGGGCCATAACTTACTGTTCTCTTTCTCAAACAGATTAGAATCATTCTTTAAACCAGTGGCTAACACATCAGCACCTATTAAGCGGAAGGTACTACTTGGACTGACTTCTCTCTTGCTTCTTTGTTCAAAACGAGCAATTACGTGAATAAGTCTGGAAAAGATTTTGGGAAACAATGATAATTCATTGTTGCAAAAAATTTATGAGAATAATACCCGAATGCTTGGTGCTGCCTTTGTTATGAACCTAGATCCTTAAACAACACTTTGTAATCTTCTGTTTTGCTATAAGCTCTTTTTTTCAATGGATTATTAATTTGGAACAGAGAGTGCTTAATTTTTCTCTGCCCCATGGTCAATTTTTTCATTGCTCTTCCTATGGCTTTTGCCCTTTATGTCTGGATGACTATGTACTACTGGTTTTGACAACTTATAGTGTCTCATACGCAAACTTTATGCATGTTCAAGGCCAACACTCCTCGAGAAAATAAACAACATTTAGAACTCTCATCTACAGTACAGACTACCTTCGATAATTTTATGCTTAGATGCCTTACCCTACTTCTCTTAGGAGTGCTCACTGGAATAATTGAAGGTTAGACATGAAAACAAACAAACCCTGTTCAGATTATTGTAATAATATATCTTCAAAGAAAGAGTTTAGGCTGGTTTACAATCTATCATGCACTGGCTCACAGGGAACCAAATGCACTCTTGGATCTTCAAAATCAATAATCAAGTTTAAGAAGATCACTGTGGAAGCTTCTCTGAATTCCAAGGCTGGGGCAATTGGTACCCTAAGCCCGCAAATCCCAAAATTAGTCTCAAAGCAAGCATTTGTTTTTATATAGAGTTATCTGCGCTGGCACGCTAGCTTGCAAAACCCTGGTGAACATAGCTCTATAATGACTCTTGGCTTTATTGTTTAAATTGTTTTAGGAAAAACCCATATAACACCCTTTGCATGATTTTTTTCCCACTGTTAAATCCGCAACAACAAAAAAGAAGGAAAAAACAGAAGAAACCTTGGACGCCAGTCACGGTGAAAAAGAATATGATATTGCGATGGTGGTTTATAGCACTATCCTCGAATACCATTTGAATAGGAAATAGTAAGATAAGAACTATAGCATGTGCAGTATGCAATGAATAGTTCACCTCAGATGATGCTTGAAAAGCTGACTAAACTGTTTAGTGTCCTCTAATTAGTTCGCTCCTATTATAGCACGGTCTTATTTGTTCGCTCCATATCAATGTCAGGAAACAAATGAGAAGGCTGCAAAGGAAAATCCTAAAAAGAAACCAAAGTCTGCTGGTGGTAGAAAGAAGAAATAGCCAATTGGGCTTCAGGGCTATGATTTGGCTTGGGAATCGAGTTGTCTAATAGGCAGGTGAGATTCTTTAGTTTTTGGAACAATTTTACTTCTTTGTAATTGTTTGATTCTCAAATTTGTTTTACAAGTTTCTGGTATTTATAGATTTTCCTCAAATACCAACCTGATATATAGCCACTTCTGAAATTAATGTGAATTCAGTGATTGAAATAATTGAATTTTAAGAATGGTTCCAAATAAAGCAGTTTCTTTAATATTTGGTTTTAACTGATGTTAAATATACTTACTGCTTCATCTCCTTTTGATGAAATAAAACATAAGCAAGAAACAAAAGTTGATTTGTTTTTAAGATGTTTTGGCCTTGAGGATAATGTTTTTTGGTGTATGTGCACTGTTACTTCCGTGCATTTTCTAATACACGCACACATGGTTACCGAGTGTAGTATTTTGCTCACTCGTTATTGTCATTCTTTGGTGTAGTAAGAGATGCAATCCACAATTTCACTTCAATGTCATCGTTTCGACTCCTTAAATTATTAGTGCCGGGAAATCTAGACATTTAACTGCATTCCTATTTCATTTGAAGATTTGCTTTACATTGTGCTTTCATGTTAGATTTATTTTTTTGAGTAAAAAACGTTTCATTGCCTAAGAGAGAGAATTCACGCCTAAGTTGAAAGTTGCAGTGCTGAAACGGAAACTAAATTGTTGAAGTGAGTGAACTGTAAGATTCTTCATTGATTTATTTACGGTTGGAGCAAATCTTATTGCTGTTTAGTAACTCATTACGCACTAGAATACCCAATTTATTTACTTTGATACTTTCGTGCTAACCTTGGAATGCTCTTTTCCCATTTTAGTCATTGGTTTCAAGTTTTTGGCTTTTGCAGGTAGTACTTTCCAGATTGCAGAAGGAATTTTACTTATTTTCCTGGTGAAAATGTATGGTTAGAAGAACACGTTCTCTTGTAATGGGTTGAATCTTCCAGTAGTTTTTCGGTTGGAGAACTTGTTATTCTTTGTTACTTGTCTCGCAATTTAGAAAGGCTATTTTAAGAGTTCAAAATTAATATTTGAAAATTTATGAACCCCTTCTAAAATTAAAATGGATAGTTCGCACCTTTTATCCAATGTTCAATCGACTGCCTACTAAGCTTTAAATCCGTAAAATCATTTATTCCCGTTCTCTGTCCCCACAAATATATATTTGCCACTTGTATATTTTTTTTAAAAAACAAATTTATATTTGAGTCAAACTTTTTTACGTGCTATGGTCCAACAAATCACGTGTTACGGATTTATTCGTATTAGGAAAGAGTTTTTTTTGTTGATGTGAATAAATTTGGAGCAAATGATATATTGAATCATAGTTCACGTAAGATTTAAATATATTTAAATGTGGCATCTACTTTTACTTTCATATTTAAATGTATGAAAGAGTATTAGTATTATTGTTATTTTTTTTGGTGAAATGTATGAAAGAGTATTATTAGTCCTTAGCACTTAGTAGTATTTAAAGCAAAAGAATGACAAATAGTCATAGTAGTATGCAAGTTGCACAATGAGGAATTTAGCCAAAAAAAAAAAACTCAAACTGAGGACGGAAGTCCCACTTCCATTCTGGGCTGACGTAGCACTTTCCAAACGCGCCTCGCATCCACCTCAGTGAGGACGGAAGTCCCAGACAGAAATGTTGTTCCAACATTTTTGACTGCCATATTTTGACTATTCTGAAAAATTAGTGTCACACAAATGCATTTCCCCTAATTGCGGTTAAGACTACGCGTAGTTTTTTGGTTTTGATTGGACTTCTCACCCAAAAAACAAAAACAAAAAAAGGACAGTATTAAAATGCCAAAGACGCAAAGGCAAAATCCAAGAATTCAAACATTTTGCATCTACACAAATCAATCGCAAAGCACAATAATTAGCAGCTATCAATTTTGTACTGCAACTAGTATCCCATATGATGAATTAAAGCTTCAACTAGCATCATTAAACTGCATTGTCTCCTGCAAGACAACTACTTAGCTTTCAAACAATGTGTATAGAGAGACGAGGTAGGGAGCCAACTCCCGATCATTTGGGGATTAGTAGTACTATATGTCGCGCTCTCTTTCCCGTTCAATGTCAGTTACCTATTAAAAGAAGACTAGGGAGCATCCAGTAGTCGCAAAACTTTGTTCCCTCCGATTGATCCCCCCCGACTGTTAGCTTCATAAAGTGAACATCAACTACTTGTGTTGAACCCTTTGTTTAGCATCAGCGATGTGGAACATAAGCTGTAAATTGCAATTTAAAGATTAACGTTGATCTGTAGGAGTGAAGATGAATAATTAATTTTATCGTCATAATTTCTCTTTACCTTTGTCCCAACGTAAAATGTAAAGAACATTCCACCAAGTGTAGGGAGTCCTGGAAGATTAGAAGATTGTCTTTAACTTCAGCGAGAGAGAGAGAGAGAGAGAGCTTCAGAGAGAGAGAGAGAGAGAGAGAAACCTCGTTTTTGGAGGAATGTTGATATTAACCAATTAATGCCTGAAGGCCCAATAACAAAGCCAACGAGGTTAGCCACCTATAAACCACAGTATCAGAAGCTTACTCCACGTTAATTTCATAAGAAAGAGTTACTAACTACAGAAGCAAACTGTAGGAGGGTGTAAAATGGGCAAGTTGATACTGAATCTAATTATAATCCTACCATGAGACAAGTGATGGTAAGAGCTCCAGCGACTGCATTAAGTTCACGGAAAATACACTTGCCAAAAGCACCCTGTACCTGTCGACAGAAATGTGACGTAAAAATGAAATTAGAGAACATGATACCAAAATACTAGTGAGAACGTCTCTACGTATTTCATACATATAAGAACACACGGGTATATACATTTATATACAGATCGAGAAATTTGTTCTACTTAAAACTTTTCTCTTTCTTCTCGAGGTAAGTAATTCTAGTTGTAGTCAACACCAAAACTTGCTGAAACATGATATCACCTGAAAAGATTTCGCTGCTGATTTTGCAAGAATCTCTGGTATAAAGAATAGACATGTCAACCATGCCCAGGAAATAAGTTTCCTGAAGCCAAAGGTCATTAGTTGCCATACGAAGAATTTTCACAAACAAGGCCAATACTTTAGGGTGTCAGCACGAAATTTAAAGAGCTAATAGTACTACCATTCCAAATCATGCCATATAGCTACAAACGTGAAGACCACCCACACGTTGAGCAGCTTTCTTTGAGCACCTCCAAGAGGAATATACATATACCTGAACCATTTTACCAATACAGTCAGCACCGTTAATGAACTCGAAGAGAATACTTGATGTGAAAAAAGTTTAGCTAGAAAAGAAATTGAATGATAAATGATTAGGTCTCTACCTGACAAGCCATTTGTTATAGGAAGCATGCCAATTTTTCCAAAAAGTTTCAAGGTTGTAACAATTATTTAAGCATCTTGGCATATTTTCAGGGGCCTCAATGCCATTGACCTAAAAGGATACCATATAAAGTCAATGAGATATATCTCAAATTATAGGCTGAGAAACAAAATAGAAAAGAGCAGATTATAGGAGAAAGATCCTTTTAACATCCAAAAAACACCTTAAAAAGGGACAAAGTGAGAGGTTAACAAACTCACCAGTGACCAGAAGCGAAAATAACGCCAGATGAGAAAAAATTTAAGCCACATAAAATTGAGGACCTGTCAGTGATGGTTAAGAACATGAAAGATTAATTTTTAAGAAATAGTGTGTAAGAAATACATTATTCAAGTTAGTATGAAACAGATTCAGATATTGCAATATATTTATTGGCACAGGAAATATGTTAAGTTTTAGAAAACTCAGCAATTATTGCATTAAATATATAAAGACTTTTAATAGCCTTTTCACAGAAGTAAAACATGAATGTGGAATCATATCATAACCTAAACTAAACCACCTCCTCAACCACCACCACCCCCCCCAACAAAAAACCTAGAAAAGAAAAGGAACAAATTTTTTTTACTACAAAGCAACATGCGTGAATCATTAATAACTTGGGGACCACAAGAGACTTCACAAAAGAGCCCAGATTTGGAGTCCTTAATGAACCATGGATCAGAAGTTACCCCATATCCAATGATAAAGTTGTCCACAGGAGATAAATGCTTCCACACACCACTGAAAGGTGAAATCAGAGGACTTAAATCATTGAAGAAACCCAAAAAGCATTTAAAAGTAATATCAGGAATCTTTTTGTTGGCGAGCATTTTCACCTTGTAGCGAAGGCATTGTAGTAACAGAAATGTGTCATAAGTTCCATCAGGAACAAACTCAGAGTCCAGCGGAAACCATACCAAGCAACCTCTCGTATTGAATAATTCTTCTGGGGAATATCTAACTGCGACACAGTAATTAAATCAATTCAAAATTCCTCCAATGCATAACTTGACCTTTCCATAGCTTTTCCTCAACAATGATATCAAACAATATGGAAGTCAAAGAATATCCTATATACAATTTAGAAAATCAAAACCCAAAGTAGGTTCAGAAGATGCAAGGATCTAAGAGGTCAAAGTCCAATCAAATTATACATGGAAATTTCAGTATCACAGCAGGAAGCTTAGGAGTTGGATTAACACCCGGAATACGAGAAAAAACAAATATTTTGATATCTGAGCAGAAAAGCGCAAGGAAAGGTTTCAGATAAACAATCTAAACTACCAACCTGCGAAGCAAATGCATTAAAGCTAATAATTGGTCCAGCAATATAAAGGGGCGCGTACACTAGATAACACAAGTACGTGGGAAAAGAAAACTTGTCATCTTGAACACTTCTCTCCTGAAGATAGCACAAATAAGTTGAAACCACAAGTGAACCGGGGTCAGCTAAAACTGTAATGCTGCAAATATAATAGTATAATAAGTTCATAACTAAAACAGAAGTAGTAGCTTACCTGTAATAGTAGATAGCATGTCTTTCCACTTGAACAACTATCACAACGTTGAATGTGCTTCTGTAATCATTAGTAGTGTTAGGCATTATAAGAAAAGGGCATTCACTAATCGCCATATGTCTTATCCAGTAAACATGTCATAAACTTTACGAAAATCGCAATTAGTATTCCATAAAAAATTGCAGAGGAGATACTGCTGGATAGACATTAAAGCTTCATGCACTCTTCAAACACTTGTGATACTATAAGACAACAGTCCGTTTCCAGAGTCTGGAAGATGAAAATTTTCTCCAAATTAATAGTTACAAACTCAATATTTAATGACATCTAAATAATTCGCAAGCCTAGTGGGAACTGGGAAAGGTCAAATTAGCTAAATTAGTTCACAAAAACATGTTGTACTGCACGAACATGCCAGCATTTCCCCACCAAAAAGAATATACATGAGTAAGCAATCCGGCAATGCCATGAAAAGGTAGCGACTTGAGATGTTTATAGCAGAGAACAGTACACACCTTTTGATCAAACCGATTATGTTGCTCTGCCCAATGGTAGTCGTACCCAAAGCTGATCATCCGTAACACAACTGTCAAAACAATAAGCTGGAAAAAAAAGAAAAAAAAACATCCATCTACTAAAGAAGAGGAGAAACCTAAAAGTCAAGGCTGAAATTTATATTCTGACTAGGTGCTTTTCCGCACCACTTAGCTCCTTTACATTTAAAGATTACGTCTTTTACGAAGTAAATCTTTTCTTTCTTTGCTAGGATTTTGGTTGTAGTGCAACTACATCTCTGAGAAAGATATCGACCCTTAAAAATCAATAGCCAAATCCTATCTACATTCATGTTTCAGTTGGTCTCAAACAAACATAAATGTTCTCGTGCATACCACCGAATACATGAATTTAATTCAGGAAATGAACTCTTTTCTAAGTAATGTGGTGGCATGATGGATTACAATTTAACAATTGGCCTATGTTTGGATCAAAAGGAAGCAAAGCAGAATATAAAGATCACAAGAAAAGACAGGAAAAGTAAAGGAAGTATGATATATTTTTTACATCTCTTTCAGCTTCTTTTAGAAGGAAAATTATAAGGTCAAGGTAGTTTAGATATTAAAAAAAGATCGGTCATATTATTTCCATATTTGCATGGACACAAGAGCTTAGAGTATTGGTTTCACCTCTCCCTCAAGTTTAGTTTCACCAATTTTCCACAAATGTCATCCATGCACAAGAATCTTTAGTCCCCATTGGCCCATTCTCCTTTCTTCACAAGTACACCAATATAAATATATCATGAACTTAAAGGTTCAAGAACCTTTTCTTGAATAAGCAAAGTTGCATCACTTTATTAAAATTAAAAAGGACTGCGTGTATATGTTTATTCCGTACCGTCTCTTAGCTACTTTGTATACGAATATAGAGTTCATCAAAATTTTAAAAGTAGAAACAAATAAACTCAAACTGAAAAGGACAAAGGAGATACCAAAATTGAAGCAGATATGCCATCTAAAGGTACCCCGAAATTTGTCCAGAAAAGCAAAGTATTCCCTGTACAAGATCAAATTCAACAACGCGATAATAAAGGCCCTTCGTACAATAATAATAGCTAGAATCTGATGAGTCATCATGCTAAGCTATGCAAATAGAAAATCGATGCTTGCTACTCACCCAAAAGTGGAGAATTGATATCCTTCATAGACACGATTGCATAAAAGAAATGATAGGTTAAAAATCCAAAGCAGATATGGGAAGTATCTTGTCCTGCCAAATATCTGGAAAGAGGAAAAGAAGCATATGATGAATGTCATCTTTGGGGAATGCAATATCCCAAGAAGTAAAAGGAAAGGATCAATTTCAAATTAATTTCTTCATTCGCCACGGATGCACGAAATTCCCACATTGCTCTGATGACATATAGTAAGGACAGCAATTGCCCTGGCTACTCAGTCCAAGTTCTATGACTCAAAAAAAAACAAAAACAACAGTAGAGTATTCCAAAGGTCAACATTTCAAAGCACTATGTAGAACAGAAATTCAATAAAGGAAAAAGTTCCACTGTAATTAACATTGGGAATTATATATCAACTCAGAGATGGTAAACGGTAAAAAAGAATGGAACTTGACAGAACTGTTAATGCTTTATAATTGACTCCTACAGCAAGTTAATCTACATTCTCTAAGCAAACCGACTCAGAGTACAAGAATGATAAGATTCCAATTTTGCAGAACACACCTTAACCAGAAGAAAATTAGCCGAAGAAATCATGAGAATAAATATGACGCTGCATCACAAATTAACACAAAGGTTACAAGGAGAGAACCACCAACCTCACGGTTTACCTTATGTCAAGTACTAGTAGTAAAAAGGAACATACCAAGCTCCATGTAGGTATGACAAATAAACTAAAGAAACAAGGAGCCAAACAATAGACATCCCTCTTGCTCTTAAACCATAGCAAGCTCTCAATGCAAAAGCTATCAGCGTAAAAATTCCGAAGACTGCTGAAAGAATTGGCAAATTCCCTCGAAAATTCCTCCACTGGGCATCAGAGGCATCCTGGAGTAGAAAACAGAGATCAAGAAAACTAAAATCAAATATTGCATTCGGCAACAAATATAACGATGAAATGTCCAAGAATTGTTCGAGGAGACTGGTGCTTTTTACATGAGCCTCTTCAAGACGACAAAGAGATCGAAATTACAAATAAATTTGGATTATGAGAGGGATATAGCTAGAATGCTCCAAAACGTATCTTTAAACCTCAGAATGTCTACATTGAAAAATTAAAATTACCAAAACTCATGATTCATCATTCGTCAAGATAATCAATTTCTCAAACTCATTGTACATATTATATACTCCCTCCATTCCATAACACAAGTCATTTAGGACATGTAGAGAAAATTAAGGAAGCAAAAGGTAAGATATCAAAATATCAATATTACTCTCTTAAATAACCTCGTGTATTCCACTAATTCTATTTAAGAGAGTAATATTGATATTTTGACTAATAACGTACCTTTTTTTTTTGCTTCCTTAATTTTTGCTACATGCACTAAACGACTTATATTATGGAATGCAGGCAGTATTATGAACCAAAGCCAAAGCCCAATTAGTCTTAATATCATCTTCTTCTTTTTTGTTTAATTTAAAACCAAGCTCTAATCATGATCAAAAGTCTCCAGTATAGTTTAAATACAAGTAACAACAATACAACAATATTTAAACAATTTATAGAACAGTAACTTTTGCTTCAACTGGACTATTAAATGAGCCTAATACCAATAGGAATTTTTTGTTGAAATTAACGATTATTAAATAAAAATAACATACATTTAGCTGATTATTGATCCAACCGAAACGTAATCCATAGAGCTTGGAGTAATAATCTGCAATAGAAATCAATTAAATCATCATTATTATGAAATGTGCAAATCACATATATACATTATCAAGTAAAGCACTCACCTTGGGAAAGCTGGAGAGAGCGTTGAATGATAAAAATGTAGAAAATAATAGCATATATAATTAAGAAAAAGAGCTCTCTCCGTCTCCAAGAGCTCTCCATGAAATAGCTTATTCAACGACGGCTACCGTCGTAGGTTAGATTCGCCGGAGTTTTCTCGCTTACAGTTCTTTATCTTCTTCTAGTAGGGATATTTAGGGAGTTTAGGGGAGAAAAGAAAGGAAGAGAAATTTTAAGTTATGAGAGAAGAGAATAGAAGAGATGGGAGTTTAGAAAGAAGTGAAAAGAAAGAATTTGTTTTTACTAAAATAGCCTTAGGCTTTTACACAAGCGGCCATCCACCATTTCCCCCGGATTTTTCTGATATTCATCAGGTCCACATGTATTTTGTGGTACAAAATTAGCCACATAATTACAAAATTATCTCTTTTCTCATTTTATAGTAATGTGACTAGTTCTGAATCACATGATCCAGTAGATCTGATCCATATCAGAACTATCATTTATCCCTCTTTCTTTCATTAAACCCGTCAACCACATTGTGATACGGTACCAACTTTGGGGCTGCCCAATTCAAGGGAACGTGCATTCAGATACAAAGAGAACTCTAAATTGCATCTAGGAATGTTGTAAAAGTCAAACTCTTAAGTATCACAAGTGTACAAGGAATGGACAGCTTTGCTACCGTTTGGTATAATGATCATATTTTTCGATATAGGCATCCAATCCAATGAAGCTGATTCCAATTGCATATTAAAGATAAGAGGCAGATCTACCACTTCTATTCTGCCTTCTTGATATCCAATATTGTCGTACAAGTTGACCCAACAAGCTGTCCAGAATGGGAACGAATTTTAAGGGCATTTTAGATCACGGTTTCGCATCACATTGTCAACATGTTCTGTCTTCTTAGTTATTCTATAATTACCTTATTTTCAAATTCAATTTTTTTTAAACTTCAACCACTGCAATTGATGTTACTCGATCATGCCTACAATATTTATATTAGAGAAATTCATTGATCGAAATAATTACCTTGTTGGAGGGTGTGAGGGTCTGTAATTGTAAAAAAATTACATTGTTAGATAGGGGGTTTGTAATTTTCTCCGTACAAAAATTACATAGTGCATTTTTTTCTTTGGGGCCGTGTAATTACCCTTTTTGGAGGGTTTGTAATTTTCTCCGTGCAAAAATTATAACTACCATGTTGTAAAGTTTGTATTTTTTTCTATGCAAAAATTACACGATAAGTTTTCCCCCCTTTGAAATCATGAACGATGTAGATATGTGTTAAGAGCGAATCATATTAAAAATATCAATTTTTTATGTTGATTTATTAATTATTCTTTTTCTCTTCCTGTGTGTACCTCTGCAGCCCAACAAGTGGTATCAAAGAAATTTGGTCCTCCAACGTTACCAAATTCCACCCGGATTATTTAAAGGTCTTAGCTGGAGGTATGGCAATGTATTCTTTCTAGATGACGACGAAAACCTTGGAATTACATTTGAAGGGCCCAATCTCACCAAACAATGACCTATCCGTCTCATGTGAGTAGGGCTGTTATCGAGTCGATTAAATCGTTAATCGCTCGTTAATCGGTTCGTTAAAATCTGTTCGTTATACTCGCTCGGCTCGTTAACGAACCGAGTTACTGATTCGGTAAAATGGCTCAGTAAATCGTTTTAAATCGCTCGTTAATAGCTCGTTAAACCCAGGTTAATAATATTCTACCGATTTTAGCGAGTTAGCGAGCCGATTTTAACGAACCGATTAACGAGCGATTAACGAAGTTAACCGATTTTAGCGAGTTAGTGAACCGATTAACGAGCGATTTGCGGGAGTTAACCGGTTCAGCCAATGACTCTAGTTTTGTAATAGTATGATCCGATTAACGAACCCGGCTTTTTGTACGATTTTATTTCGAACCGATTCATGAATTGAACAATCGAATCGGTTGATTAACGAACCGATTAACGATCGATCTGGTTTTCTTAACGATCCGAAACCGATTTGGCCCAAAACCCACTTTCGGTTCGGCTCGATAATGTACTCTACATGTGAGTCCACTTTACCAACTCTTGGAATTTTCCATTCATAGTCACTCTCATAAATCTTTTTTAACTTTTAGTATTTTTTTTCCCCCTTAAAGATCACATATCATTTGATGTGTTACTGTGCAATTAATCATATGGAGAGAAAGAAAATTATTCTTTTAATAAAATAAAAAATATTAAAAATTGAATTCCGGTTTTTTAAAATTTTTTAGAGCTACAATATTAAGTATTTCTCTCTCGAAGTAATTAATTTTATCAGTTGATTTTTATTTATTTATTGTGTTGTCGTTTTACAGTGTTGCATATATACCATTCCCTCTATGTTCTATGTTTCACAATATAAAGTATTTTGATATTTTTTTGTCTAAATAAAGAATAATATATCCTTAACTAATTCCAGTAACATATAGAATGAAAGAAGTATATATTTATAGAAAATAATAATTTTAGATTTGTTTTTTGGAAATGGCAAAAAAAATCCAAAACAATTTGCAAAAGGAAGAAAATATCTAAGTAAAAGCCCTTTAAACATTTTTCTATACATTTGTGCATAATATTCCAAACCTGGATTCGACATACTGGTTATCCTAATTGATGTTGGTTTGGGGGGGGTTAAAATACAATTTAACTTGACAAAACCGTCTAAAATCTGTCTAATAGAATCCTCATTCAATTTTATAGTTAATTTCTGTAAATAAATACATGCTTTTTATTTTTTTCTGAAAAAGTCTCCCACAATCTTACGTATGGTGAACGGTTTCAGTTCGGCTATGGTGTTGAACATAAAAAATATTTTTTAGTTGTCGAAAAAAAAATTCGATTGTCCAGATTTTTTTAGAGTAAACGAGTGTTATGATTTACTAACACTTGTTGCGTAAAACAAATATTGCATGTCTTAAGATATGTGTTAATCATGATAGAATGTCTATTGTATAAAATGTAACATTAATTCAAAAGTGTGTAACACCTATGAAAAAACGTTCAACAACACTTACTTAAATGTTTGTAACAACCGTGAAAAAAGATTCAGTATGAAAGCAAATTGTTTATTAACCAAAAACAATTTCCAAAACAAAGAATAGATCAAACCTTGTGATATCAGAAACGAAGTTAGGAATTTGAAGTTATGGGCGAAAATTGCAATAATATATCAAATTACATATAAAAATAGAAAATAAATATTGGGGGTAAATTTAATAAAATAATACAAATTACATATAAAATTTAGTATATCTATTAGTATTTTTAGAAATTTCGAGGAGAACCTCTGCCTTTGTCCCTGTGTGATAATAATATGATGATTGCAAAAGTATGCACAACCATGTGGGTCAGCTCATATTTCTGAAACACCATAAATATTTTAGTCAAACGAACACCTAAAATTAAATAGAAAAGTAAATATTTTAACTCTCAAATAATCCATTATTTTCCTTTAAAACAAATAGTCCAATATCGAATTCAGTGCGGATATGATGGCGTTTGCCTTTTTAGACGGATTAATTGCCATTTGGGTCACCAACATATTTTCGTTCAGCCATTTTTATCCTTTTCAACTTTTTATAACTTTTGACATCCCCAACATATTTACAAACCGCCAAAATCATCCTTCCGTTACAAAAACTGTCAAAAATGGATTACTTTCTATGAATAGTGCTTCATCTTCTTCATTGTTAAAGGGCAAAATTGGAAAAACCCAAAAACAAGAACACCATCTTCAAAAATCAAGAACACCATCTTCATCTCCGGCACCACCACCCCACCTCCGGCTCAACCACCACTACCGCCGCCGCCCCGCCGCCGCCGCCAACTTCCCCATCACAAATTCAAGAACACTAAGCCATCTTCAAAAAAAAATTCCGAAATTTTTTTAAAAAAAAGCTCAATCACTACGGACCATTTCACCAAAATCAAATCATATACACTTGTTCACAATTAAAAGACGAAGCTATTGGTAAAGTTTGAGCTTCAAACTCATCACGAATCATCCAGAAATCGCAAAGAAAAATGAAAAAAAATTTCTGCCAGAAAATTTTTGCCCAGAAACCGAAATTTTTTCAAAAAAAAGCCCAATCACTACGGACCATTTCACCAAAATCAAATTATATACACTTGTTCACAATTAAAAGACGAAGCTATTGGTAAAGTTTGAGCTTCAAAATCATCACGAATCATCCAGAAATCGCAAAAGAGTAACGAACAAATTTTTCTGCCAGAAAATTTTCGCGAAAAATTTTTCATTACTCTTTTGCGATTTCTGGATGATTCGTAAAGAGTTTGAAGCTCAAACTTTACCAATAGATTCGTCTTTTAATTGTGAACAAGTGTATATAATTTAATTTTTGGTGAAATGATCCGTAGTGATTGGGCTTTTTTTTTGAAAAATTTCGGTTTCTGGGCAAAATTTTCTGGCAGAATTTTTTTCATTTTTTCTTTTGCGATTTCTGGATGATTCGTGATGAGTTTGAAGCTCAAACTTTACCAATAGCTTCGTCTTTTAATTGTGAACAAGTGTATATAATTTGATTTTGGTGAAATGGTCCGTAGTGATTGGGCTTTTTTTTTGAAAAATTTCGGTTTCTGGGCAAAATTTTCTGGCAGAATTTTTTTTCATTTTTCTTTTGCGATTTCTGGATGATTCGTGATGAGTTTGAAGCTCAAACTTTACCAATAGCTTCGTCTTTTAATTGTGAACAAGTGTATATGATTTGATTTTGGTGAAATGGTCCGTAGTGATTGGGCTTTTTTTTGAAAAATTTCGGTTTCTAGGCAATTTTCTGGCAGAAATTTTTTTGAAGATGGCTTAGTGTTCTTGAATTTGTGATGGGGAAGTTGGCGGCGGCGGCGGTAGTGATGGAGCCGGATGTGGTGGTGGTGGAGCCGGAGGTGGGGTGGTGGTGCCGGAGATGAAGATTTGGGACTTAGGGTTTGATTTTTGAAAATGGTGTTCTTGATTTTTGAAAATTTTGAAGATGGTGTTCTTGATTTTTGAAGATGGTGTTCTTGTTTTTGGGTTTTTCCAATTTTGCCCTTTAACAATGAAGAAGATGAAGCACTATTCATAGAAAGTAATCCATTTTTGACAGTTTTTGTAACGGAAGGATGATTTTGGCGGTTTGTAAATATGTTGGGGATGTCAAAAGTTAAAAAAAGTTGAAAAGGATAAAAATGGCTGAACGAAAATATGTTGGTGACCCAAATGGCAATTAATTCCTTTTTAGACATTTCTTTGTTGAATTGTAGCAAAATTTCAATTTAGTGTATGATGAGATATATGAATAAAGTTAAATTATTATTTTTTTAAACACAATTTTTTTTTTTTTAAATAGAACAACGTATTATATGACTCGATTAGTATTAGTTATGATGTTAAAAATAAATTTAACTCTAACTTCTACACTTAGAAGGTACCTCAAGTGTGAATGACAACGGGTGAACAAATTTGAACCCCAAAAGATAAATCAAGAGAGGAAGAGTTGTTCAATTCGAATGTGCTTGGACAAGGTTTTAGTTTGGTCTGGTCTCAAACTCAAACTCAAACTCAAACTCAAACTCAAACCAGCTTTGGATAGAGATTCAAGAAATCTGGATATAATCCATAATTTTTTACCCAAGAATACTATCCGATCCGGGTGGATATAACCCAATAACACTATTCTCCCGTAAAAAAAAAATTTGAATTTGAATTTCTCCCACCATTTTTAGAGGCCAAAATTTGAATTTGAATTTGGTGGGTTATTTTATTATGGGCTATTGGGTTGATTTATTTGAATTGATATTTCAAATACTCATGTGTACATGGATTGTAAGTTTTGACCCAGTTTAAATTTGAGATAGTTTGAAACTCCAAACCTTATCCAAGCACACTTAAGTCACAAATATACTCTAAACTACGTAATATGAGACTTTCAACCGATGCATCTAATGAGAAATTGAATACGTAAAATGATAAAATTATCTATTGGACCAATATTAAATTATCATATTTAGAAAGGCGTTAGCTTTCGAAACTCATAAACTTTAATAAACTGATTAATCTTACCAAAAAGATTCTCTTCTACCTAGATAATGGCCATTTTTACCAACTAAATTGTTATAGATCTTTTTATATATAAAAAAAACGATGGTAATATATTTCACTTTAATTTTTTTTTTAAAATAAATTTTATTTTATTTATACTAATTGATATAATAAATGTACCCTTCTTACTTTGAATTGAATAAGGAATATTCCGTGCCATCTTCAAAATACACACAAAAAAAATGAAAAAAATTACTAATAACTATCTCATGTCAAGACGACTCCTAAGAAAAAATTCCCTGTCTCGCGCACCTAAATAATATTTCTCTTCCCTTATAAATAATTTTTTTTTTAATATGAATTTAACATACGTGGATTTTATAATTCAAAATATAATATTATCTCAATATTTGCTCAACTTGAATTGGGTTTTGGTTTGAGTTCGGGTTTGCGTTTGAGTTTGAGTTTTGGTGGGAAAAGCTAAAAAATTGACGGGTGAAATTCAAATTCAAAATTTTTTTTTCTTCAAATAATCGTTCAATTTCAAATTTTGGCCTAAACTTTTTAGAATTTGAACATCTCCCGCCAATTTTATATTCCAAAATTTGGAATTGAACGATTATTTGAAAAAAAAATTTGAATTTGAATTTTATCTACCAATTTTTTTAATTTTTTCCGTCAAAACTTAAACTCAAACTCAAAAAAAATCAAAATCAAAACACAATCTACGTGGAGCCTTTATTTCTTCTTATTCTAGGGTGACGTGATTAACGCCGGGTTACAGGGCAAATAATCCCCTGTCCCGATTCAGCCCTCAATCCTCGTCCCCAACCAATCACAATCCACCATGCAGTATATATAATTGGAAAAACTATTTATATAGTAAATTTTGATTAGCTGGGGACAGGGGATGATGTGAATCGTGAATGAGATTTTCACCCGGGTTACAGTATATTGGATCTGGAACAAATGTGAACTAATTTATACTCCCTCCGTCCCATTTTGTTTGTCCACTTTTCTATTTTAAGTTGTCCCAAAATTATGTCCAATTTCTTTTTTTAGTATTGCATTTAATATGGTAGTTTTACTAAATTCTCCAAAATACCCTCATAAAAATAATAATTGTTTCATATATTGGAACTACACTCAATGGTAATTTAGGAAAAAAAACTTCTTGGAAATGATTTAGAACTAGCAATTAATATGTCCCCTTAATAAGTGGAAATTCCAAAGTTGGACAAACAAAATGGGACGGAGGGAGTAAATAATAACTTCTCCACTCTCTTCTCTCTCTCATCCGCAATTTCTCTCCCCCTTCCTTTCTTTCTTTCTTTCAAGTTTTCTATCTGCTTTCTTGGGTTAGCTTCCATTTTTTTTTTGTGCCTTTTCAACACAAAAAATTACGAGAAAATAAAAATATAAACTTGTAATTTTCTTCAAATCCAACCATGGATGCAGCTAGGAGGCTGCTCTTTGTGTTGATTTTGGCCTTGTTTACCTTTAGTTTCAACCGAGTCTCTGCTGGAGATCCAGACATGCTCCAAGATCTTTGTGTTGCTGACCTTAATTCTGGTAAGAATTTTTTATTCGGTACATTTTTTTTTGTATTTATTATTATTATTATCTGATTTTATGTTAGAAATTATGTTGATTTTCATCATTTAAGGGGAACAATGTTTTTGTGTTCTTGGTAGGTGTTTGTTTGTATTTATTGTCTTTTCTTGATTCATTTTTTTGACATTGACTTCTATTCATTTTGTTCTTATCTTGATGGGCTTCTTTAAAATCAAGAGACCAGATAGGGAAAATTGAGTACAAATTAGAGAAAAACACTATATTTGTACATAAATTGGTTTTTTTATTATTATTTATGTCACTAAATTTTTATTTTATATATTTACACTAATTGCTAATTTGATAAAATCAGTAGTTCAAAAATAATTTAGGTACAACAAAAGTTAAAATAAAAATTGACTGACAGAAAAGAAAAAGAAAAATAGTTTAGGTATATATAAGTAGCTTTTCTCGTACAAATTAAGATTTTCCACCAATTTTTTCACCTAAGATATATCCCTTCATTGTATTCCTTTGCTCTGACAAATTTCACTCAATTCCTTTCTCTATGTATTACAATGTGGAAATTATAGAATTAGGTAGCCATTTATCTGTTTGACAATGTAAAAAACTTGAATCATAAAAAACCCTCTCTTGATGTGGATAAATTTGGACCACATAATTTGAATCATGTGTCGAACCCTGTGGGACCTACAGTCACGAGTCAGAAATGATGCATCTATCCACATTAGCCTTAGTTCTATCCTTGCTATCAGTGATTATACCTCTCTCCTAAGGCTAAACATTTCCATGGAAATTTTATCTACATTTCTATGATTAGTAACTAGATGAACTTATGTGTTCACCAAACAGCTGTGAAGGTGAATGGTTTCACTTGCAAGGCCAATATCACCGCCGAGGACTTCGCCTTCTCCGGCATAGCCAACCCTGGTTCCACCAACAACTCCATGGGATCACTAGTAACATCAGCCAATGTCCAGAAAATTCCAGGGCTAAACACTCTCGGCGTGTCCATGGCTAGGATTGACTACGCCCCGGGCGGCCTAAATCCGCCCCACACCCACCCACGCGCCACCGAAATGGTGTTTGTTCTAAAAGGTGAACTTGAAGTTGGATTCATTACTACAGCCAATGTCCTCATTACCAAAACAATCAAGAAAGGTGATACCTTTGCTTTCCCTAGAGGCCTTGTTCATTTCCAAAAGAACAATGGCCATGTTCCGGCAGCCGTTATCTCCGCCTTCAACAGCCAGTTACCGGGAACTCAATCGATTGCGATTACCCTTTTCGCGGCTTCTCCGCCTGTCCCGGATCATGTATTGACAAAGGCATTCCAAGTTGGTACTAAGGAAGTTAAGAAAATTAAATCAAGACTTGCTCCCAAGAAGTAGATTGTAATGTAACAGAAAATATGAGACCTTTTTCTTTTGTTTTTAATTTTTCTCAGTTAATAAGACATGATATTCATGTAATGTATTTTCCTAATTTAATTTTGTTCTGGGAATTTGATTCTGTAATTATTATTTTTTAACAATAAGATTTGAGTAGCTTGTTTTTCTTTTCTTTTTTTTGTCATCAAGTATTCTTTGCTTTGTCATTGAGGAAACTTACCTTTTGACTGTAGGACTTCAACGGCCCAGTGGAAACGGCCACTGAACGCAGGACTTTGGTCCGCGTTCGAATCCTGCACCTCCTCCCATAAAAAAAAAAACTTACCTTTTAGTAATTTTCTCACTCTTTTAAAGAGACGCAAGGTTAAAAAAATCCATGGATTTTATTGTAGTGAAGAACAAGGAATTTTGATTGAGAAACGTGAAAGAAACAGGATTTTTTTTTTTTTGACGTCCACTGGACGGAACCTCAAAAGGGGAGAGTAGCAGCCTCATAAGAGGAGAAGAGATTAACCCTAGAAATGGAGACAAATTAAAGCATGCCCCATGCGCGGGGAGGGTATCGAACCCGCGACCTCACGGTCGTGGGCAGGCCATTGCCCCACTGGACTAAGGAACCTTTTGAAACAGGATTAATAATCTTTTTTTGCAAATTACTCTGAGTGTTAAGATTATCCAATTCAATTTTTTATTCAGAAATAATATATAATGACACATCTCATTTTTTAGTCGATCTTATAGAGAAAGTGCACATAAATAATACTCTGGATGGTGAATAAATAATAATAAAAAAGTATGATAACGTGCAAATAAATCAAAATAATTTTTTAGTCTGCCTTCTTGTCTTGTCACATTTTCCATGGGAGCCATCATCAAGAATCATGCCACAATTTTGACAAAATTAGAGTAAAGTCAACTCAATAGTCCATTTATCATCAAGTCTTTTGTGTTTTCTAGTTTACTTATAAGATAAGATACACCAAATTATCAACTAACCTAATTGGTCAATATCAGATCTAAACTTAGCAATTAACCACAGCATAATCAGTCAAATGATTAAGGGTCACAATTACAAATATCTCAATCAAGGGCACAGCAGTAGGCAAATCTTGAAGGCTCTTCGATCCACCTACTTCATATTTCTAAACTCGGAAACTAAGCTTTAAAATTACTCTCTATGTTTTACTCCCTCCGTCTCAAAGTATCTGTAAACAATTCTTTTTTAATATATATATATATATCAAATTAAATGTTCACTTTCTAAATAAATAGTCCATTAATGATGATTTTTCCAATCTGACCTCTTACATTAAATATTACAGAGGGAAGAATAGAGAGAAAATAATGTAGAATTAACTTGGAAGTCAAATTAAATAGTGTTATGTTTGATATTTTACCATATTCTATTATAGAATTTGATGAAACCTTAATTTAATGCAAAACATAGAGGGGCAGATAATTTGGGGCGGACGGAGTATAAGGCTATAAACTTTAAAATTTTCTAATTACTTAAGCGTATAATAAGAAAAATATTTGTGCTAAAATATTCAAAATATTTTTCATAAAACAAAACTAATACACAATGATTAGCAAGTTGGTTAACTTTTGGGACATGGGTAAGGTAATCCCTTTATCTAACAACAATTGGCTAATTATTGAAGTGATGATTATTAGTTGTCATCTATTGGACTCTTCTTTTACCCTTTCTTGCTTATTTTTGGTGACTATGGTATGTATTACTTCCCCATTAAGTGTGTGTTTGATACGCGGGAATGGAAAGGAATGGAAAGACCTTTCCCACTTCTCTTTCCATTCCGGCGTTTGATTGGACAATTTGAAGTGGGAATCATCATTCCACGGGAATGACAATTCCAGGAAGAAGTGGGAAAGGGCATTCCACACCAAAACCTATGGAATGGCCTTTCCAAGAGAAGTTGGAATCATCAATAAATAGTAACTTATATTTATACCCCTCTTTTAATTAAGGAAAATGCTTTACTACTAGAATTTTGGGGATAGAAACCCTAAAACCCCAAATTGAGGGTGTTAAATGACTATCTTACCCCCTGCTGGTATAAGGGATTTACCCAACTATAAGGGCAAAAAGGTCCGAAAAAATATTTTAGTCAATGTTTTAGCCAATAATTCTAGTAGCCTAGCAAGGTCCTTTAATTAATTATTACGTTCATTTTGCAGAGTAACATATTAATATTTAGTCATAAATATTCTATTTCACTCAGTATAATTTCATAGATGATAATTTTATAAATATTTCTTTTTCTTGATAGTAGTTTTAATCTATTTTTAAATTTAAAAGTAAAGATATTTTTATTACTATGACATTTTAATAAAAAATTAAGTTTCAACAATATATATATATATATATATATATCAATGTTATTCAAGTAAGATTTTGTAATGAATATTTAATTAGGTTTTATCACTAGTATATACTAAAAGGGCATTTAGGTCATATTGTATTTAATTCCATTCCATTATGACATTAAAATATAATTTTACCAAACACAGAAAAGGAATCGACATTTCATTCTGCCTTTATCTTCCAAACACTGGAATAGAAAGAGGATTCCGAAGTTATTCTGGTGGAAAACGATTCTGTCTGAAAAGGGAATTCCATTCCATTTCATTCCAACGTACCAAACGTGCTGTAAATGTTTCATTCTCGATTCCAAACAGAGAGTACTATATAAATATTCCAAAGCCATTCAGCAACTGATTTTAAAAAAATGGGTCTAGGCATTATCTGACATTGCTGTAAACACCCACAAAAGCTTTTCTATATTTTCTTCACCACATTACTCCAAGAATAAAATATAGAGAACTGATCGAATCTTTCTCCTATACCAATTAGCCAACTAGTTAACCATTCACACAGTAAATTATGAATTCCAAGAAACTATTCTGGAAATTTTATATTAATGCTTACATACTTCCTTACATCCTTGGTGAGAATATTCAATCTTTTGATGCATGTTCAAGGTTGTAACTTGTAACTGAACTTCTTCAACGGCTAAAATGCCCTAAAACATTTAAATTTAGATTCCTTTGATAACATTCTATAACCACACAAAAACCAAAGAATAATGCGACAGGAAAGGAGGGAAACTACTTCACGTAAAGGAAATCTAAAAATCAATGATCTCTGCCATGGATACGAGTACAAATTTCCATCCAAGTTGGGCAAAACTAGATGTAACGACTGTGAATTGTAAGACTTGTATCATAGCAAGTTCACCAATGATTGTCGGATGAATGAAGCACGGAATGGGAAGACATAAAGAGCCGCAGTTCAACCACACGTTTCTCAAAGAAAAATTCACAAGTTTTACCAATTCAACAATATAAAGAGAACAAAAGTTTAAGAATTGCACTTATGCTATGCTCAGTGTTTGTAAATCTAAAAGCCGAGGTCCCTGCCTCAGTGGAGATTTAGTTAAAGTCGGATAGAATGGTAGAAAAACCTTCAATCAGTTGTTGAGCTTCTGGAATCTCAGCACTGGTTGCTGTTTACCATCTGGGATTGCAAATAGAACGATAGACTTTGAAGGTCTTACGTATGGCACATCACATCTGAAGTAACCTTTCCGCTCAAGCTGGATTATGTCGCCACGCTTCAAGTTCCTCATGTTGGAATCTCCTAGTGCAGCAGTCTCCATTTTGGTACATGGATTAACCACATCCACAAAGTTCTCATCTTCCTCGAGCTGCAATTTTTTTAATTTGTAGACATTAATAAGCTACATTGGACAAAAACTCACAGCGCAACAAATGCAGTTCATAAAAAACAACTATCCGTTCTCATTTAATAAGAAACATTGTTAGTTTACAATAAATGAAGCAGTTAGATTGATATCTTGACTGTGTAGATTAGAGAACGTAAAACTAATTATTAGCTCAGCTCTGCTTATTCCCATACTTATTTATCAGAGCTAATGGCCACACAGCTAGATGGGAACATCGAAGTGTCCTTCCGAAAAAAGCTGATAATAACAGGACCCAAATAGGACATGCTTACAACAGAAGGAACAAGACAAGTTCTCCGGACACAATTGTCTCTTGAAGTTACATATCTGCACATATGACAATATTCATATGATTCTCAGAAGCTGCAACAGCAAAAACAACTAATCCTGCCATAAACATGGTCATTGGAGCCAATCTGAAAAATCAGGATTGGTCTCAAAAGGTGAAATATGTTCTTTTATTACAATTGTATATCATCTTCTAAGGTAAACCCTGTATTTCTCTCTAAACAAGAAATATTTTATCAAATTGACAAGAATGAGTAAAAATACCATTTCCACAAAATTTTCCAGGGATTATACGTACATGTTAACGTTGCAAATCAATAGAAAAATATTAGTGCCAGATAGATGGAAATCTCGGTAAAGAAACGCTTAGTTCCGTTATATTTTTGATATGCACAATCCTGAAATAACAAATACTCCTCCGTTTCATAATAAAGGTTCTTTTTAGACTCATCCTTTCTTCCCCAAATATACGTCTTTTTCCAACTTTTAAGGATGTTTTTTTTTAAAATTACCTTGTCCATATTATAGAATAGATAGTAAGAGAAATAAGTTGGTAGTTGAGACTTAGGGTATAATAGTAAAAAATATTTTTGTCTCCCCTTAAACTATGCTAAAGTGTACCTAGAAGGACCTCTATTATAAAATGAGGGGAGTATCATATTGAGCTACGACTACGAACTCCCAGTAAAGCAAAAACTGAAATAGAAACAGGAGATATTTAATGCAAGAAAAATGAACAACTACCTTTTTCTTTGTGATCAAATAATCAAAGTCCACCAAAGATAGGGTAACTAGCTCATTAGTATCTGGAAGCCACGTGAGCTTCAACTTTGTAGTCTTAACAGATCCCTCGAGATGCAAAACTCCAGTTAATTGTGTCACATGGCCCTCCTGGTCCTTCTCAATCTCTTTTATTATTGCATTGCCCCAATCCATTAGTGTTATTTCCTCGTTAGCTGAAATACATTTGGCATCCTCCTGGTCTATCCATATTCTCTTCGAGTAAGTTGTAACCTTCTCTCCAGCACTTTCATACTTCTTATGTTTGGGTATGACGCGAGCAAAAGGATCCTCAGGCCCATCAGTTAAAGTCAATAACACACGCCGATGTTCAACAACTGCTGTATGCCTAGGACAGACGAGATCAATAATCTTCTTATTAATAGCCCAGAGTTTGTCCCACTCCATGAGATTCAGATTCTTTGATGCCCCCTGAAAGAGAACAGATTTGAGCATCAATTGAGAACTTGATTCATACCAAACTGAGGGAACGAAAACACAGAAGGAATGCAAGAAAGCCAGAGGGAAACATGTAACTGAAACAACCATAATATATATAAAAAAAATATATAAAAAAAAATCATCCAAATCAGATCTACAGTAATATGGATATCACATTCAGCATTCTTTATCTAGTACACTGGAAGAAAAATGTTCTGGCAGAATGCAGTCGCTTCTAATCAATCTTACTGGACAACACAATCTTACCTGTTCAACCATGAATTGTATCAATGCCTCAACCTGCAGGCCCCTGCGAACTATACCTTGGACGGTAGGAAACCTAGGATCATCCCAACCCTCGACCTTCCCATTTTGGACAAACCACAGCAGTTTACGCTTACTAAGAAGTGTATAGACCAAATTCACCCTGCTAAATTCATATAAATGAACCTTCTGAAATCCCATGTCCGTCTGGATCCAGTGATATTGATCATTGCGGTCATGATACTCGCTAGATCGAAGTGCATGAGTAATACCTTCCACAACATCAACAAATGGACATGCAAAATCATAAGTAGGGTAAACTTTATATTTGGAGCCAATCCTGTGGTGAGGAGTTAGATTGCAACGGTAATACACCGGATCCCTGAGGGTCTTGTTAGGATGCTGCATATTTAACTTACCACGCACACAGCACATCAAACCCCTCTCAGTTGCAGCAATCATTTCTTTCCATAATTTCAGATTCTCCTCAATACTGTTGTTCCTACATCTTGAGTCTATACCCTCCATCCGTTCATTCTGCATTTTCTCACGAGGTGTATCATCAACGTAGGCTTTGCCCTCACGAATTAATTTTTCAGCCATTTCCATCATCTTTGGGAAATAATCTGTTGTATACGTTACTGTCTCATACTTGATACCTAATGTGTCAATATCTTTTAGCAAGTTATCAACAAACTCACTGCTTTCTTTATCTGGATTAGTGTCATCAAAGCGCACAATCACCTGACCTTGGTACCTCTCAGCAAAATACTTGTTCAGCAATGCTGCTTTTGAATGACCAATGTGAAGATAACCACTGGGTTCAGGAGCAAATCGCAACCGTACCTTACCAATCTCAGCATCTGGAAGGTTTACTTCTAATGTGGACACTGTGGACCGGCTAATTCCTGGCCCCTTTTCATTTCCATCACCATTTATAGGCAAAGTAGAGCCTGGTTGTTCTGTGATCTTAGCATTTGCTTGCATTCCTAAACCCTTTTTCCCAACATAAACCGACATCACTTCTTTCAGAACTGCATCATATTCTGTATGTATAGAGTTGAACCATCGTACCAAGTTTTGGTACTTCTTCGAATTCTGTAAACTTTGCCATCTCTTGCCAGTTCCTGCATAGGAAATTCTTCTGAGAACCCATGGTATAAATTTCCTCTAACTAAATATACAACATAAGTTTTTTAGTAACATGAGATTGTTGTCTTCTGCTCTACAACAAATCAAAATAATGTCACCAGCGTCAACTCAACCACCAAGTGAAAAAATAGATCCATTAAGCCTAGACTTTTAACAGTAACCAGGCAACTAGACACATTGACCCTTCACTAACCAAATTGAACATAATGCCTGATCTAGGCACTCAATTCAATAGGGATCCCAGTTAAGTTAAGTTTTTCACAAGATTGAGAGGGGAAAAAGTAGCACACATAATGGTTGCCCATTTAGTTGTGTAGACTTATATTTTAGTCCTAAAAAATTAAGCCTCACAAAAATTGTAAGCTTTCATACAATGGTAACGTATCTGACTAAGAAAAGCAACTTTCATTGGTCCAATCGACACTTTCCATAATTTTGAGGAATGTGAATTTTTTTTAGAACAGCTTATCATCAAAGTAACAAGTGTTTTGACATGTCGGCGATCAGTGCAGTTGACATCAATAAACACAACATCTCAATTAAAGACTGCTTAACCAATAAGAGAGTAACTCAAATCAAACGACAATGGACCTGAAAATTTACTTAATGGGAAATCCAAGATTCAAAACATACTGTCAGTAATAGCCATCCATTCTACCATTGAGCTCCTCCATGTAAAGGGGGATCCAAACAGTTTATTAGGTGGCCTGGTTTGGTGCCTTAGTAAACATATGGTTTCGGAGAAAATTTCACTACATCTCATGAAAAAACGTATAATAAAGCTGCAAACAGTAATCGCCAAATACATTTTATCAAGGTTAAGAAATTAGGTATTCATATACCTGCAAGAACTGACCAAATTGATATATCTGCAATCGACAAACTAGAACCAACCAAGAAAGTACGCTGCAGTAGATAACCATCCACATAAGCACATGCTCCCTCAAATTCTGAACCGGATTCAAAACGGGGGACATATTCTAGCCACTCATCGATCTACAAGAACAAATATTGATCAATACTAATATAATCTATCGTTTACATAGCAAAGAAAACATCAGCTTGGATTTCGTAAAGGTATAACATATCCTCAATCACTCTACTCTAAATACTAAAGAATATGAGGCTAGGAATAACTGTGGGATTGTCTGACTTTTACATTTGACCGGAAATTCAGGAGGAAAACTATACAAATATACATGTCCCCACCACTTACAATTCGCCGAGTGTAAATTTCTTAATTTCTTCTAATTCCATATACACATGGCGAATTATGAGTGGTCATGCACATGACGATGTTTTGCCATACAAATGTCTGGTAAGATTAAAGCAACACCACAAAATTAGGAAAAATTCAAGTAACAGAAAAATTCTACATAAAAATAGAAAACAAAATAAAAATAAGCACCTTACTAGACTCGAAATTATCAACCCTGCTGTAGAGATTGGGAACTTTTGCTATCCGACCGAGATGTCGTAATATCACATTCATATTCTGCAATTCCTTCCTGAATTAAAAATAATAAAAAAATACGAAGAATTATAATAAAAAATAAATCATGAAAAAATAAACCCTTACAATAGAAATGCCCTAAACTGCTTTTATAACTATAGAAATAGTAAATAAATTACTCATTACGGAAGATGAGCTTTGGAGGAGAGCCAGAAGAGAGAGTCGGATCAGTAGAAACAGAAACGCCGCCGATTTTGGCCGCCACGATGGCCGCCAAGGGCGGCGGGCTATCGGCTGAGAATGAGAGCTTCAAATCCATTATTACTAATGTACACAATCAAGGTTTTCCAGAAGAATGAGATCTTAATACTAGTTGGAAATGGGCGGCGGCGACGCTCACTAAATTGGACTTTTGTGAAGATGAATAGTGGGAAAAATCCTAATGACTGAAAATTTCTGCGTAGGCCTTCCGTTTATTCTTAGAGGTCATCCCCGTCAAGAGACGATGTCGTTAAGCCTAATCGCGCGCTTAATGAAATTTTTAGCCTTAAAAAGCTAAAGTTTAAAGATTTCTAATACATTTAAGTTAGCGAGTTGATTGTATGATCGTAGAATCTACGAAGGGGTTTTACGTGTTACATTTTGAGTTGGATCGGTATACACTTCTGAAATCGTATTCGAAAACGTAACAATCTGTCCGAGTTAGTTATTTTTGTCGATGTGAGCTCTTAAAGAAGATCAGCCTGTAACCGATTGCCCCGAATTTTTTTATAAAAAAAAATAATTTTTCATTTTAGATAAAAATAACAATTTCTCTATTAACTCAAGCTTTACGGTTGAATATTCTCTATTCAACCCTAAAACTTCTTAAATCTTCTTAAAAAAAAATATGAGCTATAGAGTAGGAATTATAATAGTTGAAAAGATAGTTGTCTTGGGAAGGTTTTTGAGGCAATTCATATTTTTGCTCCAATTGGAAATGTTAAATAAATTATCTCTAATTCATGATTTCCATTCTTTTTCCTTTGGCCCATTGTAAAACACATATTTCAATATGCATATTTCATATGATTTTGTACTAATTTCATCACGGAATGAATATTCAATAATCAGTTAATTGAATACAAATGGTAAACATTGAATACTGTGTTGAGTGATCGAGTTTAATCTCCCTATGAATGAAAATTATATTATTGAAAAAGTTATCACTATACGCAGGGACGATTACAGGGCGGGGCAGTCACCTCGATATTTTTAAAAATTCTACTAGATATATTAAATTTTATATGTTGCTCGAAATATTTGATTAAATTTGCCCCCAACATTTTTTTTTACAGTTTTTATATGTAGTTCGGCATATTATTACAGTTTTTTCGCCCCCAACCTAAAATTTCTGGCTTCTCTAAAGTAATCAATTTGGAATATTCAATAAAATGCAAGATGGACACAGAAAGTCCAAGACCAAGATTTAGGACAAAGATAATACTTTCTCCGTCATAAAAATGAATGTCTATTTTTACTTTACTTTGTCCCAAAATAGATGTCTACTTTATCAAAATTGATATACTTTCTCCTTTAACGCACATAATTAACCTCCTATAATTTAGAGATTTTATCAGCACGGTGTTGACAAACCCCATAAGCACCAGAACCAACTGTTGGATATTTTGGTTGATCATGGAATAGCAAAAACTCTAAAATTTGCTATGTTTTTTTCACAGAATAGAGCAAAGAATATGGTAAATCACCATTGAACCACAAAGAACTGATTCCATTAATTGTTCAAAGGAAAATGCATCAAAAGCACATCTACAAACAAAAAACAATACTTGATAACATCATCATCAGAAAAGGAGA
The DNA here is from genome assembly GCA_026122235.1 of Vinca minor. Classification (NCBI taxonomy): domain Eukaryota; kingdom Viridiplantae; phylum Streptophyta; class Magnoliopsida; order Gentianales; family Apocynaceae; genus Vinca; species Vinca minor. Next base: position 4,048,175 of record JAOCZM010000201.1, on the reverse strand, counting down.
AGTTAGAGACTGAAAAATATCACAACTGGGACCCACAGTTCTCTCGCATGAATTGAGCGATACCTACCTGCAAATGTGAGCTCCACTCAATTCATGTGAAGGGTTGTGCGACTAGTCCACAATGACGATCTTAGGATTGAGTGACCCCACAACTAGGCCTAACCGGGAAATGAACTTCTTTCCTCTTTTACTGTACACATTCAACAGGGATTCATGTTGTTAAACTTCTTGTACTTGAGGCTTATTAGCAACTGCAAGTTCCACAGAAACGATAAAGCTCGATTTCCCGGCTTCTCTCAGATACTGAACATCTCCATTCATGAGCTTAACCAGTTTTCTGCTTATGAGTAAACTGATTCCCTCATCCGATGCTTCGCCATCATTACCAAATATTTGGCTTAACAGTTCTTCCGGGACCCCTCTACCGGTATGTGTTATCCTACATCCAAAAGTAATGCCAGTGGGGTGAATCATAGGTATATAAATGGTAGTAAAAAATGAAATGAAATTCTTTTTAGACAAAAAAAAGAAGTAAAGAAAGAACGAAGAATCTCCAAAAGTCGGTGATGGGATGTTATGATCTTCGAACATCTACATTATATATTAAACACAACCTAAGCCTCTATGGATGTAGGATCGAACAAGTAATATATACCACAAAGAACCAATTGAAGATTGAATGAAATCATAACGATGCTACTTGTATCTATAATGACGAAAAGGATTGCAGTCGTCTTCTTATATGAATATAATTGTCACTCCAATTAGTTAATATCTGCAGAACACAAGCAATATTGCATTGGGAGTGCCATATAAGGAGTTTCATTCTCTTACCTGAATTCCATTTGACCGAGCTGAACAGAGTTCCCCAATTGGTCTTTGGTTAGTTTTCCTGCAATGCCAAGTTGACCTCCATTTGGCGTAAAATTCACTGATACCAACAGGAAATCGGCAAGAACTTGTTGAAGCCTCATGCTGTCGCCGTAGAGGGTTTCATTCATAAGAGTTTCTGCCAAATTATTGACAATTGAAACACCCTTCATATTGCTCTTCATCATGACTTGACTAATGGAAGCAATCAATACTTCATGTAGCTTGAATTCCACCATTTCTAAATCCAAGTACCTGGAACGTATAAGGGAAGAATGCCAAGTCGAAAGACTATTTTCATTTTGAATAAATGAAGTTAAAGATGACATGCAGACTCGAGGTGATATAAAAAAATATAAGGAAACCCGAGAAGCGAAGGCCGGATTATATCCTACGAAGATACTCCAAATGCGGAAAAACCCCTTAACCCGAAACTTTACAGCTTAAACACATTTTATATTCTTCTCCTTTACAATAGAATAATTCAGCATGGAAGATCTGGACGACAAAATAGAGATTACTGGAATCAGATGGACATTTCAAACTTGAAACCAGCACAAATATCCCAGGATTCAACCCGAGGACGAAGCTGGATACTTTGTATGATGGGAGAGGGGGCAAGAGAGAAAAAAAAATTAATAATCTTGCCGGAATTTTTTTTAAAAAAAATAGTGTATAAAAAGCAGTTTTCATCACTTATAATTAAAGGTAAAATGAACCGAAAATATCATACCCGTCAATAATGGAATCAAGATCAGTGTCATCAAGAATCTTATTTAGCTGACGTTGACAATGTGCACTAGTACGCGTGATATTTCTTTGATCCTCTCCCAACTCGGTACCCTCCAACATCTTCCGCGAAAATATAATTCCAGAAAGGGGATTTCTAATCTGCCTTCTTATGTAAGCTAATGCTTTCAATCTCTTTAATGCAGTTTCTTCGGATAGCCTTTGTACATGGAGGGCCTGTTGTAACTCGTGGCTCGCTAGCTGCAGGAAGCAAAAGACCCCGGTAACTGCACCCTCTCTATTCAACTTCTTGCTCACACACAGCAGGCACTCGATGTACTTCCCGTTTCGAGCGAAGAAACCAAAAGGAATCTTCTCAGATTCTTGACCAGTTACTGCATTATTTAGTACAACGCCAAGATTCACGAAAACTTCTTGCTTCCTGAGACGGCAACAGGCTGCATGAGTTCCAAAAACCTCACCGAGAAGCATCTTATCAATAACCTCTTCCCTACGCCATCCTGATATCTTCGCCATAGCAGAGTTCCATTCAGCACACCAGCCAAATTCATCTGTCCCGAATATTGGTGGGATCAATGGATTGGGATTTTGTATAATAGCCCTATAATCACCTTCAATTCGTTTAAACTTGTCCATTATAGTCTTCTGGCCAGTGATATCCTGGGCCAGAAAACATACTCCAACAACGCTACCTCGAACATCCCTACTCGCACAAGCATTCACAATCAAGCTGATTGGCCCCCCGTCCTTCTTTGACCCGTGTGTTTTCAACTCAAACTGTATATTCTGTTCTTCTCTCCCTGATCAAAAGAAATTAAGAAAGAAAATTCAGTTTTCAAGCCAGCTCAAATATCTAGTTATGATCTAAAGTAACAAGAAAGAAGAACAAAATATCGGCGAAAATAAAAATTGCAGCATACCAAGCAATGCCAATTCCAACATCTTATTCACTGCTTCAGCTGACGAATCTTCCACAAGCATTAGCAAGTGCTTCCCAATTGCTTCATCAACAGGAAGACCGGTTAACTCGGCAATTTTTGTATTCCAACCATTAACGAATCCATCAGCATCAACTGCCAAAATTGGAACTGAGGCCGTCTCAATTAGCCGAACCATTTCAGCTGTCACTGCTTCCAGTTCTTGCAAACCATCAATCCGAAGGTCAGTGAGTTTTGTATGGATCGTCCTCGTCTTAGACTCTGCTGCTTCAGCTTCCTTGAAAGAATTTCTGAGTATGAGCTGCAAAGAGTGAATCGCGTCCATCTCATAATCCTTCCAAGGTAAGCTTCTTGTTTTAACAACTTCAAGAAATGCTTTGAATGAAGACCTCGGATGCATATTCCTACCGTCATCCTTCTGGTCGGGTTCATGCTTTGCACCACCCCATCGGATTTCTGCAGCAGTATGTGATCTGAACCAGAAAAGCCAGTCTTTATCAGATATTTTCACAGCTGCCATTCCACAAACTGCATTACCAAGAGCAAGAGAACCTGGGAACCCCGCATCATATAAACTATCTGTACTCAAACCTGTTGAATCCATGTGGTACTCATTAAGCCAAGAAACTATGTCATTGACCTGAAAGTCACTCGGAGTTAGTCCCATACGGTGTATCTTATTATTGTACAATAGAGCAGCCCCATCACATTTGACAAGATCCATGATGTTTGGACTTTGTGACACGATTCCCAAGGGTGCATCTCGCATCAGCATATCACACAAGAGGGTCTGCGTTTTTAGAATATTTTTCTCAACCATCTGATTTTCCAACTCTAGTTCCTTGTTAACATGGATCGCGAACACCTGAGAAAGGAACTCACAGGCATACCGAAGAGGGAAGGGAACAAACCTCGGAGTTGCATTATGACACACGACCAAACCCCAGAGCCTTTTTCGTTTCTGAGGCTGTGCTGAATCAGAGTTTTCGGCATCATCGTCTCCATCATTGATCACGATAGCCATTACTAAAGATGCGATAGAATCCATATTCTCCATATACTGCAAATGACAACTGTGTGGAGCTCTAAGTGTGGAGCCGCACAAAGTCAGATCAAAAGGAAGCTTCTCATCTTGAATCACCTTTACATGTTTTGCACGACAATCGCATATCATACGAACTTTATTTTTCATGAACAAAAAACGTGCAGCCTGTGGGACATCCGTGGCCGGATAATGCAAACCGAGATAAGGATCAAGGCCAGGCTTTGTGATCTCGGATATAACCTCTCCATGATCATCCTCGTGAAATTTATAAGCCATCACCCTGTCATATCCTGTGAGTTCGAAAACCTCTTGAACCATTGTATCACAAAGCCTTTCCACGCTCCCGCTGGGTAACGACTGCAGGCGTGTAATAGCTTTTGCAGCAAGCTTATACGACTGCAAGGCACCGGCAGCAGTCATCGGAACTTCATAAGGCTTGACGGGCTCAAAATCGACAATTAAGCTACCCGTCACTCTGTGGACAATGGCATAAAAGGGCTTCCCCGAAGTTTTGCAGTGGACCAATATCGGATTGAGGAGAGAAACCTCTCCAAATCCCAAGGCTTTGTGTAGTGCTGCTGCACTTGGGCCAGTAAAAATAGGTCTGATGTCGGTTCCAATGCAAAGAGCAGGAAGATCGCCAACACTAGGAACAGCGTGACTGACCATCGTCAGCAATTCGGGAGCATTCTCACTGTAGGCAATTACTTTGAAAGTTTTCTCGTCTAGAGCCAGTAAGCATCCGAATGGTTGAATAAACTTACCTTTCTGTATTTGGTGAAGGTAAGCTGTAGTAACCCTGTCGGATCTAGGTTTCTGCTCTCCTCCAGGATCACCAGTGATACGAACTGAGCTCGCATAGTCAAAGGAACTCCCCGATTCCTCAAAATCAGCATGGAGCTTTGCATCGATAGAGGTCTGAGCAATGATCCTATCACTATGTTTTGATCTAGCTGAATTGTTAGAGGACTGAGTAGGTCTTGAGGACGACATTTGAGCTTAAATCTGGAAGTTAATTAGAGAAAAGGTGGAGAAAATGCATCAAAATAAAATTTTAACCAGAAGGAAAAGTTATATCCTTCACAAATAACCATACTAACAAAACAAACAAAAAAAAATCATTCTTCAGTCTCTCCTAAGAGTTGCACAACAGAGTTCCGGAATTTTAGATCAACAGTAATTGAAACTTCATTAGAGAAACCTCGAGACATATACATAAGAATCATTTTCCATTCGCCAAGCTCAACCACCATGCTAGAAACCTCTATGATTTCTTCCCCGAGCCCCCTCGACTAAATAAAATCTACTCATGCTATCAACCTAACAAAGTATCAAGTCACCTGAAATGGATTGATACAACCACTAATGAATGAGGGCTTACGATCCACACGAATAACATTAAACCTTTTGGCTGAAAGAATGAGGAGCAAAATTCCATTTATATAATTTATTTTAGCACGAAAAGTATGAAAATGGATGTTTCCTCCCAATTATTACTTACATACTTACAGTTCACCATCTAAGCATAAATTAAGAAGCCTTTCTAAATTCTAATAGCACTGTTACTACAATTGATATTCCTCTATAACCAAGAGAGAAACCATAAAATCATTACACCCTCCATTCCTTAATATAAGTCATGTAGCGAAAATTAAGGAAACAAACAAATAAGGTGTTTTTCTAATCAAAATATCAATATTACTCTCTTTACCATTAATTAATTCTATTTAAGAGAGTAATATTGATATTTTGACTAACAAAGTAACTTGTTTTTTGCTTCTTTAATTTTCGATATACGTCCCAAACAACTTATATTAAGGAATGGAGGTAGTACAAGATTATCAAATATTGTTAATTGGAAGAGACTAATAATACTCAAAAAAAAAACTTGCATCTTTACTATAATAACTCAAGCATATGGAAAAACAACAGAGTAACAAAGCAAGAAAGTTCAAGAAAATCACAACCCACAAAACAAAACAGAGCAAAATCTATTTCTAATCCTTATTTGAGCTTAAAAGATAGCAAAAAGACAACGAAAAACTAACCCTTTTGAACAGAGGCAAAGGCTAAGCAAAGCTTCAAATGAAAATCTTGATGAAGAAGCTATTAAAACAGCTTTAAGAAAGAATCAAGAATTGAAAAACCATGAAATCCCACTGAAATCCAGTCCTATATAACATGAAAAAATTCAGAGCTTTTTCATCAATTATTCACTCCCAAGAACCTAACCCCCTCTTTTTACTTATTTTATTATTATTATTAATATTATCCAACACTCACTCAATCACTTCCCAAAGTATGATTTTTTCGATATTGCCGACTTAATATAAAAATAATATTTGTATTATCCTATGGGACAGAAATAGTAAAGAGAATCGAGAGTTCACAAGAAACAGATATCTTGCCGGACGTTTTCTTTCTAAATATAGTTAAATATCGACAGTCACCCACCCCAACACCACGTCAGCACACCAACACCAACACCAACACCAACCCCACCCCCCAGTCCGGCTCCAGGTCTTTGAATCCCCCAAAAATTCACGCACTGCGAACCCTCCTAGCCGCTCGGATGAAATTTTGAATCAGTCCCAAATCCGGAGAGAAAAAGTTGCAGCTGACAATAAAAAATAATAAAAAAAATAAATGTTATATAATAAAAGGGTACATATGTAATTTTACAAATAAATGTTTGGATTACCGAGGAGGAGAGAGAAAAGTTGCGGCTGAACAAAAACGCATGTTCTTCTTTAGAGAACATGTTCTCTAACCAAAAACATGTGTTCTCTAAAGCAAAGAACATGCGTTTTTGTTCAGTCGCAACTTTTCTCTCTCCTCCTAGAACAAAAAAGTAACACGCAACCGTCACATCGATTGGGTTCTCGAGGAGAGAGAAAAGTTGCGGTGAACAAAACACATGTTCTTTCGTTAGAGAACACATGTTCTTTAACCAAGAACATGTGTTCTCTAACGAAGAACATGCGTTTTTGTTCGACCTGCAATTTTTCTCTCTCCCTGAACAAAAAGTAACAAGCAAAGTTTATCCCTAAAATACCCTCTATTTTGATACAATCGTTGGATCAAACAAGATAAAATCCAACTGCTGAGATCGTGGCTCGCACCGCTGCGAATTTTTGCAGGGCTCAGCATAGGAGCGCTAGTGCCCACCCCCACCCAAGATATAGCACAAGACTGGGTTTTGATTCGCAGCTCAGATTAAAATAATTAAAGAAATCGTTTTAACTCGGTAAGAATAAATAAATGGAAATAATGAAAGTAACACGACAGAGCAAAAAAGGCGGTGACTTGATAAGAACCGATGAGAATGCATAGAAAAAACGATTGAATTTCATTTTGACCTTTGTAAATTAAATTCACCTTGAAAAAACAGTAAAAGTAGTTGTAGTATAGTTAAGCCCGATTGGACGGTTATCCTATATAGGGGAGAGATAACTGCTTCAGACGAGAAGAATATAGCCCTAGAAAAGGAGAATAAGGCTCTACTTTGACAAGGTTTGGTTTGGGTTTGAGTTTGAGTTTTTCCACCAATTTTGACCTAGAAAATTGGCGGTATAATTTCAAATTCAAATTTTTTCGTTCAAATATTCGTTGAAATTGAAATTTTTTAAAGAAATAATTTGAATTTGAATTGTTCCCGCCAATTTGCGTTCAAAAATTTCAATTTCAACGAATATTTGAACGAAAAAATTTGAATTTGAAATTCTTCCGCCAATTTTCTAGGTCAAAATTTGTATTTTCCCACCAATTTTGAGACCAAACTCAAATCCAAACCCAAACCCAAACCTTGTCCAAGTAGAGCCTAAAGCTTGTCGCACGCAGGCGGAAGGTATCGAACCCGGGTCAGCGCCTGTCCCACTGGGCTAGGACACCTTTGATGTTGCCTAAAGCTTGTCTGTCGCACGCAGGCGGAGGGTATCGAACCCGGGTCAGCGCCTGTCCCACTGGGTTAGGACACCTTTGTTAGTAGTGCCCTAGGACCATTAGCACATGTTGTGCGTTTTATTATCTTTTGAGCATGTAATTGAATAGTTAATTTTGCTTTTGATTATCAAATGTGTGATTTGATAATAAAACTCATTAGCTTATGTAATTACTATTCTAGAAGTCCCTAGTTTTATGTAATCCTTAATTACTATGAAATAAAACTAGTATGATTGTTGATTGATGATCTTGTTTTACTGATCATGTGTAATGGATACAAATCACATAATAGATGCAATATATAGGGATACATTGTATTGGACGTGATCCGTCAGAGAAGTAATACTTCATGGTCTTAAGTCATAAGTATTACTTCCTTAATACTATTTTAGAATCCTTAGATCTTATGTCTTCATTGATTCTAGTATGAATGGAGCCACGTTTTGACTCAGTCGGACGTTACTTGTAACAGAGTAATCAATACGACTGATGATCGGATGTAGTGTCCTATCATAACTTGAATGTGAGAGACATTGCAAGGAATTTGTCCCTCTTTATTATTAGAGAGAGATATCCCTAGGCCCCTCGATAGGGAAAGACTGTTTAAATGCATAGCCGTGCTCAAATGTGTTTGATAAAGTGGTTATCAAATGTTATTTGTCGAAACAGTCTACCTGGAGATCAAGCATAAATACAATTAAGCTTAATAAGGGTGACGACCACCATGCCTTATGCTTAATCAGGATATCGCGAGACAAATAGATTAAATAGTGGATTGATATTACGTTTCGTTGTATATTCATTCACTTTGGGTAGTCACAATGTCCTGCTAGGGACCGCTTGTGATTTATGAACTCACACTACTACTGAGTGTGTTTTCATTGCCATTGTGAGATGAACCTACAGGGTCACACGCATAGACGAGCTAACGAGCTTCATGTCCAGATTCAATGAATCTAGAATGTGTCTAGGTTCGTTGTATCTGACATTCACTTTTCTGAAAATAATAAAGTGTTTATTATTCGAATTAGAGATAGGGGCAATTTCGGTATTTTACCCATATCTGGGATTACGTGGGAGTTATTATCCGATAAGGACTCCCACTACCAGCGAAAGTCTAGGGAACATGGGATTCTAAGACTCCCACTGCCGAGAGAAATTGAATAGAGGTGGGAGTTGTTCTAGTAACGAACTCTCACACTCTATATAACATCTCTTAGCCGAAACCTAGATGACTAATGTTTTCAGCCGAAATAATACATAGAATCAGAAAACCGTTTTCTATTCTTGCCTCTCCATTTTCCCTCTAATTCCCGAATCTCAAAAAACGAAGAGCTAGAAATCGCTGCCCGTTTCGTCGCGTGGATACCGATAGAGGGACTTTCCGCAAAGGGAGATCAATCGGTAGCAGCATCCGATCCAAGAAACGTCATCCTCCATTCAAGAAGTAGCTTCTTGAATCCTAAACGTAAGTTTTTCTTGCTGTTTTTCGAATTGTTTCATATGAGCGGATCCTTCAGGGGAGGATCCATGAGTGTTTGGAACGAGTTTCCGCCCATGAATCCCTCAACCTTTGATGTTGTAATATAGTTGATTGGTAAGTTACTTCATTTTCATGTGTAGGACTTAGTTGGCCCAGTGGAAACGGCCACTGAAACGCAGGGCATAACTCCACCCCCGGCCCGTAAAAAAAAAAAAAAAAAAAAAACACTTCATTTTCATGTTTTAAAGTATGTTTGAAGCAATGTCTAGAATTTAAGTATTTATAGGTAGGAAAATGCTTTACTCCTACAATTTTGGGGATAGAAACCCTAAACTCCCAAATTGAGGGTGTTAAATGACTATCTTACCACCTGCTGGTATAAGGGATTCACCCAACTATAAGGGCAAAAAGGTTCAAAACACTATTTTAGTCAATCTTTTAGCCAATAATTTTAGTAGCCTAGAAAGGTTTTATAGGTATACTTTGTTTAGCTAAATGGTGTGTCTATGAATCCCGCTGAATTCTTTGGGTCAAATTTCGATATCGTAATATGAAATGACGCAAAGAAAAAGTGACAAGAGGTTATAGGGTGGTTGACTGTCAACGCTCTTTTCTTTTCATTGTTTTCAAAGTATATTCGTAAAAATATTAAAAGTTCAAATCATTATTAATAATTTTATGTTACTTTATCTGAAAGAGATATTGTATGAATCTCACTAAATTAATCGGATCAAATAGTGATATCGTAATAAAAATTTGTGAAAGAAAATCCAAAGGGGGGAAGTGGTTTTATAGTCATGTGGACTATTTGGGGACACTTTTTTTTTTTTTTGGAAAAATATAGAGTAGAAGAAGGGAATAAAAGAAAAGAGAGGAGGCCATGCCTCGAATTGGAGGGTTAAGAACACAGTTCGGCTCTTATGCGGAGCAGTTATTTTTATTATATACGGAATACTTCAAAACAAGTGTTTTTAGCTAAAAACAGGTGTTCGCGTCAACAAGTGTTCTCAAAATCATAACATATGTTTTTTTAAAATTAATCTTAACTGTCAAAATTTTAATCCAACAGACGAAAAATATTTCGCACGTTCAGAATTTTTCTCGTTCTGTACTGAAGCCGTGGTGTTAAGAAGAAGGCCAAAAGGTTATGGTATGGGATATCACGTGGGAGTTGAAGGCCTCCTTGGAATTGTGTTTTAATGAAAAATGTCAGAGCTGCTTGGGATTTTGCCATTTGTGTGTGATGGGAAGAAGGATGATGATGATGATGAAATCTATTTTTTACCCATTTGGTTATGTTCTTTGCCCATCTCTTCCTGCTCTTTAGCTTTTCTAAACATATGATGGGCAAAATTTTGTTGTTGCATAAGTTTGTTCCACTTTGTGTAAGATAATGAGTAAAATCACATGGTTGGAACATGACAGACAGGTTTGGCCATGAACAGACAAAGGCCAGCGATAAAGCTCTTGGAATTTACTCAATATCAGCTCAAACCCTTCTATCGTCTCAACAAAATAACTTTGAATTCTTTTTTGGACCTTGGTAGGCTATTAGAATTATTGGCTAAAAGATTGACTAAAATAATTTTTCGGACCTTTTTGCCCTTATAGTTGGATGAATCCTTATACCAACAGGGGGTAAGATAGTCATTTAACACCCTCAATTTGGGGGTTTAGGGTTTCTATCCCAAAATTCTAGTAGTAAAGCATTTTTCTTCTTTTTTAAAAAAAGTTTTTATTATTAAAACTAGTTCGATTCGAAACTTATTGTTTCTAATATTTTAAAACGAAAATTATTATCATGTTTGATTTCATTTTATTATTGTTGTTGTTGTATTGCGATGAATGAGGAACATTTGCATTTGTTCTTATTTTAAAAGTATTATGTCAAATACGTTAAATTGAACTATTAATGTATACATTTGACAAATAAAGAATTTTGCATGAAAATATTATCACAGTTACGTTTGGAGGAAAAAAAGAAAAAAGAATATCGTAAAAAGATTCATATTTATTTACAAAAAAACAACCCTGAGCTATATGAGACAGATAGTTGAAACTGTTATATGTCTAATTAACCTTTTACGAGTGTTTGAATGAGACATGCTCTCCTCATTTAGCGGTCACACTGCGGGTAAAGCGTGAGATCGATCTCAAAGTACTCGACATGTTAACAGTAGACATCATGTATCCAAACGGATAAAAAGCACAAACTTCTACTCAGTTTCTGCTATCAACGGTATATGGACCCAACCGAATCCTTCCCCTTTTTCTTTTTTCCCCCTTTTCTCTCTCTTCCCCCTGCTCTTCCTGCTTTTTTTCTCCCCTGCTGCTGGCCAGATTTGGTCATTGACTCCGGCCAATGGTCAAATCTTGGTCCTTTTATTCTGTTTATATTACTCTATTTTGTACTACGAATCATATGAAACATTTTTCAGAGTTTTTTTCTTCAGGATTCAAGACACATTGGTTAGATGAGTCTCAGATCTAGATTTTTTTTTCTATGTTTCTAGGAGGATTTGTTCAACCCGGACTAGATCTGGGCCCTCTATCAACTTTTTACATCTTCCCGAGGACGGTTGATACGCCTATGGTCCTATAAATTGTCGACCCCTAAGGAAGATGTTGAAAGTGATATTCTCCTGTCCCTGTGAATCAAGGATTGCGATGAAGATGCTTTGAAGGAGAAGATTATGTATTTGTTTAGTTGGCTAGTTTTTCTAGTTGTTTTTCCTAACCATCCAAGTTTTCTTGAGTGTGTCTTTTGTCTGTTATCATGATTTTTTAAATCATTGTATAACTTTTACTTTCTGTATTTTCAGATTTTACTTTGATTGTAATGGTTTCGGCTCGGCTATTTGTGATTAATGGAAACTAAATTTATTCTGCAAAAAAAAACGGTATATGGACCCAGACTTACAAGAAGATTTAGCCCAATAAGGGAGGTTGTGGGCTGCTTTGTTACATCTTCATGGGCTTGAATTGGACTTTCCATTCGGGTCATATAATTAGTTTGTCTCAATTTGAATACAATTGTTTTTTCCAAAAAAAAAAAACACAATTTATAGACTCTAAATCTTCTAATACACCATCTAATTCATCAATAAAATTACTCCACATATATTAACACCATTGATATAGAGTGAATTTAGGGGTTGAGTCAATCACATTGCTACATGTGTAAAAATATCATTCAGGTGCTAGAAAGATACATAAGAAATGAAAATTATACTTACACGATTATTTGTAGTTAACACATATTATATTCCGATTTTTTTAGTAAAAAAGTAGTTTCAGCATAAACTATTTTTAAAAAACATTCCGTAGGTGATTTTTCAAAATAGTTTTTAGGCTTATTTTAATCTATAAATTATGTAAATAAATAATTTTGAAATGTTAGTAATTATTTATTTAAAGTAAAAATGTATAAGATGGTTTTTATAAGCAAAGGGGAACAACCCTAAGTAGAGTTATCCCACTAGTGATTATAATTTTATCTTTTTTTTTGGTAATTGTGATTATAATTTTAACAATAGCACTAAAACTTGAGTTCAAATAATATATTTCTCTTATTTCGATTGCCTTATATGGTAAAGCTCACAGCTCTAAATGTGGAATTATTTTTTTCTTGCAGAATATTTTGCCTTGCGGCTTAAAATATAAAGTAAAAATAAAATTTCATTATTGATGGGATTAAACCCAATCATTTAATTTGGGTCCAATAAGGTAAGATTTGGCCCAGAATAAATGCATTGGGTCCAACAGTCGAAGCCCCATACAAAATTCCTGACCTAAGTCCACGGAATGGGAATGCAAGGGCATTGCATTGGACTAGCCATGATTTGGCATATATAACCAACCATGGCAATCATTTTTTTGGGACAACCATTTATGTCCAGAACGAAATTTCTAGTTCCGTCCTGGGCAAATCCGTTCTCCGCTGACGTGACAAATTTCAGACGCGTCTTGCCACGTCAGTCGCCAAATTCGTTCTCCCCCAGGACGGAAGTGGCAATTACGTTCTCATTTTGCCCTAAATCAAACACACCAGCCTCTTCTCCTTCTTCCTGCGCGATTCAAAAGAAGAAAAAAACTAAGCCCTGAGTACGGTATTGTTGAGGGTGATGTTGTCCACACTGTCATAATCGTCACCTCAAAGAATTGGGGGAGAGAAAGAGCACGACAGATACATACTGTTGTGGGACGAGCGCTTACAGACTCTCGTGGATGGTGTTCCCAGCTGTAGGTAATGTTATTTTACCAAGCCCCGAGTACATTACTTGGTACAAGAGCATTACCGTTCACCTTCTTACGAACCCAAGAAATAAGGACAACATACCACTCCTGATGGGTTATCAACCCAACGCAACAGCATAAGATATTTTGGTAAGTTTTTTTCCTTTTATTATTAACATAAATCTTGTTAATTTGAATTTACTAATTTTAATATTAATGTTACAAACGACTGAATTCGAGAAGTGTGAGACTACAACCCGAAATGTAAGCTAGTACAAAAGTCTGATCACCTGGGTGACCAAAGCCATCAAATATGTCTTCACGGCGGTTGGGAAGGCAGTTGCTTGCTCACCGCGCTCTACCGAAATTGCAGAAGCTGTCATTGAGCGCCCGTTGACACAACTGAGGCAGCCTGTTGAAGGTATGTGTCAGCGTGGGAGGCCGGACGGTCGTCAGACTCGGCAGGCTACTCAGGAGATTCATGAGAGGATACGACGCACTAGGCCCCGCGGAGATACGGGAGCGGCTCCACCACCGTAAGATCAGACACAGACTCAGGCTGATGTATCCTCTCAATTTGAATAGCAATTTTCGAGCAACATTAGTCTTTCTGCGGGTAGTCAAATGGGGGGCATCCTGGTGCGGGGCCCTCCTCATCGGGACAGCCGAAAGTCTATTTTGTTGTGACGTCCTCGTACAGCTTAGGCCTGGACCAGACATAGACGTAGCAGCAGGCTCCACTGCTCCAGCCAGATTCACCTGAGGAGCCGATATGTATCGACCCCGAAGGCGCTAAAGTCATAGAAATGGAGCATGATAGGAGACGATCACACGTATTATCTACGGAATAACCCGAAATGGACCGTTATATACACACACCGACGAGGCGGTAGATAGGACATTACATTTAGCTTCTTTTCTTTAATTTGTTTAATTTATGTTACATACGATTTGTTTTTTATGTTGTTCGTTTTAATTAATAAAGCAACTTTAGTCCCAGTATTTTTTGTACACATTTTTTGGTTAATATTCTGTTTTAGTGATTTTTTTGTTGTAAAATACCAACTGAAAAAATTTGTAGGCAAAAAACAAAAGGAAAATTTGCGCCCCAGGTCCAAAAACAATTTACATTTTTGACGTTAGGTCCAAAAACAATGTTTTCACACGTCAATCCAAAAACTATTTATAATTGGTGGAGTCGATCCTTAGTCAAAAAATGGCACAGTCAGTTGTCAATTTAAATTTGGATGTTAGTCAACTATGGTGTCGATGGGCATTTTTGGAATTTTACATTGATAGACCCGGGACCCATTTTAAACCCAACAAAACCCTGAGCCCATTTTGGCTCAGTTTCAGTAGGGCAGCCCCTCGAAACAAAAAAATATATCAAAAACGTGATTCTTCTTTGTTGAGTTGAAAACATAAAAAGGGTGTGGTTCTCGAAGAGCGGGGAGATGGGACGTTGGAAAGGGGTTCCAACGTCCCATCTCCTCGCTCCCAACGTCCCATCTCCCTGCTTTCTTCGGGGAACCACACCTTTTTATGTTTTCAACTCAACAAAGAAGAATCACGTTTTTGATATATTTTTTTGTTTCCGAGGGGCTGCCCGGCTGAGCTGAGCCGAAAATGGGTCGGGTTTTGTTGGGTTTAAAATGGGTCCGGGTCTATCAATGTAAAATTCCAAAAATGCCCATCAGACACCATAGTTGACTAACATCCAAATTTAAATTGACAGTTGACCAGGCCATTTTTTGACGGAAGGATGGACTCCACCAATTATAAATAGTTTTTGGATTGACCGGTGTGAAAACATTGTTTTTGGACCTAACGTCAAAAAGGTAAATTGTTTTTGGACCTGGGGCGCAAATTTGCCAAAAACAAAACTCAAAGTGTTTTTGGCACAAAGCTTCTGCCAGGCCAGAACGGATTTGGGAAATCCGTTATGGAATTGGATGGAAAAAAAATTAAGTATTTTTGACAATGCTACTGGGGTGGGAGAACGGAATTGCCACTTCCGTCATGGGGAGAACGGATCAGTTCTCGACTGACGTGGCAAGGCGTGCCTGGAAATTGCCACGTCAGCCAAATCCGTTCTCGCCCCAGGACGGAACTGGCATTCCGTTATGGACATAAATGTTTGTCCAAAAAAATAACTACCATGGTTGGCCCTTTATGTCAAACCATGGTCAGTCCAATGCAATGCCCGGCATACAAACCATAGATTCGGATTAAATCCAGGCACTAGACAAAGCCGTTCGCTAGGACCAAGTGCTGCAAGCTTACTCAGATGTACGGATGAGGTACGTGCCAGGCTGCCAGCTAATAGGTCGTACCGCGCTCCATCAACGGCTCACAAAAACACGGTGGCATTTCCATGATAAAGGTTATGGTCTACTATACCTACGTTCATACCTGGTAAGTCTCAGAACCTTAAGGTAATGGTCTCTATAAATATAGCTCTTCCCACTCCATTTTACCCAAAGTGATTTCTAACTCTTAAATTACGTGCTAAATTCCTTATACTCTTTGTATTCAGACTAATTTAATAATCGAAACGGAGTTGAGATTTTCCCTCATCCTCTCTAACTTTTCTCGCCTTTGCAAGTACATATACACAAGTTCGAATCAAGAGTGGGACCTCCCATTCGAGCATCTATTATTCTCTTCAAGCTCATATTGTTTCCCACTAATACAAGTAGCTCCACGGGCTTAAAACAACATTTACAGCGTTGCAGCTCCAGTGCGGAACGAGTTAAATTCTGCACGTGCGAAATTTAACTTCGTCCGTCAGAATAAAATTTTGACGGTTAAGATTAATTTAAAATAGATATCTATCATAATTTTACGATAATTATCGTATTTTTATGACACATATTCTATTTATGTGTCTAAAAACACATGTAATGAGGTGTTCAAAACATACTAAATTTTGGATGTTACGCGGAGTATCTTACTGATTTTACAGGTAATTACCAAAACAAAAAAAACAAAAAACAAACCGCAGTTAGAAGCCGCCATTATTGTTTCTCCCACAGCCCCGAACAGCACATTCACAACCCATTAAGATAAAAAAAACCTTTCTGTTAGCTTTCCCTTTTTTGCCACTTCTCCAAATTGCTGCGAAGAACAAACAAGATCTACCTTCATTTCTCCTATTCAATTTTCTTTTGGATTATTCGGAAGCGAGAAATAGTGAAGAATTCTAAGAAAGTCTCCGTTTTTTCTTGATTTTGTCGATATCATATAGCTTTGAGGTAAGTGATTATCTTCATTTTAATGGAAAATTAGGTTAGGGTTAGTGTTATAGTTGGTTATTTTTATTTTCGGTACCAATTTGTTAAGTAACTTCGTATAATTTTATTTCAATTTTGTTGAATATTCGGCTTTTAATGGTGAATTTGCATTCTTTCTTATCAGGGAATTCTATTAGCGTTTTTTTGGGAGCTAGGGTTTTTGCAAATAAATGCAAAATCCAAAATTCGATTGTTTTTTTCAATGTTTAGTTGCTGCAAAACTTCTTCCTTTGATCAATTGAGAAGGGTCTGAAGGCGATTGTGAATTTCTGTAGGTGCGTGTCCTGAATTAGGCCATACTTCTCCTTTATTTTTCTGTTAATGTGTTTCTTAATATTGGTATTGACATGGATTATTTTGATTTACTAGATTCTTCGGTAAATTATTCGTGGCCTAAAGAGAAGATGGGGCCAATATATTACATAATTGTAGCATTTCCGTGCACTATTGGAGCTATTGTCTTGGCAATTTTTCATATTTACCGGCATCTTTTGAATTACACAGAGCCTACATATCAGAGATACATTGTTCGCATAATCTTTATGATTCCAGTGAGTAACTATCACATTCTCTTTTGTCGAGGATATTTTTTGTCGCTGAAAATATCTCCTTGATTTGTTTTTGGTTAAGGACTCCATCAGGGCATTTTCTAAATAAACTCTTTTGGAAAATTCATGAAATGGTTCCAGGTCGTCTTTTCTTCTGTTCTTCGTTATTGATTGTTTTGTTTCAGAGATCAAGGCTATATGGTGGTGGAGACATTATCTTTACTTTTGCTTTTAGGGACATAATTACAAGCAGTTTATTTTAATCACTAGATGTTTACTAATGAGAAGATACCACTACTAAAATTTCTGAAAAAATCGACTAAGCAGCTCCAAATGACACGGCTCTTTAGGACAAGCATTCTTAGACCTTTTAAGTTGCATCTAATATTCACATGTATATAACTACAAGCGCATGTATCCTTCCATTCATTACATGATTGGAAGCCACTCAATCTTTTATGGATTCATTCTCGTTAGCAAGGAGAGGAAGGTGTAAGAAACTTCTTTTTTCCCTGAAGAATCACTATAAAGAGATTGTAGATTTTATAGAAATGAAAAAGAAAAAGTCGATGCATGAAGCAAGTAGTAAATTGCTTAACTGACTGGTGATGGTTGCTAGACTGTCCAGATTTAAAAGAGGTTGCAAACTCAATGCAGTGTGAGGCAAAAAAACATAGGAAAATTGATATGAACTCACGTAAGGCAATCTGGCCTTCCGTTAGATGCTTAAACTGCTTAAGTGCTGCTTGATACTTCATTTCGTGAGCTCCTTATTAAAAAATCAAATCAAGCATTAATAACATTTGAAACCACTAAATATTGTTAAGTTGAAAGACAAAGTTAAGCAGCCAGAGTTCTGCGTCTTTCCTAGTGAAACGTGTTCAGTTGGTGCTATTGATATCTGTGATGGCGTGCATTATCTTCATATAATGCGAAATATAATCCTATCAAATAGCTGTGATTCTTATCCTTTCTGCGCGACATCTTTTTAGTTGGTTGTGCAAATGCTTTGATGTGCAAATACCATCCATCAGTTCTACCTTCTTCTTCTATTCATGCAATCTTTTGATAACTTCACGAACTTCTGTAGTTATTATCCGATCTCCAGTCTCAAGCGTAATTCTGATATGTAAAACTCGATACTTCCACCATTAGCCACATCTACTGGTGTTTTATCATTACTTCTTTTTTGGGGTAAAAAGGAAGGAGGGGCAAAGATATTATCTCACTGGAGCTTCTTGATTCTAGAGGTAGCTGTTCTGTCTCAGAAATCTTAGTGCAGGTTTATGTGCAATAAGGTTTTAGTTTAAATGGTCCTTATACGTAACATGAGAACGAAAATCCTATACTATTTTATTGATTGATTTAAACTGAATGTCCCACATGAATAATTATGTTATCTGGTTTTGGGACTTGCTTGAACCTGTTGGACACATTTTAAAGCTAATGTTTCTTTTCCTATCTTGTGTTTCTTGTAAATGTGACCATGTCTGGTGTGCAAAGCTTTTGATGTCTTTTGCCATACATGGACTGCCCATGTTTTAATGTGGGGAATCTGAGAGAGAATTTTCTTGCTCTGAGTCTACTGCTTCTGCTTCTGCTGTCTGCCATCCCCTACCCGAGAAAGGGTGAAAGGTCCCTTGGGGGGATGCTGCATTCTTATTGCAAATGATGATGAGTACATTGAGCTGTGTTGCATTAGTAGTGCTTGAGACTGGAAGTTATGGTTGGAAAACAGCCTCCTTGCTTGTAGATTTCATCTATCTCCTTCTATGTTATCCTTCAACCCCCCTTCGCTATCTCTGTTTGTGAAGGGGCCTGGGCTTATTTTTGGACCACAATTTCAGGGGTACTTTTCCAAGTAGCAAGACGCGAGAAATGTTTAAAATCTGTCTCCTGAAAGTATATTCTGTCTTCAGGGCATTAATATTTTGACCTTTTCCCACTAGTTAAGTTCATCCATCTTATTGTACTCCAATTCGAGAACTGAGTAGTGAGTTCTATCATATGTTTTGGGATTAACTTTATTTGCTTCTGTATTTGGCTTCGTATATCGTACATCGTACATCGTGTCTTTCAATGAGCATAAATATCTGCCTTTATATCATGGCTTAGAATACAATTAGCTGCAGGTCTTAAGTTCTTTAAGGTCTATTATGCATTGTCCTAATACAACTTGGATGTCTACTATAGTGCGTAATTTTTATTTCATTAGTGTCTGAATAAATTAGTAAACCTTATGACTTTCAGCTGTCTTCTTCTTTTGTTACTATCTAGTTCTCCAATTCTTGCATGTTACTATCTAGTACCTTCCACTCTAGTTTTTCTTAATAACCAAAATTTGATAAGATTGTTGTTCTTATTGTGTCTGTTGTTTAAATGTTTTCAAACATATCAAGATTTTCTTTGCCAGGTTTATGCATTGACATCTTTCTTGTCCCTGGTCATCAACAAGAAAGCTATCTATTTCAATTCCGTTAGAGAAATGTAAGTGCCACAAATTTATTCAAAAGTTCTGAACACTTGTATAATTTGAAGCTCGTTGTCACATCCATGATGATATTTTTCTGTTTGATAGAAAGAACTATAGTGCTTCACTGCTTCCAAGTCTATCTTTGTCTTGTAAACTTATGATCACGATTGTGGTAATTATTTATACGCTATTTAAATAAGAATATTCAAGTTTCATATATTGGCTTGGGCAATAATGATATGGTGTGTAATTTTTACTCATCTGTTTTATGTTCTTATTTCGTTGCAAACAGTCCTAAATTCTATTATTGTTACTCCGTCCTTTTCAAAATAATTGTCAATTCTTTCTATTGTTGTTTCAAAACAATTGTCAATCTTGCTTCTCCATAATATATTTATTGTCATAATTTTCTAGTTTTGAAGTCAAGTTCTTCAATTTCCAACAAAGGAATTCATTGTTGAGTTTCAAACCATAGTGTGAAGGTAGTTATTTCAGTTAAATTTTTCCTTTTCCGAGACATTCAATCCCTCTAATAAACTTATTTTAGTCCTTTTCATTTGAATTTTCAAGAATTTACTCAAAACCTTAATCTCTGTACCTTGTCCAAAATTGAATATTATTTTGAAACGGAGGGAGTATCATTTGTATTAGCCTTATTATCTTGTTCATGAATTCATGCTTTGATCATATTTTAATTTTACATGCTAGAAGTTTGATAAACTTGTTTTTTGTGATGCAAGTCTGAGCATGTTAATTGTACCTGGATTCTGTTTCACAGATATGAAGCTTGGGTCATATATAATTTCCTATCACTATGCCTGGCGTGGGTTGGTGGCCCGGGGGCTGTTGTACTTAGTCTAAGTGGCCGCCTTCTGAAGCCAAATTGGTGCTTGATGACATGTTGCTTCCCCCCAGTTCCATTAGATGGGTGAGTCACTTGCCAATGGAAGTATTTCTATTGTTATGCAATGTATAAACAGATTGCAATTTTTAGGTACCATTTTTGCATTTGAAAACATGTTATAAAGATTTTAGAGCCTATTCAAGACTACGTGTATGATTTTTCTTCAGATGGCTTGAGCTAAATCAGTTATACGTCTAGTAACGTTTTTCTAATTTTATACTTGTGTAACTTTACGCTCGTGCAAATCTCCTCATTTGTCATACTTTTTTCCCTGTGGTTTGTGTTAATTGTTTTACTACATGCACACGGAGGATTTACAGCCCATTTACGAAAAATTGAGATAGTTGAAGATATTCGTTAATGACATAATAGCTCAGAAACTGCATAAACTTGATGGCTGTTAACAAATGTTCTTGAAACTTTTTGATAATAAGAGAAAACATATAAAATACTGTCGAGTTGCTTTGTGAATTGAATATTATTAGATGATATCTGATTATGAGCAAACTAATTGGAATAATGGATAGTCTTACCCCATGCTGTTTCATAGTAAGTTATCATAGTATGACTAGTTTGCGGTATGCGTGAAGATTTGTGTTTTCATTCTGTTTATGTTTCTTCACTAGTAGATACTGCATACCACTTTATTCTCAGTGAAACATCATTAGTAGTGTTCATTCTATGCAGGCGCTTTATAAGAAGGTGCAAACAAGGGTGCTTGCAGTTTGTCATCCTCAAGCCTTTCTTGGTAGCAGTAACATTCATACTTTATGCAAAAGGAAAGTATGAGGATGGGAATTTTAATCCCAGGCAATCATATCTGTACCTCACCATTATCTACACAATTTCATACTCAGTGGCACTCTATGCCTTGGCCTTGTTTTATGTGGCATGCAGAGATTTGCTTCAACCATTTAATCCAGTTCCAAAGTTTATCATAATAAAGTCTGTTGTCTTTCTTACTTACTGGCAGGTATGTGTTGGTCTTTGCGTTATCTGTCAATTTATAGTTGATGCATATTGATGCTGCAAGTTTTTGAAGGTTTCCTGGTGTTTGTCCTGGCATAATCTTTCTGCTATTTTATTTATTTACTTATTTTAACTATTTTTTTGGTGTTTCATTCCAGTGTAACAATTTCACTGTTTTTTTAGTATTATTGAATCTTTGCATTTAGCAATATACTCTTATCACCAATTATTCTGCGCTCACTTGTCGCATCTGCTTGTGATATGATTTTCCTGTGATTCCAATATACGAAGATTGTATTCATTCATTGGTGAGAGATGTTGCAAGGCATCTAAGAGCTGCAGAAATGTAGTTGGACGAGCTGTCGTGTTTTTCATGCTCAATTCTAGCATCTTGTAGGATATGAGATAATTTATTGGTTATTTTGTTTGCCATTTTTAATTTAGCTTTTAACTTGTGTTTTTCTCAGGGTGTTTTGGTTTTCCTCGCTGCAAAAGTCTGGCTTCATAAAGAACACTGAGGAAGCCGCTGAATTTCAAAGCTTCATACTTTGTGTTGAGATGCTTATTGCAGCTCTTGGGCATTTGTATGCATTTCCCTACAAGGAATATGCTGGTGCAAATGTTGTTGGTTCTCGTGGTTTTACAGCTAGCATTGCGCATGCTCTAAAATTAAACGACTTTTACCATGATACAGTCCACCAGGTGCACTCAATTATTAACACTTGTTTTATTACCCTGATTTTTGTTGAATTATAAAGGTTTATTGATGCTAGTTATCCTTGATAAATTTGTCCATCCTTGCAGTTTGCGCCAACTTATCATGATTACGTACTCTACAACCACAATGAAGGTGAGGAGGGTGCGAGGAAGTATAGAGCGAGAACTTTCGTCCCTACTGGTCTAGAGATGGATACTGTCAGGAAAAACAAGCACATGTTTGGAAACAAGTTAGACGATATACAGCTATCCAGTCTCTCGTCTTCAGGAAGTAGCACTCCCCAGAATCCTGCTCCTGTATCTGAAACAACAAAATCAGAAGCAATGAACTCATCCTTGCTCATGGATGCATCTAGTACTCTTTCTGTGCCTTATGATCTATCTCTGATTGATATAGATATGTCTAGTTACCCTGATAAAGTACCTGCAGCTAATGAATCTGAAAAAAGATAACATGTATCTCGTCTTTTAGCGCCTATACATGTTGGGTTTAGAATTGTAAATGTAGGTGCTCTATCGGCCTTTATAGCGTCTTTTTAGTGACTGCTCATAGTTATCATTCGTTGTAGAGAATGTGGGGATGTTTGAAGAAGTTCTTTGTAACTTTCTTGCTTAAACAATCTCATATTTGTTGTGGCCTTTATTGATATCTTGTTTATATGCTAACTTTTACTTGTCAAGATATGTATTATTTGACCTGTTAACTATCTTTATGGAGACCTTATATCGTAGTAGAAATAATTTCCTGAATTAAACATGTCCCTACCCGATAGTTTGGACTGATAGTGGGATGTTAATGTTAGCTTCTTATAGCATTGTCCTTATGTAGTCATCTATAGAGTTGTTCTACTTTGTTGGTGTCATAGGAGAGTCAATTTGTTCTTTAATCCATGGCATTTTTAGAGAGTATAACAAACTAAGCTGACATTGGACCAACTACGTAGTAGTTTAGTGGTAAGCATGTTCGAATCTCTCTAAGGACGTAAAAATGCGAATATGATTGACTGAAGGTGTTCTGTTGGGGCCTGAATTTACTATTGTGTTGGTGGACTTGTAGTGATTAATTGGATTTAGACGGGGCGAGCTATGGCAAAAGTAACATTCCAAATGTGGTTTTAGATTCTTATTATAAAACGAGTAGTCACTCGATCTAGCTTTAGCTGAAATTTGAAGCTAACATAGTTGTATACGTTCTGTTCCATCTGTCTTCATTATCTTGTGATGTTCATTTTCTACTTGAACAAACCGGTGTTTAAGTTTCCTACCCACCTATTAGAATATATATATATATATATATATATATATATATATATATATATATATATATATATATATTCTTAACCAAAGAAGCTTGAGGCTTACTATAAACTGAAGTAAACCCAAGTTGTTACCGTAAATCGTGATAAAGTTTTTTCAAGGCATTCTTTTTCAAGATTCAAGAATCGGATGTAAGATCGGATCCTTCCAGATCTGGAGTTTCTTTTGATCCTCCTTGGAGGATTCTCTAAATCCGGTTTTGTTCTGAATCATTTCTCAGTTTTCTACATCTTTCCAAGACAATCTAATAGACGGTTGATACGCCGTTGGTCTTGTAGATTGTTGATTTTTAAGAAAGATGTTGAAAATGAGCTTCTCTTGCTACTGTTGTTCAAGGATTACGAAGAAGATGTTTTGAATAATTTTATTATGTATTTACTTTTTCTACTATTATTAATGTTTTTTACCCAGTCCCGGGGTGTGAGCTTTTATCTGTTATCATGGTTATCTAAATCATTGTATAACTTTTATTTTCTTATATTTTCAGATTATCTTTGGATTGTAATGGCCTTAGCTATTTTATGATTAATGGATAATTTCTTATTCAACAAAAAAAACCCAAGTTGTTACCATTGTCAAAGTCGAATAGAGTTAATAGCTATTTTGGTCACTAAACTATTTTCGTTTTGTGGTTTTTGTCATTTAACTATTTTTTTAACTAAATATATCATTATATTATTTACATTTGGTTAAAATAAACCGCTACCACTTCTTGCGGTGGTTTTCGGCCTAGTTAGATTGTGTCGAGCATGTGACTGGAAATGGAGTGATAGAAAATTAAAATCACTTGAATTTACTTAACTCTTCTAACCCAGAATTTAATTGTAGGTCAAAAATCGATATGTATTAGTAACCAAAATAACTATTAACGAAAGTCAAATATTAAAAAATATTAGTCGTCTCATCATTTTGTGTATTTTATTTTTTCATGGCTTTTGAGTATAAGCATACACTTGGCGTACTATGTTGTTTCATTCATACGTGTAATTGACAATTTGTCCGTCTTATTTATTTTTTTTAGCACTTTGTGATGCTATGGATTTGACCCCAGAGAGAATGGATGTTTATATCATATTCTTTTTTCTTTTACTTTTTTTTGGCGGATATTGAAATCTTAGTCTTGAAAGCCTATCTTCTACATCCATCAAAAATCAAAAGAAAACGGTCTGACTAATATGCTTATAGGGTCATTTAATAAATATTGTTTTTTTAAATTTGAATTGTTTGAATGCTTGATCTAACAGTTCAAATGATAGTTGTTCCGGAATAATTATTATTTGAATCTTATAAAAACTTTATAAGCATATTAGCCGGACTGAAGAAGATAGAGTTTTTCCAAATCTTTCAGTTTTGATGGAGCAACACCTCATTTTAAAGAATTCTGTTCAATAAAGGGAAAAGAAAGCCAATTTTATAGTCTTACCTAATGGGTTGAGTTAGATATGAATGTGATGTTAAAGGAGTTTGCTTCTCTTTTTTGCTTAGATAATTTTGACAAGTAATAAAAGCTAACAAAGACTTTAAATGCTTGGAGAACCGCATTTGAGTTACTTTTTCTGTTTTTTCTTTTTTTTTTGTGTGGGTTTTTCTTAGTGATGTATGGTTCATATCAAAACTATTCAAAGCATATTGGGTTCCCCAAATATTTATCCTATATCCGTCTCGGATTCCAAATAGACGACATTAGTCTATTAAACTACTCCCTCCGTTCCCAATTATCTGTTGCATAAATATACTTTTATCGATTTCTAATTATTTGTCATTTTAATAAACCAAAAGAGTATTAAATGTATTTTTTTTTTCAAATTTACCTTTGTCTTTTATTAATTCAGTCAGCAATTAATTTTAATGGTTCAATCATAAATGTATTAATTGAAAGCTAAAAATGTCTATCTTTAAACTAATATATCTCAATTATTTCTTAATACTAGTGCATTGTTTGAAAGCGACAGATAAATGAGAATATGGAGTATGAATTAGGACAAATAATCATCTGTATCAGTCTGTGTACCTATTTATGTGCCCCAACTAATCACAATTCACCATGATATATATATATATAATTAAAAAAAAATGATCATATGGCGAATTTTTATTGGTTGGGCACAAAAATAGATACACAACGGGTACAAACGATTTTCACCCATGAATTAGACACTCAATGTTTAAGCAAATAATTCGCAAACAGATATAATTTGCTATAAAACTATGAGTCAAAAGCTTGATATCTAAGTTTCTATCTAAATAGCGTATTTAAGGCAAACTTACACCCTGTATTCTCAACAAATTAGACCTCCAGAAATAAATCTTGAACTAATAATGTCAACAATCTATTCTATTAAATTATGATACATACCCTCTACTATTTCTTAGTGTCTAAACTATGTGCACCAAGAATGATATGCATTGCACATCCTCGTAACTTTTTGTATTCTTAATGCCTTTTAATTTTGAAAATATGTTATCTATAAAATCATAAAAGTGAATTGTCCGAGATAGAAAATATCGTACCAAAACAAAAAATTTGTATTGAAAAATTCATGAGGGTAGTAGTGCCTAAATACCCAAAAAAGAAAAAAATATAAAAAATGCAAACATATATTGTAGGGTTATTTATAGTTTTCTATCAATAGGTTAGATAGAGAAAACAGTTTAGTCTCAAAAGTTTAAAAAGTAACATTACAGGTCACATAAGTGTTAGTCAAATGGCAAATGCCAATGAGGCATTAGTCTAGTGGCTAAGGCTGATGCCTTACGACGTAGAGGTCATGAGTTCGAATCCTCTCATCGCTTCTTATATCTCTCATTTCTTTTAATATATAGGTCCCCCAATAAATATACATGTTGTAATTTTTTCAAGAGGAAGAATTACAGTGTGTATCCCCCATCCCGTAATTGAGATCACAGTTTTAATCCTCCACTAGTCTTTTAGGATTGTGCCTCAATCTTTTTTTCCCTTAATGGTAAAGGAAAAAGTCAAAAAAATCAGTCATGCTGAAAGAAAAATGGAGAACCATTATTAATTTTTGTAAGGCTAATGAAAATTTAAAAACAAAAATGAAAAGTCACGTGCCACTCTCTCCCTCAAAATCGAAAAATTCGATATAGGCACTAAGTTTATATGTGAGGGTTATGACTGACTTAGTCCCATAATCAAGTCATATCACCTGCTTTTTGATTAAAAAAAAATAAAAACGCCTCAAAAAGCCCACCAAAAAGGGGAGTATTTTTATTATTTTAATCAAAACTGTGATGTGGCTGAATGTGAACCAAGTAGTCCATGACCACTTGGTAGTACATGTCTATATCAGAATCCCAATTCGAAATCCCCACGTAATAATATATCATATAACCAATTTCAAAAGACAAAAAAAAACCCCTTCGAATTCCTTCAATATTCACTATACCAAAAGCAAAGTCACTACCACGACACTTGGTGGAGTTATTGATGTTTGGAGGATAGTCTATTTTTTGGGTCTTTACAGTACTTAATTTAAATTAGTCAGACTTATTGGCAGGGACGAAGTTGTGATTTCTAGATTGGTTTGGAAAAAAAATTACAACAATATAACGAATTACATATAAAATGTGTAAAAAAATATTGGAGTGAAATTTGATTAAATATTCTGAGTCAAATATAAAATTTAGTCCATCTAGTGTGATTTTTAAAAATTTTCGTTGAGGCGACTGTCCCCACTCATCTCTTCTATCTTATCGAGTTTGGACACAAGATGGTCAAGAGAAACAAATGTCTCTTCCACGATGCTGCAGTGGTCGCTAATGAGAAATAAATACCTCTCCGTCTCTCTCTCCCTTCCCCCAATTCATTCTCCCAACCCAAACTAAACCAACCCCTTCCAATTTCTCTCTCTCTCTCTCTCTCTCTCTCTCACACACAGTACACACAGTAGATGTAAAAAATGGCCATGAATCATATGGGAATGAGTTCAAATAGTCATCACGGGATGGGGTATTACTACTATAACACAGATATGATGGAAAAGAGGCAGCTTTTCTTGAGAAGCTACCAATTTAGCAGGAAGAAGAGTATATCTGAAAGGATTAAAGGGTCTTTTTTCAGAGTTAAAAGGGTTATTTGTTTTAGGCTCAGATCAGTTAAAAAGCTTAGGAAAGCTTCTTGGTTCAAGATTAGATTTGGGTTTTTTCTTAATGGTAGTAGAAGAAGAAAATTCTTTCTCCACCTTCATACCAACAACAATAACAACAAATATTATTATGGTTCTTCTTCTTGCTTCTGGTAGGAACTGATTTTTTTTCTTTTTTCTTTTTTTCTTGTTATTTATTTGGTGTTTTGGAAAGAATTAGAGGTTTAATTTGATGGGTTTTATAGCAAAAAAATCGCCAATCCCCATTCATGTGTATATAAGGAAATTTATACCTGACGAATTATTAATTGCGAGGAGATATATGGGAACAAATGATTTTCGTCTGACTAGTCAGTAACAGAAGTTATGTATGTATTTATTTTACATTTATAATTTAATAATATGAAGAGTTGTTGATTTATTAATGCTCTGTTTTATTTTGAAAAGGAAAAGAAACAGACCATATTAATCCTGCTTTGAGTTATTTCTTTTCTATTAGTACTAATTAATTATGCTCTGTGAATCTTCAAAAGTGACGAGTCATTTGGAAAGGATGAAGTATTATTTATTTATTTTTCTCTTTTCATAGTAGTATAATTCTTTTTTAGGCTACACTTTTTTTCAAGACAATAATTTATTTGAGAAAGTTTCTTTTTAATTAATGATTGTGATTTGATATGACAATTGGCACCAAGAAATATCTTACATATAATTAGTAGCCCGAACCCAATTCACATAACTCGAAAAAATGTGTGCGTGAGCTGAGGTGATGTGAGCGTGAGCTTAATATTCAAGCTCGCTTTTCATGTGAGGTGAGCGTGAGTTTTACCCCGCTCAACTCGAAAAAAACTCGAATCCGAATAAGATTAATATAATTAAAATATTATATATAATAATAATAATACTAATTAAAAAAAGACTTATATAAATTATAATTATAATTATAAATGTTGATCAACTCAATAGTCAATACTTATTACCCGCCGTCTAATTATTCTCTTATTCACAAAACTCCATTCAGTATTCACCGAAACCGATTAATCATCTTCCATCACCATCATCAATTAGATTGCCGAAATTGGAATTTCCACCAACAATGAAATTAAATCACTCTTTTGAAATTTGCAATTTTATCATTTGTTAGAATTTTAAGTGCATAGGTTTTTTTTTGTTTTTTTTTATTTTTTTATATGACTCATTTTATTTGCATATCAAACAATTCTGGAATTTTTGCTTATTTTGTTTTTTTTTTTCTATAAAAGACTTTTACAATTATGGGACTTCCGTTTCTTTTGTTATCTTTTTATTAGTTTATTTTGCTACAAAAATTAAGTATCATTGATTGTATTATGTATATTTGTATTCTTGTACAAATTTAGTTTTAAGGCTCATTGTATTATACTATTCTTGAGACAGGATTTTCGTTTTTTCCCGCTAATATAAATGAGATCGGGAAGCTCGTGAGCTAAACTCAAGCTTGTGTTAAAATGTGAGCTGAGCGTGAGCTCAAGGTTTATGAGCTTTTTCGGGTTGAGCGTGAGCTGAACTTTTCAATGTTTATGTGAGCTGAGCTTGAGCTATACCAAACTCAGTTCACATATCTCGATTGACACCCCTAATAATTAGTACTAATATGCTAGTAATCCTATATATTGCATTGATGAGGGGATTTTGACAAAGTAACTTTTGGATTAATATTGCTTAAGCAATAATTTTTCTAGTTAAGTCTACTTGTTACATCACAAGGTCTTTAGCCTAGGGCGACGGTTTGCCCACAACTTTGAGGTCGTGGGTTCGATACCCTTCCCGCGTATGGGGTATACCTTAAATTGTCTCCCTTTCTAAGATTATTTCTTCCTCTTCTTATGAGTTGCTACTCTCTCCCCTTTGGGATGTACGCCCAGTTAGGCTTCAAAAAAAAAGTCTACTTTTTACTATAATAATATTACCCTTCATATTTAGGGTATTTATCGGATTGAGTTTTAGTATAGTTTGAAATTTATATTTTTAGTCTCAAATTAGTGTTAAACTCAAACCATGTTCTAAAAGACTTTATTATTTGAAGTTTTATTTTCATACTCAAATCCAAAGAAATTTGAGATTCGATATGAGTTTCAAACTAGATAAAATTCACACTAGAACAAAAAAAAAAAATTCTAAGGGAAAAAAATGATAAGCATGCAAGTTTTTAAATAATGGATAGTTCTAATATAAAGTTCATGTTGAACTGGTACATATCAAAAAAATCCTTAAATAATGAATGGAACGTTCTCAAAAAGACAATATAGAACCTAACTCGGACATTGGGCTAAAGGAAAGTTGATTATTCAAAGCTCCAAATCTCAGCAAAAAGAGAAAACCAAAAATAAAATAACAAAAAAAAGTCATTTGGAAATCGTGGAATTAATTGCCATTTGGGTCACCAACATATTTTCGTTCAGCCATTTTTATCCTTTTCAACTTTTTTTAACTTTTGACATCCCCAACATATTTATAAACCGCCAAAATCATCCTTCCGTTACAAAAACTGTCAAAAATGGATGACTTTCTATGAATAGTGCTTCATCTTCTTCATTGTTAAAGGGCAAAATTGGAAAAACCCAAAAACAAGAACACCATCTTCAAAAATCAAGAACACCATCTTCAAAATTTTCAAAAATCAAGAACACCATTTTCAAAAATCAAACCCTAAGTCCCAAATCTTCATCTCCGGCACCACCACCCCACCTCCGGCTCCACCACCACCACATCCGGCTCCATCACTACCGCCGCCGCCGCCAACTTCCCCATCACAAATTCAAGAACACTAAGCCATCTTCAAAAAAAAATTCTGCCAGAAAATTGCCTAGAAACCGAAATTTTTCAAAAAAAAAGCCCAATCACTACGAACCATTTCACCAAAAATCAAATCATATACACTTGTTCACAATTAAAAGACGAAGCTATTGGTAAAGTTTGAGCTTCAAACTCATCACGAATCATCCAGAAATCGCAAAAGAAAAAATGAAAAAAAATTCTGCCAGAAAATTTTGCCCAGAAACCGAAATTTTTCAAAAAAAAGCCCAATCACTACGGACCATTTCACCAAAATCAAATTATATACACTTGTTCACAATTAAAAGACGAAGCTATTGGTAAAGTTTGAGCTTCAAACTCATCACGAATCATCCAGAAATCGCAAAAGAAAAATGAAAAAAATTCTGCCAGAAAATTTTGCCCAGAAACCGAAATTTTTCAAAAAAAAGCCCAATCACTACGGACCATTTCACCAAAATTAAATTATATACACTTGTTCACAATTAAAAGAAGAATCTATTGGTAAAGTTTGAGCTTCAAACTCTTTACGAATCATCCAGAAATCGCAAAAGAGTAATGAAAATTTTCGCGAAAATTTTCTGGCAGAAAAATTTGTTCGTTACTCTTTTGCGATTTCTGGATGATTCGTGATGATTTTGAAGCTCAAACTTTACCAATAGCTTCGTCTTTTAATTGTGAACAAGTGTATATAATTTGATTTTGGTGAAATGGTCCGTAGTGATTGGGCTTTTTTTTTGAAAAATTTCGGTTTCTGGGCAAAATTTTCTGGCAGAATTTTTTTTCATTTTTTCTTTTGCGATTTCTGGATGATTCGTGATGAGTTTGAAGCTCAAACTTTACCAATAGCTTCGTCTTTTAATTGTGAACAAGTGTATATGATTTGATTTTGGTGAAATGGTCCGTTGTGATTGGGCTTTTTTTTGAAAAAATTTCGGAATTTTTTTTTGAAGATGGCTTAGTGTTCTTGAATTTGTGATGGGGAAGGTTGGCGGCGGCGGCGGGGCGGCGGCGGTAGTGGTGGTGGAGCCGGAGGTGGGGGTGGTGGTGCCGGAGATGAAGATGGTGTTCTTGATTTTTGAAGATGGTGTTCTTGTTTTTGGGTTTTTCCAATTTTGCCCTTTAACAATGAAGAAGATGAAGCACTATTCATAGAAAGTCATCCATTTTTGACAGTTTTTGTAACGGAAGGATGATTTTGGCGGTTTGTAAATATGTTGGGGATGTCAAAAGTTAAAAAAAGTTGAAAAGGATAAAAATGGCTGAACGAAAATATGTTGGTGACCCAAATGACAATTAATCCGGAAATCGTGACTTGTGACTTTAGCCTTTACTTAAGACATTCATACATGTTTCGAGATGCAGCCGTTCCAAAGTTTCAGACCATATAAGACGAGTTTTATATGATGCATTTCATTGATTTCATACCTAAAAAGAAGAAGAAGGAGAAGAAAACACGCCACATTTATACATAGAACATAAAAGATTCCGTACGTATTAAATATTTTTTGGTTGATGTTACAGGTTTTAAATAAGTCTTTTATATTTTATATAATAAGCCAATCAATATTTGCTTTATGAAACAGGCGTTAAAAAATCACAAATTCAATCTAAAAAAATATAGACCATCAAATTTTTAATCTAACAATAAAAATAAATTTGATTTTACTAAAATTTTGGTGTTTATCACTATAGCCGGATAAAAGAAAACATATCCAGCCAAAATATATATATATATATATATATATATATATATATATATATATATATATATATATATATATATATATATAAAAATGGAAAGAAGAAAAAAAAAAAAAAAAATGTGGAAGATATTATACCAAGAAGTCTTGTCTCGAGCATCTTCATTTTACCACCCCATGCCCCTATTGTCTCCCCTCTCATTTAGTGCGTGTTTGGTACGCAGGGAATAAAAATGAATGGAAAGGTATTTCCCATTTCTCTTTCCATTCCAGCGTTTGGTTGAACAATTTGAAATGTGAATGATCATTCCACGTGAATGACGATTTCAGGAAGAAGTGGGAAATGCATTCCACACCAAAACATTTAGAATGACATTTCCAGGAGAAGCTGTAATCATTAATAAATAGTGACTGATATTTATACCCCTCTTTAATTATTACGTTCATTTTACATAACAACGTATTCATATTTAGTCATAAATATTCTATTTCACTTAGTATAATTTCATAGATGATAAATTTATAAATATTTCTTTTTCTTGGTAGTAGTTTTAATCTATTTTTAAATTAAAAAGTAAAGATATTTTTTATTACTCGTTGACATTTTAATAAAATTTACGTTTCAACACTAAATATATATATATATATATATATATATATATATATATATATATATATATATATATATATATATATATATATATATATATATATATATGATGCCAATGTTATTCAATAAGATTTTGTAATGAATGTTTAATTAGGTTTTATCACTAATATATGCTAAAAGTGCATTTAGGTCATATTCTGTTTAATTCCATTCCATTCTGACATTAAAATATAATTTATCAAACACAGAAAAGGAATCGACATTCCATTCTGGCTTTGACTTCCAAACACTGGAATAAAAACAGGATTCCGAAGTCATTCTGGGTGAAAACCGATTCTGCATAGAAAAGAATTTCATTCCATTCCAGCGTACCAAACGTGCTGTTAGTACATGTTTTACTTTGACTTTAACAAATTTCACATTCCCTGTTCGATTTGATTTAGCTATTCAAAACCTGAAAATATTAGGGATGGATTAGTTTTAATGCATCTTGACTCGCTTCCCTTTCATATAAATTCAATTTTTTTTTGTTGGTAAACATTATATAAATGAGGCCACAATTAAATTTGTGTGAGCAGCAATTGGGCAAAAATGCATTGCCACCGATACACTATAGTTACACTTGAAAATATGTTGAGCGTCACTTTTGAAAAATAGTCATTTATATTCTTCAATGAGATGTGGGTTTACCATCAAGTACTATCTAACTTGTAATTTAGAAAGATTATTGTTTAAGGTGTAAGTAAATTGTGTTTGGTTTGAATTTGGTTTTAAATTATACTCTTTATGTTGCGTAAAATTGAAATTTTTTGTAAGAAAAAATATAGAACACACAATTGAAAAGTTTCGAATTTAATTCCAAACCGAACATCATCCAAATGCACCGTAAAGGTGTAGTGTTATTTTAGAAGCAAAATGAATAAAATTAGCCGTGTCATTTGTAAATGCATCTATATTCAATTTGAAATTAGATGTTCACTTTTATTTATTTATTTTATAAACGAAAGTTAGAGATTCAATTCCGAACAAAGGATATACTTATGACTTGATTTGAAGGCAATTATTTACTTTTATTTATTTATTTTTTAATCATATTAGCTAAAGTTTAAAGTAATTGATAAGCAAGTTTAGATTTTAGTAACAACAAATCTTTCTAGATTTTAGTAATTATTATATTATCTGCCAAAGTTTTGAATTCTAACTTCTAAGTTAGCCGTTGAATCCACAGCTGCAATCTTACAGCTCACCATTTTTTATTTTTAAAGTCTAGACAGGCGTACACCCAAAAGGGAGAGTAGCATCTCACAAGAAGAGGAGGAGATAACCTTAGAAAGGGAGATAATTTAAAGCATGCCCCATGCGCGGGAAGAGTATCGAACCCACGACCTTAAGGTCGTGGGCAGATCGTTGCCCCACTGAATTAAAGACCTTGTGATTACAGCTCACCATTTAATACCCCATAAATCACAGAAGAAATAATTTATTGAGTAAATGGTATGTGTAAGAATGTGCAGTGAATTTGGCCAGATTTGCATTATTTTTCTTTACATTAACTCAATGGAAACTTATATTTGCTTGCATTTAATTTAAATGGGGAGTTCGCCAATTTGAAAGCAAAGTATACATACCTCTCATCATATTTTATTTTAGGTGTATTCAGATTGACTTTTTGTTAAAAAAATTGTCTCTTAAAATTAAAAAAAAGTGAGTTGTTTATAATAGGATATGTGAGGCTCTAAGTAAGAATTTTGAGCTGAAGAATGTGTGAAACAGTGAAAGTAGACATTCTCCTAGAACATGTGCATCACACAATAACTCACTCTCCTCTCATATAAATTTATTTTTTCGTCTCGTTTATAGGCGTGGGACCCATATCTAAATGCAAAGAAGTTAATTTTATGTGAGAGTGAAGTGAGTAATTATGTAATGTAAATGCATAGGAAAAAGTTTTCGGTGAAAGGCTAACCAAAACTTTTTTCATGAAAACTTATCATAAGAATTGATTAGATTAACCAAAAGAGATCTCATGAAAACTTATAAAAGAATTATAATGTGCCATAAATAGGTTTAAATGTTCTATTATACGATTCATCAATAGAGGGATTTTAGCTAATGACTAAATTAAGAAGGAAAGCATGGTATTAAGAATGAGTACGTTCAATATCGGACATAGAGGGAATGTACTTGGCAGGTGAATTGTGTGTGTGTGTGTTGGGGGGGGGGTTTGTTTCCCTTTTTGTTATGGAATAAATTGCCATTTTGGTCATCAACATAGTTTCGCGCAGCCAATTTCAACCTTTTTTTTTTTAACTTTTTTGGTCATCAATTTATTTTCAAACAGCCATTTTCATCCCTTTTAACTTTTTTCAGCCACTTTCATCCCCAATCTGTTTCATGAGTGACCATTTTGGTCATCCAATTATTTTCTAGTGACTATTTTGGTCATCAAATTATTTTTAAAGCAAACTACTTTCATCATTAAATAAGTATTTTTAAAAAGGATGAAAGTGACTGTTTGAAAATAAATTGATGACCAAAATAGCTGCTAAAAATAATTTGATGACCAAAATGGTCATGCTAAAAACAGATTGGGAGATGAAAGTAGTCGAAAAAGTTAAAATGGATGAAAGTAGTTGTTTGAAAAATAAATTGATGACCAAAAAAGTTTAAAAAAAAAAAGAAAAAGGATGAAATTGGTTGCGCGAAACTATGTTGATGACCAAAATGGCAATTAATTCTTTTGTTATGTAAAGACGGAATTATAGGTATACTTGGACTAGCGTTTGATTTAGTTTGAAACTCAAACCGTTTTTAAATTAAGTCTAAAAATGAAGCTCGAAGCATTAAATCATATAAAATTTGATTTATGAGACTCAATATCCTACATATCTTGTTTCACATTTTTATTGAGCTCGATCGTTGATACGGATTATTGCCTAGAAGTATGATTTACGAATAATTTTTTTTATTATATATTAATAGCAATTAAGAGAGGTTACTTGACAAGTAGATCTTAAGCTCGATTTTTCTTTTCTCTTTTCTTGTTTGTTAGGGAAAATTCTCAACCTACACTAATGACCAAGAATTTATGAACATTAATGAATAGAGGAAATAAAAATAGTAGAAAATCAATCCCTATTGGAAAACAAATGAAAATAACAACCCTGTCACCAGACTTATAAGTAAGAAAATCAATCCCTATTAGAAAAAGAACCACCTGAATCAAATATCCATGCATTCTTTAATTTAGAATGAGATTGACAAACCATTAAAACATCATTTCCAAAATCTTACCTAATGAGAAGAGATATTAATTTAGGGTCAATGGACTTGTGGTACAAAATTGACGTCCACATCATTACCTAATGAGAAGAGATATTAATCTTGTGATGATATGCACATGAGATCAAACATAATTTAAGATAGAAAATCCGAATTCTCCAACACAATACATAGCATTAAGCAAGGAAAAAATCATCAAAAGGTCCCTTAGCCCAGTGGGGCAAGGGCTTGCTCACGACCGTGAGTTCAATATCCTCCCCGCACATGGGGCATGCTTTAATTTGACTCCCTTTCTAGGGTTAATATCTTCTCCTCTTATGAGGTGTTACTCTCCCCTTATAGTGTTGCGCCCAATGGACGTTCAAAAAGCAAGGAAAAAATCATAACATGTAAACTTACAAGCCACGACCTTTTTTTTCCCACATAAAACTATTTTTTTTCCTACATAAAAACTAAAATTTCAATTTCATCAAGGTTTAGGTCCAAAAGCGTAGGTATTTAGTATTCATTGAGAAAAAAACATGTTGTAATTGAATACGTTATTTGAAAAAGGACGCCCTCAATCATTGGAGCCTTTTTCCTTACCTTCTATATCCTAACTTTTCTTTACTTTCTAAAGTGTGGTAGCAGACTAACAATACCACTTTGGATTTGAATAAGTAAAAATGATAGATTATATATATATATATATATATATATATATATATATATATATATATATATATATATATATATATATATATTTAGTGTACTTGAATTTTGTTTAGTTTTAATATGAAACTCAAAGTGAAATCAAAACTTTCTTTTGATTATGTATGCGAATGAAACTTTAAACATCATTGAAGAATTTAAATTTTTGACTAATACTCTAAATCTCAAATTGAAACTCAACCCCATCATACCGCTGATTCTACCTTTTCTTAAATCTTGCCTACCGTCTCATCTTATATTATACACTTCCAAGTCTAAAAATGTTTTCCAATTCTCCATACCAATAAAATAAGAACGATTTCGATATGAGCGAGAGCTGGCAGTGAGGCGCTAGTCAAAGCTAATAAAGAATCTGCGCATGTCGCGCTCGATTATGATTAAAATACTAAAAAGATTGTTACGATATGGACACGATTAAAAGTAAAAAAAATTTTACAAATTTGTCACATCACTATAAAATGAGGAGAGAGACAATTTTTTACTTTTAAGCGTGTCTCATATCGAACAATCTTTTATGTATTTTAATGCATGACAGAAAAAAAATTGAGAGGCGACGTGGCGAGTTCTTTAGCTAAGTGAACTTTATGACTCTCAGTCCATATCGAAATTTTTCCATAAAATAAAGCATCGTTTTCACTGTTCCTACTTTTTCTTTTTCTACTGTTTGCTTTGCAAGGTTAGGTCTCCCAGACTCCTCATACCACATCTAAGGTGTCTTAATCTAGTGGGCAGATATCTTCCCACGACCGTGAGGTCGCGAGTTTAATACCCTCCTCCTATGTGAGTCAAGTTTTAAAATCTTCCTTTCTTTTTTAGAGTTACCGTCCTCTTCCTGTGAAACATCTTTTTCCCTACATGAGGCAACCACCCAATCGGACTTAAAAAAAAAGACTCCCCATACCACATAAACTGTCCACTTCTTTAAACATTAGAGTTGCACCATTTATCCAAGCAGTAGTGGATCCTAACATTTTATGTTAAGAGACGAAATATATATTAAATGACTATATATAAAAAAAAAGCAACAATTTTTTAGGAGATGGATGATAATATTTACATTTATGCATTATTCCTTTTTTTTTAAAACAAACTATTATTTTCAATATAAAGACATTCATTAGTTCAATTTGCTATAGTACTTAAATGAGTTCTGCAAACAGATCATTATATTCTCTCTAAAGCCTTAAAACTATTTATTTTCACCATGTGCTCCACACACCCCCAAGATTTTTTAAAATATTACTATTTATCGAAATTTTATGTGTATTTTGAAAAATTTTATCAGTTTCGCTCCCCCAACAATTTTTTTTTTGCCATTTTTATCGCCCCCAAAATATTTTTTGTGCAAGTTCGCCCCCCAACACCAACTTCCTGACTTCGTCCCTGGCTCCACAGCACATTGATCACTCCAAGTGTCAGTATAATCCTAAATAATTGCTAAGATATTAGACATAATTAATCCAGAAAAGCACAATAATCCATAGCTAGTCCATCAATCATCTATGCCTAACAAATCATTAGTGTCACCTGTGAGGATTTTTTATGCTCAAATCAAAAAAAAAAATTTACCTTAAAGTTCCTACTCTTTTAGGAAATATGCACTATGAACCATGTCCGTGGGTCCAATTGAGAGACAACTCTTTTGCATCGGTCATCGTTTGTTGAATCAGCTGAATTAAGCAAGAAGAAAAGAAGAACCCTAAAATGGAAGAAGTATCTTCGAGGGAGAAAAGTGAGAGGAAAAGACTACAAAGAGAAAAATATCTTGTAACTGTTTTTTTTTATTCAGTTAAGAAAAATTATACAACAGCTGTATATATATACACGCATATCCTCCTAAAGGCAGAGGAAATAAAGTTAAGTAATATAAGAAGTCAAATTAACTAATTGCATCTTTGACCAGTTTGCTTTGGAGTCTACTTTGACTTCATTTTCTTCTTCACTTGTCTCTTGTCTGTGTCATTCTTGAATGCAGCCTTAGTATGTTGCTCTTGAGTTTCAGATTGATCTTCAATCTTCAACACCCTCTCGCAATCTGAAACTCCATAGATGTTGTGCAGCCCAAGAGCATTGATCAATTCTTTGAATCTAGCTGGACC
Organism: Vinca minor; assembly: GCA_026122235.1. Classification (NCBI taxonomy): domain Eukaryota; kingdom Viridiplantae; phylum Streptophyta; class Magnoliopsida; order Gentianales; family Apocynaceae; genus Vinca; species Vinca minor. The sequence continues at coordinate 4,009,365 of JAOCZM010000201.1, read as the reverse complement.
AAGAGCTTTGGTGAACAAGTCTGCTAGTTGTTGTGCTGAGTTCACAGGCAGCAGCTTTATGACTCCGTTTAGTAGTTTTTCCCTGACAAGATGACAGTCCAGCTCGATATGTTTGGTCCTTTCATGGTAGACTGGATTTTCTGCTATGTAGATGGCGCTCCTATTGTCACAAAACAATGGTGTGGCCTGTTTTTGATGTATTTTTAGGTCACTTGGAAGATACCTCAGCCACTGTATTTCACAGGTGGTGGCTGCCAAAGCCCTGTATTCAGCTTCACTAGATGATCTGGATACAGTGGTCTGCTTCTTTGCCTTCCAAGATACTAGAGATGATCCTAGAAACATACAGTAGCCAGTGATGGACCTTCTGCTATCAGGGCACCCAGTGCTAGTTCGCCCCCAAACACCCAAATTTCTGGCTTCGTCCCTGCAAATAACCCTAACAAGTTATGATGAATATGTGTCGAGGCCACCACGACAATGCTGGATGAAGAAAGTGAATGGCAGGTTCAAACGACGTCTGAAATTATCGCGATCTAGAAAGTTGAATTGGAAGCCATTTTCTGTAATTTTGTTGCCAAGAAAGATCGCGAAGATGTATGATGAAATAGTTCGAAGATTGAAGAATGTGGATGGAATGTGTCCTGCTGTTGTATTTTCTTGCCAATTGGGACTTCCTGTTCTTTCCCACCATTCCAATGTTCATTGCAGAAACAATGACATTTTCTTTTAGCATATCTCTTTTGACATAATGTTATATATATATATGAGTGACAATGTAACAATTCTTTAATTTCTATTGAATTTCTGTCTAAACCTTTGCAATTTGGCTTAAAAATTCTACATTTAGAACATAATTCTTTTGCCAGATTCTTATGAAATGTAGATATTCAGCTTCAGTTATTTAAATAAGGCTAGCACATTTGGTTCAACACTTTTGACTTGTACGATAGGTATTCGATTCGACACCCAATTATGATATTATTTTATTTTATTTTTAAAAAAAACTCCCTAACATTGCCGTCAACCACCACGTCCCGGTTCAGAAATTTTAACCCGATTTTTTTTCGGAGTACACCCTGAACGCGCTATTTGTCGGGGACTAACTCATGTGCAAGTGATGTTCACATGGCATTTTTCTTCTTCGGCATTCAAAGTTCTCATTTGAATATTTGCTACTACAACCAAGATCTACACCGACGGTCGCTTCCCCCAAACTTACGCCCTAGGTTTTGCAGCGACCGCTGCGCCCTCCTACTCATCGGGCGCCTTTTTAAAAAAAAAGATATTCAACTTGTTGGTAGGAAATTGCTCAATTAGAGGACAATCAGTCTAGACCTTTATTCTCTGATCACCAAATTATTTTTTTCTGCCATTAGTACAAGTTGAAGACAGAAAGAAAGAAAAAAATAGTTAATTCTTTAATTTTTTTATATGCCCTTAATTATTTTTGTATCAATGTACCTGTATCGGAGTTCTTAGGAGTGTTTTTGTGTCCTTACTTTTTAGATGTATAAACACCTAACACTCAAATATGTATATGTATTCGACACCTTTACCTGAGTCTAGATAACATAGGTTATTATACAAAAATATTGAACCAAGATGACTAATTTACATATCAAGATTTACAAGAAAAAGGTTCCAATGAAGAGAGAAAAAAAATAAGAAAACTGATTTACTTGATGGTAACAATTTTGAGTCTCAGTCTGAGATTGGATTGGATGGGATCTGGTCTCAGACGGAGATTTTATTCTCAGACTCTGATTAATCTCAAATTCAAATCAAATTCTAAATGATTTCATTTTCAAAACACAATCAAAAAAGAATTTAGATATCAATATTAAACTCAAATTCAGACTAGACTCAATACAAACAAACTCTTGATCATTAGTGAGGAAGTGCATAGAGGCCACCTTTAGAAGCAGGACCAGTCATGAAAAGAACATAAGATTCCTTAAGACCAAAATGAGGGATATTCATAAAAAATCTTCCCATTTTAACCTTATTTAGATGAATCTTTTTCTTCTTCCCTCTCTTGGACGACAAGAATCGATGTTTCGAACGAATCCCATTTTCGACATGATCAATATTTATCTCAGCTCAATGTTCTTTGATTGTTGAAAGCTTCATCTTTAGTATTTCTTCAATGTCCAAACTTTTCCTACTACTACTACTGCTTGTACATGATGATGATGATCACTGGCGGAGCTAGGGGGAGGGGGGCAACTTTTTCAAAAAAATAAAAAATAAAAAATTTATAGTTTTGTTTTTATAACACCTCATCCCGTGAACATTTTGAATCACTTTACGATTTAAAATTAGATTTTTTTAGTTTGTGAATTATAGGAATTACACCACTTATATCTTAACAATTGTGGTTAAAATTGTAACAAACTTAATTGTGTAAGAGATTATAATATTTATAAAATTTCATCAAAAAATTCATAATTACTAATAGATTATAATATAAAATTTTATCAAAAATAAAAAAATATTCGTTCACATTAATAATAAGCCTTTCATGTTTCCTCCAACTCCATCTCTAATACCCATAATATTTCTAAGGACCTTGCTAGGCTACTAGAATTATTGGCTAAAAGATTGACTAAAATAGTTTTTTTGCACCTTTTTGCCCTTATAGTTGGGTGAATCCCTTATACTAGTAGGGGGTAAGATAGTCATTTAACACCCTCAATTTGGGGGTTTAGGGTTTCTATCTCCAAAATTCTAGGAGTAAATCATTTTCCTATTTCTAAATGGCCTTTTATTTTGGTCTAATCATACAAAAAAGGTATTTGGGGCCTTTTTATTCAAGCTTGTTCTTTTTGGATTCAACAATCAAACATGATATATATTTTAATTTCCATTGTAAATATTTATTTTTTCTTCTCGAGAGTCCTTCTCATCAAAAAAATTTTTTTGGCTCCGCCAATGTTTATATGCTTTTATGAATTTATTTTGTCAATGTTAATTGTGCCCCCCAAAGAAAATTTTCTGGCTCCGCCACTGATGATGATGGTACTATCCACCACATCTTCCTTGACCCCTCTCCTCATTTACTACTACTTATCAAATTGTCACTTTAATTATATATATACACAAATCCTTAAGGACTAGGAGGAATTCATATATAGGTTTGTTTAATCATTAAAAAAAAGAAGAAGGAGAAGCTAGCAAGGTGGGCATACTTTACATTGGTTGAAAATGTAGCTTAAGGCCGATGATGTCTTTGTCAGAGACCTTCTAACCAAATATTGAAAGTTTGACTTGTAAAATCCCGGTTTCATATGAGAAAAAGTCACGTATGGGATACAAATTAAAGATTTGGCTGGTATATAAGGTGGGTTTAAACATTTACTACTTGGCATAGTGAGTTCGGTGGCCAAGTAGATGGTCGTGGGTGCTGCCAGTTACATGTGTTGCGCTCTCGAGCCCTCAGGCCTACGGGCACGCGGCGTGATCACCTCCAGGTTTCGGGTGTGATATGATTTCTCTAAACTATTTTCGAGGAGATGTTTTTGTCAAATTAGCGTAAAATTAGTGATTTTCGTAAATTTTTTGATCACATATTATGCACATGTCTTCGATTTTAAGGGCATTTATATTAATTTAAATCCTTAAGACTAGAGACATGTTAAACATATGCGACAAAAAGCTAACGGAGATCATCAGGTTTACGCTAATTTGATAAAAGTAGAAACTCAAAAATAGTTTAGGGACAAAAATAATTAAAATAAAAATTTATTAACGTAATAGAAAAATGAAAATAATATATATATATAGACACACACACACACAATAGTTTTCTCTATTCGTATATATGCCACACACAAAAAGTGTTGGGTAAACTAAAGATCGCTTAAACTATCATTCAAACCCTGATTAAATTAATCATGTCAATAATGCCTGGACAAGCTTTTTTTAAAAGGAAGAGGAAGGAAAGAAAATGTAACATGAGAGGGAGAGGGGGTGGGGGGTGGGGGGGGGGTGGGGGGGGAGGGGGTCAGAGAGGAGGGCAGGGACTGATTCCAAACCAAAAGCTATTGCTTTTCATCTTTACAACTTGGTATGATTATGACAATGTTTTGTTTAACAAATTAACAAGAAAAAATGAAAAAGTATATTCCAATAATTACTAGGGACGAATGATTCCATGCCAAAGCAGAGAAAACAGTTAATAAAATGGAGCAGATGGTGAAAAAGTCTAATAACCCTCTTAAGATAAAAGCTTGATGACTATGTTCTTGTCATACCATGGTTAAAAAATTGCAATTTTACCCCCTTTCATTCTAGGAATTCGTAACGCATAATTCTTAGTGTCCTGCATATATGGAATTAGAAGTTTTACTATGGGGGAAAAATATTCAAGGATGGGGATTTAAAAGAAAAAATAATACTTGATCAAGCAATTTACTCTAATTGATTAGAATAAAAAAGACAAGCAAAAGTGTAAAATGACGTGACTGGTCTCTCTGCAAATAGTGAACAAAGGTTGTTGGAACTAATCCAAAGATAAGTAGTGTATTAATGCAAAAGATAGACAATAAATAAATAATTATTTTATTATCGATGAATATACAAGAAGAACATATACCTTCTTCTCTTAAACAAAAATAAAACAATTACAAAGTACCAAAGATTATCGAGTGAGGTATGCCGTAGCAAATCTCCTTAAAGCTGAATTCGCCCTCGCTATGGTGTCAACGAGTTGATAGACGATCGCTTCCCAAGATACAACACTCGTAGTGTAAGAAACGACACTATTATCTCACACTCTCAATCGAACCAAATAAGAATTGCACTCAAAGACTTTATGGAATTATCAAGAGAGACACAAAACTTTGCTAGAAGAATTGTTCTTATGACTTGTGATATTTGAAGTGAAGGAAGAAGTCCTATTTATAGAGTTTAGGAATGACCCACATTAAAGGATACTAGGAACATTCATGAACAAGAATTGAATGGATGAATCTCCATTAAACATCTATACATGAACCATATAATACATTCATCTTATCTTTAATAAGAACCTTGAATTCCATTAGATTACTTGAACCAAATGTTCATCTTATGAATGTATTTAATATGTGATTCATGACTCAACTTAAGAGATTAACACACATACATGTATCTCATTAATCTATCTACAAGATTCATACATGTATTTGGATTATACAATGTATTGTATTTTTCCATTCACTCTCATCCAACAATCCCCCCACATGAATGGAAAAAAGGCGACAAGATGGACACGGAAAATAGTCAAAGAGTGCAAGCGAAAAGATACTGCATCGAGATAGGTAGCTCTTAACCTTGAACCTTCCCTAGTGAAAAAGTATCGGACATACTTAACTAGTCAGTGGACTGAAGCCTTGAACTGCCAGTTGTTTATGTAAGCCTAGACAATACTCTTCACACAATACCAATCCAATTCATCATTGGTTCTCAATTGTGTTCATTATTTCGGCCCTGAACTTCTTGGGTTCTGCAAGTGCTTTAGAAAATATTGCCTTAGAAATATTTTCATAGAGTCGGCCTTACTCTTCACTCACATAGGTGGTGTCCTATCAAGAGTATCCTACTATACTCCACTTGTAAATTACAAGATATAGGTACCATTAAAGCATATAGCATAACCTAATCATTCTCATGTAGGCAGCACTTAGTGCATCCAAGGAATGGTATGGAGTTAGACTCCAAAGTGCTCACGTCTGAGTTACACAAAACTTTTGTTTTCCTATTGAACCTAGTCTATGGGATCTCCAATCACCTAGGTTAGGTTTCGATCAAGGTAACTCAATTATTTAAGGCTTTTAAGCCCATTCCCCTCGATGCGCAGTTAATTTGCTCTTTACTCAAACCTTTAGTAAACGGATCCGCAAGATTATCTTTTGATTTCACAAAATCAATAGATATTGTACCACTTGAGAGCAACTGCCTAATGGAATTATGTCTACGACGAATGTGTCGAGACTTTCCATTGTAAATGAAGTTTTGTGCCCTTGCAATCGCTGCTTGATTGTCACAATGTATGCAAATTGCAGGCACAGGCTTTGGCCACAAAGGAATATCCTCTAAAAAATGGCGAAGCCACTCAGCTTCTTCACCAGCCTTGTCCAACGCAATGAATTCAGATTCCATTGTTGAACGTGCTATTAGAGTTTGTTTCGAGGATTTCCAAGACACAGCACCACCCCCAAGGGTGAATACATAGCCACTTGTTGAATTAGATTCACCAGAATCAGAAATCCAATTTGCATCACTATACCCTTCCACCACAGCTGGATAAGATCCATATTGAAGAGTATAATCTTTTGTCCTATTGAGGTACCCTAATACTCTCAATAATGCCTTCCAATGCTCATGTCCTGGATTGCTTGTATAACGACTCAGTTTACTAACTGAATAAGCAATATCAGGTCTTGTGCAGTTCATAAGAAACATTATGCTGCCAATAATCTGAGAGTATTCCAATTGCAAAATACTATTTCCAGTATTTTTATGCAACACTACATGTGGGAGAAAAGGATTGTTAGCATCTTTAATGCCATGTCCTTTAAATCTTTCAATCACTTTTTCAATAAAGTGAGATTGAGATAATGCTAGGCCATTTGAAGTTCTCAAAACTTTAATACCTAGAATTACATCTACAATTCCCATATCCTTCATATCGAAGTTTTTCATGAGTATATTTTTGGTGTGCCAAATAACCTCATTATTGGAACCAAGAATAAGCATGTCGTCAACATAGAGACATACAATTACACTACCATTTTTAATGGTCTTTGTGTAAACACATTTGTCACATTCATTTATCTTGAATCCATTTATACTCATGACTATGTCAAACTTCTCATGCCATTTTTTTAGGCGCTTGTTTAAGTCCATACAGTGACTTCACAAGTTTGCACACCTTTGATTCTTGCCCTTTGACTTGAAAGCCTTCGGGTTGTTCCATGTAAATCTCTTCATCTAAATCACCATTTAGAAACGCAGTCTTTACATCCATTTGATGTATCTGCAAATTATATAGCGAAGCTATAGCAATTAACATCCTTATGGAAGTAATTCTCGATACTGGTGAGTAGGTGTCAAAATAGTCTAGACCTTCCTTTTGTCTAAACCCTTTAACAACCAACCTTGCTTTGTATTTGTCTATGGAACCATCGGTCCTTAGTTTCCTTTTGAATATCCATTTACATCCGATCGGTTTACTTCCAGGTGGAAGATCAACCAACACCCAAGTATGATTGTTCATAATGGACTCAATTTCATTGTTTCATGACTTCTTTCCAAAATGGATATTCCGGACACGACATTGCTTCTTTGAATGTTTGAGGTTCATTTTCCAACAGGAAAGTTTGAAAATCTGGACCAAATGATTTAGAGATCTTCATTCTCTTGCTCCTTCTTGGTTCAGTTTTATTTTCACTATTATTCTCAGAAATCGTGTCCCTAGATCTTTTCTGAGTATCATGATTTTTACAAGGAAAGATTTCCTCGAAAAATTCAGCATCTCGTGATTCCATGAGAGAATTAACATGGATATCATTGATTTCAGATTTATGTACCAAAAATCTGAAAGCACTACTATTCTCAGCATATCCAACAAATATGCAATCAACTGTTTTCGGTCCTAGTCTTATTCGCTTCGGTAGAGGTACAGCCACCTTAGCAACACACCCCCACACTTTCAAAAAATTGAAAGATGGCGCTCTTCCTTTCCACAACTCATATGGAATTTTACCTGTCTTTTTATGAGGTATCCGATTAAGGATGTGGTTAGCAGTTAAAACTGCTTCCCCCCACAAATTTTGAGGTAAACCTGAACTTATAAGCATTGCGTTGACCATTTCCTTTAAAGTTCGATTTTTTCTTTCAGCAATTCCATTTTGCTGAGGTGTATATGGAGCTGTTGTTTGGTGCACAATTCCAAACCTCTCATACAACTCATTGAAGGAATTTGAATCATATTCCCTCCTCTATCGATCCTTAGAATTTTTATCCTTTTTCCAAGTTGATTTTCAACTTCATTTTTGTATTTAATGAAACTGTTCATCGCTTCATCTTTGCTAGCTAGTAAATAGACATAGCAAAAGCGGGTACAATCATCTACAAATGTAATAAAGTACTTCTTACCTCCTCTACTTTGTATGAATTTTAAGTCACACAAATCACTATGAACTAGTGCAAGAGGTTCAGTACTTCTCTCAATTGAATTGAATGGTTTCTTAGCAAACTTTGCTTCTACACAAGTTTCACATTTGTGACCATCATCCAAATTAAATTTGGGAATCAAACCTAAGTTTGACAATTTTCTCATGCTTCTAAAGTTTACGTGTCCTAATCTACCATGCCACAGAAAAGGACAGACAACAGTGTAAACAATAGCATTATTCTCATTATTTATAATTTTTGGATACATAAATTTGGATTTGTTGTCAACCACAGCAACATTGGCCTTAAAAAGACCATCACAAAGATATCCTTTCCCAACATACATCCCACCCTTGGAAAGTATGAACTTATCAGATTCAAATACCATCTTGAATCCTTTCTTACTCAATATTGGCCCAGAAATTAAATTCTTGCAAATGGCCGATGAGTGCAACACATCAAGAAGAGTTACTTCCTTTCCAGAAGTGAACTTCAAGATTACTTTCCCTATGCCTTCAACATTGACTCCAGATGAATCAGCCATAAAAAGCTTCTCTCCCATCGGGCATCTTCTCATAAGAGGAAAATAGGTGCTTGTCGAAAGCAGATATGACGAGTAGCACGGTATCCGACCACCAATCCTTCACGTTGGTCACCATATTCACTTGAGAGACAACAGCAGTTAAATCCATAGTATCATCAACCATGTTGGCTTGGTTTGCTGCTTTGTTGTTAGTTTTGTTAGGACGTTTTCTGCAATCCTTAGCACGATGCCCGGGCTTATCACACACAAAGCAATTCCCATTGAACTTTTGGAACTGAGATTTAAATCTCCCATTTCCTTTGCCATTATCAACCTTCTTTCTTTTCCCAAATGCCTTGGATTTAGAAGATTCCACCAAATTTGCTTTGACTTCTTTTGGCTCAGAAAGAGAATTAGAACTTTTCCGATTGTCTTCCTCTATTCTCAAGCGAACAATCAAGTCCTCCAAACTCATCTCTTTTCGCTTGTGCTTCAAATAGTTTTTGAAGTCTTTCCACCCATGTGGTAATTTCTCAATTATTGCTGCAACTTGAAATGACTCACTAAGAGACATCCCCTCAGCCACAATATCATGTAAGATAATCTGAATCTCTTGAATCTGACTGATTACAGTTTTGGTGTCAACCATTTTGTAATCCAGAAATTTGGCCACCACAAACTTCTTAGTACCGGCATCCTCGGTTTTATACTTCTTTTCAAGTGATTCCCACAACTCTTTGGATGTCCCAATATTACAATAAATATTGTAAAGAGTATCAGACAACCCATTGAGTATGTAGTTTCTACACAAGAAGTCAGAATGCTTCCAAGCATCGACTGCAGCAATCGTCGTAACATCCGACTCATCTGTGCTAAGCACAGGTTCAACCTCTTTGAGATTTTTAGCAAGACTCAGGGTGGTCAAATAAAATAGCATCTTCTGTTGCCACCTTTTAAAGTCATTTCCAGAGAATTTCTCTGGCTTCTCATGCGCAGGAAGTGGATGAGGAGCGACCCACCAGTACACCAACAGAAGGAGTAGAAGAATTTGGAGTAGGCAAAGCAGTCTCATTTCCAGAAGTAGACATTTCTGCAAATACACTAATTCAGCTTTAAGATTGTTGGAACTAATCCAAAGATAAGTAGTGTATTAATGCAAAAGATAGACAATAAATAAATAATTATTTTATTATCGATGAATATACAAGAAGAACATATACCTTCTTCTCTTAAACAAAAATAAAACAATTACAAAGTACCAAAGATTATCGAGTGAGGTATGCCGTAGCAAATCTCCTTAAAGCTGAATTCGCCCCTGCTATGGTGTCAACAGTTGATAGACGATCGCTTCCCAAGATACAACACTCGTAGTGTAAGAAACGACACTATTATCTCACACTCTCAATCGAACCAAATAAGAATTGCACTCAAAGACTTTATGGAATTATCAAGAGAGACACAAAACTTTGCTAGAAGAATTGTTCTTATGACTTGTGATATTTGAAGTGAAGGAAGAAGTCCTATTTATAGAGTTTAGGAATGACCCACATTAAAGGATACTAGGAACATTCATGAACAAGAATTGAATGGATGAATCTCCATTAAACATCTATACATGAACCATATAATACATTCATCTTATCTTTAATAAGAACCTTGAATTCCATTAGATTACTTGAACCAAATGTTCATCTTATGAATGTATTTAATATGTGATTCATGACTCAACTTAAGAGATTAACACACATACATGTATCTCATTAATCTATCTACAAGATTCATACATGTATTTGGATTATACAATGTATTGTATTTTTCCATTCACTCTCATCCAACAAAGGTTACTTCATTACCTTTTGAACAATTTTGCTTTCCAATTTGCCCCCAACCAATTGGAGCAAATTGCTCCACCAAGCAGGACGGCGACACTAAGCCCCTAACTCCATCTATGGTACTTCAGATAGGCATACACTTTCATACATCTTGGTACGATAAGACAAATTTTTTAATACTCTTAACATATTAAATAGAGTAAAAATACATATAACAGAAATAACACATTATAAGAGTGACCAAAACATAACACTAATATACATATGTTACTCAATTTAGGAAACCTATTGAATAATTGATAGAAGCACATGATACTTTGAGCTCTCTCCTATGAAGATCAAGACATCAACTGATTCACAAAATAGTCCTTGATTAGGTATCAGTCTAACATAGACTACATAATAGATTATATATTTTATGAATTTACTTTACATGTAAATAGTGGCAGTATTACGAATTTGATAATTATATTCGTATTAATGTTCCTCCCTCAGTGACTTGAAAGATTAATTTACAACAAAAAATATTTCAATTTTAATGGTAATGATTGAACTTTAAAGCACTAAATTACAAATCTAATGCTCAAGATCCAGAGATGTTTTGCCCAACAAAGATTCGGGGATAGCTCAAGATCTAACTGTTAATCAAAGGAATTATCAATGCCACTTCTCTATTATGGTTAGGGGTTTAAAGTTCAGGAAATCAAATTTCGAAGAGTCCGACTAAGGTGTGGAACAAGTTTTTAAACAACTTTGAAAATGTCGATTAGGGCATGAGAATTGTAAACGTTAGGGCAAGACCATTGTGGTAAGGGGTTAGGGAAATGTGGTGGGAAGGTAGGGTCAGGAGCGGGTGGGTGAAGGAAGAAAAAGATGGTAAAATATAATAATAAAAATAATTGTTTTATTAGTTTAGGGAAATAAAGACTTAGGATTATTTAAGTAATTTTTCCTGTTAATTGAGCATGTGCGTCGCAAATGTAAAAAATGGTCGGACTCTACCATGGAATTGGAGGTGGAACCTTTAATTGTTGAGTGATTATCCGAACTGAAATTAAAACGTAAGGACTAACCAAGCAAACGTAAATTACAGGGACTAAACATGTGAATTTTCCTAAGATTAAATTCACAATTTCACATATTTCAAACTTGTCACCAACAAAAATAAACCGTCAAGAGAGGTAGCACAATGGGCCCATACTCTCTGTTAGAGTCAGCACAGGCCCACTCACTTTGAAGATCCATGTGGATATCTAAGTACAAATCGTTTTTAGACAGTCCAATTCCAACTCAATTAGAATTATGATAGTACTGTAGTTTTATTTGTGTACTTTTTTTATTATTTCTTTTTAGCTATCCATTTATTAAATTTTATAATCTTGTTTTTATTTGGTTCCCTAAAAATATATATATATATATATATATATATATATAATTTTTATTTGGAAAAGAAGTTAATATTTACTTGAATAAGATTATTTTAGTTACTTTGAGTTATAATCTTGTATTTTTGACAATTTTCTTTACACTGCCTTACAAAGAGGAAATAGTAAATGTGTTTTTTTGGGGGGTAAAAACATAGCAAACAGGAAATAGTTCATTTTTACTTTTATTAGTATTATGCTAATAAACTTCTGACTAATAATTTCTTGTATAACGGCATAAAAATGAATAAAATTTAGTTATTATGACAAGTTAAAAAATACAATCGTAGTTGATTTAGAACTCTAACTCAAAATAATAGGTTATGATTTACTTCGATAATAATAATAAAGAGAAAAATCAAAACAAGCTGGCTCAACAATCATACATGCTGACAAAAATTGATGTCAGCAAGGAATCAAATCGGACTAAAACTATCAATAGGCCAAACCATAAGAAAATCATTAGTCACATGTATATTAGAATATCCCGAGAAATTCAAGTGATTCTAATTTATCTGATCACACTCAACTATATTTCAGAGTTTACTCAAGTAAAATTCCGTGTTTGAGACACCTCAAACTTATGTAGTGTATTTAAAAAAAAATAATTACTAGCATAGCAACCCAAAAAAAATATCGGTAAAAAAAATATTTAATATGGATCATATGGTTCAAATTTATTCACATAAAAAAAATTATGTTTTATTAATGTAAATAAATCCGAACCACATACTCAATTAGTCATTATCCATATCAGAATTAAGAAAGAAATAAATTAAAGAGAGAGAGAGAAAATTCTAGGGGATATATACATATGAGTTTGCTAAATAAGAATTTACCCATTAATTCTAAAATAGCGAAGGTCATTACAATAAAAAAGATAAAACGAAAAAATAAGAAAAATAAAAGTTATACAATAGTGTAGATACCATGATAACACATAAAAGTTCACATCCGAACTAGGTAAATTCACAGGGGATATATACATATGAGTTGGCATGTTTCAACCCTGCAAGAAAATAGTTACCCCGTGACACTCCGACAACTCTGGCGTTAAAATCGACAGATTTCCTACCCACTTCCTCTCCCCCTTCTACAGTTCTTCTTCTCTTGTAGAACACAAATACCTGAATTCAATTCCAAATAGTAATAATTTAATCAAAGTCCCAGTCTTTGTCTTTTCTCCCTCTTTCAATTTCAATTATTATATTACAATCAACTTGAGTTAAACAACCTTTTATTCTTATTCAATGTGGTCCTAATTCTTTGTTTTCCACACCCTTCTTTTCAATCTTTCTGTCACAATTTTTTAATTTTTTTTTGTGGTGTGTTGTTTTTTTTAAATTTCTTTATGTCTGGAAATCCAGATAAGAAACAATCATCCAGCAGTAGTTATAATGATGATGAAGAAGAAGGAGATGAAATTGATAATAATAATAATTGCGAAAGAAGAGGAAAAGGGGTGTCTTTTTTTAGATTTAGCAGTGCCAAGAAGAAGATTTTGTTGATACAACAAAGAAAAAAGAGGAGGAAAAAAGGTGGAGTCTTGGTAAATAATAATAATAATTCAAGGGTTTCAGGGAAATGGATTGGTGGTGGATTTGGATGTTGTTTATGTATGAAGCAACCAATGACATTGGATTCATCAGCTGAGTCTCCGGCGAGTGATCCTAATAGTAAGGAATTTACTTGTGATTTGCTCAAAGTTTTTATTGAGAAGAATGATTTTTATTCAAGAGAATGTAATCCTCATTTAGTTGTTGATGATGATGATAAATAAGTACAACCTCCGTTTCTTAATATAAGTCGTTTATGACCTGTAGCGAAAATTAAGTAAGTAAATAGTCAAAATATCAATATTACTCTCTTAAATATACAGTAATTTATTTAAGAGAGTAATATTGATATTTTAATTTTCGATATATGTTCTAAACGACTTATATTAAGGAATGGAGGGAGTATTACATATTTCTGAATTATGAGTTCATTTTAATCATCTTCTGTTTGGTTTGAATTGTAATGGGTTGTGATGAGTATTAGATTGTTGGACTTGGAGGAAGATATTGGCAGATTTTTTTCATATAAAGATTAAAAATAAGTTGAATTTGTTCTGAAAGATTGATGAAATGTAGTTGAAGGTCTTTGGTAATGTTAAAATCAACATAATCAGGCATTTCAAGTAGCAGTTGGCTAAGGAAATTTTGGATCTTTTCTGGTTCTGATATTAAGGATATCGCGAATAGCCGTATTTCAATGAAATTCAGAAACAGAACAGAGAAGGGAAGTGAGAAGGATTAGAAGATGGAGGACATGGAAGGAAATTGTAGTATATTTGAATTTGCATTGGTTCCAACCTGTTGAAAATCACAGTAGATTCAAGTGGCATGGGGAGAGTTAATATTGGGATTCATGGCATTATTCGTTTGGAATATGGCGATTGTTTTCCTTATTTAGTGATTATTTGGGTGCCGGGATCCTCAGCACTTTCATGTGGTGGTATGTAGTTTCTAAATGTGAATATATGAATGGAGGAAATCTTGAATTCCCATGTTGTCTTGATACATTTGTATCCTACATTGTTATCAAATCTTGATCATCGAGGTGAGTGAAAAGCGTTATGACTTTATCAGAACCTGCTCTCAAGTTTTATATGTTGATGCATATTTTAGCCTCCCCATATACCCTTACCAAGTACCGTCTCATTCTCGATAACATTCTTTGCTTTATGTTTTTTATGACACGCATCTTTTATTACCTGTCGAGGTGTCTTAAGTGTTGAGCTTTATTTATTTCTTTCCTTGACATGTATTGTATTATCTGAGCACGTTTAGAATGAGTTAAAGATTAGCTTAGATTGTTGACGATTAACTGGTTGAAGAATTTAAGCCAGAAGGCGGAATTATATCCTGCTACCTTGTATTGCAGTATGTTTGGCACGTAGAAGTTGTTTTATTTGTACGAAAGGTTGAATGTTATGTGCTGAACTTGGAAATTTAAAGTGCGTATTAATTTTCTGGCGGTCATACGTTAGAACTTAGAAGGCTTTTCTTTGTTTGAGAATTAGTACATAATCGGTCCCTTTTGCCATTAGAAGTAACTTCATTATCATTATCTTTAAGTTCACTTTCTTTGGTTGATTTTATTGTTTTCTTCGTTTTTCTTTTCAGTATTCTCTCTGCATAATCTTCATACTTGAGAAATATGAGGAGACGTTTATTACCTTTTCGAATGTCCTGGTTATTAACGTGCTGTATCATTTGGACCTGTCTATGGAGTTCCTTATTTCCGCTCATAATAGAAATTCTTGGAAATTCTTCCTTAATCATAAGTTGAGTTTATGATTAGGGACTAACTGAATTGTGGGAATGCTAAAACAAAGAGATCGTAGCTGGAGTTGGCTGCAACATGGAATTTGTTTATCTTTGGAGAACCTAACCTTACATGAAGTCTGTCGAATAAGATGGTTCGTCATCATGTTTAAGAAAGTTGTAAAGTAAAACACAAGTGCAGGTTAGCAGAAATTTGTTTATTGGGATCAAAATCTCTGCATTCTCGTTTATTTTTTTGGGGGGCGGACAGTAGAATAGATGATTTGCATGATCTGTGTAAGATTTTCAGTTTGAAGATTTTGAAATTTGACGATATAAGATGCTACTTGCTAGGCCAGAATTGACTCTTATTAGAAGCACAAGGTTTTTTTTTGTCAAGAATGTCCATGTCCAGTGTTAATCAGGTTGAACCAAATGCTGTTTGATTCTTTCTACTCCTTCCGTTTCATATTGAATATTCATTTTCCTTTTTGCTTCCAACCCTGTTGAAAATCCCAATAATCGCGATTAAATGGGAGAATTAATATTGGGATTCCTGACATTGTTCATTTGTAATATGATCTTTTTATATTAACTTGAGCTCTAGATTGTGCAAGGGATTAGCTTAGTTTGTTAGAAGCCAATGAGAGCATTATTAGGTACAATTATTACAAATTTCTAAAGATATCCTAAAATTGGGACGAAAACTGTTATCTGACTCTAAATCTTCTAGTACATTAGTGTATTAGACAATGCGGCATGGCCAGGATCAATGGCCTTGGGTTCAAAACTGGGAAACACCCAACTAAACTTCTTTACCCCACTAAAAAAAGAAACCATTGAATATGAGTTGAGATGAAAGTGCTTGTTGGAGCAAATGGAGAGATACAATTCTTTAAAAAAGAGTAAAGTAATCTTATTTACAAGAATACTAGTCACATCATTTCTCACTTTTATCCATCTTTTTGCTCCAAATAATTAGAGCAAATTGATCCTCCATCAGTCCGGATTCTATGCGGAACAGGGTTTTTTCAGTACATATGAAACGTCTCATAACAGGTGTTCTGAAGCTAAAAAACATGACAGGTGTTCTGAGACTCAAAATAGGTGTCCGTTTTAATTCAATTTTAACCGTCAAAATTTTAATCTAACGGACGAGAGAAAATTCCGCACGTGCGAAATTACCCCGTTCCACACTGGAGCCACCGTGGATCCTCCATAGTGTTATTCTTATTCTATTTAAGGTTGTGTTTTTTTTTTTTTTTGATGAATTATTTAAGGTTGTGTGGAATTGGATAATTTATTTCTTTTGTTTGGTTCTTAATTTTTTATTATTATTATTATTATTATTATTATTATTATTATTATTATTGTCATTATATTTAATTAAACTATATTTCTCTTTTTCAAATAATACAGTAATTTTAATATCATTTTATGTTTAATGTCATTATATTTCGATTTAGTATAATAAGATGTTCATTTTACTAATAAAGATGAAATTAGTATTTACTCTTCATACATTTTTTTGTTGCTAGTATGCGAAAAAAATATGAAGAATAATGACAATTTGTTATATTAATATGTTAATTGGAGATAATTGACCAAAAATATATAACATAAATATACATAGGGATATTTTGGACATTTAAAATTTAAAATCTCGTTCAGAATAAAAAAAAAATTACCAAACAAATATATTATCATATTTTATTCTTATTTTTTATAATTACCATTGTCAAATCACGTTAATAAATCATGATTGCTAAAAGTATGTTTGATAATCACTGTGCCAATTAACCCTAATAAAATTTAAATTATTAAAAAAAATATAATATACATATATCTATTTTAAAAATTATATAAAGATAATACTTCATTTTTTTTTACGGGGGGGGGAATATGGGAAATCGACATGGGGACCGAAATCCCTAGGGCCTCGCAGCCTTTTCCACTGTGGCCAACTTGATTCCCAGATAATACTTCATTTGTTTCAAAATATAAGTAGTGGAAATAATAGCATACTTGATATATATCTTCAAGCCTTTTCTACCACCTTCCCTAATGACCTAAAATACCAAAAAGAAATTGAAATGAATAGTATGAGACTACTCTTTCTATATTTTATGACTAAAATGACCTTTATACCCATGCTTTTACATCTAACTCCAAATAATAACGAGTGATATTCAAAAGAGAGGAAAAAATTTATAGAGTTTTGCCGCAAAAGTCATTGGCTTGAATTAAATACGGCTAAAGTACGGGCCTCCTTTCACATGTCTCCTTGACAAGGTGGTCCAAATATAGGCTTTGCATGGGTCTGGCCCAATTATTCCATTTCAATCATGGCATGTCATCCGAAAATGGTGGACAAACATTTTTGTTCATAACGGAAGTCCAGGACGGAAGTGGGAGTTCCGTCCTGGATGACGTGGCTATTTTTCCCACGCGCGGTGCCACGTGTCCAGAACGGAACTCCAACTTCCGTTATGGACCCAGGACGGAAGTGGGACTTCCGTTCTGAACTCTCAGTTTAAAAAAAGAAAACCCTTCTTCTTCCCCCCCCACCGCAAGTTCAAGCTTTTTTCTCTCAAAAAAAAAAACTTCCCCTCCCCCTCCCTCCGCTGCAACTCCCTCCCGCCGTCGCCATCGCCGCCGCTCCAGCCACCGCCACCTTCAATCTACCCCACCACCACTCTCTCTCTCCCAAATTTTTAAAATTTGGAGGTACAATTTTTTTTTAATTGATTTAATTTTTTTTTAATTGCCTATTAAGAATGTATTTATTTTTTTGTAAATTTGATAGTTATATATTTATGTGACTTTGATATTTTTGTATTGTTTTGAATTTGATAATTATGTATTTTAATTGCATTGTTGTGAATTTGAAATATATTTGTATTTAAAATGCAATTATGAGAATTTGAAATATATTTGTATTTAAAATGGTGAATTTGATATCCTTATGTATTTTAATTGCAATTTTGTGAATTTGATATCCTTATGTATTTTAATTGAAATTTTCCTGATAAAATCCCACTGTTTTTATTATAGATGGCTTTTCCCGCCCATCTTATGCCCGGTCCGTACGATCCCAGTGTGTTGAACAAACACACCTCACATAGATCACTTAGGATTTGGGGCGGGGATGTAGTCCTAGACAGAGGTTTGAAGGTCATTAGCTATGACGGGAGTTTTTTTGAGGCATACCGACGCGAGGGCAACCGGAGAGTGCTAGATCTCATTGATAGTATAGGTTTCAGGGGTTGTTGTCGGATAGGTAATATTAAGATAGACCACGCCCTGGTCACCGCATTAGTACAGCGGTGGCGCCCCGAGACGCACTCCTTCCATCTGCGTTGTGGTGAGGTTACCATCACCCTAGAGGACGTAGGATGCCTCCTAGGACTGCCCACCGGGGGCCACGTGGTGTCGTGGAATGAGGATTACAACATGACCAAGCGACAGTGGAGTGAGCGCGTCCACGATATCCTAGGATTCCGCCCCCCCGCCGAGTCAATTAAGGGTAACGCCATCCAGCTTGCAGAGGTGTACGCCCACATTTCCGAGCCCCTAGTCGAGGATGCCACGGACCTTGCGGTTGAGCAGCGGGCCCGAGCCCTGATTTTCCTCTGCATGGCCGCTTTCCTTTTCCCGGATAAATCCGGGTCGCGAGGGAACATGCGCTATCTCTTGCTCATCAGCAACGGAGATCTCGCCCACGACCAGCATTCCTGGGCCAGCGCCGTCCTATCCTACCTCTACCGCCAGATGTGCATCTCCGCACATGCCGTCTCTAAGGACATTGCTGGCTGTTGCCTTTTGATCCAGGTTTGTGTAATTTTAATGCGTTTTGATTGTTTCCCTGCATTTTTTTAAATATCTGATGATTAATCCGTGTTTGTTTGTACCAGTTGTGGGCGTGGGAGCGCATATCATTTCTCCGGCCGGCGAACCGGGGAGATATTATGAATGAACCTCCCGCGGACGGCCGAGCGTACGGGGTGCATTGGAATACCGCCCGGAGTTTCAAGAACACACCGAAATCTCAGCTGACGGTGTTTCGCGACCAACTAGACCGACTGACGGACACTCAGTGGGTAAGGTTTATCGTATTTTTCGTTTTTTGTTTTTATCTGCGTAATTAATTTATGCTAATGTACAATGTTTTTTGACAGTTCATGTGGAGGCCGTACCCCGACTGGGTTATTGCCGTCCGGGTATCTCGCGATGAGGGCTTCTTGTCCACCTGCCAGGCCCGTACGCCACTCGTGTGTTTCGAGTTGGTTGAGTTTCACATGCCGGACCGGGTTGCAAGGCAATTCGGGTTCCAGCAGGTGATACCAACAGACTCAGTGGCGGAGGGTACGACAGAGTGCCAGGACGTCCACACCAACACGGCGGGACCTAATATGAACTGGGCGAAACTGCACAAAGTCTACGTAGCCATGTGGGATGACCGAGAGGATGCACTGGCGAACGCTGTCCCGGTCGCCGGTAATGTGATCTTACCAACCCGTGAGTACATGGATTGGTACAATCGCATCACCGTGCACCTCCTTACAAACCCACGCAACAGGGATGCCGGTCCACTCCCGATGGGCATTCAACCCATCGCGCCTTCCGAGGACATTATTGTAAGTTTTGTATTTTTGTTTGTCTACATTGCTTTTCCTTGTTTATAATATACTTACACGAGAATTGATGTTGCAGGCGGATGCCAACAGACTCATACTGACGGAGCTCGATAAGCCGGCTTCCAACTCAATCGGCCACTACAGGTCCCTAGTTTCCTGGGCTTCAAAGACAATCAAAGAGGCGTTCGTGGCGGCCGGGAAGTCCCTGACCTGCAGATCGAGAGCTGCGGATGTGGCAGAGTCGGCCGTTCTCGAACCGGTGACGCAGCCGAGGGAGCTTGTTCCGGCCCGGTCCCAAAGGGGAAGGCAAGGTACGCGGAGGCAACGGGATGCCGCGCGGGAGGACTTGGCAGCGAGGCGACAACGACAGCGCGGCGGGCCACAGGAGGCGGCTGCACCGGCGACAGATCCCACACAGTCTCCGACACCGACACAGTTTCCCAGTCAGGCCGACGTACCCACCCCTTTTGAGTACCAATTTGCATCCCCCGGTACTTTTTCAGCTAGTATTCAGACGGGTGGGGATCCTGGTGCCGGGCCCTCTACATCTGCACAGCCGGGCTTCTATTCGGGAGGGTCGCCTTCATACAGCCTGCACATCACTGAGACGCAGCAGCAGACTCCGTTGCCGATGCCGCTAAACCCCTAGGAGCAGATATTTATAGACCACGAAGGCGCGGAGGTCATCACAACCAATTTTGGTAGCGCCGTGCGTGTTAGCGATGGCAGCATTTACTTCCTGCGACCAGCCCCGAGACACACCGTTCCGTACACACCTTCGGCGCCGCCGTAGATAGGTTTTCTTTTACGTTTCGTTTATTGTAGTTACGAAAATAATTTTTTTCCGTTGTAAAAAATTATTCCGATAATTCGGTTGCTTTTTTTTTTTTTTTATATTAATATACAATTTATTCATTTTCTTGCTCAATTTTTCGTAAGCATTGTGTTTTGTAAATATTGTTTTTGATTCTTTTAATACAAACACCTTAGAAATAAATAACCTTCGAAAACGGACGACCTCATGAAAAAAACCAAGTGTTTTTAGGCAAACACACTGCCAGTTCAGAACGGAAGTCCCACTTCCGTCCTGGGTCCATAACGAAAGTGGGAGTTCCGTTCTGGACACGTGGCACCGTGCGTGGGAAAAATAGCCACGTCATCCAGGACGGAACTCCTACTTCTGTCCTGGGGCCAGGACGGAAGTGGGACTTCCGTTATGGACAAAAATGTTTGTCCACCATTTTCGGGTGGCATGCCATGACTGAAATGGAATAACTGGGCCAGGCCCATGCAAAGCCCCATATAAATGAAACACCTCTCTCTAGTTTGTTTTCTAGGCCCTTGTAATCCCATTTTATAGGCATAGGGCCCCAAATCTATCTTCTTTTGGACTCATTCCTCCACTAGAGTTCTGTGTCAAAAAGTCTAGTGAACTTAGTTTTGCTGGTTTTATTTCGATTTTTCAAAGTTCGTTGAGAAAAAAGTTACATATTATCGTATTATTCTATTCAAATCAGTCAGACTTACATCCAATCTCAATCAAATTAATCACGTCAGTACCTGAACATCAGCCAACAATTTTAGAGTGAAGAAATCTCAACATAGTCCAAATAGAACCCAACACACAATTATAATTTTTGTTGGAAATATTCTTATAGCGAGCCAGTTAAAGTACTGATGAGAGTAAATTCTCAGCACTGTATTGACACTTTCAGCTTATTGGATCGGAAGGTCTGATGACTGTAATATAAAAATGAATTTACATCTAACCAAAATCTTCTTATATATGGTGGTGATGCCGATAAATTTAATAAAGGAAATGATTAATGGTTAAGTATAATTGGCTAAAATTGAAAACTTCAAATTAAACCATATTCACATTTTGTTGGCATAAGATATTCAACGAGTTACTTACAAATTTGCTCCCAATTTATTTAATCAATTAGATAAATTTTAATCATCTAGCAACGTCCCTTCAATAAAACAAATTGCTGTAAAATGTAAACTAAAAAATTAAAAAGCCCAAAAACAATCACAAAGATAAATATCCCAAACGAGGTGGAACTTTGTAATACCATAACCATAGAAACCTCTACTCTTCCCCTTATCCCCTAAACCTCTCTTCTTCTTCTTCTTCTTCAACAATGGCTTGTTCTTCCTCAATTATAGGAGTTTCCTCCATATACCAACCCACCCCTTCCTCTATAGACCTTTCCAAAAGGTCTAATTCAACTCCATTATCTCTTCCTATTTCAGAAAAATCCCATTTTAATGGCCTTAAATCAGCTGGTACTTCTTGTTTGTTGAGGTTTAGACAAAGTGCTGCTTGTAATGGGAATTCTTTTGTTACTTCTGCTGTTGTGGCTCCTAATTCTGTTCTTAGTGAAGAGGCTTTTAAAGGGTTTGGTAGTGGGTTTGAGAAGGATGATGATGATTCTTTTAAGGGGTTTGGGAGTGGGTCTGAAGAAGATGAACTTGAGGATGAGGATTTAGTAGGTGATAATGAAATTGGTGTTGTGAATAAGAATGAACTTTCTGTTTCTAAACTGGGTTTGCCTCAGAAGCTTGTGGAGTCTCTTGAGAGTAGAGGAATTACTCAGCTTTTCCCTATTCAAGTATGTCTTTTTTCTTTGGCCTGTTTTGTTATTATTATTACTTCTATTTTGTTTTTCATTTGTGGGTTTTTGTTCTTTTTCTTTAATTTCTTGGTAACTGGAAATTTTGGATGGGAAGTGACTATTGATTCTCTCTTTTTGTAGTTGCTTAATGGACATTGATTTTATTTTTTGAAAAATAATATTTTGAAGAATATATTCGCTTACACTTTGATTTGTCATGTAGAGAGCTGTTTTAACACCAGCATTGGAGGGTAGAGATATAATTGCTCGTGCAAAGACTGGAACAGGGAAAACATTAGCTTTTGGCATTCCAATTATCAAGAAAGTTACAGAAGATGAAGAGGAACGAGGCCCTAGAAGGTATATACATATTATGTTATGATGCTCTGCATATTTGCTACTTTGATTATTTGAAGAAATGATTGATTCTAACTGTTTGTTCATTTAAAGGCGGGCAGGAAGGCTTCCCAGAGTATTGGTCCTTGCACCTACTAGGGAGTTAGCCAAGCAAGTAGAGAATGAAATCAAGGAGTCTGCGCCATATCTTAATACAGTTTGCGTCTATGGAGGAGTCTCCTATATTACTCAACAAAATGCCCTTACTAGAGGGGTTGATGTGGTGGTTGGAACTCCCGGTAGAATTATTGATCTTATCAATGGTAACAGTTTGAAACTAGGTGAGGTTCAATATTTGGTACTTGATGAAGCCGATCAAATGCTTGCGGTTGGATTTGAGGAAGACGTGGAAACAATTCTACAGAATCTTCCACAAGAGAGGCAAAGCATGCTCTTTTCAGCAACCATGCCTGGTTGGGTGAAAAAACTATCAAGAAAGTATTTGAATACCCCCTTGACCATTGATTTGGTATGTGCCCTCAATTTCATTTATGGTAATTTTATATTTCAGTTTTGGTAAAACTAGCAAGAAAGTACTTGTTGCTTTTCTGATCCTTTTCCTTTGTAGGTTGGTGATGAGGAAGAAAAGCTAGCCGAAGGGATAAAGTTGTACACTATAGCAACCACTGGGACTTCTAAGCGGACCATACTGAGTGATCTTATAACGGTATGAATTAACACTTCCTTCAATTGGTTTTCCAATATATCGGCTAATCCTGAATTCGATATTTAACTTGTATTCCAAAAGACTACTGTGCTGAAGCTTTTATGATCTGCAGGTATATGCAAAAGGTGGAAAAACTATTGTGTTTACACAGACGAAAAGGGATGCTGATGAAGTTTCGTTGGCACTATCGAACAGCATAGCTTCAGAGGCACTGCATGGTGATATTTCTCAGCACCAGAGGGAAAGAACATTGAATGGTTTTAGGCAGGGAAAATTCACTGTCCTTGTGGCTACTGATGTTGCAGCTCGTGGGCTTGATATCCCCAATGTTGATTTAGTAAGTTGTTTCCTGATTCTTTTAATCTCACCATCATCATATGGAGCTAAATAATATATTGATATGCATCATCTCCAGTGGCGGAGCCAAGAATTTGTCATAGTGGGGGCGGATTTATTACTGAAATTTTTTAGGGGGGGGGGCAAATACAACATTTATAAGAAAATATCACCAACAAATAAAATTTCCATAGAAAATTTGTCGTTTCTGAAAATGTTGGGGGCACTCCTTAATAGCTCCGCCACTGATCATCTCTGTATGTCTCATACAAGATTTTGTAATTACTATCTCATGTCAACTTATATCCCTAATCAGTACAACAAGAAACTTACTAAAACCTAGGTTTATATTGGCATAGAGGAGGTGTAGTTAAAGTCTATCCACATCAACTGTGGATAATCAAGTGAAATGGAAGTGCAAATTATTCAAACTTCAGGTGAAATGGAAGTGAAATGATGTGCAAATTTAATTTCTTACCGTAAGTTTTTTTCTCTTCTCAGATTATCCATTATGAATTGCCTAATGATCCAGAGACATTCGTGCATCGCTCTGGTCGGACAGGGCGTGCAGGAAAAGAAGGCACAGCCATTCTTATGTTTACGGGCAGCCAGAGGCGAACAATCAAATCACTTGAGCGTGACGTGGGGTGTAGATTTGAATTTATTAGCCCCCCATCTGTTGAAGATGTTTTGGGGTCATCAGCTGAGCAAGTGGTTGCTACTCTAGGTGGAGTTCATCCTCAGTCTGTGCAGTATTTCACTCCAACCGCACAAAAAATGATGGACGAACAAGGAGTAGATGCTCTTGCTGCAGCCCTAGCTCACTTGAGTGGGTTTTCACAGCCTCCATCATCTCGTTCTCTTCTTACTCACGAGCAGGTATGATCCTCGATTTACTGCTTGTTTTCGCCTTTTATTTTTCTTGATTTCAATAAACCATACTGCACGGTGCTTGAGGGAATCTTGCAGCATTTTATGAATTTCACATGATACATTCCTTACCTATTCTTTTCTCTTTCTTCTGGTCTCATAAGTTGATTGCCACATTAATTTCTGCCCCTTTTTCTAGTGTTATGCTTTTACCTAATAGTAGGGGTGTCAACGGGTTCGGTCTGGCTCACATAGCTCGAAAAAATGTGAGTGTGAGCTCAATATTCAAGCTCGAATTTTATGTGAGCTGAGCTTGAGCTCGACCCCGCTCAGCCCTAAAAAAGCTCAAACCCGAATAAGAATAATATAATTAAAATATTATATATATATATATATATATAAATAATACTAATTTAAAAGAAGAAGACCTACAAAATCCGTTTCTCTTGTTTTAGTTTATATAAGGATTTTTACCTACGGTGTATGTAGATTCTTTAATCTTTGACCTTGCTATGCATTTATCTTTTGTTATCTTTTTATTAGTTTATTTTGCTTAAAAAATTAAGTATCATTGTATTATTATGTATATTTGTATTCTTGTCAGAATTTAGTTTCAATGCTCATTATATTTTATTATTCTTTCTACATGGTTTTTGTTTTTTTGCTAATATGAATTTAGCTCGTGAGGCTCGTGAGCTCACATTAAAATGTGAGTTGAGCGTGAGCTCAATGTTTGTGAGCTTTTCCGGGCTGAGCATGAACTGAGCTTTTTAATTTTTGTGTGAGCTGAGCGTGAGCTAAGCCAAGCTCGGCTCACATAGCTCGATTGACACCCCACCTAATAGATAGTTTAATATTTACTACTAGGGGTTCTTCTGCATTTCAGGGATTGGTCACTTTGCAGCTCATACGTGATTCTGCTCATTCTCGAGGATTTTTGTCTGCTAGATCTGTTACTGGATTTCTCTCTGATGTTTATTCAGCTGCTGCTGATGAAGTTGGAAAGATTCATATAATTGCTGACGAAAGGGTTAGTAATTCGTGATTTACTTGGAACTTTCTAGTCCTTTTGCTTCGGTATGAGTGATTATTGTTCTAAACACATTTCTATTTACTAAATAATATCAGGTTCAGGGAGCAGTTTTTGATCTTCCAGAGGAAATTGCAAAGGAACTGTTGAATAAGCAGATACCACCTGGAAACACCATTTCCAAGATTTCCAAGGTTGGTTCAACAATATCCATTACTGCTGGTCATTTCTCTCCTACAATTTCATATTTTTCTTATTATGCTGCTATGCAATGCAGTTGCCTGCTTTGCAAGATGATGGGCCCGCAAATGATAACTATGGCAGGTTTTCAAACAGAGATAGGGGTGCCCGGGGAGGTTTTAGGGAGCAAA
The DNA here is from genome assembly GCA_026122235.1 of Vinca minor. Lineage (NCBI taxonomy): Eukaryota > Viridiplantae > Streptophyta > Magnoliopsida > Gentianales > Apocynaceae > Vinca > Vinca minor. Next base: position 3,983,193 of record JAOCZM010000201.1, on the reverse strand, counting down.
GGGGTGGAAGATCTTCCCGCGCTTGGTCCAGCAATCGATCCTCGGATGACGATAACGATGACTTCAGACGTGGTGATCGGGGTAGCAGCAGAAGTGATAAAAGTGATTGGCTAATTAATGACAGACGATCATCTAGCCGATCATCTCCTTTTGGTAATAGATCATCTTCTTTTGGGGATAGATCACCTTCTTTTGGGAACAGATCACCTTCTTTTGGGAACAGAGACAGGTTTGTTTCCGCTTGTTTGCATGTATAATTCTTCCGAAGTACTGAAAATAATATCGTCTTCTTTTCTTGATAAGTAGGCTATGTTGGATATAACTGCTTTTTCTCCGGAGGGTAATACATATCGCTTGATTTGTTTCCTTTCTACATGTTAACAGAAGCTTTGGTGGTGCATGCTTCAACTGTGGTAAGAGTGGCCATCGTGCATCGGAATGCCCTGACAAGCAAGGCTATTAGTCAAACACCAAGAAGTTTCATCATAAATCCTGTTATGTCAATGGGGTTCCCGCAATGCCAATTACTTTGGATGGCCTAGTCTTTCTCGTGAATGCTGTTCTTCAAGCAATGTGCGGAGAGAATATTTTTCGGATAAAATGCTTGACAATAACTACCTCAAGCATCACTAACGCCATTGGCATCTCTGTTATCGCCCTTCAAGGCGATCAATTAATATATACTGTTCTATCAAAGGCAATCATCTTCTTGGGAAACTCTCATTCATTTTTGTGACCCAAGTTAATGATCACTATTGTAATAGAAAGAAAATTTTGTCATCAGGTGGAAATGTGTTTGTAGGATCTTTTAGTGACTCTTTAGTCTTCTGAATGTTTGTCCAAATACAATTTGAGTTTGATTACCAAGTTAATTCTTCATGTTTTGATTGATTCAGAACCACTTGTATTGGTTGCTTTTATGCACCTATTCTCTAGTTTCTTTCCCAAATTTGCACAAGTACTTGAGGGGTCACTCTAGAATTGCTTCACCCTTGTGGGACTGGCCTAACGTTCCTCTCATATGAGTTGCGTAGAGAGGGACGTGGGACCAGTTCCACAAGGGTGGTTTCTACCATAGAATTTTCCGTACTTTGAGAGCAGTGTATATTTTCCCAAACATTTCTCAATCAGATGCTACAATGAAATCAAACATTAGATGAACATATGCACTTTCATTTGCCATACAAAACATCCATAACAGTTTTATAAACTGGACCTCTCTTATGCTTCAAAGCTTCCTTTACCTTCTTCTCCTCTGGCACGACTCCTTTACTCTTCAGCACCTCCAGCAGCTCCATCCCATCTTCCTCTAACCCCACCTTCACCAACCCTTGATAAACCCCGACGCAAACTCCAGCATTCGGCCTTATGCCCCTCTTCTCCACCATCTCCACCACATAATTCTTCGCCTCCTTAACCAACTTCTTGTCTCCACTCTCCACAAGCCCCTTGATCAAAACAGTGTATGTGTAAGCATTCGGCAGCACCCCAGACGCCAGCATTCTCATGAAAACTTTCAGGGCTTCCTTCGGCTGTCCAGCATTGGCATACGCCTCAATGACGGCCGTGTGGGCCACCACATCCGGCATCTGACCTTTATCTTTAATCTGTGAAAACAATTCCAATGCCTCATGAGTTAATCCGTCCTTAGACAATCCGTCGAACATCTTAACTGCATTGTTCATGAGCCCATCGCTCCGAATTCTACGGAACACTTCTTGCAAATTCTTGGGATCCTCTGGCTCTTCAATCACCGGTTTCTTGTTAAACGGATCGTACGGCGATGGTAACTTGGATTTGTCAACTCCTTTTTCTCTCGTAGAAATTTCTTGTTCCCTGCTTTCGCTTTCAGAGTCCGATTCAGAGTCTGATAATGAGAAGTTCACCAAAGTGTCGCGCTTTCGGGGTTCTCCGGCGGGACTAATTGGGGCCTCAGAACAAAACTGTTTCCCACAAAGAAATGTTGGTGATGGAAATGGCGTCTCAGAGATTGGTCTGGGAGGAAATAACGCCGGCGATCGGGGAAAATGCTGAAAAGGGAGGAAACGAAGTGGGATTAAACGCATAAAAATTGAAGAATAATGGGATTTTGAGATGATAAACGAGCGAGTGAGGGTAGCTACTGCCATTGTTTAGTCTTTCCCTGTAAATATCGACTCTAGGTAGAAGGGAAGACGTTTTTGTAATATATACCTCAATTCTAAAACAACTAATATTAAATTAACTGAAAATGAATTCAAAGAGTGTTTAGTTTTTTTTTGAGAATTTTTATTTTAAAAAATAAAAAAAAGTGAATTATTTATGCGAGAAAATAGTAAGATTTACAGTGAATTTTTTTATTTAAATTTGTGGCAAAAGAGATGCTTAAAGGGCACTCGTCTAATAAAGTGAACGAGTAGATCACTTCAGTTTTCAATCTGATTAATTCTATAAAAAATTGCACATGACATTTTGATAATGCAATATAAATTTTGTCTCTGAATAATTCAATTTGCTCTTACTCTTAAATAAACGGTAAAGTTAACTGAACAAAATTCACTTATTCTTACTCCCTCCATCCCCAAATATATTAACATTTGAGACTTCAAATTTGTCACAAAATAATATTAACATTTGAACTATCAATAAAAATTTAATAAATTTTTATCATTTTTACCCTCTTCTTACTTTTCTTTTGAGTAGTAGTTTACACGTGAAACACACCAAAAAGGGCCGATGAAGGATAAAAGATCCAAATTAGGGCTAAGCCCATGAAAAGCCCACACTCTGAAGAAAGGCCTTTCCGCGATTTCAAACGAAGGAGAAAGAAGCTCTCACTCTCAGCTGAAAGTCTGAAACTGCAGAGCAGATAAATCGGAGAAGGCATGGCGGAGTGGCTGAGCATGGGAATTCTTATAGATATAGTCGACGAAGAGTGGATGAAAGATACTCTTCCCAATGATGGTACTTTTTTTTTGCCCTAATTTCCCCCCTTTTTCACTCGGATATGTTGTTTTCTCTGATGAAGAAATTTGATGTTTTTCTTCCTTTTTTGGGGGGTGTATTTTTGTCATTTTTCAGATCCTCCGTTGCCTCCTGTATTGATTTCTCGGACTGATGACACTGAAGAGACAAGTAAGATCCTCCGTTGCCTCCTGTATTCGCTTCTTCTTCACTGAAAATAATAATAATAGTTATCCTCTGTTTATCATGATGATTTGCGCGTTTAATCTTGATTTTTACATTTTAAATTGCCTAGGAGAAATGAGGAATTTCGAAATTTAATTGCATATCAAAATATTAATATTTGGCGTAGCTAGAAATTTGAGAGATTTTTGCATCATTTTTCTAAAAAAACAGCATAATTGTGAGTGGTCCGGCTATGGTGTTGAACACAAAAATCCAGTACATACTTAACATTTTTTTAGTCAAGAGAACACCTATTACATAGAATGTAACGCTGGTCTAAAAGCCCGTATCACTTGTCAAAAAAATGTTCAGTATGTACTAAATTTTTTGTGTTCTGCACTATAGTCGCGGCCAATTGCAGAAGCCGTTCATCCGAAACTGGATCTTCTTGGGACTATATTTTGGATGTAACAATGAAATGCATACTTACTATTCGGTTTCAATGTTTTTTCGACAATTTGAATGAAACCATCACGTATAGAATAGAGAGTAAAATCTGTCCTTTCAGCGATTGTAGATATATAACAAAGGAAAAGATGAAAGTTAGAAAGTTATATGAAAATCGCATCTAAATAAAATAGTATTTCTAATAGTCTAAATACTACGAATTGAGAAAAGATACTTGTATTCGCCTTATTTCTCTTTCCATGGATTAGTAAACTGGTGTAACCAATAAATACGTTTTTGAGCTCAGTAGAGGAATATAGCTTCTTTTGATGCTAAAGATGGGAAAAAGAAGGCTGTGATAAGTATCATTTACGTCTTATAACTGAAGTAAAATGACTAGAAAACGTCGAATTAGATCTGCATAGGAATGCACCTCCTAGAGAAGATTTAGATGTCTCGGGATGGAAAAATATTATTGTATTTACACAGTGGAGATATGATCCTTAATTCCTCCAGGCGTAGTATTGGGAATCAGAAGCAGAATATCTTATAAGATTATGTTGGATTATGAGGTAACATGAGGTGAATTATGTAATCACTTCACGAGGGAGGATAAAATTTATTCAATTCTTTTTTTTAGTTTGAGTTTTGTTTTTAAACTTATACGGAGTCATTGTTTTAGCTCGATCAATTATCTTTCTATATATGCATGAGTATTAGATGATTTGATATGACTAATTAAAATGAATTCAATATCCAACTTAAGTGGCTTCCTTTGTTTTAAGTATGACCATGCAATTAGAAGCTTTGGACCTTAATTTTTTGACAAGAACTATTATGGAGTTTAAAGTACTACGATGCAAATAGAATCTGCTTGTAAAAAGGATCAACATTTTCACATATCGGCGAGTTGAAATATTTTATGTTTTTAATTTTTACCACCGTAGTATTTCCCTTTTTGCTTTGTACTTTTGAGTAGCTAGGCAAATGTGTGCTGCTTTGGCTTGGAAGGAAAATTATATTATTGATGATTGGATAGTTACGATAAGAAGTTAGGATTTGTGCCTCTGTATACAATCTGTGCGGCGCGGCTCTGTATACAAGCTTTCTTTACTGGTTTTAATGAAAGAATAAATTACTTGAACTTACTTCAATAGTTTGATTCAATGGTGGATAAAGTATATAAAAGTGAAACATCTGACATATTTTATTGAAATTAGGTATGAGGTTGTTGTATTACCTACATTTTGTATTACCTATTGGAATTGGCTTATTTTTCAGATCCAGAGTCTCAGCAAGTGGATGGGGATACTTGGCATGACCTCGCTTTGGGAAATTAGCGGCGTTCTCTGGTCAGTAGCAGGTTTTCTGTAGTCTGTATCAGTGGCTTTTTTAATGAAACAGAAATGCTTAGATTACTGTCTCTGATCTTCAGAGGAAAGCTAAAATTCTGTCTACTATTTCCCTCCTGAATCCATGTTTAGGTTGTGAGAGCTTTTGTGATGACAATGTAATCTGCCGATATGATTTCCTTTCTTTTCCTGTTTCTGGCAATGTAAAATGGGGCAACTTGAAAAGAATTCTTATTAATAGTAAGAAAGAGCGTTAAGCATAATAAGCAAGGGTTGCATATAAGTCCGCAGCTGCTGTAAAAACCGGGATTTTAGTAGTAGGTGGCATCCCCTCTTAGTTTTTAGTAGAGGCATATGCCTGGTTCACGAGGTTCTATCACTGTACATCTCAATCATACTCAAAATAAGAGTTTGATCCCTGGCTTAACCCTAACTCAAGGTTTTAGTTGCTATTGCTTTGTAAGCATCTATAACAATTATACACACTTCCCTAATTCAAAGAGCAATTCACTAGTCCTTACAGTAAAGGAGTCTCTTTCTGTCTCAAGGGAATTGCAGAGGATAAATACAAATTGCTATGCTTTGCAATCTTTGTATCTCAGTTTGTTTTGTGCAATGCATTTCAACCGTAATGTGATCTTTGATTGTGGCTGGGTTTGTAGTAATTCACCTTTTGGTTGGAAATTTCAAAGATTTTTTTAAAAATCAATCTGAAAAAGAAGAAAGGGCTCAAGAAAACAAGTTGAGAACAAGTGGTTTATGAAGTGATTACATTACTGCTATAGCTATTCCTAATCTGAGGCAACTTGCCCAAATAATTCGGGGTTAGATGTCTGGAATGAATGAAGTAGAGATAGAAAAGTCTCGTTTCAGGAAATCTGTTAATGTAATAGTGAGGGTTGGTTAGAGTAGGGGACTAGTTTGTCCTTTTATGTTGTCCTGTTTTTCATATATATTTGTCGTTCTTATTGACGGTCCATTTCTTCCACACAAAAAAAAAGGTTTCATAACTTCTTCAATTAAAAACAAAGTTATTCTTTCTTTATGTCAAAATAAAATGATAACAAAATATTTTAGAAAAAGAAAGGTGGCGGTTATTCTAAAAGAATGTAAGTTTTTAGAAATTGTATTAGTTATAAAAAAAAATTTGAACACTATTATATAAGAACTCAAAATTTTAAATCTATACTAGTTCAAAGTCTCTTGTATACCAAATTAAATCTAGATTGAAGAAAACCTTCTATAAAGTTCTGCTCTTCAATCTTCTATTATTTCCTATTAACTATTCTACTAAGCACAAGCCCTCCGACCCATTGTCAGCTTCTACCACAAAATTGTATCAATTAGCTTCATACAGTGAAGTCTTTGTTAGGAAGCAAAATAACATTTGACTACCGCTGTAAGTTCTAACAAGCTGCTCCCAAGAGCTCGGAGTTTGGAATAAAAGTTGATTGGCAGGAACGTATGTATGCCTAAGCATCTGGAGAACCGATGTCAGGAGTATCAGCCGCGTTAGAGGTACTCAGATGTTTGCTTGTACCAGGCATGTACGAGTATCCAACAACAGAGATCCCAATGGCAATAGACAGACCTACGCAACTCCAAAACCACTTTCTTTGTGTCTTTTTTCTCTGCCGCTGTTTTCTTGCAACATCTGCAAATATTGTTGACCAAAATTTTAGCAATATGAGAAATAATAATAACTAGAAATAAACACTAGTTGCGATATGCAAATGTCATTCACACTTTGTCACAAATTATGCTTTGAGAGAAATACAATGAGTACATGTCAAGTTTTACCAAATTGTTCATGAGGAGATGATCTAGCAAAAAGCAAACCTGAAATTTCAGCACAAGTTCGGGATATTATAACTACCAAGGCATTCCAGGTAAAACATGCAAGCAGTTTCAGGTTACAAAATCAACCATTGAATACACATTTCTCAACGAACAGAATAAAGATTGCAATCCATATAGTGAAATGTTTTAGAGTAAACAACAAACTTGAGTATATACTACGTAATCCATCTCATTCCCAATGCAATCTTTAACAAACAAAACATTATTTTAATTAGACTAGTAAATGTTCAACCGTATGAATACCATTTCTGTTTCCCTTTCCCCTTGAACACTTGAAATCAAAGTGCCTGCAAAACAAGATGATGTCCAATGCAGCATGACTATACCAAAGTTTGTATGACAACTCAAACAAGTCATTTTGAACCTTCTACCACAGTCGTCCTGTGAATAATAACTGCAGAAATCACTTGGACTTGCTAAACCCAACTTACATTCTGACCTATTAATAGTTTAGGCATAGCACCTCAAAGAGATTTTTCTGGAAGTCAAATTAATTCATGGCATTAACTTGTTCTTGTATTCTGAATCTCAAGCTTTCATAAGAGATCAAGCCTAAAAACTTAAGATATGCAGCTATGAAATTTTAGTCCAATACAGAGTGATAACAAAGACGGATTGGGATCACCAGTTTTCAAGGGATGACAGTCCTGAGATACTAAGATACACAACAATCACTATATATACATATATACACACACACACACACACTTATATATATTACTAATACAAAAAAAGTTAAAGAATTAGAAGAAACCAACGAGGAAATGGAGCATACCAACAATTTCTAGATTTCTTTGGGACATTTCATGATTCATGGCTTCATAGTATTGAAGGCGATCACGCAACCGAGATATTTCCTGATCTTTAGATTCAAGGATAAGTTCTGCAGCCAGTTCTGCTTCAGCACGTGCCTCACCTTTTCCTATGGCCTCAGCAACAAACCTAGTAACAATAACTTCTTGAAAAAGCTCCTCTACCGAAGCACTATCATACAGCATACTCCCACTAGCATCTAAACATCTAGGAAATGTCAGTCCAGCTTCGGATAAAATATTGTGCAAACTTTGCCAATGACTCTGCATTAAACTAAGAGACTCTTCTGCAGTCTTACGCCTTTCAATCTCCTCAAGGAGACTCAGTCTTACCGCATGCAACTCAGATTCCACACTTCGACCATATGAAGGTGCACTTACAACCGAGTTATCAGAGGAAAAATCTGTAGAAAACAGTATAAGAAACAAAGAAAACTCAGAACCGTAGATAAATTTAGAAGCACAGTCCACACATCACATCATAGCAATCACAAGGTGAACCCCAGCATGCTTTTTCCCCCATTGTTTATGCTTCTTTAACTATAATTAGCAGTTCATCTTATTCTTTGTTCAAGAAACAAGCAGAAAGATATTCACTCATACGAGGAAGGACTGTAGCAAAAGGCATTCAGGAACATAGAAGTTCAATAAATGGGAGTGTCGTACAAAATTGGTAAAACTCTGAGCATAAATCTCCATATACTTACTTTCCTCTCTATCTCATCAATTTACTCTTATAAAAGAGAATCGCCTTTGTCCTCAATTCATGGTGCATAGCTACGAAAAAGAGTGCAGACTCAAACAAATCATCCTTACACATTTACTTGACAAATTCAATAAAATTTTGAGATAGCAGCATTTCATGAGACACCATTACAAAGCTATATGGGACAATAGTTGTTCAGTCTGTCCTAATATCCTTCGTTTAACCTTAATTACTAACCAAAAAAGCAATTCACTCTGTTATTGAAGTAAAAAGAGCAAAATCAATGAGATAGCAGCATTTCATGAGACACCATTACAAAGCTATATGGGACAATAGTTGTTCAGTCTGTCCTAATATCCTTCGTTTAACCTTAATTACTAACCAAAAAAGCAATTCACTCTGTTATTGAAGTAAAAAGAGCAAAATCAATTAGAAAAATTCCACCAAAGAACAAAATTCACTAAGCATTCAATAAAACATTTAATCAAAATCACTCAATTTACCATCAACAGCATCGAAAAATTCCCCTTGAGCCGACATAAAACTCCTGCAATCGAATTGCCTCATTTCATTTACACTCCCAACGCTTGCAGACTCACACCTAGAATCCAAAAATCCACTCTCCTCATCATCCACATCAGGAATTTCTCCATCCTCAAACAAATTACCATCCCCAAAATTCTCCTCCACCACATCCTCCTCCTTAATCTCATCATCTAAACTAATTTCCTTATCCTGCTCCTCAAATCCATTATTACTCCTCCGATTACCAATCGCTCCAGCTCCGCCTCCACGGCGCTTGTGATTGACTACATAAGGAGACGGCGAAAGAGGCTCAGACAAATTCTCCGGTATTGGAGCTGGCTCTGGAGTCGTATACAACGCCGGAGAAATATATATATGCCTCGGAGCAGCCGGAACATGATCGTCGTCGTCCTGAGTAAACGAATTTCGAACTCGCGGTTCGAGTAAGTTCTCAATGGCATCTGCTAAAAAAGTCGGCATGGCTTGAAGGGAAACGAGAAAATTAACGAGGGAGAAAAAGCTAGGGTTTGGCGACCATTAAATGAGGGAAGAAGTGTGAGGAAGAAGAAAAGTTGGGGGTAGATGGAGACAAATAAAGTGTGGGGTTCTGAGATTTGAATGAATGAAACTTCCCAAGTTTCTGGAAATTTTCAATGTGGACCCCAAAGCTGTTGTGTCTTTTATGGAAAATCGTCCGTACCGCGAATTACTCAGAATTCACGAGGTAATTTCTTATAATTTCTTAAACACGTGCCAAATTGTAAATGGTTGGAGAAAGACATAAAAACACTATTATCCATAATACGGTTGGACTTTGTATTAACATTGTTTTAACTGATATTTTGACCCAACTAATTCAGAAAAAAATCTAGTTCATTGAAAAAGAAAAAAATAGATAAAAATCACTGTAGAATAAATTTGATACAAATATATATTTTTAGATGACTTCAATTTGTAATTTTATTATGAACGGTTCTAAATCGTTGAAGATCAAATAAGAGACTAGTTGAATTGTATCCACTCGAGGACTTAGATGAACATTGTTTGGCTTCTACATCAAGAAAACTGTCCTTTTCTGTCTTCCGTTTTACACTCAATAAAATAATTTTAAAAAAAAGGTTGATTAAAATTAAGCTCAAATCTGCTTCATCTGAAAGTGTATTTGGATTAATTTTTTATTTTAAAAATTTGTGAAAATTGATTGTTTATGAAAGGGCACGAAACTTAAAAGCAAAATACTTTTACTTTGGAAGTGATAAGCAAATATACCATTATTGAGTGTGTGACATTAGCATGAAATCACTCGATCTATACCTCCCCCATACGAATTTTGGAATTAATGTGGAATATGTATTTTATCCGGATATGCATAACATGTCCCAATCATTCGATGATATTGATCGACGGTTGAGTTTTTATCAAGATAGCACATGTCCTGCTCGTGCAGTGCTGTTCATAGTTGTACAAAAGAATAATTAGATTAAAAAATCAACGTCCGAACATAACTATACAGAAGAACAATTAGATAAAAGAATTTTGTTCATGCAATAGTGTAAAGAGTCCATTAAAGCTTTTCAAGAAAAATCGACCATTAGAGGCTCTGCGTTAACTACTGAAACCTGATTATTTGGTGGCCGGGGAGTAGTTGTCTCCGCTGAGGGTGTGCTTGTCTTAGGTGGTGAAGCTGCATTTTCCTCTGCTGCCGGTGTACCCTCAACGCCTGCTGTAGATGGAACAAGGCTCTGTTTATCGTCAGTTTTCTCAACGGATTCTGCATTAGCCGTATTATTAGTTTCTGGGGTAACAGAAGAATCCGTTTCTGATGGCACCCCACTTGACTCTGTAGTTGGAGCACTGGACTCCAGCATAGGTTTTCTACCTGATTGTGATGCGTCTGGGGCTGCAACTTCTGAACTGGGCGGTGCACCACCTTCTGGTGTAGGTTGAGCAACAGATTCTGCTGGAGCTGGTGCATTTTGGGCGGTGCTATTAGGTCCTTCTAAAAGCAGTTGTTTGCCCGTTTGCTGCTTTGAACCTTGTACAGCTGGAGGGGGTTTACCCTGACCAGGATTGGGACCGTATAAAGATGCCATTCCTGGAGGCAGAATTTCAATCGGAGGTTTCTTCGCGGCATCAGCAAGACTTGTGAGCTTAGGTCTTTCGAGGGAAGCCAGAAAAGCAGAAGCAGCATCAGTTTTTGTGGAAGGAGTGTGTTCCATCTCCTTCTGCAACACCTTTGTTCCATTCTTGAACCAAACTCCTCAAAGTAGGTCTTCCGTGAGCCTGAAAATAGTTATGATGATCAGCAAACTAATATACTTGATTCATAATTAGGCGGAAGCTGCAAGTAAGCAATGTTGTACCTGAGCATGAAGAACGGCTTCAGCAAGCATTCCAGTTTCTTTCCATGCTTTCTCCATCAGTGCATTATCTCCCAAAACTGCAGCTGCAAATGCTGCTTCTCGCCCAGCACCAACTGATACCAAGTTGTTAACCAAATTCTGCAAAGAAGCTTCCATAGCATCACCATGGGAAACAAGAAAGTTTTATCCTAGATGCTCAACACCAAATGTCTCAAGCTTATGTAATTGTACCTATTTTTACGCATGAACGCAAAAACAAGTGATTTTTTTTTATATTTAAGTGGATTAAAAAAAAAAGAGGAATAAAAAAACAACTGCATTGTTGGGTATTTTTTTTTCTTTCTATTTTTATTTTACGCAAATGAAAAACCAATATCATGCAACTAAATCAGATGGAAACATCATAAACATACACTGAGCCGAGTCAACTCCCGTGATTTGCAAGCCGTAAAGCAAGACCTCTCAACTCATGACCTTGTAAAGCTCTCTTCATAGAACCAGCTGCAGCTAGCCTCTTAAGAGCTTCACGAGCAATGTCAGCTTGTGCAGTAGCATCTGCAGCATCAACTAGATCCAAAAATTCCTTGGCGAATTTGACTATTCCTTGAACAGCATCCACAACATTTTCCTTTTTGGAAGTCAAATTCATGAGATCATTCAAGTCCAAACCCAGAGTTTCTTGCCCTAAATCCCTGCTGTTGCTCATTGTCAGAAGACAATGAAGAGCTCTTTTGACATGATTGCTTTGCATGGCCAGATCAAATTCCAACCTCTTGGATATTCCAGGCAAATGAAGCGCTTCAGTAGCATAACCCATTCCAAGCATAAATTGAGCTAAATCATCATGATGTTCCCTTCCCAGCCTACTAGCCCATTTACTGCACTAACTGCATCTCCATAGGCTGCAAGACATCGGCAACGAATACCCGGATGGCTAAGAGATATCGCATGAGCACACATATATCTATCTATCAGCCACAGAACGCCATCTCTGACACCCACAACAACAAGAGGACCAACTGGTCGTTTTTGCTCGGCTGGAAATCGGGTAACAGCTACTGCAACTCCACCACCCCCAACAGCAATCTCATTTACTTTCCTTTCTTCAATAAGTGTTGCTGCATCATCAGTATCGACTCTAGATTGCTTAGGCAAACTTAAAAATGGAGGCACGGAGGGAGCATGTTGAAAAGAAGCTAACCTCACAACTTGGAGCATTGGTGGTCTCAATGGTATCCTCTCGTGTGCAGCAGTTTGCTGACTCTCAACTGTTATCAAAGCCAATTCTCCGTGTTCTGCAACAGCTCTAGCTTGTGCCTCTTTAAGTCGCAGTTTCTTCTTTTCTTCGCTTGGTTTCTATATCTATAGGTGCAACACCAGCATCCACAAAAACACACTCTATGGTAGTTGGTGTGGCAACAAATAATTGCCTGCGTTGCCAAACTCCCCCAGTAGCATTAGGAATTGCCACATCTCCCAGGTATCGGTACTGAGGACGCAAAGAAGATATTACAATATATTGCTGATAGGCAAAAGCACAATATTCAACTGTCTGATCCCAGGCTGTCCATTCTGGTTGAGGAAGAAGATCACCCACTGGCTGGAATGTCTCCCAGCTGTATAGCTGAAAGTTCAATGGTGCTGCTTTCAGCTGAAGATCTTCGAGGTGCAAAGCCATCATCAGCGGTGCTGAAAGACGATACAGCACTATTTCCGAAGCCTGACAAGGGCATAGACTGAATTGTTGTAATAGCAGCAGCAGCACCAGGACTTATTCGTCGTGATGTTCGATATGCAACCCCAAGTAGGGCACCCCCATGCAATCCAACAACCGGTTCACTACGATTACCCACTGACCTCATCAATATATTAGATGTTCCGTTATCAAGAAGTATACGAGCTTGAACACTGGCAGATGAAGCCGCCGAAGCAGCTGCAGCTGCTGCTTGTGCTGCGGCAGCAGCAGCTTCCTTTGCCTTCCGTGATGAGCCTTTAGGTATTATTGGCATTCTAGGAGCTGAAGCAGATTCCAGCATAGCAAACCTGTCTCGACAGGTATCCCAAGCTAAAAGCCTAGCACTGCCTGAATCAACAATTGTCCAATCACCGACCTTGTAGATTGAGAAGTAAGGAATGTCTGGCCAGACGATGCCTACATACCTGCAACCAACAATGGTGTAAATTGCAGAAACAGTTGAATAAATGAATTGGATGGATGTAGTCCAAAGTTTGAAGGAAATGCTACAGTGTGGATATGTCAACAGAGTATAAACTCCAAAAAAAAATGATAGCAAAAGAGAAAACAAATCAAAATAAGAACCCTAACCACTCTTATTGCAGCAATATCTAATTATAATTTAGCAGCGACAACAAAAATTTTAATTCACATAATTAAAACAGACAGCAGTAGACGAGACATACTTCCCAGAACTGCTCACAGAAAGAACAGAGTAGGAGTCATGTGGAACAGGAGTACTAATATGTTTCTTCACTTGCTTAACATGAAGTTGTTCAGGTGCATCTCCCCTGATCCTTCCCATGTCACTCAATGATCCATTACTCCCAAGTGCCGGATTTGAGACATTAGACAACTGAAATTGTAGCAGCTTCAATTCCCGCTCAACTACATACACAGCAGCATGTTCTCTGCTTCCTGGTGGTGTTGGCAGTGGAGCTACGGGTGGAAGAGATCTAGCATCAAATTGACAGACAATGATACCAAGGTTGGTACCAGTAGCAACGAGGTGTGGCTGTAAAGGATGTGCAACCATAGAATACACCTATGCAAACATTTCATAGAGCATTGAGGATAAGTTTTTCTACATAACAAAATAATAAAAGTATTTGGAAACTATAAGCATCTTTATTATCATCTTCATCATAAATGATCCACTTGCTCCTGAAATGACTTGGACCAAACCTTTCAAAAGAATCAAAACAATTAAAATGGGATCCAGAACTTATTAAGGGCAAGTGGAACAACTTTAACCAGTCAAAAGTTCTCTTAAATATTTATGCCATGTCAAACTGTGAATATTCTTAATTACACAAAGAAGGGAAGACTTGTTTTTTTGAAGCTCATCTTTTATGTGGTTGCAACATTTATCTTGTTTTAGCTTAGGGAACAAGTTCATTGTGTAGATAGGTCAACTGAGACAAAGTTGTTCAACCACAGTTACTTTATTATTCACGAGATCATATGATATAGTCTTGTTACAAGAATTTACGCATAAATCCCACCACCCCACAACTTCTCAGTGGGTTGCTTTTCAAGATAGCATGCCTCACTCATAGTTATTGAAGTTCACACTGATATGAGAATAAATAATACTCCATCCGTATGAACAGAAAAGTTGACATATTCAATTTGGGAAGGAGAGAGTACTTCCTATTTCATGGTACCAAATACTTTTTATGCCTACAATATCCAGTTCAAGTAAAGGGGACCAGCCTGCCACCAGATACCTATTGGGTACAGTGTATACCCAAACAAGGAATAAAGAGAATAAGTTCATAGCATGATATTCCAAAATGAAACCTTCTCCAAGTAACTAAATGGGATTTACATAATTACACCACAGCTCCTCCACGCTGTATCATAGCGTAGAAAATATAAAAGATTCCACCAAAAAATATTTTAAAATTAAAAAAATCATGCAATGAATCAAAGATTAGATACATACCCTTAGCTTTTTATGAGCCGCAAGTATTTGTGGAGGCACTAATGATGAAAGTTCACACAATGGCCTTGTAAGGGCTGAGTAAGTTGGATGCTCAATAGCCCTGAAAAGGGATTCAAAACAATAACATAACTTCAGAAAGGAGAAGAAAAGATGCAAATACGCTCCACATGGATAGTGGTCCAGAGTTGAGGTCTAGTAGAGACGACAGAAAATATGCGTACCAGATGTGAGAATCTTTAACACATGTCAAGATATCAAGGTTGGGAGCTCGAGGGTGGCACCAAGAAGCTACACTGTGGCAAGCCAATTTTGACACAGGTTTTATACGGCGCAATTCCTGGAAGGAGTAAATAGGCAAAATGGGGGTAAGCTACAACCTAAATTTTCTAGAATGAGGAATCTAACAGAAATAAGAAATGGCATACAGTAACCTTAAATGAAATAGTGTCCCAGATGGCTAAAGTTTTGTCTGCACCAATTGTGATGAGCTAGGGGTGCACCACCAATCACTCTAGAAAGCTCAACAGCAACCACCCCACCTTCATGTGCCTTCACAAAATCCAAAAGCCAAGTGTCTCCAGCATTACTATCAAATTAAATAGAAAATCTAAAAGAATTGCCTAGCATTTGCAAACTTCAGTACTAACTACTAATTAATCATGGAAAACAAAATATGCACCTCTGCCACATAAGAGATGATGGAAATCAAGGAAAAGAAAACCATGAAAGGAAAAGGTATCAACAACAATTTTGTAACATTGAATCTCCATTGTGCACATAAACCTAAAATGGCAGAAAACATACATTTATTCTTCTTATATAAATTCCAAGAGAGAATAGGTAGGAAAACTAGCCTGCTGCTAGTCATACATACAAGTTCCACAAAAAGAGTAATAGTAACCTGCGCGGCTATGAAGAGTGGATAGCAGTATCATTTAACAACGTATAAGAAAAGCTTTATCACAGAGTAGGGTTCAAAAAAGTGAAAATTGAAAAGGAATGGGAAATGGCACTGAAATTTCAAGGTAACTGAGAATTATTGTTCATTTGCTCAATTAGCTCCAAATCTAATAATTAAGATCTCTACAATAAATCAGCACACAGATCAAATCTCTACACTATATCATCACGAAGATGAACAAACAAGCTTTAGAAAGAAATCACAATAACAACAGTCCCAGTACTAAAAGAATAAAATTGTTAAAAGAATTCTAAGAGAAAACAGAAAAGTAATGGATATGAGAAGGTAGTTACTTTTAAGCTCATCTTTGGCACAAGTTCTCGTGAATCATGCCCATGGTCTGCACTCCAAAGAACAAGCAAACCGTCACTCCCACCCGAAACCAAGAGTGTCTGTGTCCAAATGCAGATATAAGAGTAAAAGACACTCATAGCAAGTATAGACATTGAATAATAGGGGGGAAATGCACATTTCCAATGTGAACATATTATGAGAACAAAGGACAATTTAAAGAAAACTTAGATAAAAGAATACTTGCCCAATAAACAAAGAAACAGAAGATTAAACAACTGAATAACACAAGGCATGTCCATTCATGAAAACCACATACCTAATTTGAAATATATTTTCAGAACAAAAGAAAACGATGTTGAAACGGAAAAGTTCGATACATCAAATTTGAAATTTCTATAGGAATACCACATTACCTCACCAGAGGCAGCCATGAAAGTCATCAAACAAGCAATTGATCCCTTATGACCTCCTGTATATCTTCGAGCAAGCTGTGAAAGAGACAGGAAACTACATGATGAGGATGCTAAACATCTATGTTATATTGAAAGTAATAAGCAAGAAAGAGTACCTTCCATGTTATCATTGACAGAACTCTAATTACACCATCTGATCCACCAAACGCCACAAGAGGACCCTCACCAGCAGATGACTTTGCAAGAAACTCCATACTGTAATAAGAACATTCAAACAATTCAGAGAGAGATACGGCAACAGGAGACCAACAAATCACTTTTTTGTTTGCAACCATTTGGAGGAAGAACTTTATTGAGAATAATGTGTTTATCACAAGAAATTGAAATACATTCACACAGTCAGACAAACTTTTTTCCTAATCCACACTCATTCTGTGAGAAGTTAAATATGGCAAACTTAAGAAACAGGAATAGACTACTTCCTACAGGGTGCATTCTGGAAAATTTTAAGGACTCTTTGGACGAATTTCTCTTCTTACATTGTATTTCTAGTCAAGAACTGGAAGATAATGAGATTCTGTGGCATTTTAGTAATAGAACTGCTTCAAAACTTTCACAGTGAATATCTGCTCTTGCTATTAATGAGAAAGTTATCAAAAATTGTCAGGAAGGGACAGGACAGGACTACTCCATTTTGATGGGAACCTAAGTCGCAAGAGCTTTTGAGATTGGAATTCAGTAGTATGAGAGCCTCCTAGGAAATATCCATGCTCCAGATTACGATGACATGGAACAAATGGTAAATCTATAGCAAGAGAATGGGTGCTGGTAATGAAGCAAGACTTTCTTGGAAGAGATTTAAGACGGTTCAGCAATCTTTCATTTTTAACCTTCTAGAGTGTAAATCATCCCCGACCTCAGGTAAGTTGAGGGTGATGAAGGTTAACGCAAATAGGCCAAGAGGAACTTTCTGTGTGCATATGAAAGGACAAAATCAAGGCATCATATACCACTGCCAGTAGCCTTTTATCGATGGTCAAACTTACACTTCATGTCACTTGGGATACTACTCCCTTTTATGAAATTTTAAGGACTAATCAAAAGCTTGGATCAATTCCCTATCAGGAAACTAAGAACAAAACTGCAGAATTTTTTAGAACAAGGACTTGCCAGAGAAGTGACTTGTTGTCAAGATCTTGCTTTGGAACATCACGGCCTAGCATCGTGACCAAATCGAGAAAAATAGCTTTGTTCTCGCAACAAATTACAAGAAAATGGCGTCCTTTAGTTGAAGGAGCAGGAGAACTAAAAGCAGAAGTAACATTATTCACAGCAGATGGGGACTCAGCAGCAGCAGACCAGTTGCGCCAAAGTTGCCAATAACGTACATCATCATCATAAAAGTTCACCTGTTTAACACTTCAACCAGGCACCGAATAGCTGAGGTTTAATAAACAAATGAAACAGATGGAAACTTACTAAACCACAGGGATTGATCTATTACCTCCCACCTTTGATCGTCTCAGTAGGTTTCCCTTTCGACTCTGATATAGAAACAAATAAAGAAAATGAAAATATTGTCACATGCTAAAACATAAAGATGCAGTCATTCGATAAATTTCTGAAAAGCAGATCCACAAGAAAGAGAAGTGCATAAACTCTCCCAATCCCCCACTAATCCATAAATTCCCCAAAAAAAAGGAAATAACTAAAGTAGAGTCCACCGCACAACATAATTGAATATTGATCCTGTAACAACTTTTTCCCAGAGTTCAAATCTTCAAATTACGTTACTTGAAACGAAAAAAGATACTCCCTCCCTTCCTTAATATAAGACTTTCAGAACATGTAGCGAAAAAATAAGGAAGCAAACATCAAGGTATTTTGTTAGTTAAAAATACCAATATTACTCTCTTAAATATAACTTGTATATCACTAATTCTACTTAAGAGAGTAATATTGATATTTTGATTAAAAAACATCTTAATTTTCGCTGCATGTTCTGAAGTCTTATATTAAGGAATGGAGGTAGTAAATTGGTAACCAAGATGGCGAAAACACTGTGATCGTATGACCTTTGAATCAACTCACTTCAGCAAATCAATCAACTAAATAAAAATTACAAATGCAACACCTAGGATTCACAAACTTAAAAAATCAATTGGACTTGCTAAAATTCTCCAGGATATGCCAGCAATTAAGAACAAATGTAGCAAAAAATACGAACTTCATAGAGTTAAAAGCTGCAAAAAAATGGAATAGCCACCTTGGGTCCAACCACACGCCTCTCATCAACACCACCACCTTTCAACTCATAAATCACCTGGAAAAAACACACATTTTTCCACTCTCTCATTACAATTCATAAACTTATATCCAAAATTATCAAAATTAAACTTAAAATATATATATATATATATATATATATATATATATATATATATATATATATATATATATATTAACCTGACGATGTTCCCAATTCCAAACGGAGACGTGATCCGATGCATCAGCAGTAACAAGCCAAGGATGCGTCGGGTGCATTTGGATCTTCACGATCTTATCATTTGTAGGACGAAAAGCTCTTAATCGCAGCATTTTCACCTAAATGTAAAGTAATTCAATTGATACGGATCTGATTAAGATGAATTTTCGATACTATTATTAGGTTCTTAGGCACTTGGGGAGAAGTGGATCAGACAGTAAAAAATTCTTTTTTGCTTGTCAAGTTAATTCTACTAGGAGAGGGAGAGGAAAATATTGAAAAAATCATCTCAATTTTTACAATATATAATGAAAATTTTATATTAAAAAATAGAGGTAATATATATCGGTAGAGATTTTATTCTTTGGAATAGTTATAAACCGTACTGATTAGTGAATAATAGTTTTAAAAAAATTCAATTGCTGAATAAACTAATCCGATAATTAGACGTTTTCATACGTAAAAACATATATCCATAAATTCAAAATAGAACAACGAGTATAATTACTTTACTTTTTTCTTATGAATAAAAGATTATCCATTGATAATAAAATGGACGGAGGCCATTATAATATGAATAGTCCACAAACTCTTTCTCTAATATAACAAAAGTCTCAAACTCTTTCTCCAATAAAACAAAGGAGAGGAGTTTAGGAAAGAAGAAAATCAAACAAGACAGAAAAAAAAAATGACACAAATTAACGAATAATAATTCACACATCAGAGATTTTTCGAAGTGGGAATGAACTAAAAGTACTAATAATAGTAATTTAACAAACAAACAAAATACAATTTTATCTACAATATCTTAATCGCCATCCTCGAATCACAGATGCAAGCACTCGATTTCAACCTCCTCCATAGACAACGATCCATAAGACCATGGGCGTATCAAAGAGGTGTGAACTCAACAAATGGTCCAAATCTAATATGGGTAAATATATATCCTTCCACCAAGGAAATGAGCAACGAGCCGATCTAAGAAAATCGACAAAAGTTCTTACCCCGAAATCTTGAATTTTGATGAAAAATACTCAAAAGAAAGTCCATCAATGTTTGCGGTCGAAATGAGGGGTGAAAGTATAAAAAGTGAATGAATAATGACTAGATACGACTAAGATTCGACCGGCGTCCGAAGCTCTTTGTCAAATCTAGAAATTGAAGAATGGAAAAGGAAGAAGAGACCAAAGAGAGAGAAATGAGTAGAGAGATTTTTTTTTGAGTAGGAAGTGCTAAAATTAACAGTTGTTTGATTAAGTTAAAGATTGTTCACAAAAAATAGTACTCCCTCCATTCCTAAATATAAGACTCTTTAGACAATTTGAGAAAATTAAGGAAGTTGTCATTTTCACATAAACTTCCAATATTACCCCACCTTCCCTCTCTCTCACTAATACATCATAAAGAAAAGAAAGGAAAATATTGAGGGTATAATTGAAATAAATTGTTGACAACTAATAAAAGAACCTTAAACGACAATTAATTTGGATACCTAGATATCTCCTAAACGACAATTAATAGGGAATGAAGGAAGTAGTGTTTAATTTTTCTCACCACAGTCTTTTTAAAGGTAAACGACTAACTACGAGATGTGCTCTATTTCCACGGGACAAGAAAACCATTGCTAATTTTATTTCATAATATACGTCGTTTACGATATGTAACGGATATTAATGAAACAAAAAATTGTAATTAATCAAAATATCAATATTACTCTTTTAAATAGGTATCACTAATGTTATTTAAGAGACTAATATTCATATTTTGATAAAAAAAATACATTCTTTATTACTTTCTTAATTTTTAATATTTATTCTAACTATTTATATTTTGGAATGCACGAGAAATAAACATCAATAAGTACAACCCCGCACATTACCCAACTCCACTCCACTCCACTCCACTCTACCCCACTTGGATTTCAGAACAGTACTATCCATTCTCTCCGAACAAAAAAGCTGGTCCATTGGGCCGATATGTGGGCCCAGGAAAGCCCGACCCGTCCTCCTCCTCTCAATAGCAATTAACGATCAAAACTCGCGCCCAGATTCACTGCTAACAAATCGGGTTTCCGGGTCGGTCTGGAGCTTCTCTCTGTCCCCTTCTTCTTCCCCAATCTTCCTCTGCTTCTGTTCTGTAAGCCCTTCCCGCTCCATGAAAAAAAGCCCTAGAATTTGGCCCTAATTGAAGAACACAGACTAACAACAACAACAAAAATACTCTTTGAATTATACTCTCATAAGGTGCTGTGCTTCCCCTTTCATACCATATCCATTTTTTTGCTGGAAATTCAAAGCCATAGATTTTGGGTGTTTTGTGTATAAATTTATTAGTATATATCTATATATTTGCTAATAGTTGTTCATATAGGACCTTATATGGTCAAATTTGTCGGTTTAGATATATATTCGTACCAGGTATTGGCGCCAATTTCAAATTATACAACTGAAGAAAATTAGGGTTTTGAAAAAGTGAGGTTTTTTTTTAAAATTCAGAATGGATGGGTTCTGTAGCTAGCTAGCTTGTTGATTTGCTTTGGAATTGAGGTTTGCTAATTCTGTTGCCAAGTGTTAGTTAAATTTTGAATTTTGTATTAGTTCTACTGGTTTTGGTGAAGGGAGTGGTGTGGTGTGGTGTGGCAGTGGGGGTTGGGGTGGGGGTGGGGGGTGGGGGGAGTTGTGGACTGAGTTTGGTTTGATATCTGGAGATGATTGCTAGGCTGAGTTGATATGAGTAGATTGTCAATTAGACCGCGACCGCTTGACATTCATAAGAAACTTCCCATTGTTAAAACTCTTAAGGATTTTGAGGATGATGACACCCCCACGCATACTCGAAACTCCCAGATACTCCGTCTCGCTGCTGAGGCTGAGAGTGAGGTACTCTCTCTCTCTCTCTCTCTCTCTCTCTCTCGGCTGACCAAGTAGTTTGTTTTACCTTTTGATAATGTCTTCCCTCTTTGTGCTTAGGCCTTATGTTGTCATTGGTTCTTGCAAATTCCATGCTAAAAGACAGGCTTTATTGGTTAGTTGGGAGATCTGTTGCGTGTAATTAATGTGCTTGTCTTGAATGTAACTTTCTATATGGCATATAAGTTGTTAAAAAACAAAAGGCATAAAAAAGAGAGGATAACCTCAACTTTACCATCGACTTCATGGAAACTGGAATTCACTTCAATCTGTTGCTCAGAATGGAAGAAACATATAGGGGTGATAAATAATATATTAACATGTCAGATGAGCCAAGTTTGGTAAGGATGTGATGAGGATTTGTAGACTTTAGCTTTTAGGGGAATTGTGAATTGGGGATGTATTCGGTTTCATTATTACCATTTTTTTCATGATCTTTTAAATTATAGGATATATTTTTTATAAGGATTTTATTTGGGCAACTTAGTTGATCAAAATTAGGATGTAGTAGCCTTCTTTCCCCTTTTTCTTTTTTGACAAGTGCGCTGCACACGGTCACATATGGACCTTGAATTGGGGGTGAATTTGAATTTCAACAATAACCAAAATGCTTGATTTTATTGTCAGATTACGTAATGAATTTCTTAGTAATAGATTTCATACACCTGTATTGTTTAATTCTGTCATTTTTATTTGTCTGGATTATGCGCAATTTTGTCGGCATGTAGTGGTTACTTTGCACTTTTTGCGTATATGCATATGTTGTTGATTTCGGCATTTGACTTCTAAACCCCGTTGGATAATAGCAAATAATAGATATGGTTTTAGATAATAACGTGATGTGTTAATGGATGGGGGTATTAACTTAGACCGCTGTCGTTATTACTTATTCACAACATGATACGTGCACAACTTGGCCCTGATACCAAATTGGGGTTGCTACAATTTTTGCTTCAAATTATCTGAATATAATTCTATTCATATATAATATTTAAAAAGCTCTCATCACGTTTTAGGTTTATATTTTCATAAAATATTTCTTTTTGTAAGGATTCTATTATTATATCTTGTAATATTCCATTTATCCAAATCATATTTTAAATAAGCTAGTCATTATAATTATTTGATTCATACATAAGATCATAAATTGTTTCAGAATTGTAGGGATCTTGTAACATAATATCTATCTCACACCTAAAATAGTAATCATAAACTTTATTCATTATAATATAGTGACTATATCATTATTTAATTTCTCTTAATTGTTTAATAAGTCTTATTTCGGTGGTACAAATTTTTATTAGATCATTCATTTGAATTTTATCTAAGTAAAATCTTTCTAATAATATTTTTTTATAAATAAATAAATCCATTTATGTAGTCACCGATGGCTAACTTCATTTAGCATCATAATATATTTTGTCACATTTTGATCACATGTTTGAATATTTCTTGGTTAAATTGGCCGCATATTTTGATTTGAAATGGTTGAGATATCCCTCCCGCATTGACTAGTTTCTAATAAAAAGTCTTCCTTATAAGACTTGGCTATCCTCCCCCTGTAGGTGCCTTTTGGGGGTTAAAGTTAGGCCAAGTCCATTTTTAACATCGTATCAGAGCTAGGCGAGAGAAATGAGAATATTGATTCAACTTAGTCAAAATATAGCCTCCCATTGCTCATCCTAATTGATGCATTCCTTGGTCTTCTTGATTTTCAATCACGTTTGTTTCTCTTCTGGATATGGCTTCGTCAGTCATACGTAGATCTGCTTCCTATCTTGGATGATGTGGGTGGCACGAGACTCTATCCATAAATACAGTTGTGTTAAGAAAAATTAGCTGTAAATATTTCGAACTCTGGTTTCTGCTAGTTCTTCTAATTTTGTTAAATTGTGACTTTTCTGTAAATTTTACTTGGTTCATTTACGTTTTTTTGTGTTCCGTGTTGGCCTGTAGTCAATATAAAATAATTATTACATCATTACATAAAACTTTTCTCAAAATTGGTAGTGCTGAGCAACCTCATCTTACTTGTCTGTTTTCAAAATTGGAATTTGAGATATTTAAGAATCTTCCGAAGATACATTTGTCAAAGTATGTTCATGCTGATCCCGTAATGTGTCATAACAGGTTCTGTATGCGCCTCCTACGCTCTCTGAAATTAAAGAGGAAACATAAATTTAAGACACTCCCTTTTCGGTTTCTTCTTTGGCTCACATGTATTTACTTCATAAATGGTGTATACTGATATTTAGGCTGCATTTGGATTCACTCTTGAAAAATCTCTGCCTCGGGGATTGAAAAAGTGAATTGTGAGGGGAGATGAGGGGCCCAAACTGAAAATTTGCATTGATTTTTGTATAACAAAATGCATCCTTAATCTGTATTGAACTGATACATGGCACTCTGAGAGATCTGTATTCAGTGGATTTAGCTATCTGTATACTTAACTTTCACATGTGGTACTGCATCAGGTCCTTTGGGGAAAGCTTGATCATAGGCTTTTTGGTTTCCTTCTTTATGCTTTAAAGGTTTTCTGCATTGGTTTTGGACTTTGTTATATTCGATGAAGAAATTGGTGTCATTGATAGGGGGAAAAAGGAATTATTCCTTAACAAATGAAGAACCTACATGACATTGGAAATTTAAGATGTAGAAATGGATGAAATTAGTTTTATCTGTAATGGTAATTTGTCTTGTATGTGTAGTTGTGTTTGCTTATTATTTGCGGGCACCAGGTACCAAAAGTTACTACTATCAAGAAAGCTGCTTCTGAAATACCTACACCACAGTTCGTGGTTGTGGATACATATGAAAGAGACTATTCACAGACGTTTTCTCAGCCAACATCTTATCTACGTGCCAGAGGAGGTTTGCAATTATTGTTCATTAACTGGTTTTAGCAAACGCGACGGCATAGGGGACCATTGTTACAGGTGTATTATATGAGCAACCACTTTGTGCACTTGTTGCCAAAGGTTAGGTTAGTCTCCAATACATCTATTTCAGTGGTATCCTGGGATCAGCCACTTTGTTTGACAAAGGTTAGGTCTGTATCCCGTCCATCCCCGCCCATACCCCCAACTATTGGGGACTTAGTGGGTTATGCTATTGTTGTTGTTGTTGTTGTAACTGGTTTTAGCTACGATTGCAGTGATTATTATTCATTAACATTTGACTTTGCGATTTCCAGCTCGAGCTGAAATTGGAGACTTTGTTGAGTATGATCTTGACAATGAGGATGAGGATTGGCTTATTGAGTTCCACAGAGCAGGAAAGGAACTGGAAGTAGAGAGGTAATGATTTTCTATACTATTGTTTATTTTATTTTCATACTTCTCATTGGAAAATCTGTTTCACCCTGATTCAGAGAATGGAAACTTATAAAGTTAGTAATTGTTCCTCACGTTTGACTCCAAATGCTTTTAGTTTGATAGAAACCATTGAGTCACTGCGTTAAAATGTTCAACAATTAGTTGAATTGCTGTTACCTGATTCTTCTGAAGAAAAAAATGGAGGCCAAGACAGATGACCCCATGATAGTTTCAAGAATTACTCAACTGATCCCTGGGTTCTTCATGTAATTTTGGCTAAGCTAATTCTTAAGGCACTTGCTTTTGCATTTGCCAACTTCTAGCAGCTGTTTCCTGGTTTAGACAATAGCTTGATTCTTTCCTCCAAGCTTTTCGTTTCTCTCTTCCACTTAACCCGTTTCATCTTCTTATTCATTTTGATGATTTTTCCCCTTTAATTTGCAAGGGTCTGTTGACTTTGGACGTCATTGAAACATGAAAACTAATTGATTTTTCCATTCTGGTCCATTTTGTTATCTCTTTTTTTCCCAATTTTTGTAATTTGTTTTATTTCAATGACATGTGCACTTCATAATGTATCCAACATCCAACTTCCAGGGGAACGTTGGTCAGAGGTCCTCATGCTCCGGTGATTTTCCGTTTATTTTAGGCCTGCTAAACAAATATGTTCACTTCTTCCTGCTTTCTTCACCATTTGATATGTAAGCCTATTGCCAAAGCCTGGGCTATTCAAGACCAGTACTATTGTTGAAGAAATAACTATTCAAACTTCGAAACTACTATGCAAACTTCTATTATGAGTCATGATTTAAAACTAATTTGCTTCATTTTAACCCTCATATTCCTGGTCTTTTTTTCTTTTTATGGTTTCCCCTGCAGGGGAAGTTCCTTTCTGGATTCTAACATGAAGAGTAATAATTTACTGTTCAATTCTTCTGCGTACTGTCGATGCTCATGTGGCTTTTTTTCCCCCCAGGTTAGAGACAATTATTTTCAAATTGGAGGTTTTGGATCATAAAGCTCGGGAAAGAGCAGGAATTATTACTCCTACATTAGGCCCAGCAATCCCCGTGCTTCTGACTTTTGATGCTGCTGTTGAGGTGAAACTTCATCTTTTTAGTTCAAACATCCCTGCAACTTTTTTTTTTTGGAGCCACTCAAAGACAGGTTACTTTTGTTATCTTGGAATATTTCATGGTCTTAGTTATGCACTTTTTTTTTGGAGCCACTCAAAGACTTGCTACTACTGTTCATTTTGCAGCCTACTATTACAGATTAAGCAAAGGCTGTTATGAATTTGTTAATTCTTGTATTCTAGCCCTTTTTTGCACGTGCTCTTTGAAACTTCTAGGGCTTGATTAATTGGGATATTGGCCATCTACATTGAGAAAATGATATATTTCATTTGGTTCACGATAAAGATGAATGTTCTTTATAATTTTTGTGTTTCTGGACTCAATTTAGTGTGTTTCTCATTATCTGATTCTTTGTCCAAAATGTAATATTGGTATCTAATTTTTTCTTCCTGTGTTTGAAATTTGCAGGCATTGCAATATCTTTCAATTAAATATGGAGTTTTCCAGTCCATCTATAATTACTGGAAGAACAAGGTATTCTATAATCTCGCTGAGTTTGGTAAAAAAAACTTTTTCCCTTTCCATTTACCAGCATACTGAATCTTGTCCGTTTAGGTTTTCCAAATTTAGCAAATAATGTGGGAGAATAATCACGCGTATTGGTACTCAAAGAAATAAAGAGGCCTCACTTTGTATTTAGGTTTCTGACTTTGTATTGCATATTGGGTCTGACATGCTGCTTTACTGCTAATCCTATTTGATGTTGACTGTTGTGATAATCATGCTTTAATTTGTATTTCTCGGCTTAAAAACCATTGTTTTAAATGATACAGTAATATAGACTATATAGTATACTTAGACATATAGGTTTCATCATTTGCTTTTACAAAATCTCTTGGTGTGGGAATGATTTGCAAGCATAGTGTAGGATTTGCACTTTCCTTCTAGAATTGCAACGTGACCTCTAACATGGAATACAAAAGTTTTTAATTATGTCCGGAGGGTTGCCCAAAATGGAAAAAAATGAAGGAATTAATAGGTCGATTTACATGCTTTTTCTTTATGTGGTGTCATGAAGTTCCAGTCTGCCTATATAACCATCTCATTTCCTATTTTCCTTCTCTTGCTCTTTTCTGCAGCGGGAGCAATGGCAGAAGCCTATTCTGCGGCGTTTACAGGTAATACTATGATTGTTCTGGTTAACCGACTGGCCAAAACAAAAGTCTTATTCTTCTATCTCATTCTCTTATTCTTGTCATCTTGTTCAGCTTTGTGCTGTACAAGATGCAGAGACTCACGGTGCTATTCCGTGCCCCTGTATTTTCTATACTGCCTCATGCATGCTCTGCCTAAGATGTAACTAAAAAATCCCAGAACATGTCGAGTTTTTTTATATGAAAGAACATGTCTAGTTCCTTGCATAATGATGTTTTTGATGAAGTAAAATACTGAGTTACAGTGTTAGCCAATTCATGTTGGTACAGGTTCGAAATCGCAGATTGCTCTTTTATGTAAAATAATAACAGAGACTCCTCCAGATTTTCATTTTTGCCCCCAAACATTTTTTCCTTTCTAAAAAATGGTCTCGTCTAATGAGTTTGATTTCAAGAGAAATTTAGGTGGCATTTTAAGTTGAGGGCTTTGCTGGAAATTGTTTCTATAGCTTAGTGATCGAATTTGATCTCAGTTGGCCTCTACGTAATTATTCCAGTGGTATCATTCTTCTTACAACTTCCATTTTGCGTTTTAAAGTCCATCTTCTTAGCATGTAGCCAGTAGTTGTTGTCCCCCCCCGGTTTTTCTGAGAACAGTTCGACATTGTTTAAGTATGCTTAAACTGGCACTTATATATTTGCTGATGCCGGTTTCCTACCACTCGTTTTTCAGCCGCCTCCGCCAGTTAATGATACCAATCCATATAACGTATTCAGGCCAAGGGAGAAAGCTCACAGGCTTCATACAAGGAGGGTAGGTTGTTTGCTTGGTTTCTGAGTAGCCTTTTCGTTATAAAGTGGAGTTCGTTGGATTTAGAATATAATTATATTATGTTAATTTTTTTTCAGTTATTTAGGCATAGGATTAGGATGTTATTTTAATGGTTGGTTTGTTACTGTTTTGAAATTTTGTTTAGATGCAAAGGAGAGAAAACAATGTGCAGTCTTTTGAAAAACTCCGGCAGGTGAGTGGCTTTTCTGCTCTAACTTTTTAATTTTGCCTTCACATTATGGCTTAATAGCATCTCAAGAAACGCTGCCTGCCTACTATCTATGACTTCCTAGACGTCTTTATCTCTATATCTCTGGTGTGTACCAATCCGTTTCTTGAAATGGAATCCATCACGCTTGATGCAAGCAACACAAGTTGAAGGCTTATTATTTCCAGTAACCCACATAGATACAATTGTAATGTGTTGCCTAGAGAGAAAATTGGAGCAACAATACTACTCGACTTGTACTCAATTCAGTCTTGTACTTACCAAAACATAAATAACTTGATCACCAGAAACTGAGGGAGCTTCAACCTTTTTAAACAAACTAGCTGAGCACGTATATCTTTAGTATGCATCCCTTCCTGGAAGTTGGTAGTTTTATTGACATATTTTTTGTGATTGATTTAGGAAATACTCCATTTATTTCAAAATACAAGTCGTTTTAGCCATTTGCACACAGATTAAAGGTTTATAAAAACAATAAAACATTGTAACCAAATACCTTATGTACCCTTAATAATTGGGGAGATAAATAGAGAGGGGCATGAAGTCAGCAAAAACATAATAAATACTTCTTAAGATGTCTAAAATGACTTGGATTATGAAACAAGCCCTCCATCTAAACTGACTTATACAACAACACAGGGAGCACATCCAAACTGTTGGATTTTAAAGTTTAAACAGGTCTATTTTTGCACCTGGCTCACCCTTACGCTCTTGGTTACTTTCTACTTTATTGAATACTATACTCCTGATTTGTAGTGTACTATATTGACATGTAGATAGCAGTTCAAATTTGAAATTTGTTGCAGAGACCTGTACCAATAGTTATTAGTTTTCAGTCCCTGTATCTTTATATCCAAGCAAGTAATATACCATACTATATACTTTTTCTTCATAATGTTTGATTTTTATTCATCTGTTTCCTATTCAATTCTTCCAGGTAAGGCGCAATCTCGAACAGGCAAAGACCATACTGCAAGCTTTATTCATGGTATGTTCTATTGAACTTCGAAGATATCATAACTACTTTTTCTCAAGAAATGTCGTGACCGCAACCCTGCCGAAGCGAATAATGCTAATACCTTTGACTTGATTCTGTATAGAGAGAAGAGAAGAAAAGATATGTTATGCAGAGCGAGATTTCCCTTCAGAGGATTCAATTAAAGTACAAGGTATGAGCCCAGACTCTTGCGGTTGTGTGTCATAACTTAATTCACTACTACCTAAGAAATTACAATGGGAGCTAAACTCTAGATAGTGACTTGAATATTAGGTTCATATTTCCGGTTGAGTAATGCCTTCTATATTGTGTAAACATATGCTTTGAATTTATTAACTCTTGTTGTTTGAATTTTGGCTTTTAGAATGAAACTGAGCTCCTCGAGGACAGCTTGGCTTTGCCTGGATTTCCGTCATTCCCAAGCAAGACTGTCTCCAGTGACGAGGAGTTTGTTGATTATGATGATGTTGCTAATAGCCGTCCGCAACCACGGCCTGTGACTGCACAAAATCTGCCTTGTGCAGACTCAAAGCAGGTCATGGCTTCTGCTGGAAACATGAAACGGGAGGTCAGACGGCAAAATGGATGGCTTCACCATTTGGTACTTAGTATTTATATCCACATCCAGTAATTATCTTCCAAAGTGATGTCAAAAGAATAAATAAAGAATTATAAAAGTATCACGTCATTAATTTAATTCCCAGTCCTTGTTGGTTTAAGAGTAAAATTAAAGCATTTATACGGTCCAGTTCTTGATTCCTTCAGCAATTACGTGCTGTTCCCCCATTATCTGTTCCTTTTCTAGTCTTTCCTTTAATTATTTTCTCTTTTAGTGGTAGTATATTTGTGTTGTTTTAGGATATGGTAAAACTTTCTTCAGCAATATGCTAAATTATTTGGCACCATTTCCATCTGGGGTTTATGCAGGATCCGGATGAGCCTACTATGCTGTTCACAAAACCCCTAGATCCCGAAAAGCTGGCTGCTGCTGGCTTTGTACCGCCGGCCAATTCTTCAACTCCAGAAGGTGAATCTACACACCCATCCAGTTTCTGTGGACGGATGGGTCGGGGAGGACGAATAGTATTTGATAGATGGAATGTACTTATGCAAACTCCAGTGGATTGTGGCGAACCTTCCTATGTACTTCCAAAACCCCGACAAACAGTACGACCTTAAGGTTGGCACTGCTTGAGCTCCATTGTTGGTTCAACTGCCCTGTAAAATTCGAGATGCAATGATGGTTATGGATGGACATTCGAACTGGAGGGTGGACGGTATTTCTTACAAAGTCCGCGCTGATTTCGTTCAACTGTTCTAATGAGGTAAAAGAACGGCAAGGACGGCACACCTCTCTTCTCTTTCCATCTCTGCCCACCCAAGTAGCATAAGGTGCAAAAATAGCAAGATTTTTTGTTGAAATCTATGATCTGTTGTAAATGTAAGAAATGATCTTAGATAATTTATTAGTCATTGATAGGCAACGTCTACCCTTTGTAAATTTTGCATCTTTGTTAATCAAATCTCATCTTCTCCTGATCCTTACTTGTATCTGCTGCATGTTTAAAGCTTTAGATTGGGTTTGTTTTTGGGTTTGAAATTTTGGTCTTTAGATTCAAACCCAAACCAGATTTTAGATGATTTAACACTTCAGATTTCATTCCCAAACTCAATCCAAAACTGGTTTGGGTCTGGGTTTGAGTCTCAAACCGGACCAAACCCAAATCAGACCCAATCCAAGTAGAATAGCTTGGTACCGGAGCAAGTTTTAAGATGATGATAACTTGCTCAGGACCAAGATAAAACTTCTCGATGCACCAAGAACATTCTCTTTATTAATGATTTCTGATACACACTTAGGTCCTCATAGTATTAAGTAATTCTTATGCAGTCTTTTTCTTTGACATCCGTTATGTGCTACTATTTATGTCCAAACTAAATGCTCACTTTTTATATACAAAATTAGTAAGAAAGTAGGTATTCAATTTCTGACGGG
Organism: Vinca minor; assembly: GCA_026122235.1. Lineage (NCBI taxonomy): Eukaryota > Viridiplantae > Streptophyta > Magnoliopsida > Gentianales > Apocynaceae > Vinca > Vinca minor. The sequence goes on along the minus strand of JAOCZM010000201.1, from coordinate 3,951,677 downwards.
AGTTTAATTTAAAATGGTACTAAGAATACACATTTCCAACAAAATGAGTTTGTTCTTTACTTGGCCATCTTCTTTGCTCTACTTCTCCTTCACACCATAATATATTCTTTGCCTTGGCCACTATAATTCTCTTCCCACATTCCATTATCTACCATTCTCCAAACTTTTGTTTTATGCTCTCACCTTTCTTCACCCCCATAATTCTTTCTTGCTTGCTCCATCTCCACCACATTGATTAGCAATGTCAGGCGGCGGCGGAGGCAGCGAAGACTCGCAGCCTTTGGAATACACGCCGACGTGGGTGCTGGCCGTAGTCTGCTTTGTCATCGTTCTCATTTCTTTGCTGGTTGAACGCGGTATTCATAGACTTGGAAAGGTATTTTTTTTCTTCACTTCTCCACAAAGAAAAAAAAGAAAAAAAATTTTGTCCTATGATTTTTCTCAGAAAATATGTAACAAGAGAGAGAGAAGAATAACCATGAAGAAAATGTATGTGTTTTTTTTTCTTTGGTTCAGTTTTTCAAGAGAAAGAAACAAGATTCCCTCTATGATGCCTTAGAAAAGCTCAAGGAAGGTTTGCACTTCATCTTAATCTCCCAAAGCTTCTGCTGCTTATTTATATGTATTGGTTTACTATGGTTATAACTTACAACTAAGACTATATAACAATGCACTTGAGGCCGTGGACTAAGGCGAAATTAGAACTTATATGTTATGTAGAAATTATATGATGACATACTTCTAAAAAAAATTGGGGTAAGAATTCAAAATTTTCAAAAGGATTTTTTTAAGAAAATGTCGACCTGATCCGACTCAACCCGATCATTAACCTGATATTTGTCAATTTTACTCATTAATTAGAGTGCAATAGAGAATGAACTATCAGTTTATGTCAGGTTGGGTGGAGTCTTAATTGGATAGGCCGCATTATAACTCTAATAACACACAATTTCTTTTGTGGCAGAAAATGTACTGAAAAACTATTTATGACAGAAATACAGTAAAACCTCTATACAGTAATACCCTCGGGACTGGAGAAAAATATTACTATAGATGTTATTCTTAAATAGAGGCTTACATATAAAAATTATAATTTTTAAAAAATAACTAATATACATTATACAACATTTGAAAATGTGTCCCTTCATATTTTAAAAATATGAATTAAAAAGATATATAAGATTAATGAGTTTTTAAAAAACAAATGTACGTGCATCATGCATCATGCATGTACATTGTGTATATTAGATTTAGAAGATTCATATACAATTTTTTTTTGCTAAGTATAAGATTCATATACATACAGTATATAGGAAATGTAAAAAAAAAAGTATGTGCGTACATCATGTATGCAATATGCATTTAAAATATTCACTCATATATGTTGTATATTTGAAATGTCTTTTCGTTTGTTTTCTTTTTATTATACATATATAAATGCTAGCATGATAAAAAAATTTCATTATAATTTCAAATCATACATTTTCCACTTCAAACAAGTCATGTCACCTAAAAAATGAATTCAAATCACTGAAATTATTCGTGCGAGTTGCGCAAAATGAAAGAAACTAACCAAGATTGGAAGCAAAAAATATCTTGCAAAATGGTTAAAAGATACCCATAAGCTTAAGTTGTTATTTTATATAGATACATAAATATATTTAAAATTTAATGTTATTTTATTATTATATGGAGGTAAATTTCTTAAGGATGGTCCTAAAAAAAATGGAATATTACAATGTAAAGTTTATTCTTTATTTATAACTGGTCCCGAGTTGGGACCAAGATTTTTTATTACTATAAGGAGGTTATTTTTATATAGAGTATTACTATATAGAGGTTTTATTGTAACACACAAAATTACTTTATGGAAGAAATAACTATTTTCTCAATTTTCAAAATATTTAGCCTTGTGCGAATTTTAAATACTACTTTTCTAATTTACCTTTACACTTATTATAATTCTCCAACTTTCTATTATGTTATACTCGTTAATAGAATTAATCAAGAATATAATAGAAAAATACAATTTTATTTTTTGGTTTTGATGATTTTAAACATAATCGTTAATAGAATTAATTAATAATAGAGCAAATAGCTTTTTCTGCCACAAAACTAGTTAAGAGTGATATATCTGCAACAAATCACGTTTTCGTGCTATATCTGCCACAAAACTAGTTACAAGTGCTATATCTGCCACAAATCGTTTTTCCGTGTCTTTTTTGCCATGAAACATTTTATGAGTGCTAAAAATGCCACAAAAAGATGGCATTTTTTCCCTTCACCCTCCCTCTTTTTGTGGCATTTTTAGCACTCATAAAATGTTTCATGGCAGGAAAGGCACGGAAAAATGATTTGTGGCATTTTTAGCACTCATAAAATGTTTCATGGCAGGAAAAGCACGGAAAAATGATTTGTGGCAGAAAAAGCTATTTGCTCTTAATAATATAATAGAAAAATACAATTTTAATTTTTGGTTTTGATGATTTTTCGTTTTTGGATGCAGAATTGATGCTTCTGGGATTTATTTCCCTACTATTAACAGTGGCTCAAGGTTTAATAGGCCATTTATGTATTCCTGCTGAGGCTGCATCTGTAATGCTTCCATGCATTAAGGAAATTCATGATCCCTCTGAAATTTCTCATTTCAATATTATAAACAATGGAAAAAGGAGGCTCTTAGTCGAGAGTTTAAGTTCGTCACATTGTGTACGTAAGGTATAAATTTAACAGTTGTACATTAAATAAATAAAAAATTTATATGCATGTAAAGTTTTTTAATCAAGATTTTGAATTTTGATTTTATTTTGGGGGATTAAATAATTTCAGGGAAAAGTTCCAATGTTATCTTTGGAAGCATTGCACCAGCTTCATATTTTCATATTTGTTCTGGCTGTGGTCCATGTCATCTTTTGTGTTTCAACCATGGTTCTTGGAGGATTTAAGGTAATTTTCTCACACACACACAAAAAGAAAAAAGGATAATTAAGTATTTGAGCGGTAAATTATTACTTAAATTATTGTTAATAAAGTCTTGTTTCAATTATAAGCGTTAATGTCTCACAATTAAAGGTTGAAAGTTCGATTCTTATTTAATACATGTAGCATGTTTGCAGAAATTTCTGTCGGAACAATAAAAGTACCATATAGATCCATCAACCTAATAGTACCTTGTCAATGAGACATGGTCCAACTGATAAGGGATACTGTCAAGTGTAGGGAATAACAATATGTTGCATATTTACAAAAAATTCTGCAGGTTCGACTAAAATATCATTAAAATTACAACTAAATTAGTCGAGTTGAATATACTGGTATAACATAATTGATGAAGACAGGGTCGATCTAGGTATCATTTTAAAGTATTTTTTGCTACCAATATTACATGCCTGAGCTTACTTCATCTATGTACGTAGATAAGGCAGTGGAAGCATTGGGAGAATTCAATCAGAGACGAGTTATCAAAGCCACACCGAGGTAATAGTTTATTTATTATTTTTATTTTTAAGAAAAAATGGAACCCTTTATTAATGACTTTTTTTTTTCTTTTAAAAAATATTTTATTATTATCGAGATGTTGAACCCACGACTCATATTACTAAGTTGAAAATGCTAAACGAACTACGCTAACCTTTCTTAATTCATTAATGTCTTTTTAATTAAGAAAAAATAGTATTTAATTTAATTTGACAGAGAGATTAATTTTGGGTTTTGTATTATGGCATAGACCACCACTCTATTCGCTTTCATAACAGCGAATTCATACAACGAGCTGGCAGATATTGGAGGAAGTTTAAAGTCATTAGTGTAATTGTGAGTTTCTTCTTTATCGCTCTGGTCCAGAACGCCATAAATTCCACACGTATTTTGCGTTTCATTAGATACAAAAATTTGACATTTGAGATATTTCGAGAAGAACACGTGTTCTCAAAAAAAAAAAATATGTTCTCCTCGAAAAAATCTCATCCATTAAATTTTCACATCGAACGGCCGCAAATTATGTTGCACGTGCAGAACACTTGTGTATTTTCATCTTCTACACATATTCATAACATTTCATTTTATTGCTTTCATTTTTTCTGTAGGTGGCATTTTTCAAGCAATTCTATGGTTCAGTGACAAAATCAGATTACATTGCATTACGAAGAGGCTTTATACGTGTAATTTTTCATTCCTACATATAATATATTCCTTCCGTGCAAAATTGAATGCTACTTTTAAATTTTTTACTACAATTCTCCCTTTCAAATTAAGATCGCACAAAAGACAACTTGTGCAATTTGTTAGTATTAATGTTGTGTATATTACAAATAAATACATAGAACATAAGTTAATGTAGTATAATAATGTTAATGAATTTTCATAGGAATCTTTTACAGAATTCCCCACTATTATCAACTAATTAGATTATTTACCCTTGAAAAAAAATTAATCAGAATATTTTATTATAATTTTTTGGTATGAACTTTCTGCAGGCCCATTGTCCTTCCAGACCTAAATTTGATTTTCACAATTATATGTTGCGGACTCTAGAGTATGATTTCAAGAAAATTGTTGGTATAAGGTAATTCAATATTTCTAAGATTAATCCTACACCAAAAAACCATAAATTTTGAAGCTAATTTTTGGTAATTTCATTATGAAACAGCTGGTACTTGTGGCTTTTTGTTATCCTTTTTTTGTTGATGAACATAGCAGGTATATTAATCCCTTTTTTTTTTTTTTTTTATCAAATTTCATTAATTCATCAATAATAAATCTGCTTCTATATGAACATTATTTGCAGGGTGGCACACATATTTTTGGTTATCATTTCTACCTTTAATTGTAAGTGAATTAACATAAACAATTTATGTTCAACATTTACTGTGTATATGAGAGTCAGGTAGTTCAATTTGAGCCAACTGGAGGTGTCCAATTTGGCTCTACTGTTGACATAGATTTTTGTTAGTATTGACACAATCTTAAAACGTCGGGTTTGTTTAATTTGACGGTTAAAATTCGATAGTTGTTCTTGAACAACTAAAATAAATCGGTAATTGTTCCTGAACAGTTATTATTGAATAGCTCAATTTTTTTTTCAACTATTGGATTGAAAATTATTAGTCGAGATTGTATAAGACGGCACTAACAAAAATTATTGTCAGTATCGAAACTAACTTAGCAGATGTCCATTAATGCAAACATCAAATTCCAGAGTCCAGCTCTTGGTGTGAAGTTTGCAGGACTGAACATTTGCATGCATAGGCGGACCTATCGAGAATTTTGAAATCAACATATTGTAGTGCTATGCACAAAAAAAAAAAATGTATTATACCCTAAAGTTTCAAGATTATTGTGTTGTAACTTGTTCACACTCTAGGTTCACTCCTGTCTGCAGGTACCTTAGCACTAAAATTAAGTATAGCGGATACTTCCTTACATTACTTGAACAATTCCCACTCTTAAAATACCTTTCGACTTTTCAGGTAGAGTTAGGCTCAAGTCCAATTTTCTAACACTAATAGTACATTTTGGGGATGAAATTGCAGCTATTACTTATGGTGGGATGTAAATTGGAATATATAATCACAAAGTTAGCTAAAGAGGTAGCAGAAAGCAGAAGTGGAGAGGGAGATGCCACATCAGTGAAGCCTTCTGATGAGTTGTTTTGGTTTCACAAACCAGCTCTTGTTCTTTACTTGATTCACTTCATTTTGTTCCAGAATTCATTTGAGATTGCTTTCTTTTTCTGGATTTGGGTAAGTACACACACACACACACACACACACACACACACACACATATATATAAGATGAAGGAAAATTTCTTGCTATATTAGAAGGTAAACTAATGCTAAGTTTTGTTGTTCTTGTTTTGAAGTTCACAAGGGGATTCAAATCTTGCATTATGGAAGAATTGGCTTTCATCATCCCAAGATTGATTGTAGGGTAAGGGAAACAAAATTAATATTCCTTGCTTTTCTTAGGATTTGATTTTGATCTCATAGACGGAATCAAAACTTTGCTTTTCGAAACAACAAAATTTGTAAGGATTTATGGGGAAAAAAAGTTTGAGGAGATGAATTTAGAAAACAAGTGATTAAGAGTCAGAAATTCAAAAAGTGTAAAATAATTTTTTTAAATGTCAGGAACGATGACCGTCGTTGACTTCGGTTCCTAGATTGATGCTTATTTTTGTTTGGTAAACCGGTATCCGGTTATCAACCCGATTAGTTTAGTAAGAATTTATATAGAATAAACCTGATAATGCAATATAAACCGCTGCCTCCATAACTTGAATCCGTGACCTTACTATGATTACTTCTTTTTTTGCAGAGTAATTGTTCAAGTCCTTTGCAGTTACAGCACTTTACCTTTGTATGCTCTAGTATCACAGGTAAGATTAAAGACTCAATACTCCCTCTTTTTAAACCACATATTAAAATGCATTCTTTAGACAAAATACATAGCATTTTTAACACAAAATCAGATTCATCTTCAAAAAAAATTATTGATTAAAAATATTGTTCTTTTTTAATCTTGAATTGCAGATGGGAAGTATGTTTAAACAAGGGATGTTTGATTCATACATAGAAGGGCTTATTATGGACTGGGCAAATCCTGGAAGAAGAGAAAGTTCATTGCATGGAAGTCAGAGTTCTAACATGATTAAACAATCATCATTTGATAGCATATCTTTGGTTAATGATGAAATTTCTGCATCAGTTATAGAACTTTCCCACCAAAACAGACCTCAAATTTCACTTTCTTGATTCCTAAGATTTGTAAATAATTTAAACCTTTTTCAATCAATGTAAAAGGAATCCACCCACTGGTTTCGGTGCTGACAAGGGTTTTTGTCAATACTGTGCTGATACAGTCTCAATCAATGAATGACAATCCAAACGGTTGGAAAATAAGTCAAATAGCTATGCATGGACAATTATTGACTTATTTAAGCTGTTCAAGAACAACTGTCAAAACTTAAACCGTCGGAACAAATTAATCAGTTGAAATTGTGTCAGCGCGTGCAAACAAAAACGGCAATCAGCAACGGAACCAAATTAAGTTTCATTCCCTTATATAAGAGCAGTAAACAAGGAGAAACAGTGCCAGAACAATGCTTGGATTCAAACAATGAATGATCTTCATATACGAGATTTACGAGATTTTTCATTTTCTACTAAAATTGTAAAGGGATCTTAAAAACATCCCTTATGCATATGCACTCGAATTATTTACACAAATATAAACAAAAACTCACCTATGACTAAGATGATCAGACAATGTCATCGCCACAGGAATCGGTTTCATTGTTGTTGGTCTCTGCCATTTTAAGTTCATTCAGGGTTCTCCTGGCATAGACTGTAAAAGCAACTATAGTGATGATTGCGATGATGAAAGAAATGACGTAGTATATTATCTCCACCGGAGTCAGCTTCTGGTTTCCGTATTCGACATCCGCGAATGTCCTTATTAGCCGACCACTGAAGAACATCATAGAGGAAGCCAATAAAGAATGCAATCAGCAACAAGTTCATTAGGAAGGGAAATATGAAGTTCATAGAGGTGGTAGAACTCACGTGTAGATGTAAAGGAAAGCTTCGGGAATCATCCCGGCAATTGATCCACCTAAGTAAGGCCAAATTCTCATCCTAGTTACCACAATTGCATAGTTAAAGATTGTATACGGGAAAAGGAGAAACCCTGAATACGGGCAACCACTTTAAACTGGTGAAACCAACTTCCTTCTCCAGCCAATCTGATCATAGCAGCTTTGTCTGGCCATCGCTTTAACCATTGCTGCAGATGCAGTAGATTATAGGGTCACGCAGAATGAAAAGAGCAAGGATAAGATGAGGTTAAAATGAAAGGTCAACAATTGATACAAATGTAAGACGGTAAAGAAGCAGAGACGAAAATCAATTAGTATATCATACATGAATTCGATCACGGAAGAGTAAACCGATCAAGTATGGCAGGATCATTCCGATAATAGTTCCAACCATGATAATCACAAAACCAAGACCATACCCAAAAATCATCCCAGCCAGCCACATCGAAGGACCAGAAGGAATTAGAAGGACGGGGAACAATGCCAAGGAAGCCACAATTACGACTGCTAGAGTTGGACGACCAAAGGCAGTGGCTTCCCATTGTAGGATAGGTATAAGAACCTAAGAACAAGTAACAGGTCAAACTATTAGAGAATTGCCAGATAGCAATAAACTTTGACAACCCAGTGCTAAAAAAAGTGATGAAAATTCATTCGATGCTATATTACTTGAAGACCATGTTTACATGAAAGTGTAATCCTCAAGTTTCTAGTATTACATAGGTTCCAACAGAATCACGATTTTGTTTAGGCACTCAATAAAAATTATAAAGCTTGCAAAAATGAAACTTATAACAAATATATTTCAAGAAAATGCATCTGTTGCTCCTACAGGAACCCGCGAACTCTTAAAGAAGATAAAACCAGGCATTAATTAAAGTGCACAAACTGATAATACATACAACCATGCACTTTCTATCCCCTTTCCTTTTCGGTACATCGAAACAGAAAAAAATCAAATTTCAAATTCACTCTTTCAGGTTGTTTACATCAGCCAGGCATCATGACTAGCATTCTATTTCAACTAGTTTATGCATATGGAGTACTGAATGGAGTCTCAAAGAACAATTTTCATGGAACTATCTAAAGACAGTTAGACGCCACATAATTTTGCTGAACTATCAGCCTCGTTCCATTAATGATGATAAGTTAATTGTTAAAAAGAATGCAGACATTACAAGGACTTGAAATTATACATGTTGCATATCCTAAGTTTTGTAGACTTCCTTACACAATCACATTATGTGATTGGGATTACAGGACTCGTCCTCTTTTTCTTTTCCGTTTATATTCTGCATTTTACTAGTTTTGGTGTTGGGGAATGGGGGCGGATGGAGGCAAGAGCCTTGGTGGCAATGAGAGAGGGACCGAAAGAATAACGAGTTAGAGAAGCACAGCTTCATAAAAATGAAGCCAAGTACATACCTTCTTAAAGAGAAATGGAACTCCCCATTTCCCAAAAATAATAAGAAGGATTGTTCCAACAAAACACAATAGAATGGCCTTGATCCACCATTCATAAGACCTTTTAGTTGAAACCTGAGATTGCGAAATATCAACTTCATCTGTCCTTGGTTCATCATAATTAACAAGCCTCACATACTCACTGTCCTCCCTTGCATGACTAACCGTGTTTGCTTGGGTTTTCTCCGACTTATCAGCTGAATCTGGCATCTTTGATCATGAGACACCAGAAATCTGTTTAAAAAATAAAGAAGTGACATGAAATTTAAACACTAGATGGACCTTTCACATCTACCGACCATCTCCTCTCAGCTCCGACCCTAAAGAACAGCAAAAGGAAACCTATTATCAACATGATAATTCAATTTATCTCTTCAAATTTGTGTATCCAATATTCTTTTACTAGAAAATTTCTTTCAAGAAACAACATGGAGAACTTGTGAAATGAAATCTCTCCCAACAGCTCAACAGCTGATTAAAAAATGAAAAACAAACATATACACTCACTGAACTGGATTATAAATATACCATAATGATTGTTGGATAAATTTTTTTGGATCAAATAAGGATCAAAGAGTATAAAATGAAAATGATTGTTAGAATTTAATATGACATTATGCCTTCTTGATCCTTGTTTGATCCCAAGTTTTTTATCCAATAATCAATACCCTATAAATATGTATGATGAAGTAGAAGACAGACACAAAGGCTTTAACCTATGATCAAAATGAAATTCTTGCAACAAAACCTAGAGAAATCAGTTCCACAGCATGAGACATCACAACACAAAACAAATAATATATAGCTAGTTTAACCCTTTTATTCCAAGAAAAACAACTACCCCCTCCATTCAATCATACAAATCGTTTAGGACACATAGCGAAAATTTAAAAAGAAGCAAAAAGTAAGGAACTTTGTTCAGGAAAACCGCCTCTTCCCCCAGAATAAAATTGAAAATCAGAAAAAATAAAAGTAAACAAAGAATTGAACTTTTTAACCAAAACCCAGAAATATTCAGCTGAAAGAAGTGATTTTTCTCACTTGTTCACAGAATTTGATTCCCAGAAGAATAGGAAAAAGGAGAAAAAAGCATTTTAAATAAAAAAACCTAGAAATATTACACAGAAAGAAGAGATTTTCCTCACCTCTTAACAGGATTTGATTACAGAAAAGATCCAAAAGCAATTTGATTTGAGTAATAAAAGAAGTAAAGTAGGGTAATACGAATATCCAAATCCAAAGTTGGGAGAAAAAGGAAATGAGAAATCAAATTCAACAATTGTTTGTGGCGACACGTATGCTAGAAAAAGCTATATTTTTTTTTATCGTTTGTTGTATGGACGGTTTGTTGTACACGGATTTTGGCTCTCCCCACCACTTAATTGAGAGCCACTTAAAATATTTGAGAGTTTTTGTTAGAATTACAGCCTTTTATATATATTGATCGACATCATTTTTAGTGAAAGAGTTTTTTTTTTTGTAAAGGACGGACAATGATAAAAAAAAATCCATCTTCGTCTGACGTGAGAATTATTTGACATATCAAATAAAAATCTTGTAAAATTTATAGCCGGACAATTAAAAAATAGAATTTCATTTCAAAAGTAATAAAAAGATCAGCTCATGTCTATGTGTTTTCACATCGAGAATTATTTGCAGATGAAGAGATGTCAAACAGTCAAAGGGCTCTTACTTCCCAATCCCTTCTTCTGTGATGAACCGTTGACACCCGTCCTACATTTTGTCTACGTTGACCAAGGAGAAAAAGGGACTCGGCGGGAAGAGGAGTTTGAGACGTGTGCTTGTTCACAAAATGCAAAATCTCTCGTCCAGGCCCTCATTCTCTAGTCTGATAGAGATAATGGAAGAGTTAAATCAAGGTAACTCAATAGCTCCTAAGGTGAGAGTGACTTTAACTTGGTGCCCAGCAGAAGTCTTCACATTGAAGAGTTGAAACTTTCACACTGCAGCTGCCAAGAATCGATCATACGTCTTCATCCACAACTTGTCACCCCGAAATCAACTGAACTGCCCTCAAAAACTTGAGACGTGTGCTCGTTGGGGCCAAGTTGACTGACGACTTATTGTAAGGGACTTCTGCTGTCTGGTGCTCAAAGGACGGATTGTTTGTGTCAAAAAACATTTCTGACGTAAGATGACAACAGATTCATGAATCCGTCTTTCGCTGACAAATCTCCCACCCCCTCCCCCACCCCCCCGGAAAAAAAAACGCTATTATTATGATAAATAAAAAAACTCAAATATTAAGAGGATTTTGGTGCAATTTAATAGGACTCTGGATAATATAATAAGTAATCCAAACTAATGATGGGTATTACATGTGAGATAATTTTACTGGACAATAGATAAAGTACTAGAAACAATTTGAAACTTATTTAGAACTCCCGATTTTCTAATAATTAAAACTTGGTTTCATCTAACATCACAAAATTCCAACATCACATTTCGTCCTTTCCATTCCACTATCCAAGACATCATCAACCAAATCAAATACATGTGTATATACAACAAGAATTCGTGAAATTTCCTGCAAAACATCGTGTCTTACGACTACCTCCCAATCGACACATAAGTGGAGGATATCGGGGACATAAGCGAGAGACACCAGCAGCTAGTTATCCCGGATATCACCAGTGACCCGGAAACACCGGAATAGGAGGGTCAGGCCCTCAAAATGAACCTCAATTCTTCGAAAGTCTTTTATTCATTTCTCGGTTACCAGATAATGGAAGGAAGGTATTTGAGTGTTTTCTTTAACTTCTGCTATTCCATATTTCTTGGAATGGACCGACATAGTATCAGAAATTGATGAAACTTACTGCATTGCAGAAGACTGCACATCATCTGAATCAACTTTTACCTGAAAATATTGAAGTTGGAAATTGTAACAAGTTTCAATTACAGAAAATGGTTTAAATTCAAAAGAGAAAAGCCAGACTTCAATAAAAGAGTATGACATACTAGATTAAGATGCTTCAGTAAAGCTCCTTGTAGTAACTTTTTCAGCTTCTCACATTGATCAATCATGTGGCCTAATCTGATTGATTCCTCCAGTCGGAACCACAATCGCTCGATTGAAGTATATGGCAACCAAATTGAACATGGTCTTTTACGACGAATAATATCTACTGGTCTCTGCAAATAGCAAGTTTGCTTCAAATCTCAGTACAAGCAATATTCCATTTATTCTGATGCTGAATACAAGATTCAGAGAGTTTTCAGGAAAATAGATATCACAGACCAAACATTCACAAGGCTACTGCATCTCAAAGACAATGAAAAGCATCATATCATGCACCCTTCATTATTTTCAACGGAAAAATTCAACATAAAAAGTTGTGGACTTGTACCTAATCAAGGTGAAACCACTCAAAAGAGAAGTTGAGATATACAGAAATTTATATAATTTTTTTCTTGTATGTATGAGAAAGTCCAATTCAATGGTAAAGTGAAGAATACTTATACATCTTCATGATTAATTTAATAAGCTAAGCACCACACCAATCACAAAATAAGGCTGATTAATCTGAATTCTACTTGAACAAATATTGGGAACAATACTAAAATTAGGTGAAGCTTGAGCAGTTGTAGCGCAGTCTGACCTTCCTTGCCTGTAGGAGTAATTTACTCGTGACCTAAATGCACATTTTCAGTGGTATAATAGATCGACTCTATTAGCACTGGTATGTGGGTTAAGTGCATAAATTTGCAGGCTTCCCCACAAATGATTATGTGACAATGTTAATTTCAGGGTTACCACATACTGTCGCGTTGCACTTAAAGCACATTTTGCTACCTATTTTTTTTTATATCTAAAGAAATTTTGAAACCAAATGGTTTCATGAATTCTTAAATCAGTTGCTAATAGTAAATCAAACAACTTTATAGAGCACATACAAGAAAGATTATAATCTTGCTTGGGTATTTTCGAACGCATAATAAAGGCAATAGAACTTACCAAGGATGCAACAGATTCGATGTACTCAAGTAGCAAATTAGTTGCTTCAACGTAACGACCATAATCAACATATAAGCAAAACAAGGATGCAGGACTTGATTCGCTTCCGCTCATCCCAAAACCACTTTCTTGCCAAACATCCTGTTACAAGCACAACAAAGAAGTGAATGATAATTTTTTCTTTGATAAGAGTTGAACAAACAAGCAAATTAGCAAGCGACCTGATTGTAAAATTGAATTTCTAAAATTAATCCATACTGGTAATTTTCATTTTAACAAGAGTTAAATAAACAAGCAAATTATAGCAAAGGTCCTGAGCTTGTAAGATTGGATTTCTGACATTAATACATGTTATACAGCGCTCAACAGCAGAAGCAAAATTCTGGTCGACAGAAATCATCATAAATTTCTCCCTGCTCTGGTCTTTCAGAAATTTTTAGTCCATTAGTGCAAGTAAAACTGTGTTAGAAGTAGAACTAAATAATTCTCTGATATCTGCTTATATTTCACTGCAAAAAAACTGCCTAGATTGAAGATCTAGAAGCCATAAGATATAAATTTTGCTTCTTTTGAGAAAATTTGATCTACTTTGAAAAGTAAAGCAATCAGTCGCTAGTTTAGCTGTGATGTCAGTAGTAAGGACGCATCCATTCTATATAAAATAAAAATATATCCCTTTACAGTGTTGGATCTACTATGAATACGAAATATGTTACTAGCAGTTATCTGAATGATATCTCGAATTTTTGGTTTCTCTGTTCAATAAGTCTATAATGGACTAAACACTGGCAGTTATTCTATTACTCTTCATAAATTTCACGTTAAATCTCTGAGGTTGGTAACTTTTGTCCTGGCCAAAGTAGGAGCTTAATCTTTATGCCTGTTTTAGAAGGTAACAGAGAAAAATTACCTTAAACATTTTTACCAACCAAAGCGGAAGTTCAATCCGAGGATCAGATGCTAGAAGAGTTTCAGCAACCACTACAGATAATCTCGGGTGATATTCTCTATATTTTCCCTGCATTCAGCAAATTGTTTATCGATAAGAGTAATTGTCATGGAACAGGCTGATTGGATGAAAGGTTTCAGATCATTACTTCTACATACAAAACACAGATCTAAATACATGTAATCTAAATACATCTAAAATTTTGGGAAAAGTAATATTCTCTCTCCCTCTCTCACCACACACACACACACAAACACACAGAGTAAGGACACCTACAAACATGTCCATCCAAGAAACAGAAAGGAAAATGGAAATAGCAATTCAAATTGCTTAAGGTCGTGAATAACAAACGTATTTTCTATCCAGTGCTAACTTACACAATTTAGTACATGGGTTTTACAATTGCATATTGAACATGTCATCGGAGTACAAAAGATGCAAAACTTTTCCAGCTTTCTCATGAAGTTTACAATCTTCAGAAACCAGAGCTAAGTAGTCTGAGGCAAAAATCAAAGTGAAGTGACTAGCCGTTTAATGCATCAAAAGTGAGCTTGCTCGTCTTTTCACTTGTCTTTTTGCTTTTTAACTGCACTTTGACACTATAGATAATAGATTCTAGGGTCAGAATCTACTACACCAGTTCAGGTTCTTGTTTATTCAATTTAGCAATTCATACTCGACAATTATTCCACATTATACACGTAACAGATAGAATGGGGCTTAATCAGAGAACGCTCTAGTATATTGTGCCTTTTGTTCTGCTAATCATCAAATATTAACCAAAAACTGTTTTTGTTCTGCTTTTGAAAACTGGTTGCATTATATACAGCCAAATAGTAGTGTCTCTTAATCACAGCAGTCAATTAGAAAGAAGAAATATACTGACAAGATAAATTTCAAGTGTTTCCCATTGGCTATTGCCCTTCGATTGCTGTGGCACAGGTCCCACATCAGGGAAACCACCATCATCCTGAGCTGACGTCAAAAGAAAACCTTGCACCCTATGATTCCTGAAAAGTAGTTTTGAGTGAAATTCTAGAAACTGCAAGAAGTTTAGTGGGATATAAATGGAAAACTTAGAACCATATAAAAATTCGAAACATCTAACCCGAATGATGAGGAGGTCAGTTCATTTGGACAGCATTTCAATGACATTGCAGAGAAAACCCTTTCAAGCTCCCTGAAGCGGAAACATAATAATCAGTTATATAGAGCCTAATAAACTGTGAATAATTATAGCTTCAGATTGGTAAAGTAAAAGTTTGAAATCTATAAGTACCGCTTCAGCCCTGAATGCTTCCAAAATCTCAGAACTACTGTAAAAGCCAAGTCATACAAATTTGAATCCACCAACAGGTCAACCAAGTTCGATGGAGGTTTGTCAAAACCTGAAGAGAAGTATACATGTAAACAATCACATACTTAAAATCTTAGTATAATATTTCCTGTCACTGATTTTCATTTTCCAACTGAGGATTTGTTTCAGTGTTATGCATCTGTAGCTTGCACAAACAAATGAAAAGATAGAAATCAGAGGTTCAAAACCGAGTTTGGTACAAGTAAGACACTTTATGTCATCCTGAACTTCTTGGAACACTAAAAAAATCCTTTAAATTTATGAATGCATGAACAGACATACCAGTAAAACTCCATGTGATATTTTCAAGAGAGAGCCGATATTCTGCAGATGTTAGAATATACTCATTTTCAAGCTTCTCAATTTCCAAACACGTCTGCTGCTTGGGAGGCCCGTCATCATTAGGAGCTGCTTTTCCGGGCAAAAAAAAAGTGAAAACACCAGAAGCTGAATCAGCATTAAGAAATGTCATGGTTGAGTGCTTTAGAAGAGTGGCTATGTGCTAAAACTAGGATGACCAACGGACATTCCAGTAATATCTCAAAGAAGCGTTTAATGTGGATGGATAATTTACATTGTTCTTGCATTGTTATCCTAGCTTTTTTACTTGGATAATCATCTTTACTGAAAGTGGAGTCCTCAGATAGAGAGTCAATCCAAGCATAAGCAGGATGAACAAGTTGCAGGGCATTAATAGCAGCTGATAGGCCGTTCAACCGCTCTTGCAGAATCAGAGATCTATGCTGATGATCTTTCATTGCCATTTCAGTTCTAAGACGAGACGAATACATGTAAATGAACCTGGCAGCTTTACGCCAATTATGCCTGTGCATTTCAAAAGCATAGAGCAACTTGAAAGGATTTGGCTTGGCTGAAACATCAGAACGCTCTGCCTATGTATTGCAGCAAAACAGATTCAAATCAGCAGAAAGTTTTTAGAATCTAAAGATGCACCACATACTTTATATGTAAGGCACCAGTCCATACCTTCCAAGCAAGCTCTTGCTCTACCTTCTCGGTTAAGCCAATAAAAGGTAGCTGACCATTACAGAGAATCTACAAGAAATGAAAACATTATTACATCATATGATAACAGTCCGCTATTCTGCAGAATCAAAGTAAAAGAACCAAATCAGTAGTAAGACAATACCACTCAACATACAGCAGACTAGGGCTGTTAGCGAGCCGATTAAATCGCAAATCGCTCGTTAATCGGCTCGCAAATGGCTCGTAAATCGTTTTAAATCGCTCGTTAAACCGGTTAATAATATTCTACCGATTTTAGCGAGTTAGCGAGCCGATTTTAACGAACCGATTAACGAGCGATTTGCGAGTTAACCGGTTCGCCAACAGCCCTAGTTTTGTAATAGTATGATCCGATTAACGAACCGAATTACGATTTAATGCGAATTACGATTTTCGATCCGATTAGCGAACCGGTTTTGCGCGATTTGATACGGTTCGATTAACGAACCGGTTTTGTACGATTTTATTTCGAACCGATTACGAATTGAACAACCGAATCGGTTGACTAACGAACCGATTAACGATCAATTCGGTTTTCTTAACGATCCGAACCGATTTGGCCCAAAACCGGCTCGGTTCGGCTCGTTAACAGCCCTACAGCAGACCCCCCCTCGCCCAGCCCAACTCCCTTCCTAAATTTTTTCATTTATAATAGCCAATGAAAATAAGGATGCTCCACCATTAAATTACCTAGAGATATCCCTAAGCTTCCAAAATACCAAAATAGACCCAAAAGAATTGAGCTAGCTAAAAAATTTCGTAGTGCAATAGAGATTTCTCTTTTTTAACATTTTCCAGTATAGGTCCTAAAGATAGTGTTAGTGCACTTATTTCCAAGAAACAAGGGGCCATTCGCGTGAAGCAGAAGTGAGCAGGAAAGAAGAATTTAAAAAGAAAAGGAAATAATAAGAATCTGGAACAGAACCTTTATTGCACCACGCTCATAAAGAACAATTATGAAACGCCTCAAACATATATTTTTGCTCTCCTCGTCCGGATTTGATATTATCGAGCAATATGCTTCATGGTAACGATTCAAATCCAAAGCAAACTTGAAAACATTAGCCCAAAGTCGTCCCTTGACTGCAGTGGCTGACTCACCATGAACAGGAGATCTGCCATTTGCAGATACAAGAGCTTCATCAACTTGCTCAAGTGCCACAAGAGCAAATTGACAAGCAGCTTCACTCATACTATATTGCTCAAATATCTGCATTGCCCATTGATAGTAATGAAGCTTCCATGAAGCAGGAGAGCTACAACCAGCTGGGACAGAACATCTTTCAGAAACATAAATAAAGCCAAAAACATCAGAATTAAATGGACTTGTAGGTAAACCTACTGAAACTGAGACGAGCCCATCCTGCTTCATATGGCAAACTTTGCAAAGCGTCAGGGGCTCCTTGAACTGATGCAGCTCTGATACATTACAGCAAGAACATCAGCACTCCTAAGAGGCATGGGTGCAAATGCACCTTTCAATCCTTATTGTATTGAAGAGAAAACAAAGAGGATATGGAAACATAATTTCAGGAAAGAGAAAACATGGCTATTTATATTCACACAACATATTGTAGGTATCTATCAAATTATCCGTAAGTTACTCACCTAGCCAGCATTCAGAAAGAATAACTAATAAGGAACCATACAAGAAAAGAATAATAAAAGAAAACTCGGTCTCTGGCAAAGTATGTTGAGTTAGCCAAAGGTACATCTATTATGAAATCATTTCTAAAAGAAAACTCGGTCTCTGGCAAAGGATGTTGAATTAGCCGAAGGTACATCTATTAATAGCAACTAACAATACCTGTCACCTTTAATGAATCAGAAGAAATGGAGCTAATGAATGTTTCATATCATATAGAAGACCACATACTTAAATATAGTGTACCTAAAGAAGCAGCGAACAGCTTCAGAAACTTTTCTGTCTCTCAATGAACCATGCAATCCACGTTCTGCCTGTGCAACAAGGCAGCAACCAAGGAGATGAAGAATCACTGACCATTCCCCATCAACACTCTGAATGCTGTCACATATTTTCTCCTTCCACGAATACGCATCAACCAAGGTGAGCATATACTGAATAAAATAGAGGTAGGGTCATCATACCTAACCATAATACAAAGAAAACATGGCTATACCTTAAAAGAATATCAGAAGCACAAAAACAAACCTGAACAGCATCATACTGGCTGTATCTAAGAAAGATAAAAGCAAGATCGGTTGGTTGGATGAAGAAAACAGAAGATTCTTTTCCAGTTCTTCCCCAAATTATCCAGCTAGAAAATTCTTGTACTAAAGTAAGTACGCTGCTCGGATTAGGAAGGCATGTAGAAGAGAGATGGGCCTGCTCTTTTGAAGAACTTTGAAGACTTAGTAACAGGATGAAACCCAATGTGAAGTCACATTTTCCAAGCTTCTCATTCAAGGATCTCTTATCAATGCTGCCATCTAACCGTTGGAGCAATTCCCAAAATTAGTAGAGAAATAAACGATAAGGATATATATCTCCAATCTTAAATCCTTTGAATAGTTTCTAATGGATAATTGTATGACTTCTGACCTAAAACTAGTTTATCACTCTATTTTTCATAGCATTCCAAGTCTTTAGCAATAAGAACCTACTGGCACATTTCCAAAAACAAACATAAAAGCCCCAGAAATATGATGTTTTTGACAACTAAGAAGCCTTTACTGGTTTCAAACGTCAAAGAAAAGCACACTTCAAATCAAACTCAAAGAGTTGTATCTCTGACCTGTAGATCTGCTAACCAATAGTACTCTCTCCCATACATTACACACACACACAAACATATATTTACATCCATATATCATAACAATTAAAACATACAGACTTAATTACATAGGTGGACCTACAACGACAGACTTTGCAGAGATTACACACAACACCAATAAAGGAAAAGACACTTTTTGTTCAAGGTTGAAAGTTTCTCACCGATTTGTAAGGAAGAAAGTTGAGAACTAAAATCTTCGACCCCAGGAGATTCAGTTGGAGTAGTCACAAGAAAATGAATGATATGCCATTGAGCAATAGTTTCTTGTATCATTGGGACTAGGTCAAGTTTTATTCGCGAAACATCAGCATGTGACATTTGGATCTGCAAAGTAAAGAGAATGATTTACTCCACATTTGACTAAATCATTCTGATGAACCACTCGAAGTTTCCAATTGTGTTATCAAAAGGGCATCAAACTACTAATTCCAGTAAATTCAAAAGGTTATCAACCAACCAAAAGACAAGCACAGAGATAGACAAGTATGGAAGAGCAGAAACATTTGAAGAGCTTGCCATGTTAGAAGCACCATAATCCTCACATAAGCACATGCTTATACGGAATCAAACCAACTTCTGAACAACAGATTCCTTTTCTCGTTTACAATCATGAAACTTCCACGTATGCTGGGATATTATCAAGAGAAAGTGCATTACAGGGCCCAGAAGAAAGAAGAAAATTATGTTGATTAACAGGCTATTCAACCATACAATAAAAATGAATTCAATAACTAAAGATCTAGGTGTTCCTTGAATTATTTAAACACATAATGTATTTCCCTGGACCTTTTAAGAATTCATATAAATATGATATCTAAATAAGTTCAGGAGGCACAGAAGGAGAAAAATACAGTTGAACCGGGAACTATGACAGATTGAATAAGCTAATATCTCACATAAAAAAAGATAGAATAAATGTTTTCCTGCTTTTCGAGCTTTGTTTGCACATCATACAAGAGACGATCAACTAACCTGCCCACTTATGTTAACCATGTAGCTCAGCAGCATGAGTACATCAAGTGCAGATTCAAACATCACCTTAGCAACTTGGGAAGTAGCTTGCACTGTAACAGGAACATCAATGTTAAAGAATGCTTGATAATCCACTTGGTGTACAATTTTCCGTGGCACTAGAAACTTTAAATAGCTCTGTATTACATCCAAAACTTTTCCCCATGAAGTAGCTCTACTGCACAAAGAATGAAGAGAGAGAAACAGGTCCATAGAAAATTTCCTCAGGTTTTTGTGATAGAAGGCCTCCTTCTCCCATGCAACATCAGTTCCAAGTTCAGACATATGGGGTGCAGCTATCGACGGAGTGTAACCAATTTCCAAGATCTTCAGCAGTCGAGGAAGAACCTCTTCAGAAGATACCATTGGCGTATTACGCAGGGACTCATAAAATATAGCTGAAGCAGCTTTGCCCAGATGCTGGTTAACACTACTAATGCACTGGAGTACCTCAAAAAGAATATCTCTTTCAAGTCCAGCAGAAAATTCTGGCACAGAAATTGTATTGCAAAGTTCATCTACAGAACCTGATGGTAAACAAATTTAAAAGGGTTTTAGTAAGAGAATGTAATGATCAAGACACCTAGTTCTGAAGCTCATAAGCACGATTGCACAAAATAGGACCATGAAATAAGAAGAGACACCATACCATATACAAAAAGCTCAATTTCCTCCAACAAACGGCCCACAGAGAGTAAATTTTTCCTGATCACACCAACAGTACCAGTGGAGGAATCTATAAACAAGCCACAAGCTGCGTTTATCTTGCACCAGTTATTGTAATATCGGGCACAAAAGGATTTCCAAAAATGAAAAACAGAAACTGGAGTTTCATAGACACCCTGCAATATACACACGTGGTTATTCATTTCCCTGAAGTTTCTTCTTGCTCTCGGGAAAGGGGTGAAGAGGGAGGGACTGAGGGAGTAAAAAACAAGAAAGGGAATAAAGAGGACCTCATGCTCAATGAGTGACAGGACTTCATTTTTCAGTCCATCCACTGTAAATGAATCAAACTCAGTATCAGTGAAGTGCTTGTTATATTCTTGTAATGTTGTCCTCAGAGCAACATGATGATAAACTCCAGGAAGAAGCACCCTTTGTAAGAAAATAGAAGACAAAATTTCTGCAATTTGATCCTGCCGATGGTCAAATGCCACAAACTGGTTAACCACGATAAATCTTGTTGATGAGCAAAGCCAAGTCACACAGAAAAAAAAAAAGAAGTTGCACAGATAAGCCATACAGAAGTAGAACTACTTCAATGACAACGAGAAATTATGTCGAATTAGGAAGTTTGCAGAATGAACTCTGAGCTTTTAGTACCTTCAGAACTATAATCTTACAAGACCTACAGGGAATTACTCTTTTTGTTTTCTTGAGCCTATCAAAGAAAATCGTTCCTAAACAATTCCTTTTGCAATAAGAATTCAGCTTCTACATCAGCAATATAACTAGCATGAACCTTTCACATAAAGTTTGTATCCTAGATGCTGCATATTACCACAATTCATTACCGCATAAACAGGGCATCAGATCCAACCTTCATGGAAGTGATATGGCAAAAACATAACACAGATGCATGCACCAATACATTTGAGACCAGGATAGCACTTCATAATAAAATTGAGCAATAAGAAAAGCCGAAAAATTCTCATATTCTGATGAGCAAAGAAAGAGGGAAATCTTACAGGACAGAAAGAACCATAGAAGGATTGTCACACAGAGGATTATAGACCTTATGAGAGGCGTCACAGGTTATTCTCTTTGTAATAAAAAAAAGTTAGAATCCATATCCTAGAAGTGTAGCTCTGTGCATTAGCTATGTAACCACAGAAAGCATATAATTAAAGTGGTATGGAGCGGCAACATTTAAATCTGAAAATGAATGATATCTTTAGGAACTTATTTCCTTTTGATAAATATCTTCAAAGGCAGTAATCTTATCACAGAAGAAATGATATGGCAAAAATATCACAGAGATGCATGCACCAATACATTTGAAACCAGGATAGCACTTCTTAATAAAATTGAGTAATAAGAAAAGTGTGTGTGTGTATATATATATATATATATATATATTCTGATTAGTTAACATGAAAGAAAGAGGGAAGCCATACAGGATAGAAAGAAGCACGGAAGGATTGTTACAAAGTATTAAAGACCTTATGAAAGGCATCACACTCATTCTCTTTGTAATAAGAAAAAGTTAGAATCATATCCTAGATATGTAGATGTATGCATTAGCTATGAACCATAGAAATGTAATTAAATTTGTATAGAACAGCAACATTTAATTCTGAGGAGCAATGTTATCTTTAGGAACTTATTTTCTTTTGATATATTATCTTCAAAGGCAGCAATCTTTATCACAGAAGATCTAAATCTTTGAGGCTTTGGAACAAGGAGCTAAGAAGGTATTTTCATGCTCAAATACTTGTACAAATACCAAAATGCATCTCTTTACTGCATGTCTCCGGACTTTTATACAAGATTCTACATGTTCGCAAGGCAAAAAGTAAACCTGCATGCATTCGTAGATACAAAATTGATAAAGCTAATATGTTCAGTGCACCTTCGAAGATGGAAACACTGTTTGGATAAGCCAAAGAATATCATCTGAAGAATTTTCAGAACTTTGGAAGAGTTGATCAGCAATAAATGCTTCCTGCAACGTGTAGCTTTGTGCTATGCCCCTAATATCCAGGAAAAATGTGTGTTAAAGCATAGGTGGCAGTGAAAAGGAATCCAAATATAAAGTGATATGGAACAGAGAAGCTTTACACAAAGAAATTGAGTTAAATGCAGAAGCATAAAAAACAACATTTGCATTATTTACCGATTAAAAAGTAAAAACATAACTGGAAATGTAGTTCAATGTTTGCAGCAAAGAGATACTATTAAGATTAACAAAGGTAGGGTAAATCATAACTGAAAAGATGCAGTTTGGTTCACTAGGAAAATCGTTCCAGAAATGAATTTTCATTTCAAAATTTACAGATCAGAAAGGAGCCCATCAAGATTGAATTTTATTCCATCATCTTTTATTTTGCGCTTCTTCCTTTCTCTAGCACATATTTCTTAAAGTATAATTGCATGTATGTAGCTCCCTTACAGCACAAAAACAACCAATAAAATAATATTAGCATGTGTGGTTTACATGTATAATTGCAAATATAATTGAATGAATATAGCTTCACATTATCAACCAAAATCAGGATAAATGGGACTCTCAACCATCGGCAGAGACAATATAATTGTAACATGAAGGCATTGAAATGCTTACTTGTTTGAAAACAGCTCCTCAATTACCAATCCATCATCTTTGAGTATCCAAACTTTCTCAGGAGTAAGTTTGACATCAATAGGTCCACCCTTTTAGTATTCCATGACGGAAAATATAATGTGAAAATAAGAATGTGATCAATACAAAAACTACTACATGAAGCTGATTATAACCCTTACCTCATCCAAAGAGATGCTTATTATTGATGGTTCCATTGTGAACGACATCCTGTCCCCAATATCAAAACTCAGGGCATATATGGATATCATATCAGCATTAACTCCCTTCAGATTTACCAAAAGACAGCAAGTCAACCAATGCGAAAATCATAAAATACATGAATGTCAATGACTCATAAAACAAGTTTCGAAATATTCCTTAAACAGAAAGCATTCTTATATTCTCTTTTCCTGATCGATATAGTAATATTTTAATAAGATGAAGTGGATATATAGTGCAGAAAATCACAATGAATTGATGATGGAGGTATCCTAAGATGATTAAACATGGTTCAAGATGGAAAAGTGACTATGAAAGATAATAGTAAATATACATGGATGCAATTAAATGATTTTTAGAGTTACTTTCCTCACTTTGAAGAATATAATTTGACTTTGACTTATTGAAGGAAAGAGCCTAAGATGAAAACAGTTCTGAGGAATAAAAAAGTACTACAACCCTTAGTTTTAAAAGGCGCGAGGCGAACCGAAGCGATGAGGGACCGAGGCGATGAGGCGCGAGGCGAACGTTCGAGGCGCGCGCCTCAAGGACGCGAGGTGCACTTTTTTTGCAAAATTGTCATAAATTAAATTTATATACAATTTTGTATTATAAACATTATTTCAATATTATAAATACTAGATAAAAGCATATATTTTATACTATCTCCCAAATTGTCCATACAAAAATATCGTAAACTGTTAAACGCATAAAAAAGACCACTACTATCATTCACAAGTGCCCAACATCTTAAAGTTGAGTAAAAAAACATGGAAAATAAAACATAATGCATATTCACATTCATATATTATCTCATACAAACTAATACTCATCTTAGAGTGCAGAGAGCCTGAAAAAATTCAGAAAAAAAATTCAGAAAAAAAGGATTAAATATAGGATAATAAAATAAGATGAAATATTATTAAAAAAAAAAGAAAGAAGAAGAGAAGAGGATAAAGAAATTTAAAGAAGAAGAAGAAATAGATGAAATATGAGCATGTGATGCATTTTTTTCCATTTTTGTGCGCCTCGGTCGCCTCAGGCCGCCTCAGTCGCCTCAGGCACAGGCTCGCCTCGGTCGCCTCAACCTCGCCTCGGTCGCCTCAACCTCGCCTCGTGGACACGCCTCGCCTCAGACCCCCGGAGGCGTTTTCAGCCTCGCCTCACGTCGCCTCGCGCCTCAGGCGCGCTTTTTTAAACCCAGTACAACCAAGATTCAAAGCATTCTGTTTGCTTAGCAGAAGTTAATTTATGCTGAAGTTTTCTGAACGAAAGAAAACGAGTAGCAACCCAGATTGTCCTAACATATACTATAGACAATCTCAAAACTGCCATTTTTTTATCCAGGTATTACATACCGAAGCATCTTTGTGAAGGACTGCGAATGGAATAATATTCTTCTCCCCATCAGCTTCACCCACCCATAACTTGACAAATACAGGTCCTGAAACGAAAATTCAAGATTCAGAAGAACAAAATACTTCTGAAAAAAAAAATAAAAAAAGAAATCAATATAACTTAAAGGAGCAGAGGCTGAATAAGAAATGTGTATAAAACTGAAGAAAAAAAAAGTTAAATACCAACTCAATCATCAAATTCCTCTCATCTCAATAAACTAAAATCTATCACATGACATTCTTATTTCACGACTCTAGATCTTAAGCAAGTATGTTTTATATTATCTCTTATCACTACCAGAAAGAAAAATCATTCTTCAGCACCCCCCAGACAGCTGGTTCTGCTTATGGAAGTAAAGAAATTCACACAAACGAAAGCAATAATTGCTTTATGGCAGCCCATCCTCTAATAACTGGTATGCAGTCCATGGGAAACTTAACAATTTGACTATCTAATAGTATATGTAATTTCCAAACAAACCCTGTGAAGTGTTCATGGGCAAAAGAAGATTATTACTCCTTACTTTTTGCACGTTTTGATGTATATAACCAATAAATCATAATAAGATCTGATTTACATGATATAACTTAGGGTAAGGTAATCAATTGTGATCAATGATCATTCCAAATCCTAAGAGCCTTGATGAGTCGTCTCTCATCCCTTCACTTGAACCAATTATATGGTATCCAAGTGTTGTCAATTGCGGCGGGATAGCGGCTCATAGCGGGATAGCGGAGCGGAGCGGCCTTTGGCCGCTATGAATTTTGAATAGCGTTGCGGATTTTGGTTGCGGGCCATTGCGGCCGCTATTGCGGCTCAAATAGCGGCAGGATAGCAGCGCTATTTGGATCATCATTGAAAAGTCTTTTTTTCCCATTAAAATAAAATAAAATAGGGGCAAAATGATAATAACAACCTTAAAACCCCCTAAACCTAAACTACAGCAGCTTAAAGCAAATAAAAACCTTCTGCTCCTTTTTCTTCTCATCTATTCAACGCAGCAACAAAAAAAAAAAAACCTTATGCTTCTCTTATTCTCATGTATTCTCAAATATATATTTTTAATTATTTGCATAGAATTCCAAATAGCGCCGCTCCCGCTATCCCGCTATAGCGTTTTAGGGGTCGGCCGCTATCTGGGATTGATAACACTGATCCAAACTCCATGTTGAGTTACAAGAAATTAAAGTGAAACGACGCCAGGCTCTTAGGACTTGCCTATCTGCAAGGCTTGTGCTGCATTTTTTAGCGCTTCTAATTCAACTAAAAGATAGTATTACCTATCAATAGCATGAACTAGTGAAGTAGGTCTGGTCTATAAAAACTGTAAAATACATTACTCCCTCCATTCCCTATTAATTGTCGTTTAGGAGATATCTAGATATCCAAATTAATTGTCGTTTAAGATTCTTTTATTAGTTGTCAACAATTTATTTCAATTATACCCTCAATATTTTCCTTTCTTTTATTTATGATGTAGAAGTGAGAGAGAGGGAGGGTGGGGTAATATTGGAAGTTTAGGTGGAAATGACAACTTCCTTAATTTTCTCAAATTGTCTAAAGAGTCTTATATTTAGGAATGGAGGGAGTAGTTGTCTTGACAGGCTAGCCTAAGTGATACATTCCAACAGGATTTCATGAACTATTAATATACACTGTTCACACAATAAGTTATAAACATAAATGTATTATATTGTTCGCAAGTTGTAGTCATTGTCTTTCAACACACAACCAAATTTTCTTGTATAAAGTTATAAGCAATGTGTAGGTTATTCCTAATAGGATTGCTGAGTTAACTTTTATATAAACAGCTGAGGTAAAATGCAAATATTTCGGTAGTATATGAATTATTTTCCTACATAATCTTTTCTTTTTTTTATTCCCAAAAGAAAGGGCACTATAGGGATATATGTTACACAATCAAGAGAATAAGTCATATTTTGTACGAAAGTTCCTTATATTACAACAGTAGTAATAAACTAATAATAGAAAACAATTGAATGATGACAAGAGAATAAAAATTTCCCTTATTTCTAAATCAGTATTACCGAACTCCATCAAATCAAATAAAGATCATGAACTTGCCTGTCATCATAGGAACAGTGATTAGGTGATTGAAAATTTTGGTACGATTTGCAATGTCCCAGACTCTGAAGATCCCATCAGAGTAAAGTACAAAGAGAAGCTTTTTCTGGTACACCTCGAACAACACTAAATCCTGCACTGCAGGTGCAGTCCTGCCCCTGGATGGAATTGAAGGCATTTCGGATCAGAAGAACAACTTGCACATTCACATAAGAAAAACCAGTAAACAGCGATCTTACACTGTCATCTAGTTGAACGAATCACTTAGCATATCATTTCCCTATCTTAAAAACAAACCAAAATAATCCTCACATCGTTGCATGTAATAAGAAAGTCATGATCACACAAGTAGGGATCTAAAAAAAATTATTTTGAAGCAATTACATCATCTAAAAGAGCAAACTTTCCGTCAAACAGTAATTTCCAAAGCTGCACAGAAAATTTTGGAGTAGAATGACTTTAGGGCGCCAATAATGCATAACTACCAAATTTTAATGTACAGAAGGAACTTATGGATTACATATTGAAACCATTTCCCAATATTAAAGTAAAATAACAAAAATAAGACAAAAGAACGGTAATAAATATCTTCTATTCTGCTAAAATATCATTACAGAGGGAAAAAAAGAAAAAAAAGAGAAAAGGAAAACAAAGAACAGAAGATACAGACACTTTCTGACAATAAAAGGTTCATCACAAAAGGAAAAATGTACCTTGACATTATACCCCATAATCGACCAAAACCAGTTTCATCCCCCCGCAGCTCATAACTGAACCCTAGTGATTCATTGAACAAATTTAGGATTGAAATATATAGACATCTAACAAGAAAATGAAGAAACAATTAGGCTATACCTGGTGAACTAGAATCAAGCAAGCCAAGTTGTATACAATTAACAGACCCATCATTTCTCCCGACTATAAGACGTCCAGAATAAGCAGCTACTGCTGTTATATTCCCACAATGAGAATTCATTTGCGTGTCATACTCAACAACCTCGTCTGAACCAAAACAAGAACGAGTTGCATAGCTGTCTACACTTTTGAGTCTAATTAGATAGGCAACCCCAGAAATTGTGACTGTATAAAGCATGTACTGATTCTTGGAACCCAAGTTGGTCTGCAAGCAAGATGAAGCATTTAATATTCCAAAAACTTTCCATTTCAAGAAACATTCAGCAATTAATACATATGTACAGACACGTGCAAAAAACTTATCAGAAGCAAACCTCATCTCTGCATATAAGAGCAAAAGGGAAAAGCACATCTGGGAATAGAATTTGTAATCCAAACTTTGGGAATTCCTTAGAACCACACATCTCTAATATATCAAGCATATTTGGCTGGTTCTTGGTAATTTTCCTGTTACAGGAAACACATTGGTTATAATCCTTCTGACTTCAAATGGCAAAAGGAAATGTAAGACAAATGGATAAAATCACTACAAAGATAGCAACTTTTACTGAAGCGTAATTAACAAAACAGAAGCACCTAAGGTTTCATTTTCTCTTTTCTCTTTTCCTAAACCTCATCTCTGCATATGATTGTTAGAAATAATTATGCTTATTATTTTATTGTCACTCTCTAATTATCATTTCAAAAAAAAAAAAATAGGAGAAGAGCTTTCGTCCAATCATGTTAAGCTAATATTATAAAATCAGGTCTGGTTTAAGCAAAGAAGGTACTTGAGTGCTTCCAGCCCACATGAGAGCTAGCAAACTATGTATATATTTGATGAAAATCAATATATTGCTTCGAAATCAGGAAAGTTCATTAAGTACACACAAATGAAGAATTGGCAGTAGAAGATGAGTCTAAGGCCCCTTCCTCCTGCAAATTAATCAAGGTTCTACTCCCTCCGTTCTTTATAACTTTTAGGACATTTAGAGAAAACTAATTCTATTTAAGAGAGTAATATTGATATTTTGATTAAAAAAAACATCTCAATTTTTGCATCCATAATTTTCGCTACATGTCCTGAAAGTCTTATAATTAAGGAATGGAGGTAGTATTCAATAGTATTAAGATCAAGACTACTGCACAACAAGGGAGTCAGGGACCAACTTTCAATTTAGATCAGTTATGAGGGTTTAAAAAAAATTAACTTTGACCAATTCCTAGAAGTATTTTTCCAAAAACATATCTAGAAGTGGTCATCGCTCAGTTACCCCATGCTGAAACCAAGAACCAAATCGATCATCGAGAATATCCTGACCATTTAAAAAAACTACAATGCCCAAGTAACACACACCTTCAATCAACATAATCCACCCTTCCCCTATCTCCTCCCCGCCCAAAAAAAAATGCCGACTTTGTACTTGTCTTAAAGCAGCAGCTCAAAATAAGCATTCTTCTTTCCAACTAAACGAAATAATATCGAATTTAGCTACTCAAAGCAGCCAATATACAATGGCAATGACAAACTAATAGCATACAAGGTCGTACTCAGTGCAAGGCATGGAGAAAATCCCGATGTGCGCAGGCTTACCCTTATTTTGATATAAAGAGGCTGTTTCCGGGTTCTAATGGTCACGGATAGTGAGTAAACACTTGACTTTCAACAACTAATAGATTAAAGACAAAAAAAATACACTGTATAAGAATAAAATGAGTTACCAGAAAAGATAATTAGGAGGGATTTCCAGCAATATAAGGGTTTCTAATCACAGAGCAGGACCCCAAGTCCCTCGTAAGAGTAGTAGCGAATTCAGATGAAGACGGTGATAAAGAAGAAGGAACTGAAACTTTAAACCATTTGATGGAATCGCTCCCTATAATTGGAACCTCCATTCCCGCCAATTTTGACCTACTTCCCATTTTTTTTCTTTTTACAGTAAATCAACTTCTTCGTGCTTTAGAATAAATTCATTAGAGGATAAAATAGAATCGATTAGGAGTTCGGCGTCTATGGAGGAGAAGGTTCGCCGGAGATGGAGGAGAGGGGCAGGGGAGATGGTGGGAGGCGAAGCTGAGCTGCGGAGTGGAGTGCACTAGGTGGTGTTGGGAATCACGGGCTTTTTAGGTTTTAAAATAAATGTAAGAGAAAACATAGGGGGAAATTATTTAAGAGAAAAACTCTTTCATATAGATAAATAAACAATTTTTACTTTTCTTTTTTTTGTCAGTAAACTTTTATTTTAACTCTTTTTGTATATAAATTATTTTTGAACTACTATTTTTTATTAAATTAGTTTGAAACTGGTGGTTTCTTGCCACTTTTAATCACCTATTTTCCACATATTCCAGTGTTAATAATTTAAATTGACAAAATATCATTTTTGACTGACAAACCTATACAAAACACGTGTTTAAAAGGGACTGAAAATCACTAATTTGACAAAAATCAGTAGTTCAAAAATAGTTTATTCATAAAAAGAGATAAAATAAAAATTTACTGACAAAAATAGAAAAGCAAAAAATATTTATGTACATATATAAAAGTTTTCTCAATGAATTAAATGTGTTAATTGCATTTTACTACCTTGATGTTAATAATAATGCACTAGCACTAGCGGTTCGATCGTTAAATTTTTATCCAATGATATGGAAAAATGACTTTAATACTCTTGCACGTATTTTTGCATTTCACTAAATCAATCTAAGTATTTTACAATTTAATACTTCCAATAAATGAATTAACGCATTCTTAAAATTTTTAGAAGAACAAAAATGAAAAGTTCCTTATTAAAGTTCCTTCTTTTCTAGTCTTTTACACCTTCTATTTCTATAAGAACTCTAATTATATTATTGTTAGTTGTTACAACTAGTACCATCTATATTGTTTTTCATTCTCTCCTATAACTACATATGAGTTAGAAAAATTATAGAATGAGATAAATGATAAGACAATAATAATAAGGCCAATTGATGTATATAGTCCTGAAACAATTTACGCTTGACAGACTTGGTCCCTGATGATTGTTTGCAACTTTTTACATCCTTAAGCAATTTATGGGCCTGTGATTTGGTCCTACCGTCATTTTTTTGAATTTTTCACCGTTAAGTCAAATTTTTACCTTCATATACTATTTTATATAAATAAGGTTTCAGAATCTAAATTTTTACCGTCATAGACCGTTAAGGTTTCAGAATCTAGATTTCCAAAAATTTGATTCAATACATACATTACATATACTATTTTATATAAACACAGTTTTCATCAAAAAGAGGTTCTCCCTTCTGTTTCTTCCCAATCTTGTTCAAAGGTCTCCTCATTCCTGCACTGCTTTTACCTTTTGTGATCTTCGTTTTCAAAGCCCGAAAGCAGCATCAAAATTTTCCAATCTATAGATCCCACACAAGCTGGAAAAGAAATGTTATGTTTTTCAGTACCAGTGATATATGATCTCATGGTTTCCATGGAGCAGGTGGAGGCGGTGGAGTTGGGAACATAGGCGGGACTGCAGAGAATATCGTGTTCTTATCAATCCCGACACGTTTTTCACCTGATAGAGCAACAAGAGCAGCAACAAGGCCGGCATTTCCTGCTAGCGTCGGTTCTGTGTAGTTGTAATTGGAACGAATATCATGAAAGCCGTCAAACCTGTCTGGACCAGCAACCATTGCTCCAACAATAGTATTAGGATTTGGTTTCTTTGAATCTCTCCATTTCCATCCACCTTTGCAGTTGTACTTGATCTTGTTTTTAGGAATTGATGCGCCTCTGTGATGAACGTGTTTAGGATAGTGATTGCCAAATCCGACAACATAGCTCATCTTTCTGGGATTCTTCCCTAGAATGTAATCAATCTGAAATTCGAAAAAGGAGTCACGAATCAGATTTAAAGTTGGGGTATATTGAATAACGTTCACATTAATCTCATCCCCCCATCCTCTTCCTGAAACAATAATGCAGACAACATACCTGTGTCTCAGCAAATTTCCGCAAGACGTCAGTGGTGTAGAAATTAGGTCCACATTTCCATCCAGGAGTATCAGCAGCCTCAAGATAATCAGCGTATAAGGTGGCTAAGAATGCAGCGTTGACCACATATTGAAGAGGCTGAGGCCTTCCGTGGTTTAGTTGGATCAAACCTCCTGCAAAAAATCGTCAAAATTTTTAACCAGATTTCACGTGGAAACTGAAGCCAGACAAATTTCAATTGTGGCCGAGCTGCTTACCTCTTGTTCTATTAAAGGATGTAAAGAATGGAAGGTACGAGCACATAAATATGCCGGTCTGGTTGTGAAATGTACTCAAAATTTCTTCATAAGGATAACCAGGGCTCAAAAATAATCTTAAACGGGTTAGAAGCACCTGCGTGGGGAGAAAAACAAAAATCAAATCAGCATACCATTAAAAGCCACAAATAAGTCTTTAAAATGAACATTCAACATTTTACATGACGTTTACTATTTTTTACTAGAGAGGGCTAAAACAAAGATTTTAACATCAAGAAGAATGGAGCTATAAAACATGTTCAGATACATTGCTGAAAACAAGAGCATCACACTACAGCACACATGCACATCAGGGTTTTGCTGATCAAGTCCTCAAAAAACGATGTGAAAAGGTAATTATGCTCATCAGATTACCTGAGCACCAGCAAGCTTGTTATCCCAGCTAAGTACCCCGTAATCGGGGCCTCCCCAGAAAGCACCGGCATGCCTTACAAGACCAGGAGTAGTAGCCAACTGAAGATATGATGAATTTCCAGTCGCATAATATAACCATGATGCACTCCAAACAAACTCATCCCAGTAACCGGTAGAATTATAGAATTTTTCAGCATCAGCTCCCACACTGTATCTGCCACGCTGATCTCTGGAGAATTTGAAGAGAGTTTTAGCACCATGTACAAGCTTTTGAGAGTACGCCTTGTCGTCCTTGAATACGATAGAGGCGGAAGCCAGAGAAGCGGCCATCTCTGCAGCAAGATCTGAGCAACTACTACACTGAGATACTGTCCTATCATAGTCAATGTCCTCTGGTCGCATCCAACAGTAATGGTCATTCGCCTCTGAACCCTTAGAAGTGTCCCCAACTCCAACCTGTCGGAGAAGAAAACTTTTTTGATGAGTCTAAACATCCAGAGGCTTATGATGGTTTTATTAAGAGATCGATAAGAGAAGATTAAACTAACAATAAGATAAAAATTGCCGAGCAACAAGGCAATCATTTCGTGCAAGTACCAACATATGCACAAAAGGCTCAGATACTTATAAATGTAAAGACAATATAAAAGTTCCAAAAAGTATTTGATGAAGAGCACGCTTACCTGTGATGCAATCCGGTTAATGTTATCAGAAGTAGAGTTGAAGCTCTTCAAGAAATAATCGGTACCCCATTTAATTATTTCTTTAACATGGCTGAGCTCCCCAGCAGCTTCATACTTTGCACTGTATTCTATCACACTCCAACTCAACATGGTCATTGCAAAAGATTGAGGGAAATTAAACTTGATTGCATCTCCGGCATCATAATAACCACCCTACTAGATCTTTTATTCCTGCTCCCGCTACTGAATTATCAGACTTGCCATCATTTAAACACGAGTTCCCCCTCCACGATACATTATTATGCTTAGGCAATTTCCCAGCTGTCGATAAAAATATTCAGAACCATAAATTATCAAACTGAAAGACTCAATTGACAAAACGGGACAGCGAAACAGTCAATAAGACTGAATTAACACAAACATCTCAACTGGGTTTGCTCATTTCCAATTTTCTTTGTTTGTTTTCTTGTTTACAGATAAAAAAAACTTCAAATTGACTTTATCAAATGCACCGAGGAGTCTATGCAAGTAATCACCTTAATGTTTTATTGTCCAAATAGGAAGGAAACATCAAATTTATCAAAATATAACACACTCAAAGCACCGATAATGAAATTCATTAATCTCTTCAAAGAAATCATCTTTTCCTACAGTATCGTCATGGCCATCAAACTCAACCTATCCAAGTTTCTTTTGTCCGTCCATATGATAAAAAAATTATAAATGACCGAATGTTTTCGTCATAAAAAAGGCTTGTGATCACAGCTGACTAGTTCTCCAAACAAAAAAAAAGGACAATTTATTCAGTATCCCGAATATAAAACGGAAATGACGTTTTCACCGATTGGCTGACACAGACACGCAATTGTTATGAGATAGAAATGACAATCTCCCACCGTTTGTTCTCAATAGATACGCATTCACAAAATATGAATCTTCCAACTATTTATCCAATATACTCAATTACATAAAAGAAATCGATCAATAGATACACATTCATTTACAAACTATGATTTCCATCAAGGAAGGCCAGGTAGTTGGCTTAGCACTTTCGATACAGAACAATACGTTTCAACACTCCTGCCCTGATAATAAATAAAAAAAAATTGAGCACTATTGAGTTCCAGCTATTCATCCAAATATCCAATATCAGATTGCAATTATACTTCTAGTCTAAATAAAAAAATACTACATCCATCCCAAATTATTTGCAACACTTGCACTTTTACGCATACTAAGTAAATGATTGAAATAGAATTATTACGAAGAAAAAAATCTAAAATGACCCTAATTAATGATTTCTATTAGTGAGCAAGGTTGTCAAAATCGCGAGTTGGATCGTAAAATCGTACCTAAGGCTATAAATCGAGTTGAATCGCATTAAAAATCGCTGGAATATTGGATGGTAAAGGATCGTCGATCCAGATCGTAAGATCGAACGATCCGTTACGATTCAATATTGTCTCTTTTCAAATGGATCGGTACCGGGTCAATATCGGGTTATCTCAAATTTTAAAAAAAAACCGTTGTTTCAATTATCTCCTACCCTAATCGCTCATCTTCTCACAACTTCTGCGCTCATCTTCTCTGGAGACTCAAGTCTCAACTTCTGCACTTCGATTGAGAGTCTCAACTCTCATCAGCTTCGTTGTTACATAACAAAACCCAGAAACCTTCATTACATAACTAGATGCATTTCACTAATTTTCACAAGCGGCTAATCAATGGGTTGCCCTGGGTTTGCTTCAGGGACCATTTTCCACTCCCCCTTTTACTAATATTTGTACTTTATTTCCATCTTCTGCCAACAATGCACTTGTTTTTCAAGATTAATGTTCTGTATTGCATTCTAGTTTGGGTTTTTCTTTCTTTTTTTTTCTATGATTTTTGTTGGAATTTGTTTTTCTTCATTTCTTCATTTATTTTTTCTTGTGATTTAATTAGTTAGTGAATCGTGAAGTTACTAATTACTGGTTTAATCATTTGTTTTGATAATGAACTCGATGTAAGCGGAGGTGGAGATTACATGGAGGATTATGATGGCATCTTGAATGGTTTGCTAGATTAGAAAATTAGAAAGATAGAATTGTTGTTATGAAACTTGTTAGATTAAACGAGCTTATGAATTGTTGGTTTGCTTGAAGTTTATCACTTGTTAGTTTGTGTTAATTTCAACTTTTTAGTTCTATTGGTTTAAAATTATCATGAAATATTATTTTAATACTTTTGTCGGATCTTCCGATACGTGCTGCGATCCTCATGTTTACGATTTTTTAGACACCTTCCGTTCCAAGTCAAAATTGCGATCTTGACAACCTTGTTAGTGAGAGTTAGTTGAGTAATAAATGAGGGGTATAACTGAAAAATAACAATAAATATGCCTTGGTTCTCATACGTAGCAAACAATTTATATAAATTTGAAGTGATAACTGAAATAAAATTAATCAGATCTGAAAATGCAATAACCAAGACAAATCTAAAGATCAACAAAAAAATACATGAAAATCAACTAAAAAACAAAAAGAACAGGGAAAAAGGCGAAATCTTTACATACATCTTTGGGAATTGAAGAACATGAGAGCTTTATGAAGAGCAACCGTGTAATTATCAGGCGGCGGAGGACGGTGGTGATGCTTAGGAACAAGTTTAACAATTAAAGTAATAAATCCAGCTAAAAGGCCAGCAGCAAGAATAGTTCCAACAGTCCAAAGAAAGATCTTTCTACTAACAATAATGCAACCCAGATCCACATACTTCTTCTTCTTCTGTTCACCAGGGCCTAATAACCAACTCTGTTGGGTTTCATCAAGCGGTCGAGATAACGCCG
The DNA here is from genome assembly GCA_026122235.1 of Vinca minor. Classification (NCBI taxonomy): domain Eukaryota; kingdom Viridiplantae; phylum Streptophyta; class Magnoliopsida; order Gentianales; family Apocynaceae; genus Vinca; species Vinca minor. Next base: position 3,915,467 of record JAOCZM010000201.1, on the reverse strand, counting down.
CCCGATCAAAATCATTCAAATTCCTACTCCGATCATCATCAGTGGCTGAATCTGTAGCGTTTATCTCTAATGGACCACCCCATGGATCTCGTCCGTACATACTCATTTTCCCCACACACTGTAAATCCCGACTCAAAATCTTGAAATGAACCCAGATAATGAATTTTGGGAATCAATGTGGAGAAGTTGGGAGCAGGTGGAAGAAGAGGAAAATAGGAGGTTTATTGATGAAGGAAGAATAAGAGATGGGGAAGTGAGAGATGGCTAGTGGGAACTTATGGAGTACTCCTCTGTACCATAATATAACTGGCTAAAAAAAATCATATATCCCTTTCTATGTCTCATTTCTTATACTTATGAATAGATATGGTGTTCAAAAAAAAATTGAAACTGACCAATACAAATTGAACCAAACCGATTTTTCGGTTTGAGATGTGCATTAAACTTATTTCGGTTTGGATTAAACTAAAATCAAATTCTTGATTTAGTTTAAAAAAACTTATAATACAAACCGAATATATATATATATATATATATATATATATATATATATATATATGTGTGTGTGTGTGTGTGTATATATACACACATATTAAAAACTTTTTTTGCTACAAAACATATTTAACTTCTTATTTATACCTATAACAAACAAGTTATTCAAGTGCTAAAATACGAGATTGAAGAACCAGTCAGTTGATATGTGATTTTAGATTTACCTGAAATTTTTATTTTATTTGAACTAATAATAGTGTAATTTTTGTATTTCTTTTTTTTTTTTGCAGGATAAATTTGCAGTAATTTGTTTGAAATTCAAGAATCAAGATAAACAATTTATTTTTTATTAATTTATTTTTTTATTATGTTTAAATTGTGAAAAAAAACATACATATTTGTTTATTTTTAGCAGTTTGGTAATATATAAAGATTTTTTTGTCTTATTTTTATTTTATAATAATTATATTTTGTTTTTCATAAAGAACCGAAGAACCAAACCAAACCGAATGTATCGGTTTAAATTTTTGAATGGTTTGGTTTGGTTTCAAAATTTTCAAACCTGAGATTGAGACACCGAACAGGCACAGAAAATTCATACCCAGTATAACTAGCTTAGCACCTGTGGAAATCTTCTATTCATGTTTTGTTTTGTATTACATTCTCGGTACCACTAATAAAAAAGTTGACGTATGTTATTTTTTTAACTAAAAAATTTATAACATAAAAAAATAGTGAAATCTGTAAGAAAAAAGTAAATATGTGACAATTATCTATTCGTGGGATAGAGAGCGGAAACATAATAAGGATAGAGGAATTTTTGCCGCTTAGCATTTAAAAAGAAACAATAAGTTATTTTTTAATTAAAATATTAATATTAGTCTTTAAAATAGAATTAGTAGTATATGAGTAATATTTAAGAGAATAATATTAATATTTTGATAAAATAACTTACTTTTTACTGCATTTTTATATTTTTTATATAGATAATAAACGACTTATATTATAAAATGGAGATATTATTACTAAAGAATATTACAATGCAGAAGTCTTAGTGGATGATGCTGACGAGCCCACTACTCGACAAAGACAGTCTATCTAATTCTAACAAAAACCCATAATTTAACAGTAACTTTCCATGTGAGTTTCCTGAATAATCTCGAATGCTTTTTTTTTTTAGGGAAAAGTTATGGAAGATTACTTGATTAGTAATGCAACCATTGGTTGCCCCACCAGCATTTCCCCCAATTTTTTTGTAACACCCATGTCGTAAGCATTTTTTAATATATTCATTTTTACTTAGTTTTCGATTTGAAACTAGATTTTGTGATTCGTGGATTATAGGAATAACACCACTTATATCATAATAAGTTTGATTAAAAAATTTAACAAGCTTAAATGTGTAATGTGACTATGATGTTTATTTAAAAAAAAAATAACAAATTTAAGTGTAAAAATTTGAAATCTTGTGAAATTTTTACTATATGGTGATTATCAAAGATATTAGTGATAGATTGTTTTCTATTCTTGTTGATGAACCCCGTGATATAACAATGAATGAGCAAATTTCGGTAGTATTTCGTTATGTGAAGAATAGACAGATATTAGAGCATTTTGTTGGTGTCAGTCATTCATCAAGTATTATCGAGAATGATGTAATTATAGAATATTATCAAAGTATGAAAACGCGTATATGCTTTTATAAATTTATTTTGTCAATATTAATTGTATACCTCCTACATTTAAAGTCTGTATCCGCCACTTAATGCAATTGTGGAAGATTTCGATTTTGACAATGGATGATGAAAATGAAGATTTACTGGGATTACGGGTGGGAATCGAAGTAAAGTGAAATGCAAAACACTTATCAAGTACCTTCTCCGTAAACTCTGCCAATACCGCAGTATCCATCGCATCCTCCTCTCCTTCCCCGGTGTACACGCTCCTCCGCGGCGCCGGCCGCTTCAGAATATCCGCCATTTTCTGGCTATTCCATAGGTTAGCCATACCTTGGGATCCAAGGCTTTCCATGGGAAACTCCTCAGTAGCATCGTCTAGGACAATGGGATCCTCCGGTTGATGGCGCTTGTACTTTTTTGTAATCCGGCGTAATTGGTCTACCTCTTCAGTTGAGAGCGTTTTTGCACACTCAGTCGACATTTTTTTTTATCCTTCTTTATGTTTTTGATTATATATATTTGGAAAACTCTGATTCCGTTGATTTGGAAAATATTGATTTATCTAAAATCTCTCCAATTGTGTCGAAAGAAAATATTGAAAATATTAGTTTGAGTGATTGTGGAAATTTTAATTCCATAAGTCCATTATGTTCAGATGAGGAAAAGAATAAAAATGTTAGAGAAATAGTTTTGGTTAAGTGTATTGACGATTGCCAAGACACGTAAATCAAGATAAGCAGAGATAACAAGATGACCATGGTGGGTCTCCAAGTTATTGAAGATCGAAAGATATTGTATTCATATTTGCTTGAATTTCCTGAGATTGGAAATACTAAAAATTTGGAGTTTTTCAAAGACCATGAGGTGTGTTCATTCAAGTATATTGTTGGAGAAAAATATATTTCGTCCAAAATAAGTAGTTTTGGTTTAAGTATTTTTTCTGATTGAATCTGAATGAGTGAACATGAACGAGTTATTTGATAAAGATGAGTTAGTAATACACGTGTTTGCAAAGTACAAAACTTTGTCGTCTCCACTTGTGAAGAATAAAGTTACTTCTAAAAGTGTTGCACAAATTATTCACATCGAAAGAAGTTGCAATGGAGATTTTTACTCGTGACGGAATTGGACCGAATTTATTGCCGAGCTTGATTTAAGAGAGGCTACGTTGGAATTATTAAATCAAACTTATTATTTAGAAGAATATTTAGTTTTAGTAATTACTAATTTTATTATATTATATCTGCTTTAGTAGTTTCCTAGTCAATGTAGTTTTCCTAGTTAGTTTTCTAGTAAGATTATATTTACTAGATATCTTGCAGATTCTATTAGGGTTTGACTCCTATAAATAGGAGTGTTGTTTACTTATTATGTGTGGCATTAGGGTGTGGTCTATAATAGATTTGTAGTGTTGTTAGGATTATAGATCCTTATGAATTTGAGAGTTGATGCGTAGAATATTTCTTCATCTAGGCTTTCAGATGATGTGTGTTGGTTGATCAAATATCAATATAAATTAGTTATGATAGTCTCCATCTTTCTCTGGAATATCTTAGTTATGATCTTGAATTTTACTGATAATACATAGGAAGATTTTGACGATAAAAGTCTAGAGGAAGAGGACTATGAATATATTATTACTTTGCATACAGATTGCTCATTCTACAATTTCACAGAAATAAACCAACCAAAAATTGTCTTACCTTGTAAATGTGCCAATTCTTTTAGCAACTTTTTTTTAATGAAATTTCTTTTAGTAACCTTAACATTGAAAATTTCCCTACCAAATTTTTTTTAATTCTGACAATATGTTTTATTTTTTTGCCTATGTAGTTGCTGAATCAAGAAGTACCAAAAATTGTGCAATCCATGAATAAGCAGCTACACGAGAAGTACATCGAGACAAAGGTTAATTTTCTAGAATAACGGTCTTGTACTCTCCGAGTTTACATTTCTTTAATTCTTTCAAATAGACTTCATCATGTTGACGGTCGTATAATGGATATTGTGGACTGATTAATCTTATGTTGTAAGCTCATAGCATTAGTTTGAGATTGCCATTATTAGTTACTTTCTGTCAAGCGGGAATTGAGCAACGTGAAACAGATCCTTCGCAGATATCTTTGGTAAGCCACTTGAAATAGCTGATGAAAATTAAAGAATTACCATAAGTGCAAAAACATGCTCAAATTAATTATGATTATCACTGGATGAATATTTTCATACAGAAGGCGTTGACTTGTATTTGACCAAGAAAGATGATGTAGTTAAAAAAGTGGGGATAAATTGAATGCCAATGAAGAGATGGTTTCTCAAGATATTGCTGAAATATTGAGATATTGAGATGGTTTCTCAATGTAGTTCTATGTCCGACACTCAAACATTACGAACAAGTAGTAAAATATTTTATTTAAAATGTGCCAGGGTGTTGGAGGTAAATTGAGAAAATTAGCTGATGCACATAGGCATGAGCCAACGCTGATGGACCTATCAAGCTGACAATATCCGAGATATGATCTAACTTTCCTACTAAGGATGGAGATGATGAAGCAGGTAGATCGTAAAAGAGAACTCCCGGGTAATCCAGATCATCCACATCCATATGGTACAACTAGGGGTGTTCATGGTTCGGTTTTACACATTCTTCAAACTAAACCGAAATATTCGGGTTGACATTTTTTAAACCAATCCAAGCCATTCAAAATTTCAAACCGATGCATTCAGTTTGTATCGGTTTTGTTTGGTTGCTCGATTTTTGTGAGATACAAAATATATTAATTATAAAGTAAAAATAAAACAAAAAAATTCTTTGTATCAGTATTTGTTGCTAAAAATATAAATAATATGTCTTTTATTTTCACAAGTTAAACACAATAAAAAAACAAAATAATGAAATATACATTGTTGATCTTAATTTTTAAACTTCAAAACCATCCTACAAAGATAAAAAAAACAAAAACAATACAAAAAATACATCATTATTATTGCAAAATAAAACAAAAGTTGCTTGCGAATCTATAATCACATATCAATAACTCTTCAATATGTTGCTTTAGCACTTAAAGAACTTCCTTGTCATGTATAAAAAAATAAGTTAAATACTCCATTCATCTCAAAATAGTACTCCATCCGATTCAAAATACAAATATTTTATTAGTTGTTTTTTGTTGCAAAATATGAGTCTTTTTACAAAAAAAAAATGTGCATTTATTGACTAATTTATTCTGATTAGTATCTTAATTTAATTTGTGTGAAACCTCATAAAAGGACTTATATTTTGAAACATACGGAGTATTAAAATTTGATTTGTTCACACAAATTAAGACATTCCTAAAAACAATAAGAGTAAAAGTCAAAAGATTAATATATCCAATTAACTATTTCTTGGATATTGGGATAGTAGTTAGAAGAAGAGTAAGAAGAGGGGTAAAAATGATAAAAAAAAATTTATTAAATATTCATTGATATTGCAAATGTTAACATTATTTTTAGGGGATATAGAGTCAACATGTTAACACTATTTTGGGATAGAGGGATTATGTTTTACTACCGGGAGATAGAGTCAAGGTTGAGGTAAGTCGTTATGATTCAACCAGAGGACGTATAATTTATCGACTCCGCAACAAGGATTCGAAGGATTAAGTGGTTTAAACACCCCCTTTCGTGAGAATACGTTTCGAGATGCAAAATCTCAAGAAACTTATTTTCTTCCAAGAAGTAGATTACAATTTTAAATAAGGAATGACAAATATGAAAACAAGAGCTTCTGTTCGTAAAATTTGTGAAAAATGTCGACTAATCCGCAGACGGGGACGAATTATAGTAATTTGTTCCAATCCGAGACATAAACAAAGACAGGGATAATCACTCTCTCTAAAGGAAACGATACATAAATAAGGAATCTGTTTTAACATGAAATGGATATATCCATATATCTCTGACTCATATTTACGAGATGATAAAATATGGCAAAAGCTATACCGAGAATTGGTTCACGTAGGAATGGACGTATTGGGTCACGTAAGAGTGCACGTAGAATACCAAAGGGAGTTATTCATGTTCAAGCAAGTTTCAATAATACCATTGTCACCGTTACAGATGTACGGGGTAGGGTGGTTTCTTGGTCCTCCGCGGGTACTTGTGGATTCAAGGGTACGATATATATATATATATATATATATATATATATATATATATATATCGGCTTGGATTATAAAATTTTCTAAATCAAACCGAAAGTCCGATTTTAATTTAGTCCAAACCGAAATTAGTCCAATGAACCGCTCAAATCGAAAAATCGGTTTGGATTAGTCGGTTTCAGTTTTTCTTAAACACCCCTAAGTGCAACTTGGAGTGACAGAATAATCAAAATATTTGAAAGATTGGTAGATTGGTAGATGACACTAATGGGAGGTTGGGAAGTTGACTCTAGAGTGTTGCAAAAAAATTTCAGGTTCACCAGCAAACTCCAAAAATCGCGATACTCAGGTAGAGAGACGACAATAGATATTATGGTTGCACATGTGTTGTGGCCATAGATGAGTGAAGAAAACACATACAGTGACAATGACAAAATTTTATTAGATGTCAGAGCTATATCATGGATGAAATTCTCTCGGAAAATCACGAGGGTCACCACGTGTAAAAGTGACAACAATGGTTATGTGGTGCTTGATGATGATGTAGCTCCACTACTGCCCGATTATGACCAGAGCATTATGAGCGTTGCAATTATTGGAACTCCTCAGACAGGAGAACGGACTCTTTGGACCGTTAGACATACCACGTCTAGGTATAAAGACGTGTTATTGCGATTATGTTGGACAATTCATGCAATGTGGGAGAGTTTGAGAAGGACAAAATACGTGCATATATGGTAACTTGATAATTCTACTATTGTTAGAAACTATACAATTTTTTTTAAGGATTCAGATAATAAAGAGCTCGATTCGATAGACAGTGAAATTCTTGAGATTACGGTTGAGGTTGAAGATGAAGTTCAAGAGGACGAAGGGGAAAGTTCATTTAACAAAGAAGAGGAGGAAGATTTGGATGATGATGATAATATTGTTAAAGAGTTTCTAGCTAAAACTAGGGTGGTTACCGTTACTAGTGACTAATTAGATGAGTCGCCAATCAGGAGAGGGACACACTTGGGCTTTCCCCCCATTATGTGTATGTTCTTAATAGGAAAATATTTTGTAAATAAAGTTCATATTGGTGATGAAGATTTATCCCTATGTTAAGAATCAACAACTCTCTCAATTATTTAGAAGCTTCCAGAGTAATGGAGAAATTTGTTCATATAAAACAATATCTAGAATGGTCTAGAGGAAATGGGAAGCAAAAATTCTAGACCCTTCTATATGACTTGCTATAAGAGAAATTACTAGAAAGTAGTAGAAATATTTTGATGTACAAGGAATGGTAGAATATTCTAAATGGTTAGAAACTAATCTAACTAACTAGTATAAATAAGAGAGTGGTGAGAGAAATAGAGTGAATATAGTGGCAAAGTACTCCAAAGTAAGATAGTGAAGTCACAAACTTTGAGAGTGAATCAAAGTTGTGAGCTTGAGAGTGATGCAAATGCCGGTAAGACCTTATCTATCCTAGGCTTAACCGTAGAGAAAAGATTTTTGGATAAATTTGAAAAGAAGGCATTCGATTTCTAGAAATTAAAAAAAAAACATCGAATAATTCTTTTCAAATTTACCCTTACTCTTTATTAAGTCAATAAGCAACTAACTTATTCAACTCCTATTTTACGATGCAAGTCCTAAACCTACTCATACACTCCCAACGTGCTTTCCTAATAAGTTATCAAGAAGAGGGTAACATTGCTCTATTTATCATTAAATCTAGACAATCTAATCATTTCTTGAATTAAGTGCACTTCCATAAGGTGTCCCTTAATTTCAAATGGAGTAGTTTATTTTTAGCTCAAATACGCTACTACTTCCATCCAATAATATAAGTCGTTTTAGAACATGTAGCGAAAATTAAGAAAGGAAAAAAAACAAGATACTTTATTAGTTAAAATATCAATATTACTCTCTTAAATATAATTAATTGTATACAAGTCATATTTAAGAGAGTAATATTAATATTTTGATTAAAAAAATACAATGTTTTTTTCTCCGATTCTTGCTACGTACTAAACGACTTATCTTATGAAATGAAGACTTAGGGTGAATTTCATTTTGGACCCTGTAAATGGCTTGCAGTGTCAAGTTCGTCCTTGCAATTTCAGAAATGTCAACCTCGTCCCCAGAAATGGCTTACAGTGTCAAGTTCATCCCTGAAATTACATAAATGTCAGCCTTGTCCCTAGAAATGACTCATAGTGTCAAGTTAATCTATGAAATTTCAAAAATGTCAACCTCAATACCAAGTGATGTTGCGGTCTGTAGAAGTTTTTGTATATGTATTTTGCAGTTTGAATCTTATTCCATTATAATCGGTTTTGAATTTCGTTTACGGAAAAAATCAATTTTCACTTAGTCTTTGTTAGCATAGAGTTAGTCAGCGACACAAGGACTTTTTTGGAATTGGAGGGCCATTTCTAGGGACGAGGTTGACATTCTGAAATTTCAGGGACGAACTTGACACTACGAGCCATTTCTAGGGATGATTTTGACATTTCTAAAATTTTAGGGACGAACTTGACACTTTAAGCCATTTACAGGGATCAAAATGAAATTCATCATGAAGACTTATATTATGAAATGGAGGGTGTACTAAGTTGTAACTCAATTTTAAAAATCCATTTCTTGAAATATCAAGTAAATAATTATTCACTGGATTAAGAACTAATCGCTGGCAAATGTGAATTTAGATGAAGTTTCTATTCAAAATTATTGTCTTGAATTTTTTAAAAGATGAACACACTTTGATAGAAGATGTGAAGTAGGGGTGTTTAGAAAAAACTGAAACCGACTAATCTAAATCGATTTATCGGTTTGAGGTGTATTGAATTTGTTTCGATTTGAATTAAATTAAAACTGAACTTTCGATTTGGTTTACAAAAATTTATAATCCAAACCGAATATATATATGACTCTTTTGCAATAAAACATATTTTACTTCTTATTTATACACATGACATGGGAAGCAAGTTTTTAAAGTGCTAAAGTAATAAATTGAAGAGACATCAATTGGTATGTGATTTTAGACTCACCCGAAGTTTTTGTTTTATTTTGAACTAATAATGGTATAATTTTGTTTTTTCGTTTTTTTCATTGTAGGATAATTTTGCAGTAATTTGTTTGAAGTTTTTTTTTTTTGTTTTTTTAAAAAACTAACCATTTATAAGTATGGTCAGTTTATTACAATTATATTATTATATAAGACCTCACCAGAGGAGGAGTAGTAGAAGCCCTCGTGAGGGGAGAAGTAGATGTCCCGTTGAGCGGGTGTCGTAGAAGTCCCGTTGAGCGGGTGCCCCGTGAGGGGTGTATAAGACCTCACACAAGGGAACCCAAAGAAATGACAATTAAATCATTCCCCTTGTGTGAGGGAGGTATCGAACCTGGACCTCCCTTGTTTGAAGTTTAAGAATGATGATAAAGAATTTATGTTTCATTATTTTGTTTGATTTATTTGGTTTAACTTGTGAAAACAATAGAAATATTTCTTTATATTTTTATCTACTAAATAATTATGTAAATAATTTTTTGTTTTATTTTTATTTTTATAATTAATATATTTTGTATATCACAAATACCGAACAACCAAACCAATACAAACCGAATGCATCGGTTTGAGATTTTAAATGGTTTGGATTGGTTTAAAAAATTTCATACCAAATTTTTCGGATTGATTTGAAAAATGTGTAAAATTAAACAAACCATGAACACCCCCTAATGTGAAGTTAAAGCGAAAAAATTATCCACTTTGGAGTTGAAACCTTGGATTAATTGACTAATTGCTGTATATTTTGAGTAAGGAATACATCCATCCCATTCAGAGACGGACCTAAGTGAGAGTTAGGGTTTTTTGGCTATGGTGCTGATGTAGAAGAACTTCAGCACGACAAGTATTAGTTTGTGGCCAGTGGATCTTCGCCAATCAGATTTAGTTGTTGTCGGCTGTCTGCTGTCCTCTAATACGCGTCACACTGGATAAAAACGACCAAATTCAAATCTCAGCAGGGCAGCCATGCATTCTCCGTGATCTGATGTGTGTTTGGTTTCCGAATCGCTATTTGATGTACTCTGAATCATTATTTGATGTATTCAGAATCACTATTTGATGATGGTGATTATGAAGAATCTCTTCGAAAATTTCAGAAAAATAAAAATTGGAAATTCTCTGTGATCTGATGTGTGTTTGTCTTCCAAATTGCTATTTGATGTATTCTGAATCGCTATTTGATGATGGTGATTATGAAGAATTTCTTCGAAAATTTCGAAAAAATTTAATGGCTTAAAATTTCTCAAAACAAGTTTCTCTGATCCCACTTCATTGATTTGTCAATGCTACTTTTATTTTTATCACACTTCATGCTTTTGGACATATTAAAATGGAATTCTCTGGCATTCATGTTCTCTTTGATCTTGTCCATCTTTGTTTCTGAAGCTAAAATTTTGCTTCCTTTTTATAAAGCCGGTATTGATTTTAGTTTAACCGTTTTGGTAAGTAAGAAAATTTTAGAGAAGGGTTGAATTAATTATTGGTGTATTAGGTTAATGCTTTTGGTTCTAACATCTTTTCTTACTTTGAACTAGTTGTGAGCCCGCGGTTTTTCTTGTTTTATTTCAAAAGACATTACATAATCAATTTAAATTAAAGTAAAGTTTTATCTAAGGTCAACGGATATGTTTTAAGTCCATCATTTTTCTATGTGAAGTGACCTTTAATAGATCTAATCACGTTTAGTCAACAAATACATGTTAGCTACTTGATATTTGATAACATCTTGGAGAAAAATAAGATTATTACTCTGTTGTAATAATAGTGTAAAAAATACTAGGGAAAAAAAAACAATCCTAAAAATCATGCTAAATGACAAGTTGATTATAGCCTTTTTCAGGATTATATGTGAAATAAAAAAACAAAGAGCTGAAAAAAGTCGAATAGGAATTTTACCTGGAAATGATTCAAGCTTGTCTTTCACTTGGAACTTTGACTCCCTGGTTCGATGAACTATTTTCTAGAAACACTATTTTCCAACACCATTTTTCCCTATCAATTGTATAAAAGATATATTAAATACATTGAAAAGAAATATATTTCAACCATATCAATTCTCTTGTCATTTATACCGGCCGGAGCAAGTTGTATCGGTGGCAAAACATTCTTAATTTTGATGAGATTAGAGATTCATATGTATATTGGAGAGAAGAATTGGTTCACATTTGGATTTTATAGTGAAAATGGAAGACCTTTGAAGTTCCCGCATTGAATAGGCTTTGGAAGAGTTTTGTTAAGTTAATAGTTTTGAATTGGAGGAATGGTAAGAGTTTTCTTAAATTAAGAATGGGAAGACTTTTTATTTTCCTTCAATTTAACACAAATTAAATTTATTTTGTATATACAATTTATTGCTCATGGTTTTAGCTCTATGCATTAGTAAATTCATAAAATAATTATAATATCTATCATTAATTCTCAAGATACATAAATTTACAAGTAGCAATCAGTAGTAAGTGTTCTTAAGCTAATCATACATGTGTGGAATATGTAAAATCTCATAATTAATTATGGATAATAGCTTTATATGACTAATTAACAGTAGTAGAATAGTAACAATAAAAAGAAAAGACTTTTCAATTCTCTACATCAAACTTAATACAATAAAAAAATTAATGTTCTAATTTTAGAGACCAATACAAAAGACTCTATATAAAGAGGTTAGTAATATAGCTATTATCTCTTCGCTTATAGATACTATGAACTATTTTCCTTAATAGTTTAGCTCCGTAGCTACCTAAAGCTTGTATATATAGCTAATGGGCAAAACGTCTAGGGAATTAATCAATGCTTTTTTATTGCCACGTGTAAGATTCTTATTGGATTTGAGCCTATATTTTTTATTTTGAATTTCTTATTTGTCAATATTGAAAATGATTAAAAATGTTTTGAATTTCTTATTTGACAAATATTACGACTCATTAAAAAACGGTTTCTTGATATCTTTTGGAGGATTTATAGAAAAACTACTTATCTTTTCAGGGCTCAGTTCTTGCAGTCTCCTCGCGCCCATCAAAAGGTCTTCCTATAAGAGATCCACAGAAGCCAGTATGTTACCTTCTCATTCTTATCTGTTTTTTTTTTTATTGGATTTGCTATACTATCCCATATCCATTTCCACTCTCCTTCGGCACTTGAGGCCATTAGAGAATGTTTTTGTATTGTCCTATTTGCATGTATGCTTACTGATTCTTATATTTCAGTCATGCCCTGCTTCTAAAATTTTGACATCACTTTTACCTTCAAAACATTTTTAGACTTGTAAGATTCAGAATGCACCCATCCAGGTACTCAGGCTTTAAGATTTAGGTTCCAGTTTTCTAGTTATGGTAATAACTCTTGGATGTTTCTGAATCCTTATGCTTGTGCATGTACATGTACATGATATGCATGTTGTGTTTTCTAAAAGTTCAGGTGGTGCATTTCCTTCCTTTTTCTCACAGCATTAGTAGGCTCCAATATGTGAAAATTAGCTCATGGGCTGGTTTTGAGAGGATCCTGATGCCCACGAAAGCCTAATTTTCACAGCAGATCGTAGCAAGTCTCCCTAGGCGTGGATGATGAGCTCATAATATCCAAAGTGGGCTCTAATGGTCACCGTACGACCCAAGAATGGTGGCGGGCCTTAATTGACTCCCACCTCGATGTGAGGGGAGTGTTGAAATATGATGTAATTTTCACATGGCGCATGATCTAATTTTCACATGGTATCAGAGCAGACCTTTAGGCTGGATGATGGGCTCATAATGTCCAAAGTGGGCTCTAATGGTCACCGTACGACCCAAGAATGGCGGCGGGTATTAATTGACTCCCACCTCGATGTGAGAGGGAGTGTTGAAATATGAAGTCCCACATCAAGTGCCTAAGGAAGATCCAAATACCATATAAGCTCATGGGGTTAACACCTCTCCTTACCAATTGGTTTTGAGAGGATATGAAGGCCCATAAGCTAATTTTCACACAATAGAGGATGAAGATTGAGAGAGTCATGTTTTATAGAACGCCTAGACAATGTTTTGAATTACTTATTGGGAAATTATCCCTAAATAACCATAAATTATTTCGTATTTTCCTTCTATCGCCACCCTCTCAGTTTCCACTGTCCAACGCTGCCAAATGAGGCGCTTTTTAATTTCACCCCCGACTCCGGCAGAAACCGCCATATGGATGGTTGGCGAACCAAATTTAGACGAACGAGGTCACTAATAATTCTTGGTCACTAAAAATGTTTTATGCGCTATGATTTAAACTCATTGAGACAGTCTTCTGTAATCCTCTTATTCGGACCATTCTTTTTCGGTCTCATATTAGCTGCAGTTATAAGCTTATAGCAGGAGGGATCCATTTCACTTGACTTTCCAAACCATTCCTCGTAAAATTGCCAAACTTCTGACCTGTTAGAAGAATGAAAGTCCCCGAAAACTAACACTGAGATACAAAGAATCTGAAATAATACGCCTCCAATGAAAATAATTATATGTAGAATGCTTTCCACATACCAGTAGGCCAAGAACTGAAATGGTGCATACTTTCTGTAGATTTGTTCAACTTCCTTTTGGACTGTTTTTATGGTCGTTTTGCTGGCATGAACCTGCAAGTAACGAAACATGTCAAATTATCGATCCTAGTGGAAGAGAGCGCGAGTCAGAAAAGAAAAGAAAAAATGTGAAAGAAGTAAGACGAACCTGTTTCAAATGTCTGATGGTTTCGGAATCAGTGGGAATAACATGGTAAAATCCCATGCACATGAGAACATTAACACAAGTAAAGGGACCAAAACCATCTATTTCTTTCAACTGCTCAAACAGATCATCATAGTCGGATACACTTGGTTTTCTGCAAACTTCTTCGAGTTCCTTCAGCTGAATCTTGCCTTCGGCTACATTCTGGGCAAATTTCAATATCCGACTTGCTCTATATCCAAGATTGCATCGTTTAGCCAGAAAAGTTTCATCGACACTGGCTAATTCTTTTGGGCTGGGAAAATTTCCAATTCTATTATGGGAATAAGGTACACACTCCTCTGAAGACTGGGAATTAGTTGATGTTTGACAAGGGTGGTCACATGGTTCCAGTGATTTATCAGTTTTATCGAGTTCGAGAGAACCTGAACGGAGATCCCCAGTCAGTCGGAAGCAGTCTTTTGCATCACCATAACTTCTATGAGTGTCTGGATCTCCTTCTAGCATAGTGTTGACCTCCAGTAACCTGTTTGTCAAATTTATGGGGCGCTGGTTAACTTTACGCCTTTTCTTTGATTCCTTTCCAGCAGGAGTCTTTGGGATGGAATGTTCACTAGTAGAGGGGTGTTGTAATTCCCACTGAAGCTCACAAAGTGCCCTAGACATGCTCAAAGTTCTTGACCACCTAGATAAGGAAGAGGTTCACGGGCTTTAAATTCTCAGGTCCATGTCTTCTTTCTAATCGAAGTTGTATCGAGTACCAGAAAAGGAACCGGAATCTTAACTAGCTAGCTAAAACAACAAGTTGACAAGTTGTAACGTTACAGATATACTGAACGACCAAAAGATTGACATACAGTATGGAAATCAAACAACAATTTCGAGAACTCAAAGTAACAGGCACGAAGCTTTCTCTTTTCGATTACTCCCATGACAAGAGAAAGCAACAAAGGTGATAGAAAAAAGTGAGATAAAAACTAATTTGGACGCCTACAGAAAAGAAGATACTCACTGGCAATTGCAGAGGAGAATGCACTTGACCATATCCTCGAACAATGTTGGTGACCGGAACAATCTCCCGAGTCCCTTCTCTTTTGCTTCCCCATACATCTCCTGAAACTCCCTCACCTTTCTATCATCTTCCTCGGACAATCGCAACATCCGCCTTACTTGATCCTTCAATTTATAAAGAAAATAAACAGAAAACTACTAAGTGAACCAAAATTAATGTAAAGTTATCCTTCAATCTTCCTTACTTAGAAATAAATTAGAGAATTCTCAAACAGTTGAAATATATTCTACACTCAACAACAAATGGAAATTCATGTCAATAACACATTACATCTTTCAGTAGCAAAGACGATCCAATCATTTCTTTAATTCAAGTGCACTTATATAAGGTGTCACTTGATTTCTTAATTTCAAATTGAGTAGTTTCTTTTTAGCTCAAATACACTACTACCTCCATTCCATAATATAAGTCGTTTAGGACATCTAGGAAAAATTAAGGAAGCAAAAAAAAAGGTACTTTGTTAGTCAAAATATGAATATTACTCTCTTAAATACAATTAGTTGTATACAAGTCATATTTAAAAGAGTAATATTGATTAAAAAAATACCTTATACGACTTACATTATTATGGAACGAGGGAGTACTAAGTTGTAACTCAATTCTAAAAACCAATTTCTTGAAATATTAAGTCAATAATTATTTACTGGATTAAGAACTAACCACTGGCAATACAAAATCTTTAAAAAAAATTAAATCTTGCAACTTTTTTTACACTTCCTTTATACCAAGTAGCAGACAGTTGATAACAAATACAAATTTGTTTGCAACTTTTCAAGTTTCGAGACATTCTAAATTGTTTGTCACGTTTCAGAAATCAATAAATCTTTATTGCATCTTTCCGAGTCATACACCTAATGTATTACTCAAACTAACTGCTAATAATAACTTTTTAATTATTAATTATGTCATTTTAGACTTTTTTTTTCTTTTCATAATAATTTTCTTTCAATCATTTTTCCTTATTATGAATAAAATGTGCAAATGTTGTAAACAATTTGAGACGGAAATAGTAATTCAAGAACAGTACCAGCAAAGAGTGGAGATGATGAGGAGAGAGTGAATCGGTGCCAAAGACTTGAATCTTTAGAGAGTGATAAGAAGAATCAAAGGGCTGTGAGATTTTAACAGTTAAAGAAATCTCATAATCAGGATGATGATCATAGTCAAGGCTGAGACGCAGAGGGCGTTGGAGGGTCTTGGATTGCGGGTCCCAGTAATTGGGTGCCATCATGAACAATCCATGGCTGCATACTGCTTTTTCCAGATTGAATGTCGCCGCAGCCGCCCCTAGTGGTAGCTCCACCACCGTGCTGAGGCGGTTTCCGGCGGCCAAGGTCATCTCTTCATTTCTCTGGTTTTCCATTTCTTAAAGCAAATGTTATGTTACTGCAGCTAATTAAACTTTATTTAATTTGACTTTTCTACAAAAACGTCTGGACATTTCAACAAGATAAATGAAACATTTAAATTCAAACGAATATTTACCTTTTTACACATTGCTTATTTTCGATCTACTAATATTTCATTAAAAGAAAAATCTATAATATATAAAGTTAGGCCGAATTGAAGTAGAAAGTTAATGATGTGACATGTGACATTTTGTGGGATTTGGACCAATTAGAAAATTACATGTGGCAACTTTATCAATAATTTACTCTTTAAAATTATTTCTTAATGAGCTATAATCTTCAACTCTAATTTTAAGTTGTTATGGAGATAAAAACTTGAGGAGATTTCTATAGCTAATGTCTATAGCTACATATTTATAAATTTCATTAGTTATATCTTGATCTCAAAGAATTCAATTATTTATTATAAATTTATGGCATTGTTTCATATAGTTATGAATGAAGTAGAAGAGTTTTGTAACTTTTATTATAGTAATTATATTTATTTATTGTTACTTCTTTTTAAATGAAGAAGTTGAATGGTTTTTTTTTAAATAAATAAGTTCAATTGTTTTTTCAAATGAAGAAGTTCAATAGTTTTCTTTTTTAATGAAGTAGATTTAATGTATATAGGAATTATAAAAGTCATTCATCATAAAGTAGATTTAATATTCTAAGAAAATAACATGTATATAGGAATTCTAAAAGGTTATGTAACATATAGGAATTATAAAAGTCTTCCATCATAAAGTAGATTAAATATTAAAAAAAAAACATGTATATAACAATTCTAAAAGGTTATTTAACATAATTGAATTGAATTTGAATGAAGAAGTTCAATGGTTCTTTTTTAAACGAAAAAATTCAATAGTTTTCTTTTTTAAACGAAGAAATCTGCTCCCTCACTAATTTTCTATGCAATTGCCTTTCATGTTTCTTAGTCATATTAAACACTCATTTTATTTTAGATACCATAATCATTAGTAGATGCTACATATAGGTTTTCAAATTAGCACCAACCACCATGACTTTAAAGGTTAAAACAATGCAATTGTCTACAACCACCAATAAGCAACCATACATCTAGAGCTCATTAACATGGTTATCCAGTTTCAGTCATATCTCTAAGAAACAAGCAAACTAGAAAACATGTACGACATCATCAAAAGAGATATGAATTTAAAAAAAAGTTAGAAATACAACCGCGCATCGCGTGGGGATAAAACCTAGTCTATATAAATATAATAAAGCTAGAGTTGAAGTATGTGGAGGCAACACATGGCACGTTAGAGGCACACGCCTAATAAAAATCCTACATGTGTCAATAAAGTCATTCATTAATTCATTGAAATGTTTTGCCTCATTAGCTAATAACATATATAGAATCTTTATAGGGATTGGATGGCCAAGTGGGTAAGGCCATCACACTTGGGGCTTAGGTCCCAAGTTCAATCCCCATATCTCACACAAGGGAATGATTTAATTGTCATTTCTTTGCTCCCTTGTGTGGATCTTATACTCCCCTCTTGGGGCACCCGCTCAACACGGGACTTCTACGACACCCGCTCAACGGGACTTCTACTACTCCCCTCACGGGGCACCCGCTCAACACGGGACTTCTACGACACCCGCTCAACGGGACTTCTACTACTCCCCTCACGGGGCACCCGCTCAGCCGGGCTTCTACTACTCCTCCTCTGGTGAGGTCGACCTCCTCTGGAGAGGTCTAATAATAAATAATTGTAATAAAACTAGACCATACTTATAAATGGTCTAGTTTTAAAAATATATATATATAGAATCTTTAGGTAGTTTTTTTTTTTTTTTTTAACCTCACAGGGGAGCCCATAAAGGGCAGTTTATTAAACCTCACAGGGGGAGGCGGGTATCGAACCCGCAACCTCTCGGTTGCGGGCAGGCAGGCGCCCCACTGGGCCAACTACCATCCGATGAATCTTTAGGTAGTTATGCAACTAAATTATCAAGAAAATAATTCATGTTATCTATAGTTATTTTAGAAGAGATAATAATTATAATATTTTACCTGTTTGTATAGAGTTTTTGTCTTGATATATAAAATTAGAACATTAAATTGTTTTATTATATTAAGTTAAATGTATTGTTATTAAAAAATAAAAATAAATATATTGATATAGAGAATTGGAAAGTCGGTTTTTTTTATTGTTACTATTCTATTAATATTCATTAATTATATAAAGTTATTATCCATAATTAACTTTGAGATTATAAATAATACACACATATATGATTAGTTAATAAAGCAATAACTTCATTTTTCCCAACATAAAAAATCAAATAGAGAGGCTGTTTCTAATTATTAAAATCTTTATCATATAAATATAAAAGAACTTTTATTTCTGCAAATTTTTAAAAAATGTTAGACAAAAGAAATCCTAATCCCTCTTTGATTCTTCCTCTCTTGCTTGAACAAATCAAAATTCTTCATTTAACTGATGTCTACAGTAAAGACACTCTGCTAAGTTCCAAACTAAGCACAAAATTCATCATTTATTCAGAAAGTATAAAACAAAACATTGTTTAATTAGTTGTAAGATGATGTAATATAATTGCAAAAAGTTATACAAGAATGGAATAAGAACAAAGTAGTTGATATGGTAAATCAATTAAATATTTACTCTCCGTTCCATCTAATAATATAAGTCGTTTCAAATAAGAAAAATTCAAGAAACTGATAAAGGGTTCATCTTTTGTGTGTGTGTGTGTGTGTGGGAAATATTGGATGATATTGGAATTTTAATGTTATTTGGGAAATGGGTTTGAGGAGCTTGATCATTTTGCTGAGTTTTTTCATACATATTTTAATTATACTTGTAGCCACAGACAGAAATGATTGTAAGTACCTCTTTAAGATGATATTTTGATTAATAAGAAACACAAGAAGTATATTTAAATTATAGATAATTTTTATGGGGAGTACGAATAGTAGTTCACCTGTTATACTCTATGTTTCCTAATAAGGGATACATTTGCACTTTTCAAACAAAATAAGTTGTATTTGAAAGTAATACCTTTTCTGCCCAAATTAATTGCACTAATTTGACAAAAACAATAGTTCGAAAATAGTTAAGTATAGAAAGAGTTAAAATAAAAATTTACTAACACAAAAAAGAAAAGTGAAAATAGTTTATATATATATATATATATATATATATATAGAAACTTTTCTCATTTAACTTATTTTATTTGTATATGGTTATACTGTTCTCGAGTATAAGTTATTTTATGTAATACAACCTATGTATTTATGTATATTTTAGGTTATGAATATATCCATCCCATTTAGAGGCGGACTTAAGTGCGAGCTATGGGCCTTGGCCCTCTCTCTCTCTTTCTATTTTTTTTAAGAGTATTGCTAGGAACTAAAATTTAACTAATTGATTGACTAAATCGGTAGTAAAATGGTAAATAATTGGGTGAATCCATTATATTAACATGGGGTAAATAGTGTTTAATTTAAATTTTTAACCAATTATAGCTAATTTTTCTTAACTCTTTATCATTTCCCTTCTTTTAAATCGAGGATTTTTTAGAGTTTTTATGTATTCATTCCTTATATTTTACCTATAATTTTACTTTGTCCCTTAAATGTTTTGAGAATTTTTTTTTGTAGTAACATAGTGTGTAATTTAACCTCCCTATCTCACACTCTTGGTCCCTCCCCTGATCCCATAGAAAACTGTTAAAGATTAGTTTGTGTGTATATTTGTAATATATAAAGTTTGGGCAATCCTTTCCCTCTTGAGGTACATTTTGAGGGATTGAGTTAGGCCAAAGTCCATATTTTAACATGATATTAGAGCCACCTAGTTCGATGTTGGTCCCCTATTATTGTTCACCATCTAAATGTCCAGCCCTGGCTGTGAGGGAGTGTGTTAAAAATCCCACATCGACTAATTTGTGTGCATATTTGCAATATATAACGCTTGAGCAATCCTTCCCTCTCGAGATACCTTTTTGATGGATTGAGTTAGACTCAAATCCATATTTTAACAAAAACCACGGGTCTAGAAATAAATCAAATCCTCCATAGTTCTACTTTTCTCTCCTAGCTCAAAGATTAGTCAAACGCACATCACTCTTTTTCAAAGGAATAATATGATTTTTTTTTGTTGACATTTTATTCCTTATTCGAAATTTTCAATCGTATTTTTTACATTTTTCTTTCTAAATTTATGTGTTTGTTTCCGCTACTCTAATATAACATTACAAGTGAATCAGATAAAAGTTTCTATTCAAAATTATTGTCTTGAAGTTTATAAAAGATGACGCTGTCAAAGCGAAAAAATATCCACTTTGGAGTTTTTTTTTGCTAAATAAAAAATTATCTATTTATTAAAAAATAGTCGTGGCCATTACCATCAGCAGATAATTTGAAAATAGAAGAAAATAAAAGTTATACAATGGTTTAGAAAATTAGGATAACAGATAAAAGGCCACACCCCGGAACCGGTTAAAAACGCTAATACTAATAGAAAAAATAAATACATAATAAAATTCTTCACGGCATCTCCTTCGCAATCCTTAACCAAACAGTAGCAAGAGAAACTCAATTTCAACATCTTTCTTAAAAGTCAACAATCTACAAGATATGGGCGTATCAACCGTCTAGTAGATTGTCTCGTAAAGATATAGAAAACTGAGAAGGTGCCTAGAACAAGTCCGGGTTGATAAAAACCACTAAGAAATATCGAAAGAAACTCAAAATCTTGAAGGATCTGAAGTAGATCTTTCTTCTGAGTCTTGAATATTGAAAAATGATGCCTAGAGAGAATTTTCACAATGATTTACGATAAAATGAGTAGGTGTAGACACAAAAAGCGAAGAAGAGATGATTATATTCGTCTAAGATTAGATCGGTAGTCGTAGCTTTTGGACGAATACAACCATGGAAGGAGAAAACAAAAAAGAAAATCCAAGAAGACTAAGAAAAGAAATAGATTAGAGAGAGAAAGTAGAGAAAAGATTATGGAGTTGTCCCCACTTTCCACTTTGGAGTTGAAACCTTGGATTAGTTGATTAATTGCATGTGAGCTATGGCAAGATTGAATTTTTATTTTTTATTTTTTATTTTTTAGAATTTGATGATGCAAGTGCAATTGGTACTAGCACATGAGTTGGCAAAGTCAAGATCACAGCCCAAAATTTTAAATTGGAGGTCAAATTCGTTCGTCGGGCTTAAAATAATTCTATCGATATTAAATTTAAAAGTGTCAATTGAACTATTATAGTCAGACCACATATGTAAATATGATCATAACTATTCATAAAATAATTCTACCAGTATTAAATTGAAGGGTGTCAATCGAGCTACTATAGGCAGACCATGTATATAAATGTTGTTCATCAAAAAAAAAAAAAGTATACTCATGTGATCATAACTACTCATGTTGACTCCTAAGCGAAATGATGGTACTTCCAACCCCATTTCCATTATCAAATTGTCTATCAAAAAGTTTTTTTTATGATAACTTTGGAATAATTTTCATGATATGGTTTTAGGCCTATTGGTCTCTCCATTGTAAAGAATATTGCTACTTTTGTTATTTGTGGGTACAAAAATATATATTGCCAACTTTTGATATCTTTACTTTGTACTAGTAGTTTTATTTATTTATACACAGAAAAAATTTAATATCATGTAACAACATTAGTGGGACAAGCTATGACTTGCTTTTTAAGGTTTTCAATGATCATCACTAGCTTGTTGTTGAACCTATTCACAAAGCACTTTGGTAGCCATCCTGCAGGATCCAACTGAAAAAATAAAAAATTGGATTAATTTTTTTTTTTTTTTTAGTTTCAAAATTTGAACAATGAATTAATCAAAGATTCATAGTAATTTTTCTTTTATTTTTTTGATTTTTTTTATACCTGAACTACGTAGGTAACCATGCAAGAATCATCGTCGAGTTTCTCGACAACCCAACCAGATTGTAGAAGTAGAGCTCTAATTGAGTTGTTTTGCTTTGGGTGCAAACCAGATGCAATTTCCTTTGGAAGTGAAGCAACTGCTACAACCTGCAATGAATGAACTCATTGTTATTAAGTTGTCGCGTGACAATTTATTTATGTATTTATTTATTTAAATATAACTTATAGAAAAATGAGAATTTTATTTTTTAATTACCAGAGTTCCATCATCCATGGTTTCGCGGCGTTCATAGACGATGAATTCTCTGTTTCTGAAGAGAGGTTTGGAGGAATCACCAAACTTGAGTCGAATTATGCTAAGATTTTCTTCCAGATCTTTTATGTACTTTGCTTCTACCAGATCAGAGTCCCATTGCTTTGTTCCACCAGAAATAAAATTTCCAGGTTAGCATAGACTTGACCTAGAAAAATTCAAGTCGGGGGACGAAAAATAAATTTTACATATTTTTTGGGAAGACGAGTTAATTTTGTTAATAATCTTTCTATATTTTTCAAAGGTAAAAATGGACTTTAAAATCTTGAGGGAGGGACCACCCCTGATTTCGTCCTTGCAAGTTAGTCACAACTACTTCTAACTAACTAAACTATCTTGTCGTGATAATATTAGGTGTACATATAACTTTGCATAGGAAGTTTGATATTTTAAAATTATTGGAAAAAACTTTACAATTACTAATCAAATGAGAAAATTGATATATATAAACTATTTTCACTTTTCTCTTTCTGTTAGTAAAATTTTATTTTAGCTCATTTTGTCCCTAAACTATTTTTGAGTTGCTGTTTTTGTCTAATTAGCGTAAAACTTGTGATTTTCGTCAACTTTTGGTCACATATTATGAACATGTCTCTGATTTGAAGGACTTAAATAGACAGAAATGTCCTTAAACCCGAATACATGTGCATAATATATGACTAACAGTTGACAAAAATCACTAATTTTACGCTAATTTAACAAAAGTAACAACTCGAAAAATATTTTAGAGAAAAAAACTAAAATAAAAAAGTTTACTAACAAAAAAAATAAAAACAAAAAAAGTTTATTTACACATACAGAGAGGTTTTCCTAATAAAATTTGTATAGTTTTTTCTTCAAGAAAGGAAAGTTGAAGCAAAATCAATGAACTTTGGACTGAGTGTATGAAATAGAAATAATTTACCTTAGCAGCATCAATGGCATTAGCTACTGTAATAAACTGGTGAGGAGAGACAGATTTAAGCAACCAGCGACTGCGAAAAGTATGAAGAGAACCAGACCTTCTCTTAGATATCTCAACTCCATTTTCATCACTTGTAAGTATTTTCCATCCATCATTTCCATTTCCATTTCCAACTTTGTTGGAATCAGAAGCTGATAGTAACTCCTGTATGCAGTTTTCACTTGCATGGAACACATATCTTCTCAATGAGTCCTCACTAATTGACCTTTCCCCCCAAAAAAAAAAAAAAAAAAAAAATCAAGAAATCATCAGATTAATGTTTCTTACTTACGTTACTCGAACTCTTCCTTTATGACTGTCGTATTTGCGTCGACACGACACGACATGGATATGAATATGACATACTGATCTGATCAACACCGATTAAACACTTTGTTGTAGATGTACTTGGCACCCGTAGTCGAGTCCGAGTAACATAGTTTCTTACAAGGTAGAAAATGTATGCAGGAATTAAAAGGAATCATAAACACAGGATATTCTTACCAAGATCTACTGCAATTTGCTGGACTGCTTCTCATCTTTAATGTTTCTTCCTACAAGGGTGGGAGTTTGAAAATTCTTGACTGAGGATATATATACATGAGAGAAATGAGGGGTGGCTATGTTACTCGGACTTGAGTATGAGTGTCAAGTACATGTATTATTTAGGTGTCGGGTAATTAAATATTTAAAATAAAGTATCTAATCGGTGTTGATTAGATCCGGTAAGTATTTCATACTCATACTAATATCGTCAGGCCAGTCTCAAACATATCCGAGGCCCCATGCTTAGAAAAAAAATTAGGGGCCCGAATTTTTAGGGCTAAGATATATATATATATATATATATATATATATATATATATATATATATATATATATATAAACATTAGGGGCCCAGTTTTTAGGGGGCCCTCTCATGCTCGTTCAGCTCGCATCCCCTATTAACCGGCACTGGTGTATGGTAAAAAAGATTTTGAGCAACAAATTGTAAAACATCAAGATCTTCAATTTTTTTAACTAATAATTATATACAAATTAAGTAATTTTTTAAAAAATTTGGGGCCCCTGTAAATGTGAGGCCCGGTTCCGGATGTCACCTTGGACACCCTTGGAGCCGGGCTCTGAATATCGTGTCGACATGAGTAGAACATTCATAAATGAATGATCCGAATAACACAGGGAGGGATAGTTTGGTAAGAAAAGTACGATTAAGTCCTAGATTTTTGGGGGAGAGAAGATGATGGAGAAGCTAACAAAAAATAAAAATAAAAAAAGAAGTGGGGATGATGAGATTGAAGCACATGGAATGCCAGAAGAACCTCCATGATTAGTATAACTGCACATCTTTATCTTCATTCCTTTTAACCTTTCTCTCTCTGTCATGGAAGCCCCACCAGCATTCCATGTGCTTCATCTTCCCCCACCCCCTCTTTATCTTGCATCTCTCTAAACCAAAAAGAATCTTTTCTTTTTCTATTTTTTCTTTTTTCTTTATCAGAGCACTGTTATCTCTACCTTTAGTGAAACTAATTAAGGATCATAGTTTAGGTTACGTCTATAAGGTCTGACTTTATTTAGAGAAGATCTGATCCAAAGCCTTTTTCAATATTACGTTACGTCGACTCTAATAGTGTTAGACTAATCTAAGATCGACCCATATTGCGTTTGTAGGGTGCGACTCTTACTCAACAGAAGACTTGGTCCAAAGTTTTTTCAATATCGCGGCGTGATATTGTTTTAGCATTAGCAATTTACTTAATGAGACTAATCCGAGAACAATCAAGTTACGTCCTTAAGAATCTTATTCTTACTTAAGAGAAGGACTTGTCCATAACTTTTTCAATATCACATGACATCATTTGGCATTAAAAGTTCACATAGTGAAATTAAACCGAGATCGGTCTAGTATGTGTCTATAAAATCCGACTCTTACTCAGCATAAGACTTAATCCAAAGCTCTTTCCACATCACGTAATATCATTTTGACATAAATAGTTCACTTATTAAATGCCGCAAGTTGTTGAGTTGAAATAATCTTCCCTGCATGTAGAAAAAAAGAGAGAGCAGCTAAGAAAAAGACTTAACAACTAAATCCAGACTAATGAATTCTTGAATACATTTATGTTCTACCTAAACTTGCATGTTTAGAGGTGACAATATACACACACAAACACCTTCATTTGGTCCCTTCATCACGTGTTGGGAAAGAGTCAAATTCATTAAATTTTAGTCCCAAATTCTGTAGTTTAACTCCAACAATTTGCAGAGCAGTATCTGTAGTTCTTGGCTCTTGCCATAAAAAAAACAAAAAAACGTGGCTGTGACATTAACCCGAACCCTTCATTTATATCTGCCGTACATGTGTCAACACAACACAACATGTGTATATGATACTTAACGGATCTGGTCAACACCCATCATACACTTTGTTTTAGATGTTTTAAGTACCAGACACCTAAATACATACTCGTACCTGACACCCATACCCGAGTCCAGGTAACATAGCATTCGCGTAGTATTTTAAGCTATCTTTCACAATTGTAAACCGAGTTTTGGAACTATTCTGTTGATTCTGATCCAGGGGCAGTAAATAAGTCAAGAATCCATGGTTAATTCGTATAGCGAAAAAATATACTAACAACAGCTAATTTCTCCAAAAAATGTGAATCTTTAATAAGCAAGTTGAAGATCAGAGCAACTATACAAGAAACAAAGTAAAGGGTTACCACTAGGCATAAAGAAGAACAATTTATTCTCCAAGAGTAAAGTTGAGATATACAGAAAGACCTAATGTTGTGATTTCTCTGGTCCCAGAAAGCCTTTTTCTTTAAGACTTTCTACTGTGTCCCGAACAGCATCTTCTACTGGAGTAAAGACTAATCCCAGATCGATCAATCTTTTAGCAGCATCTTTACAAGCCACCAAACCCGGTTGTGTTTCGCCATTAAACCTATATATAATTGGATTTCAGCAATTATCAGACCAAAAGGAATGGATGATGTTAAAGGAATCTCTTAATGGCAGGAACGATAATGTGAGGATTCACAATTAAACGTTAGCCAAAAGATGCTCCTTGGATAGCTACGATTATCACATGCATTTTCTTTGTTACCATTGCTTGTTCTTTTATTAAATTAAAAAAAAAAAGTTATTTGGAGATGAGATGCCTTGTGGGAACATTTTGGATATAGATGTAAAACTGCAGGCTTATGATCAATGCCATTATTGTCTAAGAAGACGAGAACTGCAGCATTTCAATAAGCATGTGGAAGACCGAGAAAAACAGTGAATGAAACATGTGTCTTATCCCTTGTTAATTACACTGGAACAGTATCGTATGAATTAGGAAAAGAATTCTGTAGAAGCAAATATCGAACATGGGGGGGGGGGGGTGTCGATATGTAACATATATGTTCCAATTGCTGAAACCAGAAGAGAAGCTCAACCACCACAACCACAAGTGACAATGATGTTGATATGGAAGGATATGACAACTAGTTTACGTTATCAGGAAATTGACCATGCCAAACTCTGCAAATTGAGGCATGATTAATGTACACTTTCATCTGGGGTCACCTCAGTTCTTTCAAAATTTCCACAGTTTTCTTAATGGATCAGATCAGACACATGGTACTTAAAAACATACTTGGTCTCCGATTCAGTGTACTGCATTCCTTGTTTGAAACTTATTTTAGTGGCACACTATCCTTGAAGAAAAAGCAATATAGAATATTCTATGTTTGTTATCATTACCACAGAAGTGTCAGAAAAGAAATGTCCCTATAAAATTACTAGAAGAATTAAGGTCTGTGAGACAAATATCTTTTTGAAACTTGCGACTTATTACAAATTTACTGATAGATAAGGTACTTTCTTCATATGAAATGTCAGAAACAAGTTCCAGCTTAACTTTCAGTCTAAATTAATTTTCCATTCTCTTAGTTTCTCATTTTTGGATGTTTTGCCCCAGTATATTTCACTTCCAACAAGGTTAGGACATCTCAAACTGAAGATTATTCCCCTAGATGCAAGTTTGGCGTATCGATCAGAATTTGAACTTTGCTAATCATAAATATAAACAGAGAGAATTGACTAACCTGTAAACAGGAAATTCGAGGAAGAGTTTTGAGACTCTCTCAGCAAAATCACTGAACTGATATATACCATTAGTGCAAAGATATCTGCCAGAAGCATCAAGAGACTCAAAGAGTAGCACTTGCGCCTTCGCCACATCTTTGACATGTACTGCCCCCAACCAGTGGTATTCCTGAGTATCTTGCGATCCCTGGAGCAGCTGTTGCAGTACAGCACAACTTGCATTTAAGCTAGGTTGCAAAAGTTGGCCTAGACATGTAGCTGGGTTAATTGCAACTATATCCAATCCATTCTTCTCTGCAAATTCCCACGCAGCTTTCTCGGCTAGGGTCTTTGACACTGGGTACCATTTCTGTCAAATCAATAACTAATCAATACAGAAGAAAAGATTATTTTTCTGCTGAACATATTAGATGCAATAGATTATAACGATGTTTGGGTAAATTTGTCTAAGTGGAACAATACAACCTTTTAGATTTAGGTTCCATTAACAAGTTTTAAAGCCAAAATTAGCAACAGCTAATTGTTTCTAGGTTTGAGCATAACATGTTTTGCAAAAACAGAGTTCTGCAACTTCTTAAACTTATAACTCGCGAAGCTGCATTTCACATCAATGCTTGTCCTTTTTTCCCCTTAATGCAAGTTCAAGACTTTCAGTAAGATGCCATTCTTGAGTATTCTCTATCCTTGATTTACAGTATCCACCAAAAAACAGGCGGTTAGACCGATATATGCTCTCAAATTTACAACTCCTACCAGCTAGTTTTGACCTTTAGACATCCATTCAACAACATTTTGCATTTGAATCCCCATCCTTTATGTCAAGACGTTATATCAATCATAAAAACATCTTGAAAACAAGTACTTTACACGGTGCACCATGCTCTAGCTATATAATGAGAATATATGAAAACATTTATCCTCTAAGTTTCAAGCAGAGAATCAAAATTACAGATTTTGGCTGCTAGCAACTAGCGGACATCATGAAGTGCTAATAGACAAACTAACTATAAACCAAGTGAGTTACTTTTCAATTTATTTTCAGTGTTGTAAATAGTTAACGAAGTTTCCTTAATGACTTAATCCAACTGAACATGACTAAGCCTTTTCTCTGGACCATCGAGGATCAACTACATATATACGCGAAACTCCTAAAGTTGCTACCTTTAGCATAGTGTTTTTTTGGCACGAGGCTTGAGAGTTAAGCCAATATGATGGGCCCTTTTAAAATATATATTTTTTACCGTCAGGAACACAAGACTTTCTGACAACTCAGGCAATCAATACATTCACTGCACATTACTTCTGGTTTTAAGCAATAAAGGATTGTAAATTACTCTTTTGTGGTTGCCTTAAGAACTACAACAAGAACATCAGCAAAGAACCAAGCCCCACACTGTGGGTTGAGAGCACATTCACTTTAACTTTGCCATGATCTTTCTTTTGCAAAAGGGTCGCTGCACATGTTTATTCTCAACAAATATTCTCCCCTTTGGAATATCTTCCACTCATTACCACTTTAAAACCTTCAACTAGACATCTCAAGTGAAAAGAATCTGCATACTTTTCCTACAGAATTCCTAATGCAATTTCTAATTTGCTCTTTCCAAAATCAAGTTCATGGGCTCTTGATCAAAGGAAAGGGAAAAAAATCAAAACTTGAAACAAATTTCTAGATACCCAAATAAAATAACAATCTTATTTTCTCTAAGTAATCATCAAGATATTGAACAATCAGAGCAAACTCAAAGCTAAAACACACCTGACGAGACTTGCAGTAATCAAGATCAGTCCAAGACATTTCATCGAACACCTTGTCCGCTGGCCATTAGGATTAGGAACAATTGCAGAAATGGAGGAAGTAATCACAACCCTTCTCACATTAAACTTCTTAGCAGCCGCCAATACATTCAGAGTACCCATAACAGCAGGGTCCACCAATTCCTTTTGTGGGTCCACAGGATCCTCAAGAGAACAGGGTGACGCAACATGGAATACCCCTCCTTGAGAACACCCCTGAATAGAATTGGCCACCGCATTAGCATCCAAGAGGTTGGCCTCGTGCACCACCAGTTTGACTCCGGCAGCGGTGGCTCCCGGCAATGAGAAGAGGTGAGAAGGGTCGGAGCCGGGGAAGATGGAGGCGTGAATTGTGGTGTAGCCATGGGATAAAAGGGTTTTGATTAGCCATGATCCTACGAATCCATTGGCCCCTGTTACACACACTGGTGGTTTTGGATGATCTTTTTGGGTTTCCATTTTTCTTGGTTTGAATTGGGAAATTATGCAGTTTTGATTATAGCCAAATTTGGTTGAAGTCCGAATGAAAGTAGACCTTAGCTAACTCGAGTCTTTTTACAACCCAGCCAGTCAGGTATATGTTACGAGGCATAGAATGTGTGTTACGCAAATAAAAACAGAATAGTTGTTGTGAGGTTCAGAATATGTGTCGTTTTAATTTAATTTTAACCGTAAGAAATTTAATTCAACGGACGAGAAAAGTTTCGCACGTGCATAATTATCCCCGTTCCGCAATGGAGCCGACGTAAAATATAGCAGTCTGTATCTTATGCGGAACAATTTTTTGTTCAGTACATACATAACGACTTATAATAGGTGTTTTGCGCAGTAAAAACAAAATAGGTGTTCTAAGGTTCAAAACAAGTGTTCGTTTTAAATCAATCTTAACCGTAAAAAATTTAATTCAACAGACGAAAAAAGTTCCGCACGTGCAGTAATCCCAAGTTCCGCAATTTAATTGGAGTGTAGTCCCTAGGTTAGAGTAGAAGCATGCCACCCGAAATTGGGGAACAAACATTTTTGTCCAGAACGGAAGTCCCACTTCCGTCCTGGGTCCATAACGGAAGTGGGAGTTCAGTCTCGGGCGGCGTGGCGAGGTTTTCCCACGCTGCTTTCTGCCACGTGTCCGGGACGGAACTCCCACTTGCGTATGGACCCGGGACGAAGTGGGACTTCCGCTACAAATGGCTGATGCGTTTGCCTAAAAACACTTGGGTTATTTTTCCTGAGTTCGACCATTTTCAAAGGTTATTTTTCTGTTAGAATTACAAGAATCAAAAACAATATTTTGAAAACACAATGCTTAATAAAAATTGAGCAAGAAAATGAATAAATTGTATATTAATATAAAAAAAAAGCAACCGAATTATCGGAATATTATTTTACAATGGAAAAATAATTAACATATCTTCGTAACTACAATAAACGAAACGTAAACAACGTAAATGAAAACCTATCTACGGCGCCGAAGGTGTGTACGGAGCGGTGTGTCTCGGGGCTGGTCGCAGGAAGTAAATGCTGCCATCTCTTACACGCACGGCGCTACCAAAATTGGTTGTGATGACCTTCGCGCCTTTGTGGTCGATAAATACCTGCTCCTCGGCGTTTAGCGGCATCGGCAACGGAGTCTGCTGCTGCGTCTCAGTGATGTGCAGGCTGTACGAAGGCGTCCCTCCCGAGTAGAAGCCCGGCTGTGCAGATGTAGAGGGCCCGACACCAGGATCCCCATCCGTCTGAAAACTCGCTGAAAAAGTACCGGGTGATGCAAATTGGTACTCAAAAGGGGTGGGTACGTCGGCCTGACTGGGAAACTGTGTCTGGGTCGGAGACTGTGCCGGATCTGTCGCCGGTGCAGCCGCCTCCGGTGGCCCGCCGCGCTGTTGTTGTCGCCTCGCCGCCAAGTCCTCCCGCGCGGCATCCCGTTGCCTCCGCGTACCTTGCCTTCCCCTTTGGGAACCGGGCGAACAAGCTCTCTCGGTTGCGTCACGGTTCCCGAACCGCCGACTCTGCCACATCCGCAGCTCTCGATCTGCAGGTCAGGGACTTCCCGGCCGCCACGAACGCCTCTTTGATTGTCTTTGAAGCCCAGGAGACTAGGGACCTGTAGTGGCCGATTGAGTTGGAAGCCGGCTTATCGAGCTACGTCAGTATGAGTCTGTTGGCATCCGCCTGCAACATCAATTCTCGTGTCAGTATATTATAAACAAGGAAAAGCAATGTAGACAAACAAAAATACAAAACTTACAATAATGTCCTCGGAAGGCGCGATGGGTTGAATGCCCATCGGGAGTGGGACCCAGCATC
The DNA here is from genome assembly GCA_026122235.1 of Vinca minor. Classification (NCBI taxonomy): domain Eukaryota; kingdom Viridiplantae; phylum Streptophyta; class Magnoliopsida; order Gentianales; family Apocynaceae; genus Vinca; species Vinca minor. Next base: position 3,883,589 of record JAOCZM010000201.1, on the reverse strand, counting down.
CTCATTGCGCGGGTTTGTAAGGAGGTGCACGGTGATGCGATTGTACCAATCCATGTACTCACGGGTTGGTAAGATCACATTACCGGGGACCGGGACAGCGTTCGCCAGTGCATCATCTCGGGCATCCCACATGGCTATGTAGGCTTTGTGCTTGTTATCCCAGTTCATGGTGGGTCCCGCCGTGTTGGTGTGGGACGTCCTCGCCTCTCGCCGTACCCTCCGCCACCGATGGGGTTGGTATCACCTGCTGGAACCCGAATTGCCTAGCAATCCGGTCTGGCATGTGAAACTCAACCAACTCGAAACACACGAGTGGCGTACGGGCCCGGCAGGTGGACAAGAAGCCCTCATCGCAAGAGACCCGCACGGCAATAACCCAGTCGGGGTACGGCCTCCACATGAACTGTCAAAAAAATTGTACATTAGCATAAATTGCATTTTAAAGTACATAAGAATATCAAACTCTCATAATTGCATTTTAAATACCAAGGTTGTTAAAAACGCGAGTCAACACGTAGAAACGTACGTTTTTACGATTCTACGGAGGTAAAACGTGTTGAATCGTGAGTAAAAACGCACTCTGGTAGAAACGGAGTAGAAACGTAGACTCGGAACGTAAAAACGTAGAAACGAACGTTTCTACCGATTCTACCAAAAGTATGATGGGTCGAGTTGGGTTATTAAATTTGGGCCGGATCACCTTTTTTTTTTTTTTAACCTTGGTCACAATTGACCCTCCTTTCTTCGAATTCCCTAACAGAAACCCTCTTCCTCCCATCACTTCGTCCCCCATCTCAGCACCACCGCCTCCCTTTCCAACGGATACCATGAAGTAGAGATCTTAACACCATAAAAAACTTCTCCTTCTCAAGCATATATATATATATATATATATATATATCTATCCTAATCTTACATCTTTATTGTGCTTCAGGCAACAAAAAATTCAAGTTTTTCTTGGAGGTAACTGAAAATCTAGACACCTTTTATTTTCTGTTTTTGTTTATATCTCTTCATATCATGATGTTTTCTGCCATTGGGTTCCTTTTCTTTTTTGTTTCAAATTTTCATGTTTCGTTTATCAGTTTCTTGAATTGGTTAGTGAAATTTATATTATTTTTTACTGGGTTCTGCTTATTTTCTTCAAATTTTGATTGATTTGAACTATTATTACTTGTGCATGCTCTGTTTTCCAGAGATAAAGATTCCAGTTTTTTTCTTGAATTAACTTGTGTCTTAATGTATAAAATGAGTTTATGGGCTTGATTTTATGTGGGTTTTTAATAATAATTCTCTGAATTAACTTGATAAAGTCTTTGAATGACTTGCTCTATTAGATCATAAACTTATTACGTACTTTATTTTATTTTATGTGTAGTCATATTTGTATATTTTGAAAAGACTTATAAGTTCTTTATTGTGAAACTATGTTTAATGGTTTTTTTTACATATTTTTGGATCATATAATATGATTTGTATGTTAATTATTGTTATATATATAAAATATATATATTTAAATTTCTCGATACGATTTTACGATTCACGAGTTTACAATTTTTCACCCGTCCACCGAGTCTACGTAGAAACGCGTTTTTAACAACCTTGTTAAATACAAATATATTTCAAATTCTCATAATTGCATTTTAAATACAAATATATTTCAAATTCACAACAATGCAATTAAAATACATAATTATCAAATTCAAAAACAATACAAAAATAGCAAAGTCACATAAATATATAACTATCAAATTTACAAAAAATAAATACATTCTTAATAGGCAATTAAAAAAAATTAAATCAATTAAAAAAAATTGTACCTCCAAATTTTAAAAATTTGGGAGAGAGAGAGAGTGGTGGTGGGGTAGATTGAAGGTGGCGGTGGGTTTGGAGCGGCGCGACGAGCGGGAGGAGTTGCGACGGAGGGAGGGAGGGAGGGAAGTTTTTTTTGAGAGAAAAAAGCTTGAACTCGCGGTGGGGGGAAGAAGAAGGGTTTTCTTTTTTAAAACTGAGAGTTCAGAACGGAAGTCCCACTTCCGTCCTGGGTCCATAACGGAAGTGGGAGTTCCATTCTGGACACGTGGCACCGCGCGTGAGAAAAACAGCCACGTCATCCAGGACGGAACTCCCACTTCCGTCCCGCGGGCGAGACGGAAGTGGGACTTTCGATTATGAGCAAAAATGTTATGTCACCATTTTCGGCGTGACGTCCCATGATCGAAATGGAATAACTGAGTCAGACTCATGCAAAACCCATTTTCTATACATAAATGGTAGTATAGCATTGAAACCCACCAAAGATTGGATCCGAAGACCATCATAAATCTCATCTTCTACTCTCTGGGCTTAAGTAATGCAGATTTTATCTATTGGGCTTATTTTGGCCCTCTTTGTTAAGTTGGTTTCAGACCTTAACAAAAAAAAAAAAAAAAATACAAAAGTATACCGGGAAAATGAAAATTCTGATATGGACAATGTCCATGTGGACTTTGTGATCCATAATTGACCATATAATTAAAAAATTGTCTCTTCTCACATTCTGTAATAATGCAGACCGGCTCCTATGCGGAACAGGGATTGTTCCGCACGTTCGGAACAATTCCAGCCTTCGGATGTGATTTTGAACGGCCCAGATCTGGAGAGAAAAAAGTTACGGCTGGACTTAAAATATTAAAAAAAAAAAATTTCTCTCTCCAGATCTGGACCGTTAAAAAATCTCATCCGACGGCTGGTAGCTTGTCCTGCACGTGCGGAACAAAAAGCTGTACCGCATAATAGCCGGGAGCGTAATAATGTGGCTAGTTCTGAATCGTATAATCCAATAGACCTGATCTTTTTTTTTTTTTAGCGCCCGAAGGCGATTGCCCCCGAAGGGGAAGAGCGGAGAGTACCCTAGATAGGGAAGATTGAAGCCTGCCCCATGCCTAGGGAGGGAAGATAAGCCTCATAAGGAGGAGAAATTATTTGCCCCATTATGGGGAGATATAGGAATCGAACACGGGACCTCCGCCCCATGTTCGGGTAGCCTTACCACTTGGGCTACTCGATTCCCATCAATAGACTTGATCTATATCATAATTATTAGAAAATGCCTAGGAATGGCAAAAAAGTCTATTGGTTGATTAACCTACATTAGAATTGAAATGAACTATTTCCACCAAAGAGGTCTATCTACCGCAATCTATACCGAAATTTTATGAAAACCAAATATCCAACACTTAAATTATTTCGGTATCGTTCGATTAGAGTTTGTATTGAACTTTTAAATTTTTTCTTGTGGATCTCAACTTAATAAAAATTAGACAAATGATACAATTATAATGCACAATTAAAATAAAAACGATAAACTATAAATTAAGAATTAAAATACAACTCTAAGTAATATATCAATAATACTAATAAGTACAATACAAATTATTTATAATAATTATTAAAAAAAATTGTCTATTCGGTAATTCAATTTAAAAAAAATTAAAATTAAATACCAAACTAAATTATTTTGACTTTTCAAAATCGAATCGAATAAATCGAACTACTGAATAAATCGAATCGTATAGAGAAATTTAGTTTGATTCGATTTGATATTACAATTTAACCGAATAGTGAACACCCTAAACAAACCTTAGCATTTCCAATTGATTGTTCTAATGAACATAAAGAATAAAACTACTGCAGGCTTAATGTTTATGGTAAATTTTGGAGAATTGACAAAAAACAGACAAAAAAATATTTATTTAATTTAGTGAAAAAATACTAAATTACTAACACATTAATTTATGAATGTCAACATCTAGTTGAGATTTAATAAAAGGGATCACGAGATTCCTGCTGCCCTACTCAACTATATATTCATCATTTCTCTTACTGTGTGTCTGTAAGATCATGGTGGGTCATGGCGGTGGTGAGGCGGAGATGGTGGTGGTGGGCCAAGGCGTAACTAGGACGAGAAAAGGAAAATAGAGGAGACAGTTGATCAAGAGGGTGGTGGTGCCTGCTGCTACCCAACTTGTACTGTTTGTCACACTTTGAAATAGGGCGTCTTCATTATTTAGTTAAACTGAAATATCAAATCGAACCTAAAAGAATTTTACTATATGGTTCGGTTTATACGGTATTTTAGTTTATTCGATCGGTTTTGAAAAAATTTAAATAATTCGATTTTCAATTTTTAGAAAGCGAATTACCGAAATACTGAATATGCAATTTTTTTTATTATTATTCAAAAAATTGTATTATACCAATAAGTATTATTAATATTTGTTTAGAGTTGTCTTCAATCAATCTATTTCAGTGACATTATGTGAGTAGTCACTTTGTTCATTTATTGCGAAATGTTAGGTTCGTTTCATATTCATCCCCGCCAATAGGGGTGTTCACTATTCGGTTAAACCGAAATATCGAACCGAACCGAATTATACTATATGGTTCGGTTTATTCGATTTTTTAGTTTATTCGGTTCGGTTTTAAAAAATTCAAAATATTTCGTTTTGGTATTCGAGTTTTCAATTTTTAAAAACCGAATTACCGAATAGACCAATTTTTTTTCTTATTAAAAAATAAATTATACTTATACGTATTACTAATATTATTTAGATTTGTCTTCAATCCATCAATTTCAGTGACTATATATGTGAATGAATGTGTCACATTAGTATTTTAAGAAATCATTTATTAATATATATATTTTCAATTTCACCCTTAGTGTTTAGTGTTCTATTGTATTTATTAAAGTACTTTCTACCTTAAAAAAAGGTAAATAGTCATTTTACCGTATAAAAAAGGTATTATAATTCTACAATATTAATCGTTCTCAAGATGGAGGATATTCTTTATTTGTGAAAATAAGCTATCCGAGCTAATAAATAAATAGAAAAAACGAAGTAACAAGAAATAATTTCTTTTCATTCTTTAAAGAAAAAAACAATAATTTGAGTGAGGTGAAGAAGATCAGCAATGATAAATATTAGAAGTCTGACAGTCAACAAAAATTCTAGTCAGAGAGTCAAATTGTATTGACTCCCATTTAATGCTACTACTATAAATCATCAATAATAATAAGAGTTAATAGCTATTTATAGCATTAAACTATTTACGAATTTCTCTTTATAGTACTAAACTATTTTTTTATCTAAATATGTCACTCAACTATTTACGTTTATCTAAATATGTCGCTCAATTATTTATGTTTATCAAAAAATATACAACCACCCATTTTTTGGGTGTTTTTCGGCCAGCGATGTCACGTGAGTTGCTTCAGAACATGAACAAAGGAGAAAAGGAAAAGAAATATTGGAAACGTCGAGCCATAACTGCTTAATTTGACAGACCCGTTTGCCCTTGCAACAACAAATTAAGCAGTTATCGTCTGACGTTTCTAAGATTTCTTTTCCTTTTCGTCGTTGTTCATGTTCCGAAGCAACTCACGTGACATCGCTGGCCCGAAAACACCCAAAAAATGGGTGGTTGTATATTTTTTGATAAATGTAAATAGTTGAGTGACATATTTAGATAAAAAAAATAGTTTAGTACTATAAAGAGAAATTCGTAAATAGTTTAGTGCTATAAATAGTTATTAACTCTAATAATAATCCAAAACCTAATAAATCTAGAGCGGTGGTTTTAGTGTAATTACGTGCAGGGACGAAGCCAGAAATTTGATGTTGGAGGGGCGAAACTACAACAGTATATCGAACTACATATAAAAATGGCAAAAAAAAAAAAAATATTGGGAGGGTGGTGAAACTGATAAATTTTTTCGAACTACATATAAAATTTCTATACCTAATAGTATTTTTAAAAATCTCGGGGGCTTCATCCCTGGTTAGGTGGTGGTCCTTTCCGACAAAAAAAATCATCTATCACTGTGTATGTCCATATTTTTGTACCCAATTAATTATAATTCTCCATGTGTATATATAATTAAAAAAAATATTCACATAGCGAATTCTGATTGTTGGGTACAAGAATATAAACATACACAATGACATACAATTTTCACCCGTTATTTCCTATCCCGTCCTCCTCCACCTCACACCTTACACCATCACCATATGTGTTTAATATTTAAGATTACTTATGATATGTAACATGATTCAATAAATTATGTGATTCATATTTATTTACACTATGAGAATTATTTTTTTTCCTGACGTGGATAAATTAGGATCATATAATTCATATGAAATTTCTAATATTTAATATGGTTGGTTGGTCAATTGTCTCCATGGAAAACCTCTAGTTTTTATTTGTGTGTTGTCTTTGTTTTGTCCTCACTTCCCACTCTCGCACTCTCTTTTATACTTATTAATTTATTATCACTAGCTAGTCACTACAACAGATAATAACGGCTTCCAATTTGCATTTTGTAATTAATAGTCGGTACATTCATCAAAAAATAAAATATAAAATAAAATAAAATTAATAGTCGGTATGATATGCTTTCCTATTGTCCAAGATGTCTGGCCCATTGGTGGAGTAGTATCCGTTGGAGAAATTAACACTGCGATTTCGCCTCTTGATTAATTGAGAAATAATACAATATTAATTTCTTTCCTTTTTTGAAATAATCAAATCTCCCAATTATCTCCTCTACGTATTTTTACATCACTTTTTTTTATATAGGTTACAATATATTTGTTGTCATTCTTATGAAATCAAGGAGAGGGGAAAAAAGTTATTGTTAGAGAGATTGGATATAAGAAACAAAAGAATTGAAAGAGGAACATAGACTACGATACCGATTAAGCTGCTCTTCTCATCCCTATTAAAGCTATTTTTTCTTTCTTCTTTGTCTTGATCCCAAGAATTATAATATTTTTAGATGAGTATAACATAATTGAAAGAAGAAAGGCAAATTGGCTCTACAGGTCCAAAAACAATTTAACTTTGGTGATTTTTGTCCAAAATCTATTTTTTTGGTGGGGAGGGTCCAAAAACAATTTATGTTTGGCGGCGTAGGTCCTTCCATCCAAAATTCCGTCAGTCAACCGTTTATTCAAAATTTGAATTTGGTCAAACAAAAACTAATGAGGGTATTTTGGAGATTTTACACACCTAATCCCCCTACCCGACCCCTCCCTCCACCCCCACCTGTCTTCTCCGACTCCCTCCACCCCACCCTCCACCCACACCTGTCTTCTCCGACTCCCTCCACCCCTGCCCTTCCCCACAGCAGCAAGATCCGGCACCGTCTTTAGACGGGGAGGAGAGAGGAGAGGGTTAGACGGGGAGGGGAGATGAAGGGACCCCAATGGCCATTCCGCCTCTAGGGGATGCGGCGGAACCGATAAAGAAGGAGAAGAAGACGAAAAGGGAAGGTTGTAGCGGCAGCGTTTGGTGGTGGTTAGGGTTTGAAGAAGAGGGGAGAGAAGGAAATGGCGGGGAAGGGGATGAAGGAGGAAGATGAAGAAGGGGGTTGTCTTCTCCGGCTCTCTGCCGGTGTTTTTTGTGGTGAGAAGATTGGGCTCCGGGAAGGGCAGGGGTGGAGGGAGTCGGAGAAGACAGGTGGGGGTGGAGGGAGTCGGAGAAGACAGGTGGGGGTGGAGGGAGTCGGAGAAGACAGGTGGGGGTGGAGGGAGGGGTCGGGTAGGGCAGTGGGTAGGGGGATTAGGTGTGTAAAATCTCCAAAATACCCTCATTAGTTTTTGTTTGACCAAATTCAAATTTTGAATAAACGGTTGACTGACGGAATTTTGGATGGAAGGATCTACGCCGCCAAACATAAATTATTTTTGGACCCTTTCCACCAAAAAAATAAATTTTAGACAAAAATCACCAAAGTTAAATTGTTTTTGGACCTGTGGAGCCAATTTGCCAAGAAGAAAATATTATTTTTAATGGAAAAGTTGAATTCTAAATTCAATTTAAAACAAAGGGAAAGGAGGAAGAACACCCCATGAGTGTAAATTGAATCAAATCAGCCGACTAAGGGGACAATGAAAGTTTTGTGTTGCTCGTAAGAAGGAAAGAAAATTAATGATATATTGTTTCTTAATCTAACCAAGGGGCAATATTGTCATTTAAATAAAATTTGCTCTTGCAGAGGGAGAATTACTTTGACAATATCACTAACTATAATATAGCTACCAAGTCTATTGTTTTTTTTTGGGAAAATAAAAACTTTATTATTATTATTATTAGGATACCGGTGTCGAATTTGAAATTTATTGTTCAGAGTGGAAGTGTTAAGCCACATCTCGTACTTCGGTACTTGTATAAGACTACGAATATCTCATAATTATCTCATAATCGTATAAAGAAAATGTACTCCTCATAAATTAGGGTTTCCTGCGTGGTATATGCCATGATGGATGCTTCTATTGACTCAAGCAGATGGCAGTCCGGAACATTTGATCCCATTAGTTGACGAATCAAGTAAAATGAACCATATAGAGATAGGCTGGTGATATTGCCAAGGAAAATTACTTTCGTAGTGAAGAAAACTATAAAAAAAAATGTGACTTTTTTTGTGTAGAGAAAATAAGTTAATTGGATGCTTTGTAACATTCTTTGTATGTCTCCTGTAATATTTAAGTTCCTTGTATTTAATTTTAGGATTTATATTCTAGAATTTAAAGTTTATCTTGTATGATTTAGGACATAGAACCGGATAATATATGAGATTAGGTTAGTGATATTGCCAATGCAGATTTCCTCTTGTCAAGGCAATTTGCCATCAAATGACTAATATATCCTTTTAGTCAATCTTAATCTCTTTAATTTAATTGATCTCTCAAATATTTTATTCTCTATTCTATTCACACTCAATCTAATATTTTTAGGGATATGAGAGAAAAATAGAGATTGAGTGTGAATAGAATAGAGAATAAAATATTTGAGAGATAAATTAAATTAAAGAGATTAATGTTGACTAAAAGGGTATATTAGTTATTTGATGGCAAATTACCTTAGTAGGAGGAAATATGCCTTGACAATATCACTAGCCTATGAATTATTATTGATCATCTTGAAGTGTTAATGAGGATTCAAACCCCAAAATAACTATAAAAACAAGTGAAAAATAGTAATTTAATCATTTTAAAACATGAGAAAAAATGTTACCCCCTTCTATGCCGAATCAGTAGAAAATTCAAGAATCATTCCAACTACTTGTAGGCTACATACATTGCATGGGACAATTTATTATTTTAAAAGAAATTATTATTTGCTAATTCATGGGACATTTTACTTAAAATAGAATAATATGGACATAAAGCAACTTAAGCATGAAACATACATCAGATCATTTGCATGACTTAACTAAAGTTTTGTTGTTTTCTGCTAAATTCTAACATGGGAAGTTGAAAAATTAGGCAAGAAATTTACACTTCTCTAGCAAAAAGTTTTCACTGATAAAAGGAAAAAAAATATGGAGCAAAGACAAAGGTTTATTTTGTCTTAACATGAGTAGACACTAAATAAAATCTCTGTCAATGTTACAAATGTTAAAGCTCCCAGACAATTGTTTGGGGTGCTCAAAATCATCTTATTATATTTTTTTTGGGATAGTAAGAACAGTTAGCAGTCAATGCTGTGAAATCCATAAATTGCACCCTAAGACTTCAAAGATCGAATGAATGTGGCTTGGGGTTCCTTTTCGTCAACCTTTTGCCCTAGCACTTATTGTTGTAAGCGCCCTTCCGTCCATTCTTAACGCCCTCATTCCACTCGTCCAGCCCTCTTCACGAACTTGTACAATCGATGCTACAGAGATAGCCAACTCTATTATCAAATAAATAAGGAAACGGGCGACAATTTGGCACCAGATATCCGGAAGTGTGGAAAGAGCAGCTGTGAGGTGTTTATTACAACTAGCAAACTTGGCAAGGTTTAGGATAAATATTATTTTAAGTAATAGGAAAAGAAGTTCTAATGTGGAAATATGATGAACCAGTGATCTAAAAAAACTCAGGATCTTTTTTGTGTCATGTTTTGCAATCAATTGCAACAAACAAACCTAAAAAGGTTGCAAAAGCCATAATTTGTTTTACATTAGGGAAGTTTGTACTAAAGAATCCAAAAGGCTTGCAAACCCAAAATTTGTATTATGTACTTTCTTCTAAGCAAATGTGTGTCTATAAAAAACTCCAATTTCACTTTCAAGAATGACAAGAGACATAATATCAAGGATGGATACAAGATTTCTAACGATAAATCTAGCAAAAGTTCAAATTAGTACTTTTTAAAATTAAATTTCAAGAATCATTATCAAAACCCGTGAATATTATTTCGAGATAAAATTTAAATATAAAAATTTCAAAGTGAGATTTTTTTTAAAATTTTTTTTTGTGGTTTTGGCTAGAGCTAGCGAGGCAATAGCGACGGATGAATTTTGCTCTATCAAAAACAAGATTGGTGGGACGGCTCTTTTGCCAGCCCTAATAGTGTCCAAATATAACGGTCGGTGATTCGTCACTATTGTAGGGTTCTTTTGATTGATCAATTCCGTTTTAGGGAAAATAATCTACTGTTTCCAAATGGTGTTTTTTTCATTTCTCAACCACTTACAATTCTCCACGTAAACATGAATAATGATGCTTGAAAAAATAGAATAAAAAACATATCCATATGGTGAATTCAGAATGGTTCTAGCTGGCATGAGAACATCAGTTGGAAACATATGATTTCCCCCCTGTTTTTAGGGTTCTTCTAGACATACATAACATTTAGTTTTGACGATATTAAAAGTTTGGTTGGTGTGGTGATAAGAAGTAACTTTTTTTTGGGATCAATAGTGGTTCCCCACTTTCCCTTCGACATGACTCGAACTTCAGACCTACCGGTTGGAAGTGAAGCGTCTTACCATATGAGATGCGCTTCGTTGTCATATAAAAAGTAACTCAATTGGTTAGAAACATTTTTTATCAGATCATAAATTTTATATTCGATTCACATATATATAAAATTGCACCACTCCCTTCATTTCACGATATAAGTCGTTCATGACATGTAGCAAAAAATAAAGTACAGTATTATGTCAGTCAAAGTATAAATATTACTCTCTAAAATAGTACTTGTATACCACTAATTCGATTTAAAAGAGTAATGTTGATATTTTGACTAACAAAATACTTTATTTTTTGCTTCATTAATTTTTTATACTTGTCATAAACAACTTATACTATAGAATGAAGGTATATTGGTAGGTACAACTTCTTCTTTCACTCTCTCGAACACATTCATACAGTAAGCTCAGCCCACCACCTCCCCCGCCCCTACTGAGGGACGAAGTTAGGAATTTAGCGTTAGGGGCGAAAACTGCAACAGTATATTGAAATACATATAAAATTGTAAAAAAAATATTGAGATGGGGAGGTAAATTTGATAAAATATTTTAAACTACATATAAATTTTTTACTATATGTAATAGTACTTTTAGAAATTTCGAAGAGTACAACTGCCACCCCTTGTCTTCGTCCTTGCCCCAGCCCCTGTGTACAAGGGCACACTCATGTTTTGTCCATATATAATAGAAACAAGCTAGGGGTTGACGACCGCCAAAATGGTCCAGGCCACGGAATTATTGCAAGGGATAACATCTTAAATAACTGACTGTCCCAGGCCTATAACATGCCCCGATTTCCAGTAAGAATCGTCTATCTTCATTTTTGTCTTATTCTCTATCTCATTAATTATATGCTAATTTTTTAATTAAAAAAATTATAACCCAAAAAAAATAGTGAAACCCAAGAAAAAAGATTAACACATGACAATTTTTTTTTTTATGGGAAGACTGGAACATAGAACGAAAAATAGAATGAGGACAACCAATTTTTTGGCCCCAATTTCAGCACACTAACAGGGTGGAACCAGGAGTCTAAATTAAGTTTAAACTACACCATATGTTACCATATGATTTTTTTTTATAAAAAAAACATGAGATTAAGTGAAATTATATATATTTTTTTTTGAAATTGAGTGAAATTATATGCAAAATAGAGAAAATGAGTACATAACAAATCCTTAAAACCTTTGATTTAAAAAGAGGGAGGGGGCAATTCCACCCCCTTAGGTCCACAAACCCTTGAATTTCAATATCCGTCACAAATAATTAAATTTAATCATGCATGCAATATATATTTATTTCTCTTCCTATTTTGGATATATCTTTTTTAGCAGACAACGATGTCACTCTAACATGACAAGAGAAAAATACAAAAAATAAACTTAGCAATCTTGTTAAGAAAAATAGGTAATTTTGGATGAATTTCCTGAAATTTTTCTATGAAAGAATGTGAATAAATGTATTTGAGAGTGAATAAAAACTTTTAAATAGTCATTTTAAAGGAAAACAAAGTAAAAAATTTCTTACTCTATAAGCGCCATAGTCCATATTGCTAACAAAAAGTCAAGATACATTTTTTTTTAGCCTCATCAGAGGAGGAGAACCGCCCTATGAAGGGAGTATTTATTTGCTCCATGTAAGGGAGAGGTGTCGAACCTTCGACCTCACGGTCGTGGGCAGACCATAGCCCCACTGGGCTATGGACCTCTTGACAAAGTCAAGATACATTAATAGGGTTCTTCAAGTGTCTTTGCCAATAAAAACCTTATCCCTAGTCCACTTGGTGAGCATGAATTCAACAATGCTTCTAAGATACATTGTATTATTTACATGATTACGCGACAAGACATATGCGAGATAGGACATTAAATTAGTTGATAATGAATAATTTATCAGGTTGAATTATAAGTTAAAACACATTGTCGATCGATAATTATTTGTCACAATGTAATTAATGATTAACTTAAACTATACTTGCGCTCTTGAGAAGAGGCTTAGAATGAAACTCGTGATATAATTGTATATAAGATCTAAAATTAATAAAATTATATTCCTGTTTTTCCTAATTTTCTCATGTATGCTAATCATTGCAAATTAAAGAGATAGTAACATAAAGAAAGAGTAATTTTTTTTTTTTTTGGACCTCACCAGAGAAGGGAGCTCAAGTAGGACGGATAGAAGACTGGCAAGCCGGTTGCCCAAGAAGGGAATATAAGTGTCTCACACAAAGAGAACCAAAGAATTGGAAATTAAATCATGCCCCTTTGTTTGAGGAGGGTATCAAACCCATAACCTCATGGTTGTGGGCAGGCCATTGCCCCACTGAACTATGAATCTTGTGATATAAAGAGTAATTTATTAACTAACTAAACTACTGTATTGAATCAAGTTACATTTTGGGTCGGCAAGAGAGATATTGATTTTCAACTTTCTTGATCCAAATCCTTTACCTGAGAAACAATAATTATGAAAAAATTAAAAACCACAATTTTCTTGAAATGATTTATCCTATTAGAAGCATGATGTTGGCAAGATGCTTTCCCTTATTTGTGGGGTTCGTCATATTTTGGTGCAATTATTGATTCTGTTATTATGGAATTCTGAAAAGTTCCAATTCTTCAAATGTAAGACACATCAATCATTAAAATGGTCAAGAACTAGAAGAAGAAGAAGAAGAAGAAAACAATAAAAAATAATAAATAGAAACAAAGTGACAAAATAGTGAGAAAAAATTTAATATAGAATACAAACAAATTAAGTAAATTCTCTCAAGTCCTAAATTATAAGGGTAAAATGGACCATTAAAATTAAGTGAATTCCATTTTACCCTTATAATTTTTTTTAAACTTTAAAAAAATTATTAACAAAATTTACCTCGTCATTTCAAGAATTATATAAAATTTACTTTTCACTCAACACCAAGTTTTTATCTATCCCGATTCGATCTAAGTTTTTATTTATTTATTTATTTATTTTGGTGGGTAAATATTTGATCCAAGTATAGAAACTAGGCGGACTGTGGTGGTTCATGATATGTATCACTGACAAACGGATCGGTCCATTTCGATCTGAAATTTAAAGTTTGCGCGAACTTATTTTAAATGGATCGGATCGAACTTAGTCTATTTTTTGCGAATTATCAAATGCTAGGTTCATACCCATTTCTCTTAAAGTCCGTAGACTATGGACTGGTCCGTGGGTTCATTATCTTTATTTTTTTTCTTAATTTTTTTTTGAAAAAAAGAACTATCCATTCATCCAAACTAAATATAGAATATTCATATTCAAGTAATACTCTATTTTTTTAAAACAAATAGTTAAATATATATGAATTTACAAGTATATAATTCAATATTGTAATTGCAACAGAAAAAGTTTCAAAAAATATTTTATATATATATAAACTAGAACATATAAAAACAAACAAAATCACGAGACTCATTAGTTTAGAATAGGATTGGATATATTTTTTCTGAAAAATATATATTATTTTTTGCGAATCAGTCTAGGTCCGGTATATACACAAAGTTTGCATCTAAACGAATACAGTACCCAAAATACCCGATTTCAAATGGATTTGAAATTTAAAATTTAAGTTAAATCTATATAAAATGAACACGAACCGGTCCACGAGTCCATTTGTTGTGGGACCAGCCAAGGGGCCGCCCTACTCAAAGGATTCCTTATACAAACTACAAGGACCAATGACGCGGCTTAGGACAAGGAACGTGAAACAACTTATTACATCATTGATCCGAGTTCTAAAGTATAAAGAGGACGCTAAGTTACATCTAGGAATGTTGTACAAGTCAACCTCTTAAGTTTATCAAGTGTACAATGCGGCCCTATCAAGCAAAGTGGATAAGAAGGGCATTTTAGTAATCTTACAAGTTGATGTGGGAATGGACAGCTTTGCGACAGTTTGGTATAATGATAATAACTTTCGATCTAGGTATCCAATTGAGCTGATTCAAGTTGCATATGAAAGATAATGGGTAGATCTACAATTTTCATGAGATCACAAGATCAGATTCTGCCATCTTGGTGACCGAAAACGTCATGCAAGTTGGTCCAACAAACTGTCCAGAATTGGGACGAATTTAAAGGGCATTTTAGTCTTTTTGTACATTAAAGTCTATTCTATACTTTAATTATTTTCAGCTTTGTTATTTACAATTTTAGGCGTGTATAGCAAGTGTTGCTATAATAAATGACATGTTGTCCATGTGTTTAGATAATGGTTAAGTGGTTAGTTATCTAGTAGTTGTAGAGTCCTAATTCTTCAAGGACTCTTCATGTGTTTACTATTTTCAGCCATGTTGGCCACATATTCTTACAACACGTTTGGTACGCTGGAATGGAATCCATTTCCATGCAGAATCGCTTTCCACCCAGAATGACTTCGGAATCCTCTTTCCATTCCAGTGTTTGGAAGGTAAAGGTAGAATGGAATGTCGATTCCTTTTGTATGTTTGGTAAAACTATATTTTAATGTCAGAATGGAATGAAATTAAACACAATATGACCTAAATTCCCTTTTAGCATATACTAGTGATAAAAGCTAATTAAATATTCATTATAAAATCTTACTTGAATAACATTGATATTATATATATATATATATATATATATATATATATATATATATATATATATATTTATTGTTGAAACATAATTTTTTATTAAAACGTCAACATAGTAATAAAACTATCTTTACTTTTAAATTTAAAAATAGATTAAAACTACTACCAAGAAAAAGAAATGTTTATAAAATTATCATCTATGAAATTATACTAAGTGAAATAGAATATTTATGACTAAATATGAATATGTTGCTATGTAAAATGAACGTAATAATTAATTAAAAGAGGGGTATAAATGTAAGTTACTATTTATTGATAATTCCAACTTCTACTGGAAAGGTTATTCCATAGGTTTTGGTGTGGAATAACCTTTCCCACTTCTTCCTGGAATTGTCATTCCCGTGGAATGATGATTCCAACTTCAAATTGTCCAACCAAACGCCGGAATGGAAAGAGAAGCGGGAAAGGCCTTTCCATTCCTTTCCATTCTCGCGTACCAAACACGCACTTAGTGTGTGCTAGATAATAGGACATGTTGTCCATTATCTTAGATAGTGTTTTACTTGATAGCAAGTTTGTGGTTCAAGAGTCCTAATTCTTCAAGGACTCTTCCTTTCTAGGGCTAGATAGCCGAAATCCTACTCTATTTAAGGGGGATTTCGGCCATCATTGTAATTACGTTAGATATATTGATATTTTTGGTAAGGTTATTCCTTAGCTACTTGTGAATTGACTTCGTATAGAATTCATTCATTCTTGAGTTACTGTATCAACAAGTTTAGTTTACGCTTGTTGTGGTGTTTCAGCATCCATCGATTCTTAGTCTTCTTTTGAGTTGCGTTTAGAATATTCTCCTGTTAAACAAGTTCAAGAATAGAGAAAAATCCGATTTAAATTAAAGTGTCGAGTCTTGATACTTTGTACCTCGGTTCTTCATCACCATTTGACTGTGCTAATGATATGGGTCCAATGACAAGGATTGGGGGATAAAAATACTATTGCCACATTTCTCGAATCAGATAGTCAATTAAAAGTTGTAAAATATAATGTTATTTTATGAAGTGGGTGAAATTATGAATCTAACTATTGTCACCTAATTGTAATCGAACCAAATCTCTTTGTCAATGTTTTGTGATTGGAGGCAAAAAGATTCACATCACTGACTTTAGGGTTTCTGCTTCCAGCACAATCTGCAAATTCTAGAACAAGATTTTTGTTATATGATTTATATATGCATGCATGCGTATATTATACTTCGTCTGTCTCATATTGTATGTTCACTTTTTATTTTAATTTATTACAAAATAAACATTATTTACTTTTTCAGAATGAATATATTTTCTTTCTTAACTTTCATGGCTTACCTCTCGTGTTTAAAAAAATGCAAGCCCCACTAAAATTATATAGCGTCCTATATTTAAGGATATTAGTAACTCACTTTTTAATTTTTGTCCAAGTTAAATGTGGACATTCAATTTGAGACTCAAAGGTATATAATGATCATGAATTAGTAATTTATTATGTTTAAGAAGATGAAGATAGAGTTGTAATTAAAGGACCGTCTCTATCATTGAAAATTCTTTGTGCAAAGGGTTTATTTTATTTTTTTTCTTTTTTTGGGGGTTAAGGGAGTTAGCAAGCTGGGCACTCTGGTCCGGTATCGAACTTATGATCTCTTAGTCCCACGCAGAGGTGTTTCCCACTGGGCTACGACCTGTCCGATAAAGGGGTTTATTTTATGAAGTATAAAATAATCAAGAAATGTATGCACCGTGCAAAAGAGTCAAAATGATCGATATTTCTGGAAATCTCTATGTTGTGACAGTTTTGAATGAAAGGAGAAGAAAGATACTTACGAATATTATTAATATATACAATCATTTCGTTATTTTTTTCGTATGTACTAAGTAGGTTTTATGTAATTCTTTCGCGTTACTCCCTCCAATCCATAATATAAGTTGACTACTACATTTAGCAAACATTAAGAAAGAAAAATGTAAGATATTTTATTAGTCAAAATATTAATATTACTGTCTTACATAAGAATTGTATACACTAATTCTATTTAAGAGAGTAATATTGATATTTTGACTAATAAAATACATTACTTTTAACTTTCTTTAATTTTTGCTACATGTTATAAACGAGTTATATTATGGAAATGAAGATATTATTGATTTATATATGGAGAAATTTGTGTATGTATGGAATGTTGAAAAAGATTGAGAATAGAGAGTGGTTTTTTCATTTTTTTTCTTTTCTAGGATTCCCTTAGCTAGGACCCATTGTGATGTCTTTAGTTCTCTAATGAGACATTACTTGGCTTTTCCATTGCATAGTAAAAACACTGCCAATCACAGATAAGGAATAGGTTTAATAGTGATCGGTGAATATATATATATATATTGCTATAACTTTCAATATAATTTATCAATGAAGAACATAAATTACTCACTTGTACGATTAATGTCGGTGTTTATATAATTCTACGAAATATTATGTTGTTCAAAGTTCAAAATTCAAATAAAAATAGATAACCAGAATCTCAATCTAATTTCAATATAAATATTTAGAAATCTTCCCAAAATAAAATACATAAGGCTTGAATAGCTATGAATTCTCAAAAAATATCTAACTAAACCACTTGGACAACATGAACTTGTAAAACTGATCCAAAGGTTAAAAAAATCATTTATATAATAATATTTATTTATTTATTTACCATATATATAATTAATATATAAAGAGAAACGGATTCGGATCTAACGGATTCGCTTTTTTATATTTCAAACCCGTAACCGTTTTATTACTCTTATACGGATTCAGATTCGGATGCGGGTATATGAGTTTGGAGTTCTTATCAAATCTTAAATTTTTTTTAGGATTCGAGTCGGATACGGGTCTAAACCCGCCCCCGTTTGCAGGCCTAAACTCGATAATTATGGGGAGATTTTAGTAATTTTGTGGGTGAAACATTTGGAGAAGTGAAGGTAAAAACTAAGTCAAAAAGTATTGAAATCTAAGAAAGATATTGTAAAGGCAATAAAATACAAAGAGAAAAAAGCTCTTGTAGTTGTCATGGATGAAGGGAGAGAGACTTCACTTGACTATGGCATTAGATAATACAAAGAGTACCACACACATGCACAAATTGCAGTAGACTCCATTCCTAATCTCGAACTCTATGTCTGTATCTTCACTTTTTTTACCCTTTAAACGTCCCACAAAAATAAAACAATGTTTCTTCTAACTAGGATGACAATGAGGCGGATCGGGTTCAGTGGCGGAGTCAGGAATTTGTTATATGGGGGGAGAATTTCTTACTGAAATTTTTTAGGGGGGACGAAATACAATATTTATAAGAAAATATCACAAAAATAATTTATTCCTATAAAAAATTCGTCGTTTCTGAAAATTTTGGTGCCTCTCTTATGCTCCGCCACTGATCGGGTCGGATTTCTAAATACCCAACTTTGTCCTGCACAATTGATCTGTTGCCCCGTGACCCGCAACGGGACAACACTCACCGCCCCATCCTATTTGTTTTTTAAAGTCTTATAAGTAGCATTTATTTTCTTTTCCTAAATATAATTAGCATATATAAAAATTCACTCATATATATATATATAATTTTAAAATGGATCAGAACGGGGGCGGGATGGGACAGACATCATATCCAAACCCGACATGTCATGTCTACGGGGCAAATATGACATGCCCTGTTCTCAGTAGGGACCTGCCCCAAACATTATTGGAGCGGGGCGAGTCACATATCAAATTGTCATCCCTACTTCTAAGCCGATTTTTGTAATTATATCTTTACTATAAGTAGAAATATAACTGTAGTTGAAAGGTTGAAAGGGAGATGCTAGTGAAAAGTGAAAAAGGAAGGAAAATGTATGAAGAACTTGTAATAAGAAATTGTTGAAATTATTTTACACATCCCAAATAATTAATTAGGTTGATGTGGGCTATTTAATTAGTGACAAATTCATTTTTTTTCCCTACTAGAGGAAGGATATTAATTGCATTTTAATATCTAGGTTTGCATGGATATCTATATATGTGGACAATAAGTTTGTTTAACTAGCAAAAGTAAAATAATGACATATATGTTTGAGAATTTGATTACTTATGATAATTTGCAACTATATGTTTGTTTCGGGGTTTAATTAAAATATTTTGCAGCCAATTATATGTAATGTGTGGCCAAAGAGTTCATTTCCCAATATTGGCATAAAGGTGATTGATTAATAAAAGATTATTTTTCACCAAAAAAAAAGAAGGAAAAATGGGTTAATTTCTCTCTATTCAAAACTTTAGAAGTATTGCCATAAACTAATTGAACTGAACTCACTCGTCAAATAACAAACTAATTTTTTGTGACTTTTGTTTTTGGATCAATTTGTCTAGTCTTCTAGTCTTTTTATACTATGAAGTTTATTTTACTATAAGAGAGGAGAAGATGAAGAAGAGGGTGGAGAAAATTGTGGACAGGAGATGAGAAAGATTAATTAGTACTACTTGGTAAGACTTATGGTCTTTTTGTATCTCTCTACACTATTTTCTACTTCTTCATAGAGGCGAGAGGATTAGATTGCGGTCGTTTTAAATCTCAAAAAATTAGTACATACTGGATAAAATCGATAATTTATATATTTTTAGAACGAATATCTATTACGGTTTTGTAATACATGTTGCATAAAACAAATATTACATGTTTTAAAATATTTGTTCATCAAAAAATAATACATATTACATATAATATAATATTTGTCTAAAAATCTATAACATATATAATAAAAATATCAAATAAAAAAAAAGAAAAGAAAATTTAAGGATATAAAATCTCAACTGTAATAACATCTCGAGAGCTCTCTCCAATCTTTACCTCAAAGATTGTATTATAACCATCAAAAAATTATAAGTTGGAGGTGAAAAAAGATTTTTACAATTTTGGATTACAATTTGATATATTACTTATGTTTTGCCCTTCCATAATCATAATACTATAACATTCTATAAGATCTTTCTGTACCATTCCTATTAATGAATGTACATAGTTTTTCTCTCTCAAATTGACTGTCTACTTTTCTATTTAAGTAAAAAGGGAGCATTCACTTTGGAACGAAAAGTATAATGAAAATGTTAAAGAGAGAATGTTGAAGAGATCCAACTCACCCCCAAGATTTTTTAAAAATACTACTATTTATTGAAATTTTATGTGTATTTTGGAAAATTTTATCAGTTTCGCCCCCCCTCCAAGAATTTTTTTTTGCCTTTTTGATTGCCCCCCAATAATTTTATCAGTTTCGCCCCCCAACACCAAATTCCTGACTTCGTCCCTGATCCAACTATTGTGGTTGAGTGATATATTATAGTGTACCAAGTGCACACAATTAATAGGGTGGTGTATGTGGTAAACTATTAACGTATATGGTTGCTAGTATACCTTATAATGTATATGTATTTGATAGAGTAAAAAAATATCAATTAACGCATATATATATATATATATGTGTGTGTGTGTGTGTGTGTGTGTTTTAACTATCAATTAAGTACATTGTATGATGCATAACTGATTGTTGCAACGACTGAAAAATTGTTATAGCGGCTCTAAATTTGTAAATAACATGTACATTACGTAAATTACCTAAAGAATATGAAAAGAAAATAATAAAAGAATATAAGAGAAAAGATATGAGATTATAAGATATTTGGTTGTAACTCGCATCACTTAAATTTTCAAATTAGTAGGGCCAATATTTAATGACCGTAAAAAAAAAATAGAGTAAAAAGTGAGGAAATTTATGGTGGGAATTTAAGAAAGCTCCAAACCCACCGCGGAGAGTGAGAGGGGCAGTGGCGGAGCCAGGAATTTGCTATAGGGGGGGCGAATTTCTTACTGAAATTTTTTAGGGGGCAAAATACAATATTTATAAAAAAATATCACAAAAATAATTTTTTTCTATAAAAATTCGTCGTTTCTGAAAATTTCGCCCCAGCCCCTCTTATGCTCCGCCACTGGAGGGGGTGTCCATCCTCTTTTTTTTGTGATGTCCTTTTCTCATCTTCCTGTGTAGGCCCTGAAAGCTATGTAGATCTTTCCATTAACTCCTCCAATCTAATTACTGTGACAGTTAAACGAAAAATGTCAGTATATATTTAATATTTTTATTATATATGTTATATATTTTTGGACAAATATTATATTTTATGTAATATGTATTATTTCTCAATGAACAAATATTTTAAAAAATGTAATATTTGTTTTATGCAACATGTATTACAAAATCGTAATAGATATTTGTTCTAAAAATATATAAATTGTCAATTTTATTCAATATGTATTAATTTTTTGAGGTTTAACACGACCGCAATCTAATCCTCTCTCCTCTATGAAGAAGTAGAAAATAGTGTAGAGAGATACAAAAAGACTATTAAGTCTTGCCAAGTAGTACTAATTAATCTTTCTCATCTCCTGTCCACAATTTTCTCCACCCTCTTCTTCTTCTTCTTCTCCTCTCTTATAGTAAAATAAACTTCATGGTATAAAAAGACTTGACAAATTGATCCAAAAACAAGTCACAAAAGATTAGTTTGTTATTTGACGAGTGAGTTCAGTTCAATTAGTTTATGGCAATTGCATCAACCATGAGCAACCAAGATGATCAAAACAACAACAACAATAACAAAACCGATGATCACCACGAACACGATTTGGTCATGCCTGGCTTTCGTTTCCACCCTACCGAAGAAGAACTCATCGAATTCTACCTTCGTCGTAAGGTTGAAGGGAAACGATTCAACGTTGAACTCATCACTTTTCTTGATCTTTATCGATATGATCCTTGGGAACTACCTGGTAGGTACTACTACACTTTTTTTAGCCCTTTTGTTATTTAAGTTTACGCGTGTTAAATTTTACTGAATTTGTCTGTTTTTATTGAGAATTCTACATCAGCTACTTGTGAGCATATTTGCAATATACAAGGCTTGAGCAATTCTCCCCTCTTGAGGTCCCTTTTGAGGGATTGAGTGACGCCCAAGTCCATTTTTTAACATGGTATCAGAGCCACCTAATCCGATGTTGGTCCTCATTGATGTTCACGCTCCAAATGTTCAACCCGGGGCGTGACAGGTGTTGAGAATCCCACATTAGATATATATATATATATATATATATATATATATATATATATATATATATATATATATATATATATATATATATATGGACGAAGCTGTGACTTTTAAGTTTGAGAGCGAAAAACTGCAACAGTATGCCGCACAAAATATTTGGGGGAGAACTTAATCAAATATTTCGAACTACATATAAAATTTAATATATATACTAGTATTTTTAAAAATTTCGGGGCTATATATATGCTTGAACAATCTTCCCTTTTGAGGGATTAAGTTAGGGCCAAAGTCCATTTTTAACAGTTTCCGTGTTTTTGTTTTTCAATTTTTAGCCTTGGCAGCAATAGGAGAGAAAGAGTGGTACTTTTATGTGCCAAGAGATAGGAAGTATAGGAATGGAGATAGGCCTAATAGAGTGACGACTTCTGGATATTGGAAAGCTACTGGGGCTGATCGAATGATTAGAACTGAGAGTTTCCGGTCAATTGGATTGAAGAAAACTCTTGTTTTTTACTCTGGGAAAGCTCCTAAAGGAATTCGAACTAGTTGGATCATGAATGAATATCGGTTGCCACACCACGAGACTGAGCGATTACAAAAGGTAAACTATAAAGGGTTTCTTAGCTCTTTTTTTTCCGCTCTAAAGACGATTGTCAGTATCTGTTTCCGTTTTATGGTCTTCCCAACTAAAAGGGTTTTCCTCATTTTTTTTGCTCTAAAGACGATTGTCAGCATATGTTTCCGTTTTATGGTATTTCCAACTAAAAGGGTTTTTCTCGCTTTTCTTTGCACTAAAGACGATTGTCAACATCTATTTCCGTTTTATGGTATTTCCAGCTAAAAGGGGTTTTTCTCGCTTTTCTTTGCACTAAAGACGATTGTCATCATCTGTTTTCGTTTTATGGTATTTCCAGCTAAAAGGGTTTTTCTCGCTTTTCTTTGCACTAAAGACGATTGTCAATATCTGTTTCCGTTTTATGGTAGTTCCAGCTAAATTGGTTTTTCTCGCTTTTCTTTGCACTAAAGACGATTGTCAACATCTGTTTCCGTTTTATGGTAGTTCCAGCTAAAAGGGTTTTTCTCGCTTTTTTTTGCACTAAAGACGATTGTCAGCATCTGTTTTCATTTTATGATATTTCCAGCTAAAAGGGGTTTTCTCGCTTTTCTTTACACTAAAGACGATTGTCAGCATCTGTTTTCGTTTTATGGTATTTCCAGCTAAAAGGATTTTCCTCACTTTTCTTTGCTCTAAGATGATTGCCTTCGTCTTACAGTTTTTGTTTTTATTGATTTTGAGTAGTTTCATGTCTGCAGGGAGATCTAGCTACATTCATCAATATTCTTACATGAAATCAAAGTTTCATGGAATCCTCGTTTTTTGCCTTAAATTCTACTGATACCCCTCATAACTTCTATTCACAAGAAGCATTAATTGATCAAGAACTCCTTTAAATTTCGAAATACTACTGGGTTTTCTGTTATAAATTGAATGTCCACTTTCTTATTTATTTCAGGCTGAAATTTCTCTTTGCCGAGTTTACAAAAGAGCTGGAGTCGAAGATCATCCGTCCCTCCCTCGTTTACTTCCAACAAGAGCATCTTCAACCAAGATAAAAAACAATGAAATTACATTAACCTCCTCATCGAATAATCCAATCGAATCCGAATTAATCCAGCCTTATCATGTATTAAATCCCCAACAATTGACCGAAACAAGGGGAAGTAGTACTAGTACTACTAAGGATCATGTCCAAATTACATCTCTTGCACTATCCAAACACAACTCTAATAACTTCATTTCCTTAGCTCCGACGCCTATATTCCCTCGTGGTGGTCCGGGGCCTTTCGCGACACCTAATCCAGTCGATGATCTACATAGACTAGTGAATTACCAGCAATATCATACCAATAGTACTACTATGCAGCCACCACCGCCGCCGCCGCCACTGCCTCAGCCGGGGACTCAGCTAGATCTTCAGGCGGCGTTTACTGATAGATTGTGGGATTGGAACGCGATGTCTCATGAAGCAAGCAAAGATTACAACAACACATTCAAGTAAAAAAAAATTAATACTTTGTTTATACATACATACTATAGGCGCATTTAATTATGTGTACTAATGATATGAATATTGATCAAAGTAAATTTCTTTCTTAGAAATATTGTTAGATGTCACTAGGGGTGTCAACGGGTTTGGGCCGGCTCACATAGCTCGAAAAAATGTGAGTGTGAGCTAAGGTGAGCTGAGCGTGAGCTCAATATTCAAACTCGGATTTTATGTGAGCTGAGCGTGAGCTTGACTCCGCTCAGCCGAAAAAAGTTCGAACCCGAATAAGAATAATATAATTACAATATTATATACATATATATAATTAAAAAGAAGAAGACCTATAAATTGGCATTCATTAAAGAATTCCTTGAATTTAGTGAAGAGGAAGAAGTGATGCATTGTAAGAGTGAACTAGATGTTTATTTGGAGGAAAAACTTTAACCAACAAAGAGTGGTATTGTTGATGAAGAATTTATTATCTTGGATTTTTGGAAAGCAAATGATCTTAAATTCTCTATTTTGTCTATGATGGCAAGAGATTTATTAGCAATTCCTGTAAGTTCGGTAGCATCTGAGAGTGCTTTTAGCATTGGGGTCGCATCTTGAATCAATTTTGCAGCTCACTACTTCCCTATATAGTTGAATGATTAATTTGTGGTCAATATTGGATTAGGAGTTCACCAAAAGGGATTGATTATGAGGAAGAGTTTGATTATGTTTTTGTAGGTTATTCTTTAGTTAGTTTTTCTATTTTACTTGTATAAATTATTTTTTCTTCATCACTGCTTCTTACTTTATTTACTTATATATTTTTTTTCTTTTGTAGATTTGAATCACAATAAAAAGTGAGATATTGTAGAAGAATTCAATTGGATTGCCGAAATATGAATTTGACACCAACAATGGAATTAAATCACTCTTTTGCAATTTCATCATTTGTTAGAATTTTAAGTGAATGAGTTCTCTTGTTTTTTTTTTATATAAGACTTATTTTATTAGTATAACAAACAATTCTGAACCATATACTTCTTTTGTTTTTCTCTTTATAAGACTTTTACAATTATGGGACTATCGTTTCTTTTGTTTTAGTTTATATAAGAATTTTTGTCTACGTTGTATGTAGATTCTTTAATCTTTGACCTTGCTATGTATTTATCTTTTGTTATCTTTTTATTAGTTTATTTTTCTTCAAAAATTAAGTATCATTGTATCATGTATATTTGTATTCTTGTTAGAATTTAGTTTCAATGCTCATAGTATTATACTATTCTTGCTACAAGAATTTTGTTTTTTGCTAATATAAATTTAGCTCGTGAGCTGAGCTCGAGCTCACATTAAAATGTGAGTTGAGCTTTCCAATTTTTATGTGAGTTGAGCGTGAGCTAGCCAAGCTCAGCTCACATAGCTTGATTGACAGCGCTGTATGTAGGGGTGGAAATGAGTTGAGCCAGCTCGTGAGTAGCTCACGATTCGATTCGATATTCGGCTCAACGAGCTCAGCTCATAAGCTAAATGAGCGATCCATGAGCCCAGATTTTTGGCTCATCTAAAATATGAGTCGAGCTTGAGCTAAGTAGAGTTCGACTCATTTGTCTCATGAGTTTGCTCAATATATATATATATATATATATATATATGGACTATAAAAAAGAAGTAACTCCATAAAAGTTTCTATACAACAAAACTCTAGTTGCGCATAACATTTTATAACATTAAGTATGGTGTAAAAAATTGAAGTAGCACATAAAAAAGCCGCACATGACATCTTCTGAATTCAAGGCAAAGCAAATAACCAAAACCCTACAAATTTTTGGAGTATTGATATATTATAATTAGTAGAGACATATTAAACTTCTATTATATGTTATTGTGTTAAGAAAATCTCTTGATTTATTTTGTATTGGTTTGATATTAAACTCATATCATAAGTCATCGCTTTTAAAAAAAAATTGTAGATAAATGAGTTGAAGTCGCTCGTGAGCTACTCGAGATTTGCTCGTGAGCTACCGATGAGTTGAGCTTGAGTGAGAAAAATTAGCTCACATCAAATATGAGCTGAGCTATGAGTTTGAGCAAAAATTAGTATGAATTTGAGCTCGAGCTAGCTTTCGACTCACTTTCACCAACTCATTTCCACCCCTAGCTGTATGTCATAAATGTTAGCTAAAGGTCATATGAACCCATTGTTAGAATTTCAAGTTTTAATTAGTCTGATTGTTGAAGTAAATTAGTGTAAGAACTTCATTTTTAACTTCTAGTTATTATTATGTATTCAAGATATCAAGATTTGTGTTGAATTAGGGTTTCAAATTTAATAGAACTTATCTTATTTCATGTTGATGACTATATAGCTATAGATTTTTTGGCAATAACTTATAAATTATAATTTCTTTTTTTATCTTTATTGTGGAGGGAGCTAGGGGTATTGGAGAGGGTTTAATTTTAAAATTCATACTTAGAGATCTATATTAGTATGTCTCTCGAAAACAACGATTAGATTTACTTATGTTTGTGTTATTCACGTGGTATTCCATAATTTAGTAATCTTACGTTACAATAAAGATGAATATGACCATATGTGCATAGTACAGGTTGTTTGGCCCATGTATCTTTTTTATTTCTTAATAAAAAATTATTTATTGTTTAAAAAAAATGATAAGAAAGTAAAAAGATGAACATTTGGAATAAATTGTGATTTTATGGGATTATGGATGAATTTGTCCAGTCTGACTCCTATACGGAACAATCTGAATCGTCTAATGATAGTTTAATGGTCCAGATTTGGAGAGAGAAAAGTTGCAGCTGAATTTAAAAAAAAAAAATATATTCTCTCTTCAAATCTGGACCGTTCAAAGCTATCATCTGACGCTTCAGATTGTTTCACATGGTGCGAAACGTTTTCTGTTCCGCATAGGAGCCGAAGTGGAATTTGTCATAGAATTATCTCCAATATAGGTGGGGAATAGAACAGTACGGTTCCTATGCGGAATAGCTTTTTTCAGTACGTGCGAAACAATTACAGCCGTCGGATGAGATTTTGAACGGTTAAGATCTGGAGAGAGAAAAGTTGCGGCTGGACTTAAAAAATAAAAAATAAAAAAATTTCTCTCTCCAGATCTGGACTGTTAGAAAATCCAATCCGACGGCTGAGATCGTGTCCCGCAGCGCGGAATAAAAATCTGTTCCGCATAGGAGCCGGGACGGGGAATAGAATGCCTAAAATCTTTCTTGGGATCAGGTCTAGTTTTTGTAGGGTGTACTATATCCTTGGAGTTTGGTATTTATAGGCATATTCTGTAGCTACACTTATCAATATATCTTATCAAGAAATGCCCTGATTTTATCAATGAACATCAGGGTTACCTTGATTAACATCATTCACAATTTTTATCGGATCAAGAGGTGAGGATCTGGAGATGTCGTTTTTTTTTGTGTACAAGAAATACCCTGATTTTTAAAACTTTTTTAGCGTGCTTTTCTCGAGCATACATGACTTTAGCTGTGGACAGTCTATTAGAGAGAGGTCCATGCCACATTTGTCTAATGTCAAGGATTTCAGGCTCAACTTGGATTGGGTTTTGCTTTTGGTTTGGATTTGAATTTGAGTTTTGACAGGAGAATTTACAAAATTTGCGGGAGAAATTCAAATTCAAATTTTTTATCAAATAATTGTTCAAGTTCAAATTTTGGCCTCTAAAATTGGCGAGAGAAATTCAAATTTCAAATTTTTAAGGCCAAAATTTGAAATTGAACAATTATTTGAAAAAAAAAAATTTGAATTTGAATTTCTCCCACCAATTTTTTAGCTTCTCCCGCCAAAACTCAAATTCAAACTCAAACCAAGTTGAGCCTCAGTAAAAGAAAATAAGGTGAAAAGTTATAGAACAAGCATTGGAATATTAAGATTACTATACAATTCATCTAGATAGCATATCAAACACAATTCTTGCCGATATTATAAACGAAAGGAAAAATATAGTACAAAATATAAATTTGGGAATTGATGATATGTTACTTCTTTTTTCTTCGTGAAATATTCTACGAAATAAAAATAATATAATTCATTAAATTCTTAATAATTGGAGTATGGGCAGTGACGGATGTAGTATGGTGACAGTAGGATCCCTGGTAGAAAAAAATTAAATTAGTATATATGGTATATTTTGCTCAATTTGGATAATAAATGTATAAATGCCGCACAATTTTTTAAATTTCGCGATTCCTCATTTTTTTCTTTCACATAAGTCGTAAACACCCGGACATTAATCGTACAAGTGAGTAATTTATGTTCTTCATTGATAAATTATATTGAAAGTTATATATATATAATTAAACTACATTTCAAAATTAAAACAAGAACCTTCTTGAACTAATGCATGGGACAAAAGCAAAGAAAATGTGAGATTTGACTGGGGGTGGGACTAAGGAGCACATAGACACGGGGGGCAAATTGAAGAGAATATTATAAAATGTGGGCCTCAAACTTATTATTGAGAAATAAAGGCTCGCCACCGAAATTTTTTATCTTGGTAGGCTACTAAGTTCATAAGTTACATCCAAACTAATGAGTGCAGTACACGTAGGAAATAGAAGTGATATAAGTTCAATTATCTTTCATACGTGTACTGTATTGATTGTTTTGAATGTAAGTTTTAAACTTAATAGCCTACCAAAATAAAGTTAGCCACCGCTATTCAACTTTACCAACAACACCTTCTACTCTTTTCTTTTTTCTTTTTTTTTAAATGAGGATTAGTAGTGATTCCTCACTTCTCTTCCACCATGACTTGACCTCTCGACCTACTGATTAGAAGTAAACATTAACGTTTGAACCTACTTGAACTCCTCATATCTCATTCACCGCTCTATCATCACATCAATCCTACACTACTACGCGTTTTATAAGACTTTTTGAAAGGAGGAGACCTACCAAGTCATGCAGGAACAGTAAGTATCTGTATGTCGATATCACTTGATCAGAAATTTCATCCGGCTCCTATGCGGAACAGGCAAAATTTCTCATCGTGCGGAATAATCTGAGTCGTCGGATGATAGTTTTAACGGCTCAGATTTGGAGAGAGAAAAGTTGCGGCTGGATTTAAAAAAATAAAATAAAAACTTTTCTCTCCAAATCTGGACCGTTTAAAGGTATCATCCGACGGCCCAATTTGTTCCGGATTGCAGAAATTTGAAGTTTTTATGTAAAAATGAATAGATTCTCAATGAAATTGTTTAGTCTATTGAAAGAATTGTTGATCAAGTGATTCGATTACTGACATGTGTTCTGCATATGCATAATGAACAGACATTTCACACATAATCCTTGATTGACCATGGGGAAAGACATACGCGAGCGATGATGCATTACTTATTTGATATTCAACACTCAATTTCTCCCTTGCAGATTTGGAACAGCAACAATTAGACAATTAATACACTTAATACAATATACTACATCCGTTCCTTAATATAAGACTTTCATTACATGTTGAAAAAATTAATAAAACAAAAACTAAGATATTTTTTTAATTAAAATATTAATATTACTCTCTTAATTAAAATTAATGGTATACAAGTCATATTTAAGAGAATAATATTTGTATTTTAACTAACAAAATATCTTATTTTTTGTTTTCTTAATTTTCGCAACATGTAATGAAAATTTTATATCAAGAAATGGTGGGAGTAATGTATTTGGTGCCAAAGAAATGCCATGCAACAAAATAAAAAATTGTTGGTTGAAACAAAATTCTCTCTTCCCAAAGTTTCTATTCATACAAAACATTACATATATACAATTTCCATCCTAAAGAGTTTGGGAGAGGGAAGAAAAACAGATTTCGATCTGACACAACCTGATGTTATCAATAGTTACTCAAGAACAACTATTGTTTCTGAACAACAATTCTCAACTGTCGGATCAACAATTCAGATGCACACAAAACCCCGTCAAAACCGTAAACAAGCCGGGGAAAACAAAAGGGGGTTTCTTCTACTTGAAAGGTCTTAGTTTTCGGGGAAAAAAATATTGTGAATTTCAAACTCCGAAATTTTGTGTGCGTTCTGTGACAGAACACTATCCAATTTACGTTGATCCAACCTCTTCTAGGCTGGGATGTTTGTTCTCTTCTTCGATCGAACTACTAAGGCTTCTCTTTATCAGACACCATTCTTTCAGTACTTCTTCCGGAAGAATGTTGTTGGAACTTGCTAACGATCTTCTTTCTTTCAGAATCTTTTGAGATGGTCCGCTGCATTATTCGGACAGGAATTCCTCCTAAATCGAAATCTTCTTTCAACGACTTTGTCAGGAACCTCAAATCCGTATCCGAGAGCTGTTTTTTACTGCTAAGAAATGCAACAAACGTCGGTGGTCTCGCCTTTACTTGAGTGAAATATTTTATCTTGGGTTGAGAAGCCTGATCTTTCCATGAATGTCTACTCATAACCTGCAAAGAACGAGATTGTTTTATCGCTATATGTTCAAAATAGATTAGCAGAAGAAGAGTAAGAGAGCGCGATATTTTACCTTTCGTAACCAACGGTTAAGACGGGCTGTTGGCAATCTTGAACACCATTTTTCATAAGTATCGACAACCTGGTGCATTACTTCCATCCTTCCCTTTCCTTCTAGAGCGGAAACAAACACGACTGGTATCCCGGTCACCTGCAAAAGAATTTATGCAAATGGTGATCAGATAATCGTTGAGCTCCCCATGTAGGCTTAACCGAAATAAGTAGGTATTTCTACATAGAATCACCTGGTTCTTGATTTTCATTAATATTTATTTACTCAAGGAACTTTAACCATCACAATCTATATCTACCAAGGATATTTTACTCCGATACAAATTACGAATTTTCTTTGAAATGCAAAAAGTGCAGGTAAGAACACAAGTACAGGCTGTACTTGTGCAGTAAGAAGATGAAAAACAGAAGAACGATGATGAAAATGGGAAAGCAAAATTGTATAAAAATTTCATTAAACAGAAGGAGAGAAACAAATTGATCGAGATCACGATGATCCTTCAGCCCAAGCATGCAATTCATGTCAAGGAAGGCTAGTACGGTTGGTGCAGAACTTCGGACCCGAAACTGTGGGTCCTAGGTTCAATACTTTTACTCCCATCCCCTCATAAAATAATTTTAAAAAAAGAAAGAGATAATATAATAAATCATGCATTTCATCCTGACCGAAACCTGGATTAGCAGTCGAAGACCTTAAAAGATCATCCATCTCATGCTACTAAATCTAAGTTCCTAAAAGTAACTTTTCTACAGCAATAGCCCAATTGCTGAAACACGCAACGATTGGAACCTCTGACAAAAACAACTTCCAAGATTCTTTTTAACTTCCCATGAAGAAGCAGATTAATAAAATTTAGCTGTAAGATGAGTAAGCACGATCATATTCGTCAAACCTAGTTCAAATGAGATGTTTGCCATCATTCCATATCAATTTTTCCAATCACAATATTCTGAATTTCGCTCACATATCAAGTGGTGGCGTTCTTCAAAGTATACAAACTATTTAAAGAAAGATAAAGAAAGAAAACCCAGCAGACATATCCCCGGAGTCTTCCCAAGAAGAGGCCCAAGCTACAAATAGATTAGCAGACAACAAAAACCTTATGAATATATCAAAACAGTAATTTAGAGTAATTCATCTTTGTAATCTCGGTTTAAAATGGTAGAAGTGGATACCTATCAAGTTTCATAGGAGAAAGAGTTCGGTATTTGGACAAACCTGAGGAATAACTGTCTGAATTTCTTCGGGCACAGCATTTATGACGCTCTCGTATTTCTTCTTATTTTCTTGCCCTGATAAAAGATCCATCTTGTTAACGACGACAACCAGCCCTCGACCTTCCTCTACTGCTTGCCTTGCTATAACTACTTCAGCGTGCTTCATGCTTCGTCTAGCTTTTGCAATCTAATCATCAGAATGCCATAGGAAAAGAGAGAAATATATTAGACGTTTGGAAATATTTTCTGAAATAAACCAATGATGCGCAACATGCCTACATCTCAGCTTTGGAAACCAACAAAAGATTGAGCCGTCATATCCGTCAGGTGACATTTTAAAAAGATTATTAAGAAACGTATGACAAGAAAATACATTCTTAGGCTAGCAAAACAACTTTCTGCTTGTAGTTCGCAAAGTCTCTACTGGATAGCAGCTAAAAAAAATTAAAATGCTTTTTCGGCTTTTTTTCCAATCCTCTAAAGTGTATAGTTTGGATATTGTGATATTAGCATCATGCACGAGAAAATGACTTACATTCCATTCAGGTCAAGATATATCAACGACATAAACTGAGAAAAGAAAGATATTCTATCACAAACCTCTTCTGCATCAAGAACCAAAGCAACTACATGAGCTCTCATGAGGTGTTTCCTCGACTGCACAACACTCAAAGATGACGGCCCTTTCTCCTGCTTTGTCCTTTCAAGCCAACCAGCAGTGTCAACCTGACAAAAGAATTTTAATAAGTAAAATCCAACTAAAAAACATATGTATCAAAGTTCCAGTCTTGACCATTGGAAATCAGAGCTCTAAGAATAACAAGCTTGACAAATGATTGCTTCATGCTTGACAAAAGTACAGACTATTATGTCAAAGAGAGAATATAAGATGTCAGAAACTGATACTTACTAGATATATAGTTCTTCCTTCGTACTCGAATTGCACGCGAATTGAATCTCTAGTCAAACCAGCTTCTGGTCCCACCAAAACCCGATCTTCTTGCAATATAGAATTCAACAGAGTTGATTTTCCGACATTTGGCCGCCCTACAATTGCTAATTGTACTGGCAACTTAGCCTCGTCATTCTTGGACTCCTCATTTACGGAGGGACTACTGCCGTCACTGTCTTCATCTAAATGATACAGACAAAAGCAACACTTGTTAGTACTTGGTACGGTGGCAAAAATAAATATTCAAAGAGACTGAATTAAACCTGTGAATAGTTATTAGTCTGTTAACAAACATATCCCAAAATCTTATGAGCTCAACAATCTTTAAGATTCAGCAATTGACTATCCTATGCACCCCAAGGGTACTAGCCTCACGCACTCCATTAACACCGATACATATGCTGATATGCACCCACACAAGCAGTAAAAAAATTCAAAAACTACAATGGTAATGTGAAAGCATGTGCACGTACAAGAAAACATGGATACTCCAGAAATCAAATGAAAGGTATCCCCTCGTCGCCCACCAATGATTACGATGTAATGGTCATGTCAGCTAGTGATTACCTCACCTTCAACTCAATACTATAATTAAAATAATGCAGATTAAGGTAGAAATATAATAATCTCAATTAAGAACTAAAGTGAGGAACCTTATTGCTTTATCTTAGCCTTTATTATCATAGGATACGAGTCAACAAATTACTGGAATATTCACCCTACAATATACTAATTCCATTATGAATACAGATGATAAATTACTAATATAAATTACTCTGAAGTATGATACTGGATAAAAGTACGATACATGACATTTCTGAAAAGGTATCGGTAAAGAAAATAATTCTGAACATCTGCGGCCACATTTAACTAAAGAGCATATGGGTTTCTCTCAGTACTTGCAAGCAAGAGCCACTAAGTCAAAGTACATGTTGATGCGCATTATAAGCAATAGACTTCTTACCCGGTAAAACTTGTCGGACATAGTCCTCAAGCAACGGCTTAAGAGCTTCATGAAGTTCTGACATACCCAGTCCAGTTTCAGCAGACAGAGTCACAGGATCCCCAAATCCTAATGAATAAGATTGACCAACAATAGAAGCTAGGGACCCAGAAAACGCATCAAGCATTTCAGCTTTGTTTATCACCACAATTGTTTTGATTCCAGGTGCACGCTTCCTCAGCCACCTTCCCACATCCAAATCCATGTCCAGTAACCCATCTCTGGTAAGAAAGTAGAATAGTGACATTAACATTTTCGACATAGAGAACAGTTGAGATTCAGATAGGGTCTTTTAACAACCAACTACAGAATAAAAGGAATTTCTACAAGAGCAAGCGGCTTGGGAGAAATAAAATTAATCAGGTCTAATCTTCTGAAATAGTAATCCGTAGAGCTATTATTTCACATATTTCTTCAGTTGATCAAAGTTCCTAATTTCGAGCACCTAGAGATTATTATCCTTTTTTGGAGGCTTGACAAGCTTATTCCACGTCATATTGAACTTCTTTCACTTAAATCATCATACTTTACACAAGAATGTAATCTATCCATTCCAAAGTAACTTCCCTGAGATCCTATTCATTAGAAGAGCAATGCGAGTATAATTGCGAACAAATGAAAAAGCATGCGTTTCACATGTCTTGTTAAAAATACTAACCTCCCATCTATCAAAAAGAGTGCAAACTGAGATCGTGCCAGCACATTCTTAGTCATTTCTGCAGTTCTGGAAAGAACAGAACCTGCAGAAGCCTCAGCCTCCAAACCAGCTGAATCCAATACCCTAAACCGCAAATCACCCAACTTGGCAACTCCGTCTCGAATATCACGCGTAACATGGTCAGTAGGAGTATTATACACGAGAGCTTCCCTCCTCCGGATCAAGCTATGGTTTAACAAACCGACAAAGTATTAGGTATTAACTACATCACATAACTCAAGAGTAGCAATCTAACATGAACTTTGGACGAAACACATAATTACGAGCACAACTAACCGATTAAACAATGCAGATTTCCCAACATTAGGTCGTCCAATGATAATGACACTGGGAAGTTTATCAATATCAATCTTAGTGAAGTCAATTGGTTTCGTGGGCCTACCTACTGATTCCTTTGTGCCAGTATTAGCACTAGCATCCACATCAAACTCGTATCCCTCACTTTTGATACCATTACATGAACCAGACAAATCCCTTGGTTCTTCTCGCATTTGTTGGCCGGACAAAGTACAGAACTTTCCCACATTTTGGATTACCAATTGACCAGAAACAGGTGCCAATTTGTAGTAGTTCGGCACCAACCATAGTTCGGCAAAGCTGTTAAGTAATGAACCTGAGAATTTTGACATTCAAAACACTAAAAAGACCTTCTTTTTACAATCAAGAACACTCAATTACAAGCAGAATTGCACATAAATCACATGTTTTTTGCAAGTTTAATCCTACAAATAATAAAACAAGAAGAGCCCTTTGCCCCTGAACTTAACTACTCAAATAATTAAATTCAATTACCTTCTTTCTCTTGAACTTTAGTGGAGCTCAAAGGGGTAATTTCTTGATTTACAAAGACTTTAGAAACTGGGGTTCTTGATAGAATTCCAAAACCACGTAAACTCGTTCTGGCCGAAAGAGCTCGAACCCATAACTGAAACATTCCAAATTTTGATTCCTACAGTTCTCTTTGAACCTAAAAAAAAATCTTACTTTTATCTAAGGAACAGAGAAATTAGAAGTTCAATTCAGCAATGGATAAATTTGTATATCAGATTTAAGCAGGAAGCAGATATACTCACAGATATATCTGAATGCTTGCTGGGTTTGAAGAATACTGAATCTAGTGAGAAGAAAATATGCAAGAAATTGGAGTGGATTTTCTGTTCAAGGAGGCGGTTGTGAGGTGGCGCTGGCGGCGGAAGTGGCGGGAAGGAATACGGTGAAGATTAACACAAATAGTGACCCAAACTATACTTGTTTTGGGAAGGAGGGATCTAACCCTGTTAAGAAATAAATAATTATAATATTAGCTGTCTAATTGATAAATATATCACATTATATTTGAACTGTCGGATCATTTTGATAATCATATCATGTTATACTTATTCTAAAACGAACAAGAAAATTTTATTTTGAAATGAGAGCAAGTTAAATCATTTTAAAAGTTGCTCTGAATCAATGCATAGATGCATAGCCAACAAATAAATTCAAATCATAGAGAATTAACTTGAATTGCCTTTTTTTATATGTGTATTGCAATCAATGATTGAATATAATAATAACTTGTTCTCGAAACAAAATAAAACTACTCAAAAACAAAAGGATAGTAGTTCGTAACACTGGTTCAAAGTAATTATAATCAGAGTTATCTAATTAAGCGAAATCGACAATTGAGATTTATTTGTATAGTAGCAATAGAAAAAACCAAACTCGTACTATATAACTTGGTAGTCCGATCTTATGTGGAACGCTTCTTTCAGTACGTACGAAACCTCTTAGTATAGGTGTTTTGAGGATTAATACATGTGTTATGAGGTTCAGAACAGATGTACGTTTTAAATTAATCTTAACCTTCAAAATTTTAATTCAATGGATGAGAAAAGTTTTGCACATGCGGAATTACCCCGTTGGGACGATGGCACCATTGCGGAACAGGGTAATTCTGCATGTGCGAAACTTCGCTCGTCTGTTGAATTAAAATTTTAATGATTAAAATTGATTGAAACGAATATCTGTTACGAGTCTCAATACACATGTCGTGTCTTGTGAGTTTTAGGACACCTACACTAAAATTATGTAATCGAAAAAATGTTCTGCATAGGATCCGGATCGGTAAAAAAAAAAAAGGAAATATTGAGAAGAAAGCGCTCAACTACACTTTTTTGAGGTTGAGAGTGATAGCATGGAATGTATCCGAAAACTTGGCTCTATGGCGATTGATCTCTCGCCCTTGGGTCACGTTTTCACAGCTACTAGGATGTTGTTACACAACGTTAATTATTCTCGCTTTATCCTTTGTAAGATGGCTTTTAAATATCCCTACCATCTTTTTAACTGGAACAGCGCTACCGTTCTGGCAATTTCATTTGGTGGCACTCGTTTCAACACGATGTAACACTCGCCAGCCTGGCGGATTTGCAATGAATTCATTTTCGTTTCAAAAAAAAAAAAAAAGAGAAGAAAGCGCTGACCTTGAAAGCCACCAAAATCATTTCACTAAAACCCTCCAAAATAGTCATTCATTATCTCATCCTCTCTTTCTTCTCTCTTCAATTCTCTCAGTCTCTCTCTATATTTATATATTCAAATCCAGGGTATAGATATATTTTAGATAAATTATATGAATTTGGAGAAGAAGAAGAAACCCTAATTTGATTGATTTTATCGTTCGTTTTCAAGACTCACTTTTTTGGGATTTTTTTTGGGGGAGCTCTGTTTGATTTTTGTAGAAGTATAGTGGAAGCGAAGACATGGAAGGAATTCCGCATCCGATTCCGAGAACTGTAGAGGAAGTGTTCAATGATTTCAAAGGTCGCAGGGCTGGCTTAATGAAAGCCCTTACCATTGGTATTTTGATTCTTATATGTATTCATTTTTTATAAAGTTATAGTCTTTAGAGGTGGGTTTTGCAATTTCTAGTGTAATTGGTTCTTTTTTGCATGTTTTATGGGTATTCATTTGAAAAGTTAATAGTTTTTAGTCTTCTTTTGAATTTGTTTTTATGGGTTTATGTTTGTAGAAATTTGTTCCATTTAATTGCTTTGTAATTGTACTTGCTGGATTTTTTTTTTTATTTGACAGATGTTCAGAGGTTCTTTGAGCAGTGTGATCCTGGTGAGTTCTATTTATTAGTTAATTCATTTTTAAATTCCCTTTTCTTGTTCCTGTTGGCTTCTCTCCGCCGCGGTCTTTGGATAAGTCTCACATTCACATTCAGGATTTGATTGCAGTTTTTACTGATAAAACCGAATACTTGTAGTACTAGTTTGATGTGTTAACGTTTTTGCTACCATTTGAGGATTCCACATGTTTTGTTTTATGCATTGTACTTGTTATTTAGTGGTCCTCAGTGTATAATTGGCTTTGCAAAATGTTTTGAGAAACCGAACACCGCCACGTATTCTACCGTTCAAAATACCTTTTGGAGAAAACATATGATGTAGTGGACAACTACTGTTGCTCTAATTTTATATGTATATCCATGAAATATGATTTTTTGTTATTCATGGAATCACCCATGAATAATTTTATATGTATATCGCATTAATGATTGAAAGTAATCTGATCCCATCTATTGGAAAGGGTGGTCTTTGTAGGAAGTGAACTTTTAGAAAGTTACAATCAGGGTATCCCAGACACGTTTTAGTTTTGAGGCCAACCAAGCCCCCCACCCCCCTCTCTCTCTCTCTCCGCCCTTTTCGTATTACTCTGATCCAAATGCAGCTTCAAGGTTGTTGCTTGCTTTTGCATGTGCTTCTATATTCTATTAATGTTGACATGTAGCCTTAAAATATTTCTGTTACTGAGGTGGTATGTGTTTTAGCTAGTTGAAAACGGCACAGTAGATATGTGACCTAGTATTTGCATACAGAAAAGGAAAACTTGTGCTTGTATGGGCTGCCAAATGAGACATGGGAAGTCAACCTTCCAGTTGAGGAGGTGCCTCCTGAACTTCCTGAACCAGCATTGGGCATAAACTTTGCCAGGGATGGAATGCAAGAGAAAGACTGGTTGTCGCTTGTCGCAGTTCACAGTGATTCGTGGTTGCTTTCTGTAGCATTCTATTTCGGTGCTCGCTTTGGGTTTGGTAAGAGCGAGAGGTAATAATAGCTCTGGAGACCCTTATCCTGCATATTAATTTGTTTTTTTAATGCCCCTTAAGTTTTACTAAATCCCCACTTGTTGTTGATGATAATTATTTTTGTATTTGCTAAATTTCATTGATCATGCATTTATTTGATGTCTACAGATTTCTGATGTTATACTTCTTGTTTTTTAAGTGAGGCTTTGCGTTTTTTGTTTTCTTTCGTTTCTTCTTAATGAGATTTGTTTAATAAACATACTACCCAAAAAAAGGAAGAATAGGGAACATGATCACTTGATTTTGGCTTTTGACAGAAGATATGACACCAAGTTCCTGTCTACAATGTTCTTGGTCTTTTCACTTGCATACTCCAGCTGCTGCAGCCAGATTCCTACCATATAAACTAGAATTACATTCCCTCATTCATAAAGGTTCACAATTCCCCAATTGATTTCTATAATTTGTGGCATTACCCTCCTCCTCCAATTTTTCCTAGTAGTTTCTGTTTCTACTCTGCTTTAAGCTTGTACCTGTTGGTAAGTATCTTTCAAACATCATAGTTAGCCGATTCTTCTATAGCTATGTATCTGGTAATTTCAACTTCTCTGTTTTTCTTGTCTCGATGAACTTGCTATCCACTATCCAGTATAGGCTTTTGAGTTTTAGTTTGCTGCAAAAAACTGAGTCTGAAAGAAACTACTATCTAGAGCCTAATGGTTATCCCAGAAGACAGTTTGGAGGCAAAATCTTGAGTGGTATGTTAGGTGATGGAAGCATTTGCTTAACTACTGACGAGTTCTGAGTTTTAAGTACTTTTGTCGCACCTTTAGGTATTCGTGAAATATTTTAAACCGTCTACTCTACATCCCATAATACAAGTATTTTTATTCTATATTGTTAAATATAAGTATCATTATTCTGTATAGTTTGCTTTTATACGTTCTATTATGAATTGTTCTCAGACAGGGAATTTTTTTTAAACCACAGGTCTGGCCTTACTCTTGGCATCACAACTTGTGCTTGTTTGTGAACTTTCACATTGTTAAGAGCTAGTGTTGGCGTAGCAATGAAGTTTCTCTGTTGAATGTATTCATTACATAGCTAATCTCTCTGTACGTAGTACATTGCAACTGCCTTATTGGGTAAAATGCAATCGAACTGCTACTTGGCCTCAAAGAGTATTTAGGGAATTTCATGTTTTATACTGTGCTTCTTACACAGCTCCTCGTGAATTACTGTTTGAATAGAATGTTTTCTTTCAACTTAACTCGTCACTGGGTTGATCAACAAAATTTGTTCTCTTCTTGTCTCAATTGGAAGAACTGCTTTTCTGTCTTGTTTCGGTTGGCAATAGTATTTACACATGCTTGCTCTTTCCCGAGTTTGCGATCTCTTAAGGAGACTTCTCTTCTTCTATTCATATGTCATTTTTCATGTAATAATCTGAAAATCCTAATTTATTATCACAATTTTGTATCTCCAGGAAGAGGCTTTTCCAGATGATAAATGATCTACCCACTGTATTTGAAGTTGTTACCGGGAGTGTTAAGTCGGCAAAGGAAGCTGTCACTCTCAACAATAATAGCAGCAAAAGCAAATCCAGCTCAAAGATGGTAAGTGAAGTCGCTTCAAGAAACTAATTTTTTTTATATCCGACTAAGTTCGGTATTTATTCCCTTTTGTTTCTTTTCTATTATTAGCAACCTCGGCAGCAGCCGGATCCTCAGCATAAAGGTGTAAAGATGACTAACCCCAAGGAAGAGGATGACAACACTGTTGAAGACGAAGAAGAAGAAGAAGATGAACAGGGAGCAAACTGCGGAGCCTGTGGCGATAACTACGCAACCGACGAATTCTGGATTTGCTGCGACTTATGCGAGAGATGGTTCCATGGCAAATGTGTGAAGATTACACCCGCAAAAGCCGAGCATATCAAGCACTACAAGTGCCCTGGTTGCAGTACCAACAAGAGGGCTAGAGTTTAAGTTATGGCTCTGAATAACAATCCAATGGAAGGTTTAGAGAGGTGGTTTAGAACTCTAGTTTAATCTTTTGCAAGGTAAAAAAAAAAAAGATCATGCTTGTATTTTTTATGTTGAATTAAATAGGTTTGTCTGTCTGCTGGATGGGATCTTAATTTTTATAAACTTTGTTTTTCCTTGCTTCAGGTAATATATACTGTTGAATCTTGTTTGGTAATTTTTACAGTGCTTGTTCTTCTTTCAGTGTGTCATTGGAGTTGTTAGTAAGGAGAAAAAAAATTTGTCTATCAGTTTTTATATCTCTTTGTAATCACTCACAATTCGTTATGTGTATATAAAATTGAAAAAAATTGTCATATGATAAATTTTAAGTAGTGGACATGTATGGGACAAACGATTTCCGTTAGTAATTAGATGAGTTACATCTCTATTTAGGCCATTTCAATATATACTTTTGAGCAAGCCCATGAAATGAAACAATAGATATGGACTCTGTACATTTATATGCTATAGAGTCTTCCTAGCCCATTATGTTTTCTTCACTTTTATAGATACTCACTTTTTTGTTTATTTTGGTAAGGTTCTCTAAATTCTTACTTTGTTTAAAAAGTTTTGGTGGGTTCAGCTCAGCCACCACCACGGGTCAGCAAGAGCCTCAGGGGACCATAGGGCCGCTTACAAGAGACTTCACGGATCACCCACCAACACAAACTCTCACGCTCAGCAGTGAAATTGAACATTTGACTTTTGTAAGAACGTGTCAAATCCTTACTCTAAATTCTTACTTTTGCTATTTGAAGTAATAGACATGTCCACTTTTTTTTTATTTTTATGGACAATGTCATAGTATATAAGTATGAACATAAGTCTTATGATTGGAATATTCATTTTAGTATTGTAAGCACGATTGTCTAGGTTTTCATTTATCTTTTCTTGGACTAAAATGATGGAGGACAATCCAATTTGAATTATGTCGATAAGCCAACGAGACGTTAGTCTAGTGATAAAAATTGAGACCTCGTAATACATACGGTGTAAGTACGAATTCCCTTCCCACTTCTTGAATTTTTTAATTCTTGTAATAGATATATTTCTACATAACATAAAATATCTCTTCCCGATAAAATAAAATATTATTTAAAAAAAAAAATACATCTACATAACATGGAGAGTGATTGATTCGGGGCCATTGGTATAATCAGAAAGGTGGATGGAGATCTCTCACGTTTAGGACATCTTTTGTTTATCAAAAGTTAATATAAATTGATAGTTGTCAACATCAAAACTAATCTATTTTTATTGATTCACCTCTTTAATATAATAATAATAATAATAATAATAATAATAATAAAAGTCCGATTTTTATCTACCAAACAAAATAATAATTAAAAAGAAAGAAAATGAAATAGAACAAAACCTTGAAGCCCTGATCAGGCTGGTCTACATATAGTGAGAGAATCGCCTCGGGATGAGTAAGAAGATAGCTCTGAAAGGGAGATTAAACCCTTACAAAGACGCAAACGGAGGTGATCGAACCCACAACCTCGAGGCCATGAGCAGGGCGTCATTTCCATCTGGGATAGGACACCTTTGATATAGAACAAAACCTTAAGATGGTGAAATGGACCAATCATGAATTGGTTAGTTCCAAATGCAAAATCTCCAAAAAGATGTTTCCATACATATGCCCTCTAACTGATTGGTTTGGCCACTGTCCTAATCTTTTCAATTCTTTTACAAACAAATCACAATCAATTCTGTTATCATGTTTGTCTAAATCATTTTATAACTTTTATTTTCTTATATTTTCAAATTATCTTTTTTATATTAATGATCTACAACTATTTTATAATTAATAAATAATTTCTTATTCAACAAAAAAAAACACAATCGAACCTTAAATTATTAGAGCTAGAGAGTACAAGGAGATCAATACCAAAGTAGTAGTAGTAGTTTGGATCATGGCTGCCACTTTCATGTCTCACCTTATATTCCCATCTATCTATCTACTCATCCAATCCCTTCTGTAATGACATCAAATCAGGCAGAAATAGCTCATTGATCGCGTTAATTCAGATAAATTAGAATATATTTGATAATTTAAATCTATCAAAATTTAAAATATTATTAAAAATAGTGTAATCTTAGGAAATTTAAATTACTATATACAGTACATTAATCTATATTAACATGTATCACATGGGCACACATTAGAAAAATCCAAAAGATATATTCAATGTTGTTGAATAGGGGATATTAGTCATTGTTTTACACGATAAACACCTAATTTCGAGAGAAAAAAATTCTAACTATAGAGTTTTCATAATTGGTTTGGGAT
The DNA here is from genome assembly GCA_026122235.1 of Vinca minor. NCBI lineage: Eukaryota > Viridiplantae > Streptophyta > Magnoliopsida > Gentianales > Apocynaceae > Vinca > Vinca minor. The sequence goes on along the minus strand of JAOCZM010000201.1, from coordinate 3,840,212 downwards.
GTGATATAATGGGGTTATTTTATTTTATTTTTTTGCTGAATAATATATTGGGGTTATTTTGCATTGGGGCTCTTTGTCATTGTAAATATAATTAAGAAGGTTCACTGAGGGAAAATTCAATCATAGAACCGTTTGTGGAACAGATCTCACAACTCCTCACATAAATTATGTGGGACCTACTTGTAGATATGGGCTCAACTCAGTTAATATGAGGATACTTTGGGACCAGTCTTATAAAGACGGTCCTATAATTGAGCTAGAATGTATTCTATTCTAGTTAGTATATCCCATTTAAATTATTATTTTTCCCTTATACTAATAATTATATTCTTCTTGGTAGTACATTCCCATGTTAAGGCCTGGATTATTCAAAACACTAACCCCTCAACACATCAAAGAGTGATGCATGTGACCTAGCATTTCTTTTTCTTTTAGAGCATGTTCTTAGATAAATTAGGAAAATGATAAAACCTAATTAATAATTCCTACTAATTATCCAAACCTCCAATCTAGATCTTTGACTGAATTTTCTTAAAAGGGATCATGTGTTCAAGAGAGAAACTTTGATTATTATTATTATTTTTATAATTCTTGATCTTTTAATTACTTTGAATAATATAAAATATAGATAATTTGAGAGAATGTATATTGTGGGGGACGTGATAGGGAGAGGTGATTTGTGTGGTCTTGACTCTTGAGTCTTGCCTTTGGCCTATTCACATTACTTTTTCAATAAAAATAAAATAGAAAAAGATGTTCGATCAGACTCTTTCATTATCTTACATTCTTATATCGGAATAACTATGGATCTAAATACTAAAAAATCATTCAATATTAAATATTTGTTTTGTCATTATTTTTTTTAGAACGAACACTTATTGTGATTTTAAAATACATATTACGTAAAACGGTTGTTATATGTTTTAAGAGAAATTTTCATAAAAAAAAATACATATTAAATAAGATATAACACATACCTGACAGTCTACAACACTTAAAAAAAAGTATCAATTTATATGGACACTTTATGTTGTCTAATATAGCCGCAATTATTCTTCTATATACTTATTTTGAGCAAGGGAAAGACCCACCAAACCCCACCCAACTCAAATCAACTATCTTTTTCAATTTCAATTTGCATATGAGATTTGACCATATTTTGTAATTCCTATTTAGATTTTGACTATGTGAAAATATGACACTTCCGTTCATAAATTACGTCTTTACTCTTTTTATCTTTTCCTAAAATATTAAGTATTTTATAAACTTTAAAAATTAATTTTCCAAAATTATCACCATTCCTAAATAATTTTTTCCTTTATCTACTATAATAGTGAAATTAATAAATGATACAACAAAAAAATCTCTTATTTTTAATCTCTTCATTAATCCATGCAAAAAGCAATCAATTATGAAATGGGAGTATACACAGGATGAAGCTAAGAATTTAGCGTTGGAGGGAAAATTGCAACAGTATGTCGAACTATATATAAAAATTGCAAAACAAATTGTTGGGGTGAATTTGATAAAATATTTCGAACCACATATAAAATTTACTATATCTAGTAGTATTTTTAGAAATCTCGGAGGCGATTGCCACCCCGCCCCTTTGTCTGTCTTCGTCCCTGAGTATATACAACCATATATTTGTGTATGTACAACATAACTTTTTGTTTTTCTAAAAGATTTATGCTGGTAAAATGTAAAAGGTAAAATATAAAAGGTAAAAGGTAAATTCCTTTTAATTCTGATTCTATATTATTACTGTAACAACACATTTGGTATGCTGGAATGGAATTCCTTTCCAGGCAGAATCACTTTCCACCCAGAATGACTTCGGAGTCCTCTTTCCATTCCAGTGTTTGGAAGGTAAAGGCAGAATGGAATGTTGATTCATTTTCTTGTTTGGTAAAACTATATTTTAATGTCATAATGGAATGAAATTAAACACAATATGACCTAAATGCCCTTTTATCATATACTAGTGATAAAACCTAATTAAATATTCATTACAAAATCTTACTTGAATAACATTGATATATATATATATATTGTTGAAACATAATTTTTATTAAAACATCAACATAGTAATAAAAATATTTTACTTTTAAATTTAAAAATAGATCAAAACTACTACCAAGAAAAAGAAATATTTATAAAATTATCATCTATGAAATTATACTAAGTGAAATAGAATATTTATGACTAAATATGAATACGTTGCTATGTAAAATGAACGTAATAATTAATTAAAAGAGGTATAAATGTAAAGTTACTATTTATCGATGATTCCACTTATCATGGAAAAGGGCCATTCTATAGGTTTTGGTGTGGAATACCTTTCCCACTTCTTCTCGAATTATCATTCCCAGTGGAATGATGATTCCCACTCAATGTCCAACCAAACGCGAATGGAAAAAGCAGTGGGAAAGGCTTTTCCATTCCTTTCCATTCCAGCTGTTTGGTTGACACTTAGTGGGAATCATCATTCCACTGGAATGACTGATTCCAGAGAAGTGGGAAAGGTCATTCCACACCAAAACCTATGGAATGGCCTTTCCGTAAGAGTTTGAAATCATAAATAAATAAGTAATCGCATTTATACCCATTTTTTTAATTAATTATTAAGTATTCATTTTACATAGCAACGTATTCATATTTAGTCATAAATATTCTATTTCACTTAGTATAATTTCATAGATGGTAATTTTACAAATATTTCTTTTTCTTGGTAGTAGTTTTAATCTATTTTTAATTTTAAAAAGTAAATATTTTTTTATTACTATGTTGACATTTTAATAAAAAATTATGTTTCAACAATATATATATATATATATATATATATATATATATATATATATATATATAATATCAATGTTATTCAAGTAAGATTTTGTAATCAATGTTTAATTAGGTTTTATCACTAGTATATGCTAAAAGGGCATTTAAGTCATATTATCTTTAATTTCATTCCATTCTGACATTAAAATATAGTTTTACCAAACACCGAAAAGGAATCGACATTCCATTCTGCCTTTGCCTTCCAAACACTGGAATGGACAGAGGATTCTGAAGTCATTCTGGGTGGAAAGGATTCTGCCTGGAAAGGGATTCCATTCCATTCCAGCGTACCAATCGTGCTGTAAGTGAAGTCAAAATCGTCATTTTTGCATAGTAAATTGTTCGAATTCTTTAATGATTTCACCACAAAAAGAAGCTTTGTTGGTAGTTATCATTGTTCACAACTATATATAGCCAATTAGCCATCTTTTTACTTGTGTTTTCCCACCTCTTTACATGATTTTTCATTTTTTTTTCTTCCTTTTAACCTCTTGTACTACATGAAAAAAGTTTAGCATCAATTGATACTTTAATCACGGAACAAAGTACAAGTCCAATGGGGAAAAGTAGTAGCCCAGTAGGATAGCAGTTTGCCTCAATTTTCATCATTCAAGGCATGTTTAGGGTCAGTGGTGGAGTCAGGAATTTATCTTGGGTGCAAATTTTTTAAGGGGCAAAATACAATATTTATAAGGAAATATCACAAAAAATAATTTTTTCTATAGAAAATTTGTCGTTTCTGAAAATGTTCGGGCCCCTTGGCTTCGCCACTGTTCATCCATCATAGTAATACGGTTACCTGATATTCAGGAAGAAGATTAAATCAGAAATTAGAAGAAAAAAATACGATGTCAAGGGAATTTGTGATGAACAATAATAATATACAATTTCTATGAGAATTTCTATGAACAATAATATACGATTACCTGTAAATGATGTCAAGAGAATTTAAAGGGATACAAATTGGCTTTTTCGAATATATATACGTAAGTGTGGCAGGATGAAATATACAGCAAATTTTGATGCTATGGGAAAAACTGTAAGAAAAATGAAAAATCACAGAAAGTGTGTTAATTTATAAAATAATAAAAATATAGAATATTTAAGAAAGAAAATGAACTAAATTCAAAGATTAACGTATGTCAAGACTTCCAAACCCCTAAGCTTGTTATAGCTCATTTGGACAATAACAATTTATGCTTTTCGGATTTTGGACACAAACAATTTTTTTGTACATTTTTAGACTATAACTATTTACGGGCTGCTGCGATTGGAATTTTACACTATTCCGGCAAAAAAATAGCATGTGCCGAGCACATGCCGATATGGGTTGGGGTATTTTTGTATAATTACCAAATTAACCAATTACCCACTTTCCAAACCCATATTTTGACCCAACCCACTACCCAAACCCATATCTTCTTCTTCTTCTTCTTCTTCCCCTCCCTCCCTGTCATAACCCCCCGGCCCCGCCAACACCGCCACATCTCTTCTTTCTACCCCCCTCCCGTAAAAAATCATGAATATAAACCTCAAAATTCTAGCTTATTACCAAATTTTGTTATACCAAATTAGAACTCTAGAATTATTAAAAAAAGAAAAAAAAAAAAAAGAAGTGAAATTAAAACCATTTTCTATCATTGTGTGTACCATTTTCAAAAATGGGGTCTTGACTCTCATTTTTTCTAAACTAAGAATTTTTTTTATGGGTTTTGAAAAGTAGTGTCTACTATATTAGACGTGAGGTAGAAGAAGAAGAGGAGAAAGGGGGGTTATGACGAAAGAGGAAGGAAGAAGAAGGTTAAGAGATGGGTTTGGGTAGTGGGTAGAGAAAAGGCGAGAGGGTGGGGTTATGACTGAAGGGCGGGAGGAAGAAGAATAAGAAGAGATGGGTCTGGGCTTTGGGTCTGGGTAGTGGGTAGAAGAAGAAGCACGAGTGGGGTATGACTGAAGTGGATGTGAAGAAGGAAAAGAAGAGATGGGTTTGGGTAGTGGGTAGAAGAATAAGCGAGAGTGGGAGTGGTATGACGGGTGGGGTGGAGGAAGCACAGAAGAAGGATGGGTTTGGCGGTAGCTGTGAGTGGCTGGAGAGGGTAGGGGGGTTATGACGGGAGGGGGGAGGAAGAAGAAGAGATGGGTTTGGGTAGTGGGTAATTGGGAAGTGGGTTGGGTCAAAATATGGGGTTGGGAAGTGGGTAATTGGTTAATTTAGTAATTTGACAAAAATACTATGGACGCCTCGTCCCTCTCAGTCTAGTACGCAGCGTGCCTCTCAAGACTTGGGTTCTATCTTTTACAATATAAATTACACGTGGATAAAAATTTTCTAAACTATTCTATGGCTTCTAAGTTGACTTCGGTCTTTGACTGAATCCCAATGTACAGATTTCTAATCACAAGCTTTCGCTGCGCACTCTGATACCAAAATCTTCTAATATGGATGTGTCTAGCGTTGACTCAATTATTTGTCTTGGTCCAACTCTACACCTCAGAATGTTCTTGTTCTATCCCTTCAATCCTGCAAGAACTAAAACAGAAAACAGAGAAAAGGGTGAGCTATAAATAGCCCAGTGAGTCCCCAGTGAAGTGTGTGATAGTGATTTTGAAACTCATTTTATTTCGCAAACATTTTTATTTTGAAGACACGGAGAAACTTCCTTTATTTATAAATATTTTTTTCCTTTTCCAAAATAATTCCAAAATCATTTTATTTCATTTTAAAAGAAACCTTCTTTATCTGGAATATTCTTTCTTTTCAATTTCAGAAGTATCCACCTGAATAAAAAGACCATTCCCGTGTATCCGATTCGTAAATAAAAGAGTGCATGACCTGGCCAAGTCAATTACTCTTTAGTCAATACCAGACCTCACGCTGTACATATATATGATTTTCAACCTCATCCCTCTGTTCTTTTCATGTAACTTAACCTGGGTACCACCAGATCTGAAACCAGCACTCAACAGCTCCCCGAGTTAAACCTCCTAACCCCCTGGGAGACATGTCAGCCATCGTAATTAAGAACCATATGTGGTGCACGTAGAGGTTCCAGTCACCTCGTTGCTTTCCCCGCTCCCTAACGATTCCCACACAGGGTTTGGGATCCCATTACGATATCCGGAGTGTCCAAAACCAAAGTGCGAGATGCCCTCATGACGGGTGACTAGCCTCGTACCAGATCGCAGACTCTCAATGGCTCGGGACGAGGGCTACCATATTTGTGCGAGTGTAAGCGCCCTCTTCGATCGTAATTCCAAAGAACATTCCGAGTTACTGCTCATTTACTTTTCCAAAAATACTTTTCGTAAATACTTTTCCGAATTCCCATTTTAGAAATATCAGAAACTTTTTCCTTTGAAAACAATTCCTCTTTTTCGTAAATATTTTCCAGAATTCTCATTTTAACTTTTCATTTGTAAACAATTTTCATAAAACACATTTATAAAACAAGTTCTCCGGTTTTGAGAGGGAACTCACCTTAGCCTCTTATCGTTCGTACCTTCTTCAAGATTTGTACCTATTTTTGCAAATACCAACTCTTAAGGAATTACTTATTAAATTAAAGACATATATGTCTAAACTAAGTTTCTAGGCTTCTGGGGTCTTTTCGGTAAATTTCTAAAGTTTAGGGACTAAATTGTAAATATTTATTCTACAACATTTCTATGCTTTTGAAGACATAATTATATCATATATGCTATTATTAGTCTTATAAAATTTCCCGAAATAATTCATAAGTTTTAATGGACCTTAAGAGTGAAATATAAAACTATAAGGACTAAAACGTAATTTCTAAAAGTTATTCCGAACTCCGAATTGTTTCATATATATATATTTTATTCTAATTATTCCCTTAAGTATTTTCTCTAATTATGTAGTTCAACTAAATATAAAGTAGTTCATTCGGGACTTGTTCGTAATTTAAGAATTTTATAGGACTTTATGTGCTAATACTTTAATTGCACGTTTGGTCCTGGGTATATAATGTCTCTTAAGAGAATCCCCAACCCTAAAATTTTTATTTCTTGTTCTTCCTTCCCAGCCGCAGCCTCTCTCCCTCTCCTCTCTCCCTCGGCTTTATCATCTCCATCTCTGGTCTCTTGTTGCCGCCAACGGTCAGCCGCCGCCGCTCCACCGACACCATCGCCCTCTCAGGTTCGTCTCTCTCTAATTTTTATTTTTATTTCCCTTTTTCTTTTCTGTTTTTCTTGTTTTATTTTTAATTGTTCTTCTTTCTTGTCGCTACCCTTGCTGCCGCCACCGCTGTTCCGCCGTCGGGACGCCGCTGATCTTCCTCCGGCGACCGCCGCAGTTCTTCTGTCTCTGGTGACTTCGCGGTTTCAGGTAAGTCTTTCTCTTTCTATTTCACACATACACACACACACTGATTCTAATCTCCTCATTTTCTCATTTATTTAATTTTCCCCAATTCTTATTATCCTAAATTTAATTTTTTATTAATCTTCTCAGATCTGCTGCATCTCCGCCGCCGCCGCCGCCACATCCGAGACACCGCCACCGCCGCTGAGACGTCGCCGTTGAAGGTTTTCTTCGGTCGGCTGTTCGTCTCCTCCGGCTAAACGGTAAGTCTTCTCCTTATTTTTCTTTAATTTCATCCTAATTAGTATTAATATTGTTGTTGAGATTATTATAACTATTGTTACTACTAATATTAGTTATTACTGATTTTATTGTTATTAGTACTATCATCATTATTACTACTATACTTAGTGATAAAATATATTTGGGGAAAATAATATACTTTTTACTAGTCATCAAATTCTCAAGAATTATAAAAATCCTAACTTAGTCTTTAGCACTCAATCTAATTCATATCCTTTAAAAAATTAATCAAGTTCTCAGTTTAGGTGAAAGTTTCCTAAATCAAATTTCTTTGAAGGAAATATAATTAAAATTCATTATTTCTTCCTAATTCCAAATTGTAAATAAAGTAGAAAATTTATGAAAATGCTAATTCAATAACCGTTTAAAAGATTCAAGGAAATTCTAAAAGTTAACTTTCCAAATATTCTTTGGAAATCTAACTTTAAATTTCCATTAATCCATTTTTATCTTATTTAGTGTCTTAATGACATTTAAAACATAAGTTCCTCTTTTCTAGTCTAGGATCAAGTAAGAATTTAGACTTATATTCTTCTGGTTCATCCGTCTTAACCGGACAAAAATCCGATTAGTAAAGTCTCCACCAGTGGGGTGGGTCACGAATGCTCCCGGGATTGCGTTTCCACAATCCTCGGGCACAACAGTCTCAGAGAATATAATCTACTTTCTTTCATGAGCCCGAATAACCTAGCTTTATTATTGCAGGATTATGACAACATATTCAAATAAAGATTACCTGTCTATCGCAGCTAAATTCACCGCCAGAGATTCCAGAAGTTTATTATTTGGACAGGGAGAGAAGGGAGAATTTTTAGGGAAAGTTTTCCCTTTTTAGAAGGTGCAAATGAAATGGAGGCCAAGGGCCTTCTATTTATAATAGTAATTAGGGACCTTTCTTGTAATTTCTTGTATTTGTAAGGACTTTTTATGTAAATAATTCAGGGACTATTAACGCTAATATTTTTTCTTTCTTGGTGCCCAAGTACAAGATAATCATCAATATTTTTCATTTTTCTTTTATTTCTCAAATTTTTTTTAATTACTATTATGCCCTTATCTTTTAATAAAATTACTATTTCATTGTTTGGACTATTTTACCCTTGTTAATTAATGTGAATGACATTTTTACCCTTTTCAAGTGAAAAAAATAATAAAATACTAACCTTTAAATTGGTACCGAAATTACCGGTCGTCACAATACCCCATCCATATCGGCATGTGCTCGGCACATGCTATTTTTTTGTCGGAATAGTGTAAAAATTCCAATCGCAGCAGCCCGTAAATAGTTTTATTCTAAAAATGTACAAAAAAATTGTTTTTGTCCAAAATTCGAAAAGCATAAATTGTTATCGTCCAAAATGAGCTATATACCCTAAAATTTTAACCAAAATTGTCATTCATATAATTCACGAATTAAAAAATCTAATTTTAAATCGTAAAGTAATTCAAAATGTTTACGGGACGAGGTGTTATAAAAATAAAACAAAAATAATTTATTTTATTTTTTTGGAAAAAACTGGTTGCACCCACCAGGCCCCCCTTTGGCTCCGCCAGTGTTTAGGTTAAGATTGAGTATTCTAACTTCTCCCTCAATTCTCTATTAATTGTCGTTTAGGAGATATCTAGGTATCCAAATTAATTGTCGTTTAAGGTTGTTTTATTAATTGTCAACAATTTATTCTAATTATACCCTCAATATTTTCCTTTATTTATGACAAAGAAGTGAGAGAGAGGGAGGGTGGGGGATAATATTGGAAGTTTAGGTGAAAATGACAACTTCCTTAATTTTCTCAAATTGTCTAAAGAGTCTTATATTTAGGAATGGAGGGAGTATCATATATGCAAAAAAGGTTTTTGAAAAACGAAATCCATAACCACACATGTCTGCACATGAAAAGAGAGACTACAAAACCATCAACCATGTTTTCTCAAACTCCGAACTACAGTGTGGAACATACAAAATTTCGTACGAACATAATATCTACAGTCACCGAATTAAATATTTGGCGGCTGAGGTCACGTTTTATTATACCTGTTAAAAAATTGTATTAGTTTGTTATGAATTACGCTATTTTAACCATCAGATTTTTTAATTCGACGGTTGATAAATATTCCTCGCACATACAGAATACCTATTGTTCTACACATTGTAGCAGAGGAGCTCTATTCCAAAAGCTTTTAGATTGGATTTTTCCTTTTATAAAAAAGATTTAAGTTACAATCTTAATGGTCTACTGTCACTATCAATATAAGATTTAAATCACGTAATGTATTTTAATAGAAGTATGCCATTAGATGTTTATACACCACTAATCACAATGAGTAATTTAGTTATCCTTTTATAAAATATGTATTATTGGGTTTTCTTATTAGGTTTACATGTTTTTTTTTTCCTTCTTCTTCTTCTTAAAGGAGGTTTATATGGCAAATTATATGATTGATCATATAAAATTGTCATTCAGTTGTGTATAAAAAATATCTCTTCAATTACCATGATGAGTTAATCAAGTAGAAATAGCATGGGTGTTCCTTAAGTATAAATGTTGACTTTCAATTTTAACCTTATCAATAATAAAAAATTATATTCGAAGTTTTGTCATACAAGAATTCTAACTATATCAAAGAGGTCGTATCCCAGTAGGGCAAGCCTTTATCCGTGACCAAGAGGTTTCGGGTTCGACACTCTCCCCCTACGTGGGGCAATAAAATTCTCCTCCTCTAGTGAGGAAAAAAATTAAGGTTACTGACAAAAATAAAAAAATTCTAACTATAATTGTGAGTTTGAATGGTCATATATAGTAAGCCAAAAAAAATCTCTTCAACATAATCTTGAATCATAAATAGTTTTTAATGTACACAAATTGGAGTATTTCATTTTTTTAAAATGTACAATGTATCCAAATATTAGCATGCCGATTGATCTTATTAGAATCTAATAGTCGAGTTGATAGAAATTTTATAAATATACGATAAACTATTATTGTATTATATTAAAGTCGAACTCTCGACTTTTGTTTGAAAATGTAAATTCTTACTATTTAAGCCAAACTTTATTAACAAATTGGAGTATTTTGTAAGTTACGTATAATAAGAAAAGAAAAGTAATTCAATGTTTACTTAAATAGAAAGGAAAATACTTGACAATTTATTTTTTGAATTATAAAGAATGTATAATTGAGGATGTGAGAAGGCAGACAAATTCAGAATTTGTTGGGGAGTAGAGTAGCCAAATTAGTTTTTGCGTATAGATCTTGTAATTATACTGCTGATAAATTGGCAAAATACGCATTGAAGCTTAGAGTTTCCAATCAATGGTTTGGAGACCCACCAGAATTTCTCCTACCAAAAATGTATTACATAATATTCATTAATGATATATACGAATTTACTGTTAAAAAGAGAAGGCAGACAAAAATAGGAAGTAAAAACAAATTCAATTCCGACAAAAACAAACACACATTTTACAAGAGTGCAAAAATAAAATAAAAAGAAAAGAGAGAATCTTTTGGAGCTTCTCAATCAAAAACCATGATTTTGTGTTAAGTATTCATAGGCGGACTTCAAGGAAGAGGGAAGGAAGTTTATTGCATTTCACATTCTCTTTTTCTTCGATTTCACTATATTTTTTGCAATACTATTTCCTTTAAAATTCTTGCTTTTCTTCTCAATCCATTTCTTCAGACAAACCCTACTCCAAAACCCCCCAAATCTTAGTACCCTGTCAACCAATTTTCAATAAAAGGGAAAAAATATGGATTTTTTTTATGGGTTTGTGAAATCTGGAATATGCCTACCAAGTGTTTGATGTGTGGTTTGATGAAGTAAAAAAAAAGTGTCTTTTTTCCTACTGCACTGTATTATTATAGTGTTGCTATTCTTCTTGACTAGAATAAGGATAGAACATATTAGAGACAGAGACAGCCGATAGCCCCACATTTGGTTTTGAATACAATGTGGGGGGAATTTAAATGAAGCTTGTGAAGTTCAGTGTGATTTTTGGCTTTCAAGGGCTAAATTGATTGGTTTGTCGGCACCAAAAAGATGTCAATGGAAATCCGCAGCCGGGGTGGCAGCGGCAGAGGCGGAGGAGCTGGTGGGTTTGATCCAAGTAATCTGCATTTGAAGAAGGAATTAACTCAAATCCGGAAGGCGACTAGAGCTCTGAGAGATCCAGGCACCACTTCATCATGGAAGTCACCTTTGAGTTCTGCAAGATCTGTAGCAGCCAAGCATTATTATCATCATCACAAGAATGATTTGAGCAAGCATCAAATTAATTACAAAGAGTACATCAACGGTGAGTTTCAGCCCCAACTGCCATTGCATATTCTTGAAAATGATAGTTCTAATAGTACCAGTAATAATAACAATAATAATAATCATGATGGTAATGGCAAAGAGAAAGCAAAAAAGGTGTATCTTTACAACTGGAGGTCTCAAAAATCAGAAAGTGAAAGGAGTAGACAATGTGCTGACGATGAGGTTGAAAATGGTAATGATGAAATTGAAGGGTCATGTTCTACTCGAGAAGCAGAAGAGAGCGTTGAGGATAGCTTGAGTGATGCGCGCAATTGTGAGAATGATTCCAAGAGTGAAACTTATGTAAATGATAAATATGCTTCCATGATTTTTAAGTGTAAAGATACTAATTTGACACCATCAATTAGAAGAAGTGTTAAGAAGAAGCCGAAGAAAAATCATTATTCTAGCTCTGTTCTGAGGCATCATGGTGAAAAGTTGAAAGAACAAATTATGTTGAGTAGGAATTCCAAAAGAGCATTGGATGGATTGGGGAGAGACGATTTGTCGAGTATAGCTGATCAGTTGGATGATACTGATGATTATTCTCATTTTGAGGATTTGAGGAGGGCTTCTGCAGCTTCCCCATTACTTGCTAGGTTCAAGAGTAAGCATTGGAATCCTTCGTCAGCAAAGTTGTTGAGAGGTAGCCGAAGAGATGATTCATCATATACATATAGTACCCCAGCATTATCCACCAGTTCTTATAATAGGTATGCTGTTAGGTATCCTAGTACTGTTGGGTCATGGGATGCCACCACAACATCCTTTGTTGATGGGGATGAGGAAGGGGATGAGCAGTTGGATTTGCCTGGTCGACAGGGATGTGGGATCCCTTGTTACTGGTCTAGAAGATCCACACCAAAGTCCAAAGGAGGGGGTGAAAGTTGTTTTTCCCCTTCTCTATCTGATACATTGAGGAGGAATGGAAGCAACATATTGTGTGGAAGACATTCAATGTATAAAAGAAGTCATCGTGGGTCATCACTGGGGCATAACAAGAGGAGATCTGGTTCAAGAGCTGCTGCACAAGGTCTTCTTCCATTGCTAACCAGTAATAGCCATGGCCAAATAGGATCCTCCATAGGTACTGGTAATAGTGATGATGAGCTCTCAACAAACTTTGGAGAGCTGGATATGGAGGCCTTGAGTCGGTTAGATGGAAGGCGGTGGTCAACAACAAGTTGTAGGAGTCAAGAAGGGTTAGAGCTTGTAGCACTTAATGGGGAAGATGAAGAAGAAGGTACACCGGAAAATATCAGAAGTCTAAGTCAGAAATATAGGCCAATGTTTTTTGAAGAAATAATTGGTCAGAATATTGTGGTTCAGTCTCTAATGAATGCAGTTTCAAGGAAAAAGATTGCCCCTGTATATCTTTTCCAAGGTCCACGTGGGACTGGAAAAACCACGACTGCTAGGGTCTTTTCTGCTGCTTTAAATTGCCTTGCATCTGTGGAAACGAAGCCCTGTGGAGTATGCAGAGAGTGTAATGAATTTGTGTCAGGAAGGAGCAGGGATATTATTGAAGTTAATGGCGCTAATAAGAAGGGCATTGATAGTATAAGATACCTAATAAAAAATATTTTGGCCGGTTCCTCATCAACCTTTTCACAGTACAAGATCTTTGTTGTTGATGAGTGTCACTTGTTGCCTGCAAAGACATGGATGGCTCTTCTTAAGTTTCTTGAGGAGCCACCTCCACGTGCTGTTTTCATCCTCATAACAACTGATCTTGATAATGTGCCTCGTACTGTTTTATCCCGGTGCCAGAAGTACCTCTTTAACAAAATTAGAGATGGTGATATTTTGGCCAGGTTGAAGAAGATTGCTACTGAAGAAAAGTTAGATGTTGAGTCAGATGCACTAGACCTGATTGCTATGAATGCAGATGGATCGCTTCGGGATGCAGAGACTATGTTGGACCAATTGAGTTTACTCGGGAAAAGAATCACCACTTCTCTAGTAAATGAATTGGTGAGTATACGTTACACATCTATAATTTGGCTGTAATTCTAGTTCTTTCTTCTGATGATCAAAATTGATCTCTAAATTAACTGTCATGTTCAGACTTCGTTTAGCCTTGGCAATTTGAATTTCCACAATCTTGTTTTTTTTGCTTGCATTCAGTAGATGAGATAATGAGACATCCTCAGGGTCTGTTCTCCATTGCTGGAACATTTTTTAAGTTGCTGAAAAAAAGTATTTTTTTGTAAAAACAGATTTTTCTATATACACTGAGCTGTTCTCATTTGTTGAAAAAATTCGCAGATAAAATAAATAAATCTTCTTCCACAAATAAATAGATTTATATGATTATTTTGTACTTGTTATATCTTATATTATGCTTTTTAAGTAAATAAATTGTTTCAACACAAGCTATTCTGAGCTTTTCCAAATTAGCTTTGTCGGGCTTATTTTAAGCCATCAGCTGACCCAATAAGCAATTGAGAACACATCGACAACAACTTATTTAGCTATAAACAGGTGCTTTTAAGCAATTCAGAATAGACGTCGAATCACTGAATTTAATTCAGTTATAGACGTGCTAAGTTCTGGGTTGCCTATTGCTAATTGAGGAATTTAGCTACTAACAAAGCTCATTTGAATACGTAAATCAATATATTTCTGACCTCTCTTTTTTTCTTCTCTAGGTTGGGGTAGTTTCAGATGACAAATTATTGGAACTTTTGGAGCTTGCTATGTCATCTGACACGGCAGAGACAGTCAAAAGAGCCAGAGAGTTGATGGATTCAGGGGTTGATCCAATAGTTTTGATGTCTCATATGGCCACCCTCATTATGGATATCATTGCTGGAACAAACCCTACTCTTGATGCCAAGCATCAGGGTTCCTTCTTTGGTGGGAGAAGTCGTAAGTGCCTCTTTCTTTGTTCTTACAGTCTCGTCTGTTTTCCTCCTGAAGTTTCTGGAAAAGATCTAACTTTTTTTTATGATTTTGAGATTCATTTTGTTCAAACACCTAGGTAAACACAGCGTATGTGGGGTTTCATCAATGGATGTTAGAATCTCATTTATTTTGCTAGTGAGACCTAGCAAATCATGATTAATGCATCTCACCATAATTTCCAGTCCTTTTCACATTTCCTGTAAGAGAAGTAGAGCTACCATGGGCCTGTAACAAAATTACTATGTGGAGCGCATAACAATTATGGTGTCTGTATGACATGCAGATGTGACAGCTTCTAAGTGTCAGTTTGGCTTCCCTTGTTTGAGGACTTGGCCGATCTAGCGTATTAAGTCAAGTTGTTATTTGGAAACTTAAGTTCTGCTTGAGTTGAACATATTTTTCCCTTTGCTAGTCTTCTATTTGTTGCTAGAGTTGACAAGGATCATCTTTCAGTAACTGATGCAGAACTGGAGAGATTAAAGCGTTCCCTTAGGCTTCTTTCTGAAGCTGAGAAACAGCTGAGGGTTTCAAATGAACGCTCAACATGGTTCACAGCGACCCTGTTACAGCTGGGTTCAGTCTCTTCGGCTGATCCAACTCATTCCGGAAGTAGTAGAAGACAGAGCTCTAAGACAACTGAAGACAACCCTTCCAGTACATTTAGGGAAAGTACCTCAGGCCATCAAAGGTCTGATGAATATACATTTCAAAAGTCATATTCTCCCACGTCCTTGCCCGAGAGTTGATCACCGGCAGTCCAGCAGTAAAGAAGAAAACTTTCCATTAACGGATGCTGTGAGTTTCAGTAGCAAGCCCACCAATCAAAACCAGTTAATAAATGGGGTTACATTGGCCGGTAAGTTGGATGAATATGTTTCTGGGAAGACCATATCTAGATCCATGAACTCAAAGATGTTGGATGATATTTGGGAAAGATGCGTGGAAAAGTGCCATTCAAAGACGCTCAAGCAACTGCTTCACTCCTATGGAAAGCTTGTATCAATATCTGAAGTTGAAGGTAAGTATATTTATTTCTCATACACTTCTTTTGTCTTTACTTAGATTAACCCTAGAGAAATTCATTAGTATGCAACAAATTTTGTTTATATATCTTTTGTCTTTGTTCGCTTCTGTAATCTTTGTATTTCCTAGAATTTTTTTTGCATCTTTTAATCTGCAATGAATATTGAAAACCGATACTTTCTTGTTATTACTGTAGGGATTATCTCCGAAATGGACATTAGAATTTAGAATTATGCAAAAGAATACTGAACTGCTGTTCACTTGCAGAAATATGATACTAGTTTTCTGTTTGTTATAGACAAATGGTTCTATTGAATGGTTTAGGGGTTCTATAACTTATAGCTTATGTATCTGTGCCCGAATGTAACTGGTGTATCATGCTGCAGAGATCACCTAGTTTCTTTGTTTAAGATTCATTTTTAGTTTTTCTGTCTTACCTTCTTTGCATGATAGGTCATTACATTTGTCTACTCGCCTTCAGGCCTTACAGATCGTTCGCACGTTTCACAAGATTTCACTCATTTGAATTCAAGGTCACTTGTTTCTCGCCTTTTTTGATCTCGTAGTTACTGTTGCAGGTGTTTTTGTTGCATATATTGCATTTGGAGATACTGATATAAAAGACTAGAGCAGAAAGGTTCCATAGTAGTATCACCAACTCATTTGAAACTGTTTTAAGAAGCAACATAGAGGTCAGGATTCTTTTGTTGCCAGATGGAGATACATCTATGAAAAGTCTAAAATCAGATGTACTACTGGATTCTCTCAGCCAAAGGCAGATGAGTTCTGCTACTCTGTTGAATAGTGAGCACACAGCAAATTGTTCAAATGGACTAGACGGTTACTCAAATTGCGACTCCTATCGTGAGGAAGCACTTAAGGTATCAAGAAGAAGCTTAAATGAATCCCGAAGAGCAGCTGGTGGGAACTTTTAAATCTTTAGCTGGGAATAGTAAAGTGAACAGTACAAAAGAGACTAAAATCAGAAGTTCCAGTGCAGAGAATAGAATCCATTATCCATGAGCAGAGGTTAGAAACCGCATGGTTACAGGCTATGGAGAAAGGAGCTCCTGGATCAGCTGGCTGTTTGAGGCCCTGAGAGAAATCAAGTCCTACCTCAAGAGGGTATTTATCATCAAAATCAATTAGAGTCCTCTAACTCCCTAGGGCTCGTCTTCTCAGAACTGGGAAGATGAGTTAAGTCTTGAAAATAAAAGTTTGAAGATTGATGATGGAAAGTCCCTGAAGAAAGATCAAGTCGGTAAAAGGGTCGATTGCTATCCTATCTCACCAAGTTTGTTGCACGATAACAGCTTTGTTGGCAATTTCAGCAAAGAGAACTCGTAAGTTGATAAACTCCTTCCTCTCCACTTTTGCATGCACTAAAATATCAACCTTCTATGAGAAACACTAAACAACAATGAAAATTGTATATACTAGATTATATAGTTTGCATGAGATTTGATTACTCTTTGTAAGATTTGGTTGAAACACCCTGCCACTTGAAAAAGATTATAGTCTTGGGTCCCCCCCGCCCCCCCCCCCTCTTTTTGGTGTGCATGTGTGTGCGTGCGTGGCTGAATGTTTTGGGTTCACTTATTCACTATAACCCTTTTCAAAAGTAATCTGAAGAACGGAATCTAGTACTTTTGAAAACAAGACTCTACTTTCAAACATGCAGTGCTGGTTTTTTATATGAAATTGTTCTTATTTTCTTGATTCACCAAGTATTAGGCAACAAACTTTTATCCTTGCCCAGTAGCTTTTGTTTAGAAAGTTCTTGCTTTTGGAAGACATGTTCTGGTTTTTCGGTTTGGAGCAAGTAAAGGCTAGCAAATCTGTCATAGTTAACTCTATTTTTTGGTCTAAATTGCAGGGGTTATGAATCAGGACCAGGCGGGGGAGGTTGTAGTGGGCTTTTCTGTTGGAACAACACAAAATCTCATAGAAGGACCAAGGTAACGACATTTTCTGCTATCCGTTTTTGCTACATTCATTTGTACAAATTCAAACAGACATGTAAAACTTGTCCACATATTTGTGTTGAACAGGGAACTCCTGTTCGTTCGCCTAAAGGCGTGCGATTTTTGTGGTTTGGAGAGTGTGCAAAAGGGCAGCAGAGGAGAGGAACTAGATTCAGAAGATAAAAAATGGTAGTTGCAGAGGTTCCAGAATCCTGGGATATCCAGTCTTATGTATGAGTCTTGTTAAAAAAAAATTGTTCGATATAGATTCCAGATTCGACACCATTATTCGATAATAATAATTTAATTTGCAAATTATTTTTCGTATTTCCACTTGAAGATGAAAATTGTCACCCAAAAAAGGAAAAAAAAAAAACAGAGAAAGGAAAATTCTTTTTGGGCCTATCTTGAGGACCTGATAAATTATGTGATTCAATTGTGGGCTTTATGATTTAGCAAAAAAAAAAATTGTGGGCTTTATGGATAATAGACCCTTTAAGACAGAGGCCCAATTACAATAAATCAAAAACAAGACAGAAGAAAAACATTAAAAAAAAAGGAAATAAGCTATTTATTACATTATTAATCAACCAACAAAAACATATGTTTAATATGGTCCAAGAATTATAACCCTAATTAATAATGATCAGGATCATCTCTTTGCTTGAACGAAGCTTTGTATTCCTCCAAAGAGTCTTCAATTTTTATCGCGTCAGGAAGATAAAATCTAAATATCTTTTCAGTCCATTCATCGCAACTTTGATGCACATACATTCCTCTAATGTAATGGCATGTACCAGTATCGTACTTGACTCTTGTTCTTCCATCAGTCATGCTAACATAAAGCTTAACGAGACTGCAAAAATGCGCAAATCTCATATCCAAACATGATAGTATGTCTAGTAAACATATTGTTAGAGTCTCTTCAATTCCATTATTATTATCTCGTGATCTCTCAAACTCGCAATTACTCAATATTGTTTGAAATTTGAGAGATTCGACAAGAGGATCTCGTAGACGGTAAACAAGAGGACCAGACTTGGCTTCTTGTTCTTGCATGGCTCTTTAGAATGGAAAATACAATGCTTAAATTGATGTTTCTAATTATTAAAGTACTATGAAAAGAATGTTCTATATTTATAGTTTTTTTTAAAAAAAAGAGCATATGATCATCCATTCCATATTGGAAGAGGATTTAAATATGAATAATAGTAATTTGGAAAATAGGAATACTCTTCCTAAACCTAGTGGGATTAGAAGTTATTTTTCCTAATCCTAATGAAAATTGGTTTTGTGCTAATTCCTTAAGTGTGTTTCGAAAGGTTATATATATGTGTGTGTGTGTGAAATACCCAATATGGACAATTGTTGGTTTCATTGTCTCTTTATATACTTGAAATAATTAGTAATGTTGCTTTTGCAAATGCTCTCTAGCTTTTTATAGGATAGTTCTGATATGGATTAGCTTCATTGGAACAAGTGGTTTAAAACTGGTCACATTACTACAAAATGAGGGAGAAAGACAATTCGGTGACGATGTGACTAATTCTGAAACACAAAATCTATATAAATCTGGTCAATATAAAAAAATTCCTTTTATATCTTATAAACAATAATATATAATAATAAAACGAGTCAAATATTTCGATATATAACGGAAATTAAGAAAGAAAAAAGTAAGATACTTTATTAGTTAAAATATCAATATTACTTTCTTAAATATTACTTATATATTACTATTTCTATTACATGTCCAAAAAATCTTAATTTTCGGTACATGAATTAGTTGGAATTGGGAAAATATGAAAATTCCATGCTTCCCCAAACAATAAATCACCATTTTCGATTTCGAGTGAGACCCTGAAAAAATATTAGAGTGAGTGACCCCTCCAATCTCAGGTTGATCTCAGGTTGAAGCATTCGCACTTGGCACAACCCTTGTATAAACTAACAGTTGAAGCTACTTTGACAATGGCGGAGCCAGGTGGGGGCAAGGGGGGCCACGATCCCCAAATTTTACGTTATTTTTTAATACTAACGTGTAATTTCATATGCGCTTATACATTGATTTTTAATACATGAAAAATTATCTTGATTCCATGAAAATTGTTAAAATTTAATGCATAATTTTCATATTTTTTTTCCCCCAAAAATTGAATGCATCATTTTCTAAAGAGCAAATAGTTTTTTCTGCCACAAAACTAGTTACGAGTGTTATATCTGCCACAAATCACATTTTCGTGCTATATCTGCCACAAAATTAGTTACAAGTGCTATATCTGCCACAAATCGTTTTTCCGTTCCTTTTTTGCCATGAAGCATTTTATGAGTGCTAAAAATGCCACAAAAAGAGGGAGGGTGAAAGGAAAAATAGGTAAGAGATCAAATTAATTTCAAATACACCCTAAAATCAAAATTTTATATTATATTGGGTACCTAATTTTATTTTATTTTTAATATTTGACCCTTCTTCCTAAATTTACCAAAACCTCACCGCTACCTTCTTCTTTCTTCTCTTCCCACATCGAGCCACCACCACCTCCCATCCCGTTACCCAATCCCTGCCCCCACCCATACCAAAGAGTACCAAATCTGCCAAAAAATAACTGCTTGAAGATTTGGAGAGGCGTGGTGAAGGTGATAGCCTAGCAAAAATGCCTAAGAACAATTAGATATTCTTAGGAAATTTGTCTGCATTTTGCATATTGCTTTGCAAAAGTCCTTTTTGTTCAAGAATTCTGATGGTTTCAGATGCAAAGCATCTCTGTTAGGTTAATTATGTACTGCAAACTAATCTACATTTTGTTTAGTACTTTGACTGGTATGTATTTTGTTTAAATTTTTTTGATGGTTTAAGCAGCAAAGCACTTGGTTAATCATGTAGTGCAAATTGATTAGCATTTTGCTTATTGCTTTGACTTATATGTATTTTTGTAAAACAGTTTCTAAAGGTTAGAGCAGCAAAGCATTGTGAAATTTGTTATATGTGTCTGAAATATAGACCTAGAAGTGCTTTTATCAAATGGATTGCTATTCTTGGTTAATTTTCAGGGGTATGGGTGGGGGTTAGGGATTGGGTGGCAGGATGGGAGGTGGCGGTGGCGGCTCGAGGTGGGAGGAGAAGGAAGAAGAAGGTGGTGGTGGAGGCTTTGATAAATTTGGGAATAAGGGGTCAATTATTTAAAAAATAAATTGTGTACCCAATTAAATATAAAAATGTGATTTTAGGGTCTATTTGAAATTAATTTGACCTCTTACCTATTTTTCCTTTCACCCTCCCTCTTTTTGTGGCATTTTTAGCACTCATAAAATGTTTCATGGCAAAAAAGGGACGGAAAACGATTTGTGGTAGATATAGCACTTGTAACTAGTTTTGTAACAGATATAGCACGAAAACATGATTTGTGGCAGATATAGCACTCGTAACTAGTTTTGTGGCAGAAAAAACTATTTGCTCTTTTTTAAATTAGAAATAATTTTCATTTGAACTTCCACTAGTAGTCTCATTTTATTAACACACTAATTTTCTTAATTGAGGAGAATAAGTTTGTAAACTCATTAAAATTCAAATTTTCCCCTTAACTTTTGTATTATAAAATGAGATTACGAAAAGTGTATATATAATGAATTGTATATAGCAAACTCAAAGTATACAATATAGCTCCAAATACATATAATTTTCTCTAAAAATATATATACATTTAATCAAATAATATTTTTTTATTACTTTATCATGCTATTTAAAAGTATGGTCCGTGACACTAGTCTATGCAAACTAGTCGATTTTTCTTCATTTTTTTAAAGAATTGTTGTCAATTTTCGTCCTTGATTTTTGTTTGTGTTGGAAGATAAGTATCGTTTAAATTTAGATCTTCTAATAAAAATATCTCTTTACCTCATATATATATTGTCTTATACCGTAAGCGGATTTTAATTCGGCTCCCTAAGTTCAAATCCTACCTCCGTCACCGCCTCTAGCTCTAGCATAGCACAACATCAATCACCCCTTAATTTTTGTTCCTTTTATATTTTGTGGTTAAATGAACCTCCAACGATTATCAAAAAGAAAAAGAGAATAGGAGGGTATATTATAATGTACGGACCTACAATATTTTAATAACACTATTTATTTATTTATTTATTTATGAATTCAGGGAAAGCTATAATGCAGAATTATTAGCCAAATTTGTCCCCAAAGAAGTTGCGCTTAGCCAGTTTCATCCTTTATCTTTTTTTTTAACTTTTCACATCCCCAATGTATTTTCAAACAGACACTTTCATCCTTTTTAACTTTTCACATCCTCACCCAATATATTTTCAAACAGCCACTTTAAAAAGGATGAAAGTGGCTGTTTGAAAAGACATTGGGGATGAAAGTGGCTGTTTGAAAATACATTGGGGATGTGAAAAGTTAAAAAGGATGAAAGTGGCTGTTTGAAAATACATTGGGGATGTGAAAAGTTAAAAAAAAAAAAGATAAAGGATGAAACTGGCTAAGCGCAACTTCTTTGGGGACAAAAATGGCTAATAATTCGAAAAAAGTACTTATGATTAACAAAAGAAAAAAGAAACACAAAAAAAATAGTGAATAAGCTATTTAACCCTAACCCTAATTACTAATAATCAGGATAATCTCTTTGCTTGAACCAAGCTTCGTATTCCTCCAAAGAGTCTTCAATTTTTATCGCATCCGGAAGATAAAACATAAACATATTTTCAATCCATTCATCGCAACTTTGATGCACATACATTCCTCTAATGTAATGGCATGTACCGGTATCGTACCTAACTCTTGTTCTTCCATCAGTCATGCTAAAACAAAGAAGCTGTCTTGGTGGTTGAAATATATTTTCAATAGAATCAATTGATATCGCAGGATTATATATCATAGTATTATTTTCTAACACACAAAAATTAGAAGGGATTGTATCTATCTTGCAAACACAAAATAATTACACCGTTGCGGAATTATTCATAAGTCGTTTAAGTTAGTTTGATATGACAGTTAACATGATTAAAATAGTTTTTTTTTTAAATTAATTGACGACCCATAAATCATTCGGTACTCAGACACGGTCTCCATTGATCATCTTTTCACATATTGGGTACATTTGTATATTATTTTTGCGCATTTGACAATAAAAATGTTTTGATTTTGGGCTCAGAATTCGTCTCTGAAACAACTTAGTTTTTTTATTCTTATGAAAGAAATTCCAAAAAATCTCAAATTAAAAACCAATCAAAATAAGCCAAAGTTAAGAGTCGATTCATATGGGAATCGGGTAGCCCAAGTGGTAAGGCTACCCGAACACGGGGCGGAAGTCCCGTGTTCGATTCCTATATCTCCCCATAATGGGGCAAATAATTTCTCCTCCTTATGAGGCTTATCTTCCCTCCCCAGGCATGGGGCATGCTTCAATCTTCCCTATCTAGGGTACTCTCTGCTCTTCCCCTTCGGGGGCAATCGCCTTCGGGCGCTCAAAAAAAAAAAAAAAGTCGATTCATATTATATGTAGTTTTTATCAGAATAGCTATGTTTGACATGGGTGAAAATCGTCTGTACCCGTATGTGTATCCATTGATCTGCCCAACCAATAAGAATTCGCCATGTGATCATTTTTTTTTAATTATATATACACATGATAAATTGTGATTAGTTGAACACAGTAATGTGTACACAGACGATTATTTGGCGTTTGACATAATGGATGACATGAATATTTGTTTGGGAGCATTTGTTTTGCATCAACGGATTCTACGAATCCGTCTTTCTCTAAAGATGGATTTGTAAAATCACAAACTATTGTTCAATTCAAATATATATATATATATATATATAAAATTTCCTTTAATTTCGGAGTTGGTAGGTACGTCCAAACTTTGGTCACCTAAAAGCCTCGAATAGTTCTGACAGTTTGGACCTAAAAGCCTCGAATAGTTCTGATATGGACAATGTGATACGGGTGGAATTGGGAAGACAACAACTGCTAAAGTGTGTTTACAATTTGAGCTTTGAAAGATTTAAGAGAAACAGCAGCCCAAGCAAAATAGTTTACTTCAGAAAACAAATCAAGATAAAGAAGCACAACTGGAAACATAATAATTTAGAAGTTCCATTAATCCCATTACAAGATCACCAACTCATGATCTCATGTTCTAACCACAGCCTCAATAGCTAGCATTTTTAGCAGAATATACAAGGTTGAGACAACTAGGAAGAAGAAGAACAACTACGGACATCAAAAAGTGATCTGCAAATCCACAAAATTATGGATTACCAGTTCTAAATGAATCCGAGTTTAATCAAGTAGCAAAGTTTTCAATTAGTCCAAAACTCGAAGAACTACTTTAATTTATTGAGATTGCAAAAAAAATAGCTAAATGCCTGCAACTGCTTCATGGAACTAAATATTTGCTTTTTCAGTCTAACATACAAATTCTGACGTTGAGAATGTAACAATTGCTTCAAAAGCTGCCCGTCGAGGAACTGTGATTCTAGGGCCTGAATCAAAACAAGCACAGAATTCAGAGACATATAATTACAGAAAGTCTAATCATATAGAAAAATCTTAATCTTGAATATTACTGTGCACATTAATTCGTGATCCATCAAATTCTTTTTCTCCTTCTTAGAGAAAAAAAGGAGGAGGAGAAGAGATTTGAAGTTTAATACAAAGCAGTATGCATTTCATAAGTTTCCAAAAGTAAAGTCATCTGGATAAAGAAACATTGCTCGAAGTTAAGAGAGATGAAATTAATAGAAATCAAAATCAGCAATAATCACTACTGAAACACCTAATAAAACACATAACACACCTGAAATTATCTCTCTATACTTCCCATACAAAGGGGGGAAGGGTATAAAGGAAAAAGAAAAGAGGACAAAACATGTTCTTGTTGCTTTCTTTTCCTTTACAGCATGTAATGTGCCCTTTCAGACACTGGTACATGGCACTTTTTTACAATTATAAGTTCTTCGTGGAAAATTGGCATGGACTTTTCCAGAATTGCAATTGTTCGTGGAAAGTAGCATGGGAGAAAAACTCATAAAGACTGTAATTGCGGGTGGTCAATCTCCATCAATCAATAGTATTGCACATCTATTTACAAGTTTGCTTCAAGGTCATAGCGATCATGATGACCCGCTATAGCCTACATATCAAGGCACTTGAAAAAAGTTGGTCTCTCAGCAGTTAAGCGTCACTCTTGACATGTAAATGACACTGCATTGACCTTTACGTATTAAAAAGAGGAGCATTTTCCAAATCCCAGTGGATTAACAATTTAAATCCTACTGTTTAGTAGCTAAATTGAAAATCACCTCGAAACATGAATCGGTAACTTTATGTAGCCGCCAATTAACTGCACAGAGATGTATCAAATATGGTGCTATATTTTCTAATCAGTCTAAATATTAAGTTGATATCTATCCTAGGAACTAATACAAAAATTCTCATCTAACTTGCAAGTTGCAAAATAGACGACTGAATCCCCAATCCATAATACTATATATCTATCTTAACATAAAAAAATTGTATTCCTATTACTTTGCTCTTTCTTTTTTCTTTTGAATGAATGTATCCCTCCTAATTCATTTCATTTGCCTAGTGCCAAAGCTTCAACTGTTAGTTTATACAAAGGTTGTGCCTAGTGCCAAAGCTTCAACCTGAGCTTGGAGGACCAACTCGAATCTTTTTTACAGGGTCTCACTCGAAATTGAAGATGGTGATTTATTGTTTGGGGAAGCATGGAATTTTCGTATGTTTCCCAATTCCATCTAGACCTTGCACTATTGTTGGCTAAGGATTGTTCTTGGATTGAGGTGTACGATCCGGATTTTTCACCTGCAGTGTAATTCTGTTGTTTATCATTTTTATGAAGAAGCTAATTTCAGAGCTAATTGTTTAGCAGATAAAGGGACTAAACATGGTACATTGTAGGAAAGGGGTTGTTATTTTGCTAGAAGTGCATATTAATCCTTTCTCCTAAAGCTAGACTTTAGTTAGTTCATTTTGGGGATTGTTACTTCTTCTCAAAAGGGTTGCATAATGTCTTTTGGCTTATCTATTTCATTTTTGTTTAAACTTTAAAGTATCTACATGCTGTTCTCCAGTGTTGAAGCTGTTTTTCTTTCTATTTATATCTAGCAAACAATAATATAATAATAAAACGAGTCAAATATTTTGATTGTTTATAGTTCACAAATAGTGAAAAGAGAGAATAAGCTGGAGAAATGTGGAAAAAGGCCAGCAAGCATTTGCAATAGCAACATTACTAATTAGTTCAAGTATATAAAGAGACAATGAAACAAACAATTGTCCGTATTGGGTATTTCAAATACACAAAAGTAGACTAAATACAAGAAACGTCATGTCTGATAAATTAATATTGATTACTGAAAAAAATTAGATACAAAACACTTCAATCTACAAACTTCAGAAGGCGATGAATTCAACAAAAGGCAAACAGATACCAGTAAATAAGGAGGGGAAAAAACAAGAAGACCCACAAATTGAATATGCACAAGAATGAAATTTGGAAAGAAACCCATCTCCCTAAACTCAAAATGTTTGAACTTTTTTACCAAAATATCCAATTAAACAAACATACATAAAGAACAACAATATAAAACTACGAATCAAAACCGATTTCAGCCACTATGAATTCAACAAAAAGAAAACAAATACCAGGAAAATAAGAACAAAAAAACTAGAAGACCCATAAATTGAAGAAAGCACAAACATAAAATTGATAAGAAACCCATCTCCTTAAACTCAAAAAGATTCAGACTTTTCCAATTAAACAAACATAAATCAAGAACCACAAACAGCAAAAAAACGATATTATTTTACCTGATTCTCTCAATGAGAGTGAGAAGGAGCTGCCTTGGCATGAGAGTGAGAATTGACATTCTGTAACAGAACTTCTATGCCAAAAGAAAATAAAGAACACTTAGCAGCAGAAATTATCGGCAACAAACAATTCGAAACATACCATAGTGCGGGTTAGCAATTTCATACCTTCTCCCAAGCATGCTGACGGGCTAAGAACAATAGAAGCTAAGCAGAAGTAAGTTTTAAGCGTGGAACAATATTCATTGACTGAAGTTCCTGGATTAAGAGCTTGCACGCATATGGTAGTTTCATGGTCGATATATTATCCCCATCTTTACACGTTGAACAAATGCCTTTCTTCAGCTTATAGTTGTAATATCCTAAAAGACCGCATTTTCGGCACACCTGAACCTCAAATGGATCACTGGATAGCATTAAACGTTCGTATAACAACATACTAGCTCCATATGCAATTAGACAATCTCGCTCCATTTCTCCCACCCGCAGTCCTCCATTTCTACTTCTTCCTTCAGTGGGCTGTCTAGTGATCATTACACGGGGGCCGCTACCCCGAGCGTGCATTTTGTCCAAGACCATGTGTTTAAGCTTCTGGTAATATATTGGACCCATGAAGATGTATGCTTGAAGGGGACTACCAGTAATACCTGAATAAAGTAAGTCCTTCCCATTGTAACTAAAGCCATGCTTCACAAGGGTGTCACTTATAGTTTCGACTCTATCTGCATGGCCACTAGGTTCTCCGAATGCACTACCATAATGAAATCTACCACTTGAAACTCCAGCTTTACTTCCAAG
This sequence comes from Vinca minor, assembly GCA_026122235.1. NCBI lineage: Eukaryota > Viridiplantae > Streptophyta > Magnoliopsida > Gentianales > Apocynaceae > Vinca > Vinca minor. The sequence goes on along the minus strand of JAOCZM010000201.1, from coordinate 3,812,907 downwards.
AAGCTCAATCATCTTCCCAACTGTCATACGGCTTGGAAATCCATGAGGATTCATGATAAGATCCGGACATATGCCACGTTCACTAAATGGAAAATCCTCCTGTTGGACAATGGTACCACAAACTCCCTTTTGGCCATGTCGGCTGCTAAACTTGTCTCCAACCTCAGGCCTACGAGTATGACGAATCATATATTTAATGCATAAATTGTTATTCTTGTCAGAACATAGAGCCACTCTATCCACTACAGCGGACTCTCCTTCAGGACCTTTGTACGTCTGCCTACTGGGCTTATAATCACCATCAGATAATCCTGTTCGCGATGTAACTGGCCCTCTTGTATTTTTTGGGGACTCCTTATTGATATATATATCATGCGGTCTAATTATCTCTCCAGGAGCAGCAAGTCCATCATCATCTAAAATGTGCATCCTTTCTGCATCATATCCGTGACGTTGGGGCCTAATTATTCTATCAGATGTGCCATTCTCATATTTCTGACTTATGGCTGACATTCGTTTCATCACAATGCAACGACCAAACCCGCGATCCAAAGATGACTTATTCATAACAATTGCATCCTCTATGTCATATCCGCTGTAACTCATTACAGCTACTGTAGCATTTTGTCCCGCCCCAAGTTTATCATATCCAACCAGCTCTATAGTCTTTGTTGTCAATAATGGTCGCTGAGGGATATACCAAAAGATAGATCAAAGTATCCATGCGGCATAACTGGTTATATGCAATGTTACCCATAGCTTGTTTTCCCATTGCACACTGATAGGTATTTCTGGGTGACTGATTATGATGAGGGAAAGGGATTAATCCAGCACAGACGCCCAAGATGGTAAGAGGCTCTATTTCGATATGTGTTGTCTCCGGTGTAGCCTCACTTTCGTGCAGAGCAATCAGAGCATTGTTCTCCTCGTTAACATCAAGATACTCTATCAAGCCTTCCTTTAGAAAGCTGTCGAAATTCCGGACACCATCCTTTAACTCCTTCATATGGTTTTCCTTAATTCTAGATACACCTTTGTCAGCAACAACTAGTGGACGACAAACACGGCCTCCATCAGATGCAATGTAAACACATCTCTGTTTCTCATTCACATAGATGCTAACAAATTCGCCAATGTAACCAGCCCTGCGCAATCTTCTCATGTCATTAGTAAACCTGTGTGGCTTCCTGTGCTTTCCAAGTATAAGCCCATTTAATACGACCAAAAAGGAATTTGGAATGTGCAGTTCTTCTCCAGATAGCAGTTCCAAATCTTCAACACCCAAGGAGTAGCACAAAGATAAAATTGGCCCTTCTTCCTCATCAGTAGTAACATGAGTCATCAAAGCCAAGTTTTTTACCAATCCACAAGCTTCGCCTTCTGGAGTGTCACAAGGACACAACATACCCCACTGACTTGGTTGCAATGCTCGAGGCCCACTAACTTTCCTGGACTTTTCGAATTGAGGAGAGATCTTGGTCATGTGACCTAAACTTCCAATATACGAAAGTCTGGCCACAACCTGTGTCATGCCTTTTCGGTGCATCCTAAATCGTTTCACATCCCAGTTTCCAGTAGAAAGTGACCTTTCCAGACCAACAGTAATACTATCTGTCACTATATACCGAGAAATATCAAACGGGCTAGCTCGGCTTAGCTTCTCCAGGATTGCATCTGCTCTCTTCCTAGCTTCATCATTCATCGTCTTGAACAAGTCCTCAAATAAAAGGGATAACATTTGGCCAGAAAGCTCCAATCGCTTGTTCCCAACATAATCTTTGTCATCCATTGCATCCTTATTCAAAATTGCTTCCATCATGCGTCTCAACATTACAGCAACATAAATGCACTTCGAACGGAAATTTTTCTGACGCACAGGGAATGTTGGCAATAAAAATATCTGCAAGGATACTCAAAGCTCTATTCTCAACCGGAGCATAAGAAAATAGTGATGGCTTAACATGCTTCTCAAGGAAATCTAAGGCCTGTTGTTGCGTATATACATTCGCTTTTGCACATTCCTCAATTGAAGGCAAAAGAAGTGCACTGTAACGAGGATCTCTTCCAAGCATCTGAACAACCTCTTGATCACTTTCCATACCCATAGCCTTGATAACAGCCATAATAGGAACCTTGTTTTTGAATTGATTCAGATACAAATAGATCTTCTCTTTCTCCATTCTTATAACCGTCTTACTTTTCGTCATAGCTGTGCTACTCGTAACAGATGCTTGCACGCAAGCTTTCTTATCAGTGTCAATAATTATTCTGTTCTTAGAAAGCTGTTCTTGAATCAGAATCACCTTCTCTGTCCCTTTGATAACAAAATAACCTCCAGGATCAAGCGGGCACTCACCAAGACTTGCCAACTCCTCTTCATCTTTTCCGTATAAGACACAACTACTACTTCTTAACATGATTGGCATTCTTCCAATTATAACATCTTTCTTCATCAGTGTTCTATTGCTTTCACTTTGAGGATTTACATATTCTATATTGACAAAAATCGGGGCAGCATAGGTGGTATCAGAAAGCCGACACGTGTGAGGACTGAGCTTTTCAGTTACACCATCAGCTATAATTGACGGTTCGCCAATCCGAACATCAGTGTATTTAAGGTAAACACCCTGGTTAACTTTTGACCTGATCTCCTGATTAGCTAGTACTATTTTCTTGATCTCTGTGCTAACAAAATAATTGAAGGAATCCAAATGTTGCTTCACCAATCCTCTCACCTTCAAGAATTCCGGAATCAACTGAAACTTATCAACAGCAGATTTAATTGGAGCAGCAAGAAACCTCTTATCAATTCCTGATTTGTTCCCATCATTATTTTCCTCTACCACAGTCATGATGGCTTTCTTCCGCAGTTCAAATTTACCCTAATTTAGCAAAAAAAATCAAAAAATCAAAACTTGTATATTAGGTTTCTTCAAAATTCAGCAAATCATGTTAAAAAAAATATAAAAACAGCAAATTAAGCAGCATTCAGATAACTCTTTTCCGAAATCAGCATAAAAAATAACCGGCAAAGCAAAAATTAAAGTACTGATTTAGGTTTTTCACGTGAAAATATATCAGCAAATTAAGCATCTTTCCCCCAAATCAGCATAAGAAAATAATCGGATTGACAGAAATGAATTAAAACTGAAATACCTCATTTTTTCCGGGCAGTTATTTTTATCAAATTAGTATAAAACTTGTGATATCTAACCAGTTTTGATCACTTGTTATGTACATCTCAATGCTCTTAAGGGGACTTTTTTTATTCAAGTCATTAAGTTAGATACATGTGTAGTACACGTGATCAACAGTGGATCAGGACCGTCAATTTTACAGTAATTTGATCAAAACAACAACCCAAAAATAGTTTAAAGACTAAAATACAAATTTATTGATAAACAAAGAAAAGTGGAAATAATTTATGCAACACTTCTCTCTTTTTCTAATTTTCTTAATACTTTTTACGTTTTTAGAAGTTTTATGCTTTTAAATAGATCATCCGTTCCTTCAAAAAAATATCATCAATTTGAGCATGATGTTGCGAAAAAAAAACATTGTTTTAAAACCCGGACAGTACAAGCGAAGCGAGCAGTTATAAACATATGAGCATAACTTTCTATGATTCTATCAACAAAAAATGATTATTTGGGACCTCTCTAAGAAAACTTCACTACAGATATACAACAGAATGTTCCCTTCCAAGGCAAATCATTTTTCCACTGCTCCAATTGGCTGATCCATAGTGTAATATCAGTTCAATACGACTTTAATTTTTTTTTGAATTACTAGTAAATATATTATATACAGGAGGTAAATGCCATCGAAAGGTCCTTTCTTAAGTTTTCTGCTAAACCTCTAAAAATGGTATATATATATAATCTTTCGCCGACCAATTCACAAGAAACGGTCCAATAATTTGTACACAATATACAGGGAGAAGAGGAATCAAAAGAGTAGAAGGCATAAGATATTAATTGGATTGACAGGAATTAATTAACACTTAAAATACCTTATGAATTGCTACAAAGCAGCACTCAGATTTCACGACCGTCGGTTTGAAGCTCTTCCACTGCTGACGGCTGAGGACCTCGAAAAGGGAATCTAAAAATTGGGCTCCCTTCAATTTGTTATGGGTTCTACCTAGAAGTCCAGTGAGCTTCAATCAGCCCACAACTTAAAATTGATCAAAAGTGGCCGCAGCCCAAGAATAATTTAAAAAAAAATAATAACTGAAAAACAAAATTATAAAAAAAGGAAAAGTAAAAATAATTTATGCAAGACTCTCTCTTTTTTAATTTTCTTAATACCTTTTACGTCTTAGGGTTCCACCGTATCCTCTCCCTCACATGCAAACCCGAAATCTCCGACGGGAATCAGCCGTATAGAAGAGAAATAGCATCTCAACCCCTCAACTGGCCGCGCTTGTTTGGCGGAACCCTGGCGGCTGTTGATCTTCAATTCATAGATAATTAAGAGAGTTAAGGAGGAATATGGAATTGGGGGTAATAATGGACTGATTTGTTTTGGCGGTGGCCGGAGATGATGGGTTAATGAATTAGAATATATATTTCCTTTAAATATTGAGATGTGATATTTGCAATTTTCTCTTGTAAGTAAGGTCTTAATTAATTGCTTCTAGATATTATTGTCGCTAAATAATTTATAACTTATACGTAAGGTGTTAATTCATTGTTTCCCGACATTATATTCCCTAAACAATTTTAGTTTGGTAGGTAAAGTCTTTCCGTTCAAAAATTAATAAGTCAACTAAAATTTGAAATAATAAAATTTTAGTCAACTTTAAAAAGCTTCTAGGGTATTATATGTATTTATGATATTAATATATCCCCATCTCCGTTGCAGCAACAAATCATTTATCACTCATTAGTGTGTTTTGTTCTTTATCTCCACTGAATAGATAGTTGATACGGGTTCAAGTTTCTCTATGGGTATTTCTTTTAGGTTTTTAGGTTATAATTTTTAATTAAAATTTTAACAAATATCAAATTCTTATTAGTGACATCGAATAGGGAGGACAAAAGATCCCTACCGCTCTCTTGCACCCCCACCCCCTTTCCTTCTGCATCGCTCTCAATCCAACCTTCACCCCCAACTCCTACTCCCACCTCTCTTCTTCTCTTCAACCTTGCCAATGAGTTTCAAAACTTGGACTCTCAATTCTCAAAAGTAAGTGAAAAAAAATACTAAAACACTATAATCTAACTCTTACCGTATTTGATATTAATATTTTTGCTTTAGGCCCAGAAAATAGAAAATGCTAATATCAAAATTGATTTAAGCCCAAAAATATAAAATTTTGTTTCTTGAATTTAATTAATGTCATGACGACTAAGTGTGAGAGAATAAGAGAAATCAAATTTCAAAGAGTTGGGAGGGAAATGTTACTATTGGCTGTTTTGTTCACTTAATTATATAATCAAAGTGATGTCGTTTGTTCCAAAATGACACCACCTAGCCTAAATTAGTTATATTATTAGTTGTTGTGTCTTCTTTCTTTTGCTGGTACAAATCATAGTAGTGGAGTTGGGGATTATCTGACATAGAATCAGCTGCTAGACTGACATTGGCCAAAGCATAATCAACAACTCTTGATTCTAGGGTATATTCATATTGGGATTAGCTGGATGGAGGAGATTTGATTTTGAAAAGTGCAACCTACCTATTTAAGGAAAGTTGCGAGGCAGGCAAGACATCTATCTTGGACATTGTTAATGGCTTAGGTTATTCTTCTCCTTTTTTGAGTTTCTTACATTCTCGTCAATTTCTTATCTTATTCCATCTCTTTCTACTCTGTATATGTTGTTGCTGACCTTGGAATGCTTGTCATTAGCAATTAAATGGTGAATCTCAGTGAAGCAAGATTGAATCATCAACTGTTTGCTTTCATTTCCTAAGTTCATTATATTCCTCTTTGTTACTTATTGAATATTATTATATTTAGCTGAAGTAGTAGTAGCTTAGCTATATTTGGTGTTGTAATCTAAGGGCGGCTAATAGGGAGTGCGAGGTGCTTGACCCCCAAAATTTTATTTTATATATATATTTCTTTTTTACAAAAAAAAAACCTACATAATATTATTTAATTTAGGCCTCTCGGACTCAATAGTTAATATGATGATTTATACTATTTCTTTTTCAACTAAATCAGAATCACTTCAACGATACATCATATTTACTTATTTATTATCTTCTCTTTCCACACCAATTTTATTTCCTCATATTTTCACTTGGCTACCACTAGTCAAATAACATTAATTTATTTTCCTTCTTCGTATTCCAATCCTTTTAATTACATTTTGAAGACAAAAAACTACAATACAACTCCAATGATTTTTTTGATATATTTTTATAAAATTTATTCTTTTTTAGGTTATATAAGGTGTTAATTTAAAATTTGACACAAGGCTTCCAAAATGATTGAGACGGACATGCTGTAATATTGGGAACTCAGTTGATTTGATATATATATATATTGCTGTCTTTTGGGGCTTAGGCCGACTGATTTGGAAGGGAGGAACATGACAATTAACAACAAAAAAATCCAATTAGCTGGAATCCCTAGTATATCAAATGGGGACGTGAAATTAAATTAAATCTTGAAAATCTTGCTCATAATATTCAGTAATTAGAAAATTAATAATAAAATAAACATATCCTTTTTGTATGATGAACTTACATAAAATTTATGGCCCTCCAGATTAGAGAAGAAAGAATGGTAGGTTAAAAGATTTTAATTCGTGAAGATTTACATAGCCAGGGATGTTTCTTGGTTGATTAATTATTAGATGTCCGGAAATACTCTTAGGATTTTTCTTTAAGCCGGCCAATTTTTTAAATTAACAGTTGATTATCATTTTTTTTAACGAAAGGACGTTATATACAGATTGATATTTTTGTAGGGATAGTAATGTCCATAAATACAAAAACTGGGACCTTATAAGTACAAGTTATAATTTGTTTGGGGACAAAATCCATTAATTTACCTTTCATTTATAAAATAAGATAAGAGAAGTGGAAGAAGTTAAATTAGAAATGTGAATATCATTTCCCTTAATATTTTAGTGAAGTTCCAAAAAATACCATCACATATTTAGAAAAAGGTCGAGTCAAACGAGTTGACATAACTGTCAACCATAACAAAATGGAAAAGATGATCTTCAACCTAAAAACAATATTGTGAGATCTTACTCATCAATTGTAAATTGTTTAACAATGAAATTCGCCAAAAAGTTATAAGAAAAAAATAATAAATAACTTCTATATTCTTTCACAACAACTACAGTTAAACCTCTATACATTAATACTCTCGGGCCGGAAAAAAATATTACTATATGGAGATTATTCTTAAATAGAGGCTTACATACAAAAAATATATAATTTTAAAAAAAATAACTAATATAAATTATACGACACTTCGAATTGTGTTCCTTCATATTTTATATATATATATATATATATGATTAATGGGGTTAAAAATAAATAAATGTACGTACATTAAAATTTTAGATAAGTATTTCATATCATTTTAAGTTTAATGTAATATAGTTAAATAATTATGAATATTTTATAAACATATATAAATATATTTAAAATTTCTTAAGGATGATCTTAAAAAGGCATGGAATATTACCATGTAGAGTTTATTCTTATTTATAACTGGTCCCGAGTTGGGACCATAATATGTTATTACTTGTATGGATGTTTTACTTTAGTACTTAAACAAAAAAAAATGGAAAATTGTGTTTTTAAATAAAAACACAATTCAAGTAAACCCCAAGTTTTTTACTTCTGTCTTTCGAGGACTCAAAATCCCACATTTCCCTAAAGAGAGAAAACATCGTTATTTGTTCTTTGTTTTTTGTGACATAATGTCATAAAATTGATTTAATAGACATTATAATTCATAATTAAATTCACCACCTCATGGTAGGGTAGAGATTGAATTTCACAATTATATAAGACATGACTCTATTTATTGAGTCATGTGGAATTGGTATTTAAATATTAACATAATTTAATGGTAAACCAAAATCACTTAGTTGTGCACTTGATAAACTCATCTAAAAAAATAACAAAAAGAATAGAGATTACCTGTTTTCTTCTTTTCCCATTTTCTTATTTATTCTACATAAGTGACAATAAGTGAGAAATATTGGAAAGTCAAATAAGCTAATTCACAAGTTTCATCAAGATGGTCAGTACATTGGTATCAAGAATTCTTAAGGCAAAATTGAGGACGGATTTGGCAAGATGAATTTGGCAAATTCGTCCTTACTAAAAATATTGTGTCAAAAAAAAAAGAATGTCATGGTTTGATCATTATTTCCAACCACTGTCATTCTAATGCAAATCCCCATTTGTTAGTCACCTAGTGGCAGGGATGTCCGTGGGGCTTTTTGTACTAGAACTATTTCAGATACTTCTATCCATATTCAATCTTTTGTTAGCCTTATAATTGCAGGATATGAACAGGAGGTATAGTTTGATAAAACTATCTATAACAACTTTGTATCTATCCATACGGGCTAGGGAGTCGAGCTTTTTAATATATATATATATATATATATATATATATATATACTCTGTTTTACTTCTACTAATCCTAAAAATGTATGGAGACAAACCTTAGAATCTAAAGGTTTTAGGATTAGTATGGAGACAAACCTTAGAATCTAAAGGTTTTAGGATTAGTAGAAGTAAAACAGAGTATATGGAGTGTAAGTTTAGCACTAGCAGAACGATAGAGCAAACTGTAGTAACTTTGGGTGACAAAAATATCTCAGAGAGTGAGTATTTTCGATACCTTGGTTCTATTATTCAGAGGGACGGAGAGCTTGACGGAGATGTAGCGCATCGAGTTAAAGGCTGGTTGGTTGAAATGGAAGAGTGCGACGGGTGTTTTGTGTGATCGTAATGTCTGCTCGAGATTGAAAGGAAAGTTTTTGCTGAATCATTTGTTAGGCCAGGCATTATTATATGGTACGAGAATGTTGGGCAACTAAGAGGTGTCATATTCGAGAAAATGCATGTAGTGGAGATGCGTATGTTAAGATAGATGTGTGGGTATACGAGAATGGATAGAGTGAGGAATGAGACTATTCGGGAAGAAGGTTGGTGTAGCACTTTATTGAAGACAAGATGAGAGAGAGCAGTTTGCGTTGGTTTGGGCACATTAGGCGAAGGCCAAGTGATGCTCGGTTAGGAGAATTGAAGGATTGTGTAATATAGATGGCGTAAGAGGTAGAGGGAGGCAGGGAAGACTTGGACGGAGGTGATAAAAGGGGATATGAATCTGCTAGAACTAGATGAGGGTTGTGTTTGGGATCGAAAGAAGTGGAGAGAATGCATCCAGTGTGGATGACCTTTACGTGATTACTTACTTTGGTTCGTATGTAAGCTCACGTCTGTTGGGATTAAGGTTTGGTTGTTGTTGTTGTTGTATATATATATATATACATTTATTTTCTACCAAAAAAAATACAATAGGGCTTCAAAAAAACAAAACCAAAAAAGAAATAAATAAATAAATTCCAAAACTAAATTCTATTTTTGAGGTAACCATAATACTGCCTCGCCCAAGCTCCCGGCTCCTATGCGGGACAGCTTTTTGTTCCGCACGTGCGAGACAGTTACCAGACGTCGGATGAAATTTTTTAACGGTCCAGATCTGAAGAGAGAATTTTTAATATTTTAAGTCCAGCCGCAATTTTGCTTTCTCCAGATCTGGGCCGTTCAAAATCCCATCCGACGGCTTGGATTGTTCCGAAAGTTTCCGCATAGGAGCCGGAATGCCCACCCAAGCACAGAAGATCAAGAGCTTCTTCTTCTTCACATGCTCACTCTTTAGCTCCAAAAACACGCAGTTCACACGCTTTTTTTTCGCACACAAAATCGAATTCTCAGTTGCAGAAGAGCTTCAATGGAGGCGAGTAAAGGATTGTCAATGGAGGATTTCTTGAAACACTGCGATCAATCCGGTGATGCTGCTTACAGTGCTCTACGATCACTATTGGATCGGCTTGAGGATCCGAATACCCGGAAAGAAGCACGGATCTTCCTCTCCGATCTTCAGAAACGGTTCAGTACTAGTAAAGAAGCATCCGAACAGTGTCTCCAGACTTACCGGTTCCGAATTGAGGATATCTATCTCGAGCCTTTTGAAGGTAAATCCATTTTTTCTTTTGTTTTTAGTCCTTAAATCTCCATTGATTTTTATGAATATAGGTTTAATTGATTATTTATGTTGTTTGAACTGTTAAGGTTACTGTGGATATTGATCAATCAATGCTGATTGTCTAACTGAGATATGATCTTCTGAATGATTGGACAGCAACACTAACGTTTTTACTATTTTTTTTCTCTTTTCTACGCAATTATTATTTTTTAATTTATTATATGATTCTGAGTCGAGAGTGCTACGCTAGCCTCCCCTGTCAAAGTTTAGTTATTCAATTTTTGTTTATTTTTGTTTTTACAGCAGTTACTCTTAGGTAAAAGACAAAATAATCCTTTTTCAGATGTGCAGTATAAGCTGCTGGATTCCTCTGTATTGAATTATTTTTTTTTCACTTTTATCTTCAGAGGGAAAGAAAATTCACCTTAATCATGTTTCTCTCTCTATCTGTCAAAATAGTTCTTTGATGATACCAAATTCTGATAGTAAACCCTTGGAAAGGGGATAGTAAAACTTCAAATTTTCAATTTTTTTTCATTTTCACCCAAAGATACCATATTTATCAATTTCAGCAATAGATACTTAGATGCAGAAAGGAAAAGTATTTTTGTTAAGAGTAAAAGGTAGGCCCTAGTGGATATGCAGTTCAGAGTCCAGAATTGCTCTGGTGCTTTTAATTTTCAATTAAAGGATATATTCCTTCTTTTTAACAACTGGCTAGATGCATTGTGGTTGATATAATAGAGCTGGTAATACTGACATTATGATGGGATTCAACCATGTCTTATTTGTGTGATTAGTACTAAAAGAAACATTGCTAGGGAAATAAGAAGTCGAAACTATCAGTTGCAAAAACATTTTAGGCATAGGTAACAGCTTACTTCAATTATGTTCGGTAGGCGGGCATTGCACCATAAAGTTTTTTCTTGCCACCTTGACTAGAAGCTGGGTTGACATCTTCTTTTGGCCACCGCAGGTGCCGAGAAGAGGAAGAAACTAACAATGATGGTAATACCTAGTATCTTTATCCCAGAGGACTGGTCTTACACTTTTTACGAGGGACTTAACAGACATCCTGATTCCATCTTTAAAGATAAAACAGTTGCTGAGCTTGGTTGTGGAAATGGATGGATATCTATTGCTATTGCTGAGAAGTGGTCACCTTTAAAGGTGTGTGTTTTCATCTTAAATGTGTTGTGCTTTTTTGGCTCTGTATGGATTTTCTTATTATTTGATGAGTGCATTGTTCTTGTAACACATGGTCCCTCATCTTTGATACATCTAAATATGTTTTGCTCAAGTCAAGTTTGCACACTTAATACGAAATCTAAATATTCCTAAATATCCCTGGTTTTTCCCTTCTACAGGTATATGGACTTGATATAAATCCAAGAGCAGTTAAAGTTTCTTGGATAAATCTTTATCTGAATGCTCTGGATGATAATGGTGAACCAATTTATGATGACGAGAAGAAAACTCTGCTTGATAGGGTAGAGTTTTATGAATCAGACTTGCTATCTTACTGCAGAGATAACCATATAGAGCTGGAAAGAATTGTTGGTTGCATTCCTCAGGTATTATTTTGTTAATAGTATGAAATTCCTCAAAATTTCTAATGAACCGGAACTGTTCATATTGTTGATTTCTTTAGTTTTTTTGGGGGGGACTTTAACTGAAATTCGCAATTGCTTCTAAGATAGGTGATCACTAACTCCCATTTTATTAGTATGTTCTTTAGAATAACAAGAATCTTGGGTTTCTAATGCAGATTCTTAACCCAAATCCAGAAGCAATGTCAAAGATGATTACTGAATATGCTAGCGAGGAATTTTTGTATGATCTAAGCAACTATTGTGCTCTCCAGGTTAGTGAGATAGCATTAACAGTTAGGGGACACTTTCTTCAATTTTTCCTGTCCTACTAAGTCACTTAAGTAGAAATCTTACTGGTGATACCTCGTGAATCATCACTTTTTAGTTCATTTATGGCATCAAGGGAAAATAAAAGTTTTTGTGATCCTGTGTGTCTTTAGTGGCGCAGACAGCAGACAGATTACAACTAGAGGATCCATGTACATCCAAGTATATTAGCATATCAAAGAAGAATTCTAAAACAGAGTAAATATATGAAAACCGTTGTATACAGTGATCACAGATGCTTGATTTTTTGTTTTTTTATATCCATCCTTAGTCTGAATCATGGGGTGAAACTTTTTTCTTTGGACTTCCGGAATCTGTATGATTTTGCATCTGAAGATCCATGTTCTATACATCTAGACTCCCAATCCAAATCTTGGTTCCTTTTAATTTCATGGCAATTCTACTTTCAGATGAACCTACATATTTCAGAAGTCTAACTTCTGCATATTAAGTCATTGTTAGAAACTCACTTAGTCATTTTAGGATGTATTATCCCTCATACGTAAATGGACCTTCTGAATGGTTGGTAAAGTATATGGACAGCAATCAAGTGATCAACTCTTATAATCATATTGCCCTGCCTAAAAGCTACATGTGACTACCATATTAAATGACATAGTCTTTTGCCTAGAAGACACTGGTACATGATTTCAGTCAGTATATTTCATCTTCAGGGCTTTGTTGAAGACCAGTTTGGCCTGGGGCTGATTGCAAGGGCAGTTGAAGAGGGAATTGATGTCATAAAACCAATGGGGATCATGATCTTCAACATGGGCGGCCGTCCTGGGCAAGCTGTTTGTAAGCGCTTGTTTGAGCGTCGTGGTCTTCGTGTTAATAAGCTTTGGCAAACAAAAATCCTTCAGGTAGATTACCAGTTCTTGCAAGGGTTATATGAAGAGGAATATAGGCATGTTTTGAAGTCTTTTTCTTGCAGGCTGCTGACACTGATATTTCAGCTTTAGTTGAAATTGAAAAGAATAGTCCACACCGTTTTGAGTTCTTCATGGGCCTTGTCGGAGATCAGCCAATTTGTGCTCGAACTGCATGGGCCTATGGAAAGGCTGGTGGTCGTATTTCTCATGCTTTATCAGTTTACAGTTGTCAGCTCCACCAACCAAATCGGGTACTTGATTTGTCTGGTACATTACCTGTATTCCTTTGTGCATATACATATTAGTGTAATTCAGATTTGTTGCAAGATTTTGCAGAAAATGAGAGGGTTTTACTGATTCAACTAAACTGACAGGTAAAGAAGATCTTTCGGTTTCTCAAAAATGGGTTCCATGATATCAGCAACTCTTTAGATCTGTCCTTCGAAGATGATTCTGTTGCTGATGAGAAGATTCCTTTCCTTGCTTATCTGGCAAATGTTCTAAAGGAGAATTCATTTTTCCCATATGAACCACCAGCTGGAAGCAGATGGCTACGAAGTAAGTCTCATTGCCCGCTTTATGAAAACGTACCATCATATTCCATTTACTTCTGATGTAAGAAATATTCTCCTGAATAAATATTTTTTAGCATTCATTGATGAACGTTGCTGCTTATTCTCTGTGTTGTATTTCAACCTAAACCATGGATGGTAATAGCTACTTCATCTGTTAAAGTTTCCTTTAATGTGCAGAGGTTCTGTTTTTAGCCCTATAAAAGGTAAATATGTCTTCAGATGGTGTTTGAAGAACACACGTCATATCAATAAACTCTGAAACTTCTATGGAGACCACATCATATACAGTTATTGATAATACGGCCGTGACATTGAATCTGTCTTAAACTGATATACTTGGACAAAAAAAAATTCTTTCCTAGGAGGATCAATAGTGGTCCCCCACTTCCCCTCCATTGTTACTCGAACCCCCGACCTACCGGTTAGAGGTGAAGCGTCTTCTTACTGCCTAAGATCAAATAAGTTTGGAAGTAATATGTAATTGCCTGCTGAATTTGTGCATTTGGAATTAATTCATTTAAGTTTACAAGCTGCTACTAATTTGTTTGCTTTACTTTCTTCTTGGTTATAAAACTTTCCTTGGGTGTTGGACTTCTTAACTCAATTCACTTTTTTTTTCATTCACCAATTGCAAAAGATACATGCAAGGGAAGCTTTTCTCATGCGGTGTGGTAAAAGACTAAGTTCCTAATCTAGTTTTCTCAATTATTTTTTGTAGAATGTTGTTGTATTTCCTTCAAGGACTGTGGCAATTGAGAATGCTCTTCGATTGTTTTCACCTCGTCTTGCCATTGCCGATGAACATCTGACACGACACTTGCCTAGGCAATGGCTAACATCATTGAAGCTTGAGGTATGTTCACCAATTAAGTAGTTGAAAATGTTCTTTCCTTTATTTTCCTTTTTTTTATTTATAAAAAGAAGCTAAGTTTATACGTGCATATCATAGGCAATCTGCATTTGAGTTGAAATCTCCCTCCTCTGAATATGATTATTGTATGAGAATATAGTAAGTAATGGCTCACAAGAGAAGCTGCAAAGTGATTAAGCAAGTATTAACATTTTTATAATACAGCAAATCATGTGGGGGGAGGGAGTTTAAGAACACATATTTTTTGTGGAAATAAGACTATTCTATCGGTATGTTTGAGATGTTTGCTAGTCTCTTAATGTCTTCAGAACCTGTTCACATATCAAAAGTTGAAAAGAAAAAGGAAAATCGCAACTATTCAAAAATTCGATTAAAATAATCTGCAAGCATATGCTTTTGGTGTTTGACCATCTCCCCCCATAAATTCCTTTCGGCCATTGCCTAAGTAAAGCTAAAGCTTAATAAATAAGAGGTCAATTACCGCCCCCAAAAAAAAAAAACACGTAGTGGATAGTGAATTTTGTGAATTCCATACTTCACTGACTAATTGTCATGAATTATTTAGCCAAGTCTTCAGAAATGAACATTCTCTGCATCCAAATAATAGATTTGGAATCTATGAATTTACAAACATTCTGAAATCACATGTACAAGTACCTAAAATCATTTTTCTATACTAAAATAAGAGCATTTACTCATGTTCACTAGAATAACGGTGCTACTTTTTTTGACACATCAGTTCTTTCTTTTTTCATTTTATTTCAAATTATAGAGGAAATTGCAGTAGTGTTTTTGAGAAAACTGGTTAGCAAGCAACAGGCTGCATAATTTGTCATCTCACAGTATTGTTTACTGTATTCTGAATAATAAAGGATAAAGCTATGCTGGTATTGGATGAAAATGGTGCAGTTAGTTCATTTAGCGTGTAAGAATCTCTTACAAGTAAGATAACATGTTACCATTTTGCTGCTGTTGCAGAATTCTGAAGCTGATAAGAACGAAAATGAAGTGATTACTGTGATCGACGCCCCTAGGCAGTCTGATCTGATGGTGGAACTAATAAAGAAGTTGAAGCCACAGGTGGTAGTCACTGGGATTGCTGATTTTGAGTCTGTTACTACATCTTCTGTTGAACAACTAATAGACGCTACTAGAGAAATTGGAGCTCGTCTATTTTTAGACATATCAGACCATTTTGAACTATCTAGCCTCCCTAGTTCTAATGGAGTCCTAAAATATCTTGCTCGAACTCCTCTTCCGTCACATGTTGCAATCGTTTGCAGCTTATTGAAAAATCGGGTAATTCTCCTTTCGTTTTAGAAGCATCATTTGTTTTGTTTCTTCTGTATTATGCCAGCTTTTTTGGCATTGCTACAGAAAACACTTCAAAATTTTGTCAATTTAATTGTTGTCATCTATTGTTCCAATAAGGATTTCATCCAGTAATTCTTAGTGTTATTTAGTTTCCTTAATAGCTACTTTATTGAAGGACAAGAATATAGGTAAGTGTTAAGAGTTATTAGCACATTTAGCACATGTTGTATAAGTGTATATGCACAATTACAGGAATTAGATTGATTAGATTAATTCTAGGAATTGATTGATCTTTATTGATCATTTCATTTATTTACTTTCCTATTCAGTTATCCTAGGGGGGTGTATATATATGTAACACTTGTTCTATATGAAATACAACTTGAGTATTCACGACTCCTAATTACTTTGTTACATGGTATCAGAGCAATAGTGAATTAGGGTTTGAGTGAGATACTCGATGTGGGACTTTATATTTCAATACTCCCCCTCACATCGAGGTGCGAGTCAAATTCAAGGCACGGCGCCCTACTGGGGACAAACGGGGACAAAGAGCCCACACATCCCGCCTAAGGGCCTGCTCTGATACCATGTGAAAATTAGCTCATGGGCCTCCATATCCTCTCAAAACCAATTGGCAAGGAGAGGTGTTAACCCACGAGCTTATAAGTTATTCGAATCTTCCTTAGGCACTCGATGTGGGATTTTATATTTCAACAGTAAGCTAATAAGACTTAATCTTGCATGAGATTATCTAATATTATAATCAATGTCTTCTTCTAGGTTTACTCAGATCTCGAAGTAGCTTTTGTAATATCAGAAGAGGAAACAGTTTCTAAAGCATTGTCGAAGACTGTGGAACTCTTACAGGGCTATACTGCACTTATCAGTCAATATTATTATGGTTGTCTTTTCAACGAGCTTCTATCATTTCAGCTTGCTGATAGACGTCCAGCAACTGAGGTTAGTTAAGAAGTGTTGTTTTATTTGCTTATTGCTGAAGTAAAAGCCTATTCCCTTTAGGACAGTAGCACTTTTAGCATCAAAAGTCATCAATTGGAAACTTTTCTAATTATTTTGAATATAACACCCATAGAAGTGGCTCCGAATGTTCTTCCAGCATCTGCTTATTGATTACACTGTGGTCGTTGGTTTCTTCCTATACCCTGCTACCATGTTCTGGACTAATTCTATCCACTGACTATTTTAGTTTTACTCTCAGAGAGGAGTTGATAAACCAAAAACAAGCGACATTATTGGATTTTCTAGTTCAGCAATTGAAGTCCTTAATCGTGCCGAGTTGTCTATTAATGAAACGAGCAATTCATCTTTCATCCACATGGATGTTGATCAAAGCTTTTTACCAATACCAACTGTGGTGAAGGCTGCCATCTTTGAGAGTTTTGCAAGACAGAATGTTACGGAGTCGGAGACTGAAGTAACCAACGGCATTAGTCAATTAGTTGCCAGCAATTATGGTTTCAAAACAGACGGGAGTATGGAGTTTGTCTACACAGACTGTCCCATTGCTCTTTTTAACAAATTGGTCCTCTGCTGTATACAAGAAGGTGGAACTCTATGTTTTCCAACAGGCTCTAGTGGGAATTATCTGTCCGCTGCAAAATTCTTGAAAGCAAATATTGTGAATATACCTACCTATTCCGAGTCAGGGTTTAAGTTGTCCAGCAAGACACTTGGGGATGCACTTCAGACTATAAACAAACCATGGGTCTATATTTCAGGACCAACTGTCAACCCCACCGGCTTGCTTTATGGCAATGAAGAGATAAAGAGTATATTATCTGTCTGTGCTAAGTTCGGGGCTAGGGTCATAATAGATACTTCATTTTCGAATGTGATATATAACAAGGGCTGGGAAGGCTGGGATCTGAAGGCAACTTTAGCAGAAGTAGCTTCATCTGCCAAACCATCCTTCTGTATTTCTTTGCTCGGAGGAATGTTTCTGAAGGTTCTTACTGGAGGACTATCCTTTGGATTTCTGCTTTTGAGCCAACCTTCTTTAATTGATACCTTTCATAGCTTTTCCGGGTTAAGTAAACCTCACAGTACTATAAAGTACGCTGTAAAGAAATTGTTGGATCTTTGGGAGCAGAAACCAGAAGTTGCATCGAGTATTGTTACTGAGCAGGAGAAATTTTTGCAAGAGAGATACAAGCGCTTGAAAGTGGTAAGCATCTACTTTTTTGAGAAGGATTTTCGTTCTCTGTCTCTATGGTTCTTCAATCTTATTCACTTTGTTGTTGTCACTCGGCTCTTTATATTTCTTTCTTCACTCCAATAGTAGTGAACTTTTTTTTCTTCCCCATAATCATGGTGATAATATGAATTACTGCCAAATGCATTGCTAGAATTCTGTCCTGAACTGAATGCATATTCATCAAAATGATATTACATCGCATTTCAATATGTCCCTATTATGTCTGATGCTCTTTTATCGATACTGGCACGTGTTCCTATTATGCCTTTGTAGAGGCCATGCACTTTGTATTTAGCAGGGTAGCCTCCATGAACACTTTCGAATTGCCAATTAGTATAATGAACTACTGACTATATGCTGCTTAGAATACTGACTGTATGCTGAACATTGTCAAAGAGGTTAGCACAACAGCTGGGGCAACACTTCCGACCCCAGACCACAGGTCTCGAGTTCGACACTTGCATCCACTGGTCACATTAAAATTATTTCTTACCTGGAAAGAAAATGCTGTTTTGTCTTTCACTTTTGCTGGTTGTCATATCAGTTTTTACCTGCTAGATTATTCTTATTCTTCTCTCGAATCTTTCGAGGTTCACTTGTGCCAAAAGTTTATGTTCTAACCGATAACGCTTCTTGTGATTCACTGGCAGACACTGGAAAAGTGTGGGTGGGAGGTTCTTGAAGCTCATGCTGGTGTTTCTATGTTAGCAAAGCCATCTGCCTATCTCGGAAAGACCATTAAGATCAACGAAAATCCCACGGAGCTTGATGATACAAATATTAGAGAAGCAATGTTTAAGAGCACAGGTTTATGCATTAACAGTGCTTCATGGACGGGAATCCCTGGATACTGTCGCTTCACGATTGCCTTGGAAGATGGCGAATTTCAGCGTGCATTAGAGTGCATCCTCAAATTCAAACAACTTGTTGCTAACTGATCTTTTTCTGTTTGCCCCCTTTTTCGAATATTATTGAATCTAATTTTTTCCAGGCATGGCTATGTTTTAAGGCCGGTAGTCTGTGCTTATTGTTTCCACAACGTGGGTGTTGTGAAACTTGATGATCTATCTATAATAGATACGAAGATAAATATTTGCTCTTATTACATTTAGCCCATCTTGAATCTTTCTGTTCTTTTAGCTGACTCTAAAATTTTATTGATATTTTAATTAAATAAATATTTTATTTTTTTAGTTTCTTTAATTTTCGTTAGGTTTCATAAACAACTTATATTATGGAATGGAGAAAGTGTTATTTTTGTTGTTGCACTCCTATGTTTTGACATTCATTCTCTCTGGAATTCAATTGACATATTTTTTCTGCATATCTCAATTAAACTGTCCAGTTTCTCAAAATAAGAAATATATATTTCTAATTTATCTAAACAAGGGGTGAATCTAAAATCGATGTTTGAATTGAGGGAAGGGAGAGTAAAGAAAATGAGTGAAATGATATAGAGAGGAGAAGAGAAGAGAGGGAAGGAAAAGATTCATCTAATTTGTGTTTGGATAGATAATGAGAGAGAAAGGAGGTGAAAATATTAGTTTACATAATTTTATGTAAATATAAGTATTTTAAAATAAAGATAATTTAGTCAATACAAATTAACGATAATGAGAGAAAAATGAGAGTAAACTATTAGTTTACATAATTGTCCTGTTTATGCTTTGACTTGGCCGGATTCCCATGTATGGTCTACGACTCTATAGACAGTTCATAAAAAGTGTGAGGATATTTATGATTTTATTGAGCTAAACGAAATAAGTTTAGGGACGTATTTCTCTAAAAAACAAATATCCTCAAGATATGTCCAAACTACAAAATAAACCTTGTGTTTCTACCAAACTACAAAAAGTACCCTGCAAAACTGATCAAATATAACAGTTTAACCATTGTTAACAGTTTACAAACGGATTTTCAAATTCCAATTCTAACCAAATGAAAGTAAGGAAGATAAGTAAACATAGAGGAGGGGGTGAAAATCCTCGGTCCCCGTTTGTGTATGTCTCTGTGTCCCTAACCAATCAGAATTTACTATATAAATATTTGTTTTAATTATATATACACATGGTGAATTGTGATTGGCTGGGGACATACACTGATGGGGACAGAGGATTTTTTGCCTAGAGGAGGGGTTTTCACCACACAAGTTGACTCAATTGGTAAGGATTCAACGTCCTTACAAAGGTCAAGTGTTCGATTCCCGCTGCCGACGTGAGGGCTGTGTTGGTTGATGATCCGTGAAAGTACTCTGTAGCGACTCCATGGTCCCCTGCAGCCTGCCCTGCGACCCATGGTGGTGACTGAGAGTCGAACCCACATGAACTTTTTTAAAAAAGAAAAAAAAATAGAGGTGGGGTTTTCTATTTTTTTTTGTTCGATGTAATACAGTTTATATTTAAAAGGATGCAATAAACTAATTAAAATATTATAAGATCGGAGTAATTGTGCCAAAAATTTAATTATAATTTCGAGTTTCTTGTTCCTAATATCGACTGTTATTCCACCACTCCTCCGTCCACTGCTTGGCATCAGAGAAAAAAGATATCGCGGTAGCGTTGCATGTCGTGAAATCCAATTAGGGTTTTCTTTCACTTCTAATCAATTAGGGGAACAAGTCGTTTAACAAAATAGTCTCATTTAAAGATAAACTTATTTGAATATAAAACTTCAATGATAATCATAATGGTGAATATGTCATTTTATTATTTTATTATGTTTATTTTAACGTATCTTGACATGAATTATATTTTGGTAGTTTAGTGTAAGTTTGTAATTTGGACATATCTGAATGAAATTTTTGTAATTATCCCATTAGAAAACAACAACCGTCTAAAAACAAATAGAAAAAAAAAGGACAGTGTATTATAGGGTAAAAGATGCTCACGCCCCCTAAAAAAAATCGATTTTTAATTTTGACACAATTAAAAAACGCAAAGTCCTTGACCCTGAACTTTTATGGAGTGTTAATGTTTTTCTTTCCATCCAATTACACTGTTAAATCTAATGGAATAGTAACACGTGACTCTCAAATGACTTAACTTAGGGGCATTTTAAGAAGAAAAAATAGATTGTGACCTAAAAAAAATTCAAAATGAGATTAGAAAACGGCTAAAAGGTAATCAACTTATTTTATTCTAAAAAACCAGTGAACAATCTAAAATACATAGCACTCCGGCCAAACCTTTATCTTGACCTTTTCTGCTTAAAAAAAAATATTGTCATCTTCTATGAAAAAACAAATTATAACATAATATGTATTTGGTTCATTCTCATGTTATTTGAAAAAAAAATGAGAAATTCTTAACAAAATAGGTTTACCAAAAAAGATATGAGGAAAATTTTGACGCATTTTTCTTATCTCATTTTGAATTTTTTTAGGTCAGGACCTATTTTTCTCAAAATGTTCATGAGTTAAGTCATGTGAGAGTCACATGTTGCTATTCCGTTAGATTTAACGGTGGAATTGGATAGAAAGGGAAACATTAACACTCCATAAAAGTTCAGGGTCAAAGACTTTGCATTTTTTAATTCAAGGTCAAAAAATTAAAATCGAAAAAAGTTTAGGGGGTATGGACACTTTTTACCCTACCTTATAATACATACGTACTAACCAAATTATTGTGTGTGTATATATATATATATATATATATATATATATATTAAAAGAAAATAATATTATTAATAGATATTAGGAACTACATGAAGGAGGTGGAATTTCAATGGATCCCCTACCCTTTGAAAAGAGGCGTCAAAACTTAGAAAAATTCCAGCTAACCAATGAGCCAGAAATTACAAGACTCGCGGTCATAGAAAAATCTAGAGAATAAGTATCCTGTAGTACAAAACTCAATGACCGTAAAACCAAACATTACTACTAAAAAAGCAATAGGAAAACCGAGATCATGCAGAAACCATAGCCTTCTACAACTTCCAGAGTTCTTGTCTACAAACTTTAAAAAAAAAAGTAAAGTGAAATGGCTCCAGACGCCCTTCAACTATTTCAGTTTAGCCTCGATAATCCTCGTTTGTTTATTTCAACATAAAGAATCCTCCAACAATTTACGGCAGCATGTAGAGTCATTGCCACCACATTCGCGGCGGTATCCACGTGCATAAGAATCAGGGATAAAATGGTCTTTTACTCTATAAAATAAATATATATGTTTTGCAGTCCGGTTCCTATGCGGAACGCTCAAAAATCTGCACGTGCGGGACACAATGAGAGCCATTGATTTCATTTTTTAAATGGATCAATGGCTATGATTTAAAAGAGGGAACACATGTTCATGTTCGGTGAACAGATGTTCTTGTTCTGTGAACACATTTTCTTGATGAGTGAACACATGTTCATGTTCGGTGAACAGATGTTCTCGTTCTGTGAACACATGTTCTTGATGAGAGAGAAAAGTTGCGGCTGGAAAAAAAGAGTCATTAAATACCCTTACTTTGAAACAACCGTTGGATGAATCCAACGGCCCTCAGCTTGTCCCACACCAGTCCGCACCAAAACATTCCGCATAGGAGCCAAGGTCTATGTTTTGGGGAGTTTCCCTGAAGTTGAAAGAATCATCATCATCATCATCATCATCGCCGCTAGAGTCCCCGTCAACGCCTCCATTTGTATCCCCCAACCCCCACCCCCACATTTGATTAGCCACCATCACACTTGTCCACCCCCATAACTCCCTCTTCCCCACGCCCAATCCTTTCTCCTCATCCTTCAATGGCTTCCATTTGTACTGCTCTAGCCGTCTAGATAACCACCACCCCACCGTCGGTCATTCCAGAATGCCGCGAAGCGGCGCCGGAGAGGGAGAGGGCCGCGAGCGAGAAGAAGAGAATTTTTGGGAGGCATTCCCAGTGCTGCTCCGGCGTTAAAGAAACCGATGCAAATAATAGCCTCTTCAAAGCCAACACAATCGCAGGATACTCAATCTGAATCCATTTAAACTGACGAGACACCCAAACTCCTATCAGGAAATTTGAAATTGCACATAAGAAAGCGGCGAGGAGAGTTAGGTCATTGAATTGAATACGAGAATTCAGGAAGAGGTGATGAAAAAGGCGATCTGAGCTGCGATTAGCGAGAACCAAACGGTGAAGAACGAACCAGGCTTGAAATTGAGCGAATCGAGGATGTAAGCGATCATTAGATCTAAAGTCAATGTAGCGACCACCGGAGTTTCGCCTAGGTCAATGAGGAAGGCAGCGGCGGAAGGAACCAGCACCACCGCGATTCTAGCGTTGTGAATGAAAGTAGAAGACGGTGAGAATCGTGAGTTCTTATTAAGAGATCAATCTGAGGATCTTCGGCGGCCGCACCACTTGATGTTGATTTTGACGGCGGCGGAAATGCTCAAGCGGCAGCAGCAGAGAGAATGGAAGAGTGAGTCGGGTCATAACGGGTCGGGTTTGATGAGGACAATTTTTTCCTTTGGGTCAGATACATGTGCAGTCCACGTGTGTCATTTTGGCCGAATTCCGCCGCAAAAAATGTGGTGGCAATGACTCTATAGGCTGTCCGTAAATTGTTGGAGCATTCTTTATGCTGAAATAAATAAACGGGGATTATCAAGGCTACACTAAAATAGTTGGGGGACGTCTGTGGTCATTTTCTCAAAAGTAAAATTAGGAGAGGATATCAGCTGAAAATCGCTTAGAGTAGTAGGCCGCTAACATAAAGACTTGAAATAAATCATAATTTAAAACATAAAATAAAGTCTAATACTACAATGATAAGTTTGCAAACACATTTATTGTGAAAATAAAATTACTAAAAAAGTGAGTCATTATGAGACGCACTAGAAAATGAATTATCCAGGAGTTGTTAACTACCGAACAGTTCATGATTTGGCAAATCATGAGCCTTGACGGGGCCGACTTGCGGCCTTCGCATCGTCATCAATGTTTACATTCAAGCCACGCAGTACAGTCTTAGCCAAAAAGTCTCAAAACAGCCTATTCAAAGAAATTGTAGACAAACAAGCCAATGAATTTGTAGACAGCCCACAAGGTAGCCCATTTCGGACCAAAACCTTAGAGTGAAACCCTTGGCCCAACAAGCAGCATTTTGGGGCTGGCTGGACTCTACACCAATACACGTGCCAAAATGGCTAAGCCCAGCCACATAAACAAAATTCATCATTGGGCCTGCCCCTGTCAGCCTAGTTAAATAGGATACAAATAGCCCATTAGAGGCCTTAGAATTTAAAAGTTCACTATAGTCATGGCCCACAATGAGAATTGTTTGGCCCAAGAACCAGGCCAAACCTTTGAATCGTTGGTTCAGCCGTGGGTCAGTCGGAACCGCTGTTGTTCGTCGCCCTCAACACGGAGACCAACGAGCTCCGGTCACCTCCTTCGTATGCGGCGTCTACTGGGGTGCTCCCACCCTTCCAGTAGCCATTTCCTCCATTGATCCCGAATACGCAATTGTCCTCAATCTCTCCATCCTCTCACTTTCTTCCAATCCTAAATTATGACCTAAATCACAGCGCCACTCGGACTCCAACGCCGGCGACGCCAAGGTCATTCCCTTTCCAAGGCTCCCATTAACTGTCACTCATTCTCTATACAGCCATCTCGAAACCAACAAACTCATATTCCAATTTTTTTCTGCAACAACAACCAATTGCTCCATCTCTTGAGCCCTTCTCTTCGGTAAATCCTCCATTTGTGGAGTATCTCCCGCCTCACAACTCAACAGTAAAACAGGCATCGATAGTCCGGTAATACCATATTGATGGTATGAGCACGCACACCGACAAAGCGGCGGCGGAGATAAACCTATAGATGTATGTAGATTGACCGACATAGTCGGAGCCGTGAAAGAGAGAATATTTTGTTACTAGTCTTTAAATTATTGTACATATAGTAATTTTATTGAATTAAAAAGGATTTGGATAACCACTTTATTGAAACACCAGTTTAAAAGAGTAGAAAAGGGAAGTTGTCCAATCAAGTTGTATTTTTTTTAAGAAACATGATATATATAGAAAATTACATAATAAAGAAAATTAGGAGTTTGCCACGTGGCGCTGATGTAATCCAAAATTCAGTCTCTTTTCAAGTTTTTTCCATATGTATAGAAAATAATTGGTAGAGAAAGAGTCTTTTTTTTTTTTTTTTTCATTTTCCATATATTTTTTAGAAGAGCTCCCTTCAAATTCTCAAGAAGAAATATAGTTTTTCATTTTTTATTTAATTGAAGGTTATATTTTATTCCGTATTTTTTATTGCAATAAATATTTTTTTGAACTTTAAATTTAAATGTTTTATTGGTAAAGTTTTGATGTCTCTCTTTCTCTCTCTCCAGGGCCTTGGGTTCAAATGTTTGGCATAAAATATATAAAGAAACTTTCCACATGCTGCTTTTGAAATGCAGATTTCTTACAACTTTGAAAGAAAGAACAAAGAAAGGTGTTGTTAAGATACAGGCACCAATAAGAGGCAAAATGATGGTTTGTTAATTGAACTTTGTTAGGTACCTTCATACTATTGTTGAGAGTATTCAAGACAAACTACACATTAATGTAATTAAACTAAACATTAAAGAATACAAAATATTGCTTATTATGTAGTTTTCGTTTTTCTTTTACTTTCTTCCATTAAAATTGCACAATATAGTCTTAAAAAACATATACATAATTATTTTCCCATTTTGTGTGTGTAAATATTTCCCTTTTTGTGAGATTGGAGATCTATAATTTATTCTTAGTCAGTAGTTCCTCTATAACTGTATTTATTTTATTTTCCTTTTGAATGAAAAAAGAAAAAGTTGCACTGCTAATGGATAACAAAAGTGTTTTGGATGGAAGTTGAAAATAATTGATTAAAGTATTTTACTATCTCTACCGTGCTATGCACGGGTCATTTTTTAAGATTATTTTGTTATTTAATTAGTTATAAAACTTTTGATTGGTGCAAAAACATTGAACTAATTTATTTAAATTGGGGGGATTCGAACCCAGAACATGCATGTTGAATGCTACACCACATTGCCTGCTACTCTGGCAGGTATTTGACAACTATTTTATTTAATTCTTTTAATGGAATACTAATTTAAGTAAACTTTTCCATGATATCTAACAAATCTAAACAAACAGTATTTTTGGTATGATATAATAATCTACATTAAATATATTATCTCCCTTAATTTCAAAATTCAAATATCATACTCTTAGCCTCTTCTTCTATCATTATACTTATAAAAATTTTAACACTTTAAATTCTTTTATAAAAAATTTCATAGGTTTAAAATATTTTTCAATAATGAATCTATATTTATATTACATAACATATTTTCAAGTTTTAACCAAACAGTCATCTTGAAAATTCCAACCCAAATTTCTCGAATTTTCTAACTCTTAATTATTATACAAAAACTTGATTGGTTTAGATGAATTTCGATTAATTAAATTAATTATTTTTATGATTAATTCAAAACAAATTATTATCTTAAAACAAATTTAAATATTAAATTACTTACCCAAATATCTCTACAATCCTAAATATTTTCTCATAATATTGAACCCACTTTTTAATTTTTAGCTCCCAAACTAATCTAAAATTTCTAGATTAAAGAGTTTTCTAATTAATTTCAAATGTTGTGATTGGTTAAGAAGAATTTAAATGTTTGAAATAAATAAAGAAAATATTAATTACTCCACTACCACTAACTCCTGTATTTCTAGCCCTCTTATCACGTTCATTGCAAATCCATAATAGGTTAAGAGATGGAGTGCAAACTGATGGTTTTTTGGAAATCATAAATACAATCTACTTTTCCCACTTATTTTATATTTCTTTTATTTACTAATTCACTATTTCTAGATTGACTTCCTTTTTTTCTTTAGAAAATCAACGACTTGCCTCTACCACTTATCTATGATTGTAAGAATCCATATTTATTCTCATCCTCATACTATTATTTAATGATAATTAATCATCCAAACTGATTTTTTTATTGTCACAATTTTCATATTTCAACTGTTCTCTTATGTTTCAGGGCTCTTTTTATTTTATTTTTTCAATATTAAAAGTAAAAAGCATGAAAATGGATGTAAGGCACCAACAAAGTTGAAGAAAACAAGGAAAACAAGGCACAAGTTAACACCAAAAGTGTAAATAAGAGAAAATTTCAAATATGTATTGCCTACTTACTCTACTCTTAACACTCAAATTGTTTTTTCGAGTTGTTTGGGTAATCAAAATGAAGTTTGTTGTCAGATGATTTTTTTTATTGTTTTGTTTTGAATGAAACATGAAAATTTCAAAGATGTGTTGTCTACTTACTCTTATTTTTCTTTTATTTTTGTTTGTTAATTTGGATATTTTATTCTCTCTCACACAGGTGGTCGAAAGTTATAATGAAAATTGCTTCATCAACAGGTATATCAGCTTACCCATTATTCCTTATCATTTCTTAGGTGTCTAAAGATAGCATTATATTATATAAGAAATCTCATTATGAGTTTTTGTAGAGTAAAGTATGTCCATTATGAGTTTTTTTAAAGAATACTTAGAATTAAATTACTCATTTCCTAAAATAATAATATTTTTTCATATAAACTTCCACTACTAACGTTCCTTAGTTTAAGCGTAATTTAATGGTATCAACCTTCCTTAACTAATAATGCATGAAGGCAAATTTATTAAAAGTAAAATACTTTTATTAATTTTCATCTTAAGTCAAAGAGAAACATTAAATTCCGGATTGAAGCAATATTGTATTTGTTAAAGTATATAACCAAAATAATATTTGAGTTTCTAATAACTATGTATCATCATATTGCTTATGTCCCTTGTGTTATTTTTCTAAATTTCTTTTACATTATTAGTAGAATTTTTGTTTTTGTTTTTTTTGTTTTGCATTGATTTATGATAGCTGAATCTATTGATCATTGCTAGCCATTTTTAATTTTTATTTTAAATGTTTTGATTTATTTGATTGTAAGGTACAAAGAATCCTAATTTTTGGTAACATTTTCTGTTATATGTATTGATTTACTTATGTCATATAAGTCTTAGGAAAAAACTTAATTTAGACTTGATTTTTTATTTTGGTTCTAAGAATTAAGTTTTTTAGTCATGCCCAACAGAGTTTTTACAAGAGTGATTTTTCTTAAAAGATTGCCATTAAAAAAGAGATAATCACTATTTATACCCATTATCTAACTTTGAAAAGCAAGTTATACCCTTTATCTTTTTTGTGTGCCATATATAGCCAATACAATTTTCTAGGTGCCGTTTATACCCAAACAGGCGGAAACGGATGATAAGAGGACTGTAAAACACAAGAGGGGGGTGAATTGGGTTTTAACTAATCTTGGCAACTTTTTACACTTCTTTGCAATGCTAATAGAAGATTATGCAAGATGAGCAATAGCAATGCAAAACCCAATCAACAAGACAAAGGATTTAGAGTGGTTCGATTCACTTAGAATCTACATCCACTACCTTGAGCCGCACCCAAGGATTTCAAACAACTTCACTAAGAAGAATGTTTACAAATGTGGCTAACTCACTAAGAGTTTTACAACACAACCACACTACAAAGAAACTCACTAAGAGCTTGCCTACACAAAGTAGGTCTTTACAAATTGCCCACACAAAGTAGGACTTTTACAAGAAATACCCAATCACTTAGAAAGGGAATGAATTGTTTAAATACAAAGATTAATCACTCTTATAAGTGAGAATGTATACCTTTGAAGCACAATCAATAATAGCTCTTGAACATATGAAGTTCACTCTTTGTCTTGCTTTTGAAAGAACACCTTTGAATGATTTAGATCATGAAGTGTTTTTGCTTTGAAGGTGTTTAGACTTGATAAGAAATCAATCTATAATGTATATCCAAGTCATAGAATGATTCTCTAGCTTTGGAGTATATATACATTTCAAAATAGGCTGAAAATCGAGTCTCCAACGGTCAAATAACGGCTAGAAATCGCAGAGTTCGGTTGACCGAACAGAGCACTTCGGATGACCGAAGCAAACTTCGGATCCACCGAACCAAGGTCGGTCGACCGACCTCCCTCTTAGGTCGACCGAACCAGAACAGCCAACCTCTCAGTTTCTCTTCGGTTGATTCGATCTTGAGCTCGGTTGACCGAACTTCCAAGCTGATTTTTCACACGTTTTGAAATCTTTTGAAGTCTTTTGAAGTCTAAAAAGGTTTTCCTAAAAGGTAACAAGTAAGAACACTTGGAAAACTTTTCTAAAAGACTTATCTATGAAATCAAAGGCTTTTTGGATAAGAACGCATGTAAAGATCATTTTGAAACTTAAGCCTTTTGAAAACGTGTTTATAAAAACATGCAAGACTAGAGTGTAGAGCTTATGTTCATAAGAGCTTTGGTTAGAGCTATATAAGATAAAGACTTATAGAGACAAAGCTAATCTAACCAAACCTAAGTCTTCAATCTTCAATCTTGAAAGATAAGCCTTGAATAACTTTGAATCTTGATACCAATGGCTTGATCGAAGTACTTAGAGCTTCCATAATGAGTTCCGATATTCTATCACAAAGATATAAAACATTAGACACAACATCAAGTGTTTGTCCATTATCAAAAACCGAGTTCGATCGCCCTTAGGGCTAACAATCTCCCTCTTTTTGATTATGACAAACTTTGATGTAATTAGATAGGATATGGACAAATTTAAAGTACAAGGAAGCATGGCAAAAGGATATAAGAACAAATAAGTGTTAAAGCTAAGTGCTTATAAGATAAACCAAGATAGAACGAGAAACGTAAGCACTAGCATGTTAAGTCCTTATGCCATATACATTAGGGACTCTTTGAAGAGCCCTATTTCCCAACCAACCTCCTTGCCTCCTTACTTCCATATTATAGCATTCTTGTGTGTAATATACATACCTTAGTTTACACAAGAAGCTAACTTACCATTTTCATCAATGTTGATGTGAGTGCTAAGGATCCTATTACTAATAACAAGCTCACACAAACATTAGAACTAACAATGGTTTGTTATCATCAAAACACCATAGGATATTTTGCCCTTCGGGCTAACAAGGACGAATCGGACAGCAGGATTCAGAGGCGTGAGTAAGCACCTTGGTGAAAGCCGATCTGCGTCTTCCTCAGTTGGAATGATTTCATCTCCGGCAAACCAGAGAGACGATTAATTGCTTCTACGGCACGACGGAATCCTCATTTTGGGTATAAATGGCACCTCAAAAATTATACTGGCTATTTATTGCACGCAAAAAAAATAATGGGTATAACTTACTTTTCAAAGTTAGATAATGGGTATAAATAGTGATTATCTCATTAAAAAATGACTAATTTGCCAAAAAAAATTATAAAGTCTGAAAGGAACTTATTTGAGAGAATTTATTGGGAAGTTTCTGTGAATTTATGGGAATTTATAAGAATGTTTTATTCCAACATTTACTCATCTCTTAATCTTTTCATGTTCATGACTTTTGATGTTTAATTATTATTTATATCTATGTTTGATCCATATTTTATCCAATAAACATTACTATTCATAATTTAAATAATTTATTAATATACTATTAGACTAATTTTATCTTTCAGTGAATAAAAACATTTAATAAAATGGATCTTACAACAATACAAGTTTGGCGGAAAAAACTTGAGCGGAAAAATTGCTCGCTCTTATAAAAGAAGATGCATTATCTCAAAATGTGGAGCACTCAATGTTAAAAAACTTCATGAATTGGATGGCTCCATAAGAAAAATGAAGTCACAATACGTAGTATCTTCA
This sequence comes from Vinca minor, assembly GCA_026122235.1. Lineage (NCBI taxonomy): Eukaryota > Viridiplantae > Streptophyta > Magnoliopsida > Gentianales > Apocynaceae > Vinca > Vinca minor. The sequence goes on along the minus strand of JAOCZM010000201.1, from coordinate 3,782,178 downwards.
TGCTTTCTAAAAAGATTACGTGATTAGCATTTAATAGTAGTAGTGTAGTGATTATTAGATCAAAATATTTGATGAAACATTAATCGAAATAGTATTAGACTATGTTTAATTTTTTTGATTATATATATTATTTGATCCAATAATCATTATTTGTTCATCTTTACATTTGTGAGTTACTCAATAAAAGTCACATTACATAATCATGTTGAATTTTCTTATTTGTTTTCTGAAAAATTGAAGTTAACGAATTTTTTGTTCTAAATAAATTTTTACAACAATTAAATTAATAATTTATATGTCCGCGTGTCATGTAATGTTCTGACTATTTGTTTAGCTAGATATTTTCTAATGCATGTTGCCTCACATCAAAAGGTAGAGGATCCATTGAAATTTCATCTTTCTTGTGTAACCCTGATATCTATTAATGATATTATTACTTTTCAGTTGTTTCAATTTTTTTTTTTTTAAATTACGATTCAATTATGAGTATTATGAATTAGTATAGGATTATTGGAATTGATGAAATTGTTTCTTATCCAATATTATTTTGTGACTACTTAGACTATGTAGTTAAATTGGACAAAATTTATTCAATTATTTACCGGAATGATGAAAATAACAATCCCATAATAGCTAAGCGAAAATAAGTGAATGAAAAAAAAAATATAGAGATATCAAAATATCAACTTTATTCACTCAACACTCTGGATTTACATCATTCTTCCCTCCAACACACATCAAAAGGTAGAGGATCCATTGAAATTTCATCTTTCTTGTGTAACCCTGATATCTATTAATGATATTATTACTTTTCAAAAAAAAAAAAAAAGTTGTTTCAATTTTTTTTTTTTAAAATTACGATTCAATTATGAGTATTATGAATTAGTATAGGATTATTGGAATTGACGAAATTGTTTCTTATCCAATATTATTTTGTGACTACTTAGACTATGTAGTTAAATTGGACAAAATTTATTCAATTATTTACCGGAATGATGAAAATAACAATCCCATAATAGCTAAGCGAAAATAAGTTAATGATAAAAAAAATATAGAGATATCAAAATATCAACTTTATTCACTCAACACTCTGGATTTACATCATTCTTCCCTCCAACACACATTTTCACACACACAAAACACACACTGATTTTATTTGCTAGTTCAGACTCTGATCTTCACCATCTCAAACTTAACAAGAAACTGATATAAACCATAGAAGACAGACAATTATCCTTAAACCATTACTTCAATTCAGCTTTAGTTGCCTTAATATCCTCACCACCACTTTTAATCCCTTCTTCAACATCTTCAGCAATACTAATCACTTTCGCCTGTTTCTTCTTCTCCTCACCCAATTTCGGCACTGAAATCCTCAAAACCCCATTTTCCAAATTCGCCCTAATCTTCTCTAAATCAGCATTCCCCGGCAACCGGAACTGCCTCCAGAATTTTCCGGTAATCCTTTCAGCCCTATGCCATTTATCGCCTTCGATTTCCTCGTCTTCAATTTTCCTCTCTCCGCTAACTCTCAATACTCTGTTTTCTTCGACCTCGATTTTAATATCTTCCTTTTTCATCCCGGGTACGTCGAGAGAGATTATGTGTTCCGACGTCGTTTCCTTCCAATCCGCTCTTGCTAGGGCTAATACTACTGATGATGATGATGATTCGAGTCCTTTTGGGAGGTTTAGTGGAGATTGTTCGAGGATTCTGAATGGATCTGAGTCTGTTTGGGGAAACATCAGATCCAAAATTGAATTGCGTGTTGTGTATGGAATCAGTGATTGGGATTGTGTGATCATGTTTAGTACTACTAAAAGACTTATCATCAAAATGATGAAGTTGGATTTTGCCATTCTTTTTTGGGAAGTTTCGTTTGCAGAAGAGGGAATTTCTTGAGACTGATTGCTTTGTGATTGAGGTGTTTTGGTGATGAAAGCGGGGGGTATATATAGGGTGAGGAAGATGAGAGGGTTTCTGGATGATTCTATGATGGTGGTGGTGGGTGGTGGTGCTACAAGTTTCTGGAGAGTAGATGATGATCATGCATGAAACAAAATTGGTGAGAGAAGGTTATGTAAGAATCTAGAGTTTTCAAGAGAAGTTTGTACATATTGCATAACTTGACAGTGTTACAAGATTTTAGACGGGTGTTACATCTTATGCAATATTTATTTTTATTGATTAACACTTATGTTAAGACTTATCTAATGAGTGTTATAAAATCACAACACATGTTAGTCCAAAAAAAGTTGGGTCATCAAATTTTTATTTAACATTAAAAAAATAATCAGTATATACTGAATTTTTTTTATTCAGCACCATAGTTGGACCGATCATATAAGACCGGTAATATCCAGTAAGGGTGAACACTGAATTTAATTTTTTCCCAGTTTTTTAAAATAAAAAAACGATATAATTCGGATTCGAATTTAAAATTACCGAATTGACCAATTTCACAAGAAATTTAATTAACACTAAGACAAATCCAAAATCAAAACAAAAAATAAATTCATAAAAAATAATATAAACAATAAATTCGTCATCGTTTAATTCAACCATATTTACGAGAGAAATTAATAGCAAAATCGTCAAAATGACAAATTTTATGATCTATTTACTTTATATATCCACTATATAATAAAATTATTAAAAAATGAATTCGAATTCAATTAGATTGAATTTAATAATAGCACAATCGATTTCGTCTAATTTTCAATATTTAGATGTATTTAAATTATCAAATTTACATTGAATTACCGAATTGAATTCGAATTCTATCGTTAATTCAGTAAAATAAGATTTGCTCACCTCTAAATTATCCAGTATGAGGAAAATATAATTATCCATTTTCTAATTTACCTAAAATTGTGTAGATTTTTCAAGTTTTCGAGAGTATTGCGGTTAAATGAAGAACCAAAACAAATTGGCTCAGTTGGTAAGAATTTGGCAGGGTCTTACAAAGGTCAAGTGTTCAATTTCCGCTGCCGACATGAGGGCTGTGTTGGTGGGTGATTTGTAAGTACACTTATGGTCTCAGTAGCTGTCTCTGCCCCAGTAGTGAGTGACTCGAGTGAACTAACCCAAACTTTTTTTTTACCAGAACGAAAAAGAAAGAAAGAAGAAAATAGAGCGTACTGGAGTGGATATACATCGAACGACGTCGCTCAGTTCAGCTCAGCTCACACTCTTCCCTCTTTACACTTCAGCACCAAAAAAATAAAGCCACCAGGGAAGAAAATGGCGGAAACTGAAGCCACAGCTCAAGCAATGGAGTAGTGCCGGCAACGATAACGATTACCGTACTATTTCCGGCGCTGAAAACCCTAACAATGTTTCCGACTCCACTTCCGGTTCGGACTCCGATTCCGACGATGAGGCTCAACTCAACCTCGAAGTTCAATCCCTAGAAACTCAGCTTTCAGATAATCCTTCTGATTACGACGCTCATGTCAAGGTACTATGTTCTCTCTCTCTATTTCCGTTAGCTCATGTTTTACTCGTGTTTTTTGCAGCTTCATTATGTATGCTTTGCTTTTGTAGGAGTAATTGTTTGTTTATTCTCTGATTTGCTTGTAATTTGTAAGTTCATAAATGTTTTATTGAATACTCCATCAATTCCTTTAATATAAGTTGTTTAGTCGTTTAGGACATGTATCTAAAATTAAGGAAGCAAAAAGCAATGTGTTTTGTTAATCAAAATATCAATATTTCTCTTTTAAATAGAATTAGTGGTATACAAGTCCTATTTTAGAGAGTAATATTAATATTTTGACTAACAAAGTACTTATTTTTTGCTTCCTTAATTTTCACTACATGCCATAAATGGCTTATATTAAGGAATGGAGGTAGTACAGTATTTGATGATGATTAGAATTGCTGGGTTCAAGCTATATAAAAAAAAATGAAGCTGGTGTGATGAATTGTATTGTTATGTATAGTACATTAGAGCTCTTAGGAAGCAAGGAGGCATAGAGAAACTGAGACAAGCAAGGGAGGCAATGAATGCTTTGTTTCCATTGAGTCCTGACATGTGGCAGGAGTGGGTCAGAGATGAGACTACAATTAGCTCGGGGTAATAATTATACTTCTACTACATTTTACTTGATATTTTGTAATTTGATCCTGTCAATTTTGTTTTTTATGTCTTGATGTATACTATATGAGATATTTAACTGAATGAGGGCTGCAGAGTTCGTTAGTTTTTCTATGTTCTCAATGATGAAGACTGGGGAGCCCCCGAGATTTTTAAAATTACTACTATTTATCGAAATTTTATGTGTATTTTGGAAAATTTTAAATTTTTTTATCAATTTCGCCCCCCACAAGAATTTTTTTTACCCTTTTTATTGCCCCCCAAGAATTTTAGCAGTTTCGCCCCCCCAACACCAAATTCCTGCTTCGTCCCTGTATGTTCTATTCCATTCTTTCCCTTTTCAACTTGCGATTGTTCTGTAGCCGTATCTTTTGTTGTTTTCCTGACAGAGTTATCAGCTTTGCCGAAGTTGGCGACATTGTGTTGCATGGTAGTCTTCTAAACTAAGGGAATGCGTTCATGACAGAAAAAACATGCTATAAGTCTTGCACTTCCCTGCTATGTCATAGTTGATAATATATCTATTTCTTTTGATTGAAGCTTTTCTTTTTGGTAAATAAATCTCACGGAACCCATATATTCTTGTTCAAATGATTAGGGGAAGTGTAATAAAGAAATTATTTAAACTAAGTTCTCCTGTAAGTACAGAAACTGGACGAGTTGAATGGCGAAGAGTGAGTGATAAATTATCAGTTATTTGTTTGCAAACGGTCCTCTTCTTTTTCTCACCGAAATTTCAATCTTAAGTGACTTTCTCTCACTTATGGTGCAAGCTTTTGAGAACTTATATGAACGAGGAGTTTCAGATTATTCGGTTAGTAGTCCTGGTCTTTTTATTTTTTTGCTTGCAAGATTAACATGGAAACCAACATGTGGTGACTAGACTCATTTGGTTGGTGATTTCGTCAATTCGACGTGTTTGTTGCTTCCAAAAGTTATCCATTGATTGTACTTGTGGAGCATATTAACCTGAATAATTTGGAAAGAAAGGTAAGCATGATTAAGGCTGTGAAAATTTGATTTACAGTTGGATGTCAAGATAAATATTTATCAAAGTAGCCTTGTGTAATCTAAGTTGACAAATCTATGACTCTTCTAAATGCCATCTTAAATTGAGAGCTGGATACCTTATTATTTCTTCTATGTAGACTGATTTTTAAGTTTTCTTGAAACCTGAAAATTTGAGTGTTTAGTGATCCATATTCCAGTGTCCAATCACTTCACCATGGTAATGAGGGACATTGAAGTGGACAAATTATCCTCGAAGAGTGAGAATTATCTGCTTATCTAGTGTTGCTAAGAAGTTCAAAGGATACTCTACAATTATATTGATCTAACAAAATAATCTTTTCATTCGACAGTCGTAGCGGTTTACTAGTTCATTACACTGGCTCATGGGCTAAACAATTATTTTCTGCTGCAAAGAATTTCTTTGGATTTTTTGAGTTAGAACTAGGAATACAGCCAGTAAATTTCTGAAACAGTAAGTGTCTAATCTGTGGTGGTCTTCACGATATTGAATTTCGAAAGATGATTGTCCCTCTAGTAAGTGGTATGAGTAATTCACTTCCTTGACCAACTTCATTTGGAAGCAACTGATAGAGATATCATTTTGTGCAGTCTGTTGCTTTATGGATTGACTATGTCAATTTTGTTCAAGAGCGTGATCCATTGGTTCAACAATGTTCTACAGATGGTATCTCTAAGACTAGGAATCTATTTGAACGTGCTATAACTGCAGCTGGATTGCATGTTACTGACGGTAGCAAAATATATGATTCCTACAGGGAGTTCGAACAAGCCATTTTGCTTACTCTTGGAGAGGCCGACACTGAAGTAATTTTGTTCCCTCTTCCTCCTTTTGTTTTAAACCTTGTTTCTTGTGCATGTCTTTCATTTTGATTTTTTTTACTTCACTTTTATCAATATAAAGTTTTCTTTATCTCTTCTTTTCCTTTTTATCTCTAAAGAAATTATGTATGGCTTCTATGAGGAGATCAATTATTGGTTTTTGCAAAGTTGTATTAGGTCTGCCAATCTCAGATAAGGTGTTTCTAGCAATTCTATTGTCCCAAATTAGGGTTCGGCCTTTTAAGCAGTTGTGCGATGGCATTAAACTCCAAAGGTGTTTGCTGATTGCCAAGCTTTAATTTACTCCTGGGCAGAGCCAAGGTCTGTTTCTGTAAATGTCATGTGGTATCAAGATATAGGAACCATGCTTTCTTCTTTTCTTTTTCTTTCTGAGTGTATGCAAGTCTACGAAACTAATTTTTCATCATTTTATCATTCCTATCATGTTCTAGGAGTGAGCTGTGATCTTCCATGATTTAGATTTCTTTCTAAGATAGTATCTAATGGTGGAGCTATTAAAGATGTTTTGGTACAATGTTCTTCACTTTAACTTGGTTTTATAATTCTTCCGAGAAAATAAGGAGGGGGGGGGGGGGGGGAATGACTTCGATTCTAGATTACTGTTTTCTGGAGAGGTGCATAATCTATGTTCACATTATCCGCACAACCTAGTTTTATTCGATAAGCAGTCTTGTTATTATATGCATTCTCCTGCTCCATGAATGGATTTTTTCGTTTTCAGTAACTTATGATGCAATTGAAAGACTTGTTTTCTTCCTCTGCTTTTTCCAGTCTACAGTTCAACAAGTACTCTTTACATCTATTCTTTTCTTTCTTTGTGAAGTTTCTTTAGGGGCTTCATTCGCATGTTCAACCAATGTTTTATTCTATATTAGCAGTTATTACCTTTTCGATTCTCAGTGATTAATAGTGTCCTGTTGCACTGTTGCAGTCCAAAGAGAAGCAGGTCCAGCGTATTAGGAATCTGTTTTTCCGCCAGCTGTCTGTTCCACTTACTGACATGAGAACGACTCTTCTCACTTACAAGGCCTGGGAAGCTGAACAAGGGAGTCCTTTTGATGCTGATCCTAGCTCCATGGATGGAGTTCCTTCCCACATCGCCTCTGCATATCAGAAGGCCTTGGAGATGTTAAACCTTCGTACAAAATTTGAAGAACAGATTGCTAGAAAGGATGCCTCTGATTCTGAAAGACTTCAAGAATTCATGGTATACAAGTACTTGTCCCTCTAGAATACCTCTTTCATATACTCTGTTAGCTGCTTAGATGTAAATAATGAACTATTTGAGGACATCTTTAACAAACATGCTTGAAGGATCTGATCTCTCCTGATTATTTTCCATCTAAGGATAAGAATTACCTGGGTTGTTTAATGATTAATGAAGGACTTATAAGTACCCACTTACAATATCTCAACTATGTTTTTGGTTGTCGTAGACATATTTGGTCTTTGAGCAGTCGGCGGGGGATCTTGCGAGAGTTCAAGTCTTGTATGAACGTGTTGTAACTGAGTTTCCTATATCTGCCGATCTCTGGCTTGATTACACTCGCTACCTCGACAAAACCATCAAGGTTTTTTCATTTAACTGGTTTTTCTTGTCTTTCTAGGGTAACATCTTCCAAAATAAACTATTGGCGCCTTCTATTTCAGACTTCCAGCATAGTGAAAGATGTTTATGCAAGGGCAACAAGGAACTGTCCTTGGGTTGGAGAACTATGGACCAAATACTTACTACATCTTCAACGTATTAATGCTTCTGAGGAAGAAATTTGCACGGTATGATTTGTTATATGAAATATGTTCTTATTTTTCCTTATAAATGTGCTTTGGTTTATTGGTTGCCAAGCCTTTATCACAGCAATTTAGTTGTCTATTTGGCGTTATCAGTATCTGTTGTTGTAATTGCACAAATTTGTTTTGCTTGCTGGTTCTTATGTGGTTTTTCCTATTTTTTAAATTACCTTTAATTTTGTGCTGACAATTTTTTGGTCAATCAATTGATGATACAAAATTCACAATTTCAGGTTTTTGAAAAGTCATTGCAGTGCACTTTCACAAGCTATGATGAGGTAAAAGCACATAACTTTTAGATTTATGGTCGTCTTCTCTTTTTCAGAAGGCATGTATGCTTCATTTGCCATATATTTATCTGAATTCTGACCTTGGCAAGTGAGACCATGTGTCTGGATTTTCCTTTTAAACTTATTTGATGCAAATTTGTAAGCGTACAACCCCAAAGAATCTTGGTGCTGACTAGATTCTATTTGACATTATTTTCTACCCTTTGGCCATACTGCTACTTTAAAATAAGCTCCTTTTGAAGCTTTTCAAAAGGACAAGGAAAGACCGGTGTCAAAAGAACTTTGTGTTGCTAGCATTAACGTAGTGTAGGTCACAAATAGAAAAAGAATATAGTAAACCTGCTAACATCATTATAAATAATCTTTTCATTATCGTCTTAGATTTTGCATGGGTTAAGAAGAAAATGTTTGAGTGAAGTGCAAAGGCATGGAAACTAAGTGATATGTATATGGATGGCTTTATGTTACAGTATTTGGATCTATACCTCACCAGAGTTGATGGTCTGAGGCGAAGAAGCTCTTCAGCTAGCAAAATGGGGGATAGTTTTGACTACTCTATCATAAGGGACGTTTTCCAGGTTTGTGCTTCTGATAAGCTTCAGATGCATATCCTTTCTTTTCGTTTTGTCTTAAATTTATTATCGGGGGAAGGGATATCGAACCGGGATCTATGGTTCCGAGACGGAAGTGCTGTGCCAACTATTTTAGCCTTCCTTGACACATATCCTGCTATTGGCTGGCTATGTTTGAAAGAAGTAAAATACTACTCTTGAATCTTTGATGTGCCTACCTCTCTGACTTCTTTTTAAATGGCCTGGCCTCTCCTCGTACTTTGTAAACGGAACTTGCTATACTCTGTCGATCCTACACTATTGGCTTTCTGCTGCACACTAGTGGTGATCTTAGAAAAGCACCTTCCTGTGTTTCTGTGAAATTTCAATCTGATGGAGGCTTCTGCTTGATGTATCAAAATTAGTATTACACTAACCGAAATTGCTGCTTTGCATTCCATCGGGTTTCATAAAATGTATGCTAATCACCTTTTGTTTTTGTTTTAAAAATAATGTCATGTGGCGAAACAATCAGGATCTAATGCCTTATGCATCTTTGAATGCAATCCTATCTCATTTATTTGTTATTCCAGCGTGCATCAGACTACTTGTCACCATACTTAAAGAATTCAGAGAGTCTATTGAGGATGTATAGTTACTGGTCTCGCTTGGAGTTAAACTTGGGAAAGAATATGGTTGCAGCTCGTGGTGGTTGGGAAAGCTTGCTCAAAATCAGGTTTTTTTCCTCATGTTGACGTGTTGCTTTGGAGCTCTGTTTGTTCCCATATCTTTCTGAAGCTTCGACTTTGGGCTCTATGTATGTTGGTACAGTGGATCTATGCTTGAAGCCTATGTTACTCGGACTCTCCGTTTAGTCGTGCCGTACCGGTGTCGACAGGGTATGACGTTGGTATGGGTATGGGTACTTTGACATGGTCAACTGCGAAAGAGTGCTTTGACCAACTCTTGAAAGCTCATCGCTGGGACACCCATTGTTGCTGTCGCTGGATATCGAAGGTACGTCTATTGGAGATTAGAGTTTGGGCGGATGAAGGAGCTTGAACAAAATTCAAGCAATAAGTGAAGGGAAGATGGAATACAGAGAGGTATAGGAGTCAAACAAGGCATCGAATTGACTGGTGATTTGAATATGTACTAGCTGCAAATTTGTTAGGAGGAAGAGAAGAAATTAGTGTTATGGAGAGGGAAAGATGATGGGGGAGGGAATAATGGGAGAAGATTGTATTTTTTTAAACTATTAATTAGCACATGGGGAGAGAATAATGGGAGACAGTTGGAATTTATTGTCGTATCCCCGTATACGTGTCCGAATTTGGGGAAGTGTCCCCGTATCCTTTATTTTAGATGTTTAAGTACCTGACACCTAAATACATACCCGTATCCGACACCCGTACCCGAGTCCAAGTAACATAGCTTGAAGCTTGGCAGGGCTATATAGCTATGGAAATTGGAGCAGGCAACATTAATGAAGCTAGATCTCTTTATAAACGATGCTACACAAAAAAATTCTCTGGCACTGTCTCAGAGGTAATATTCTATTCAATATAATTGCAGTTTCATGTTAAATTGTGTAGCTTAATATCTCTCCATATAGCTGCATGCAGAAGATCATCACTAAAGCATGTAGAATATCTGCAAATTTTTTTCCATACAATTATCCACTGCGGAAGCTTTTGCATATCATTTAGTGGGAAATTAAACTTGTAGTAGTATGGAGGTTTTGGTTGTGAAGCAGGAGAACTTGAAAGATTAATGAGCAAAAATAAGTACAGAAACAAAAATATAAATTTGCCAGCTCATAAATGAAAATTATAAATTTGCAAAAGTAAATTTAGCAAATATTGGAAATAGACCATTCACCATATTCAAGAATCTTGATGATACTGCTCTTACTCTAGATTTATGATTGTTAAGGTGATTGGCGGATAATAACTAGAAGTAAAATTCTTTTTCCACCTATAGATTCTTTCCCTTGTTAAAAGCAAAAAATCTTCTTTATTTTACGTGGTCACCATTATACTCTCTGGTCTCTTCACCAGTTCACCTTATCTTTCTCTATCTCCTCAGGTTGTTTTATTTCATTTTCTTTCACGGTTATGTCACACCCAGCCGAGTTCATATGATAACCTTCAGTACAAGCAAAATGCGCAGAAGCCCGATTTTGATCAAGAAAAGTTTAGTTAGGAAGGTTAATATTTGCTTGTGTTTAGAAACGAAACTGCTTGATTGTAAGTTTGCTTTATCTCAACCCTGTGAAGGTTAAAGCTTCAGGGAATGGTTTGAAATACTAATAATTTAGTATCTATAATGCAGTTCCTCTGAGTGAAATTCTGTAAGTAGTTGCGTACAAAAAGAATGTGCCTTACTGCCTAATGGATGAAGTTGATCCTATTGAAGATCCAAATACCTTGTTTAAGTCTCATAGACCAGACATTGCTTTTTTCCTCCCGAGTATCCACACGCTCTTGTGATAACACAAACAGTTATATACACGATAAAGAAAGATCACCAGGAAGCTGAGATTTGAACTTCACGTCGTTGATTTTCGTCTCTTTCCATTAGTGTGGAGTATTGTAATTTGTAGCTTCGACAGATAATGAAATGAACTGGAAAAAGCATCTAAGTATTTAATATGAGAAGCATAATTGTTCCTATTGCCCATCAGATTGTTTACAGGTTCACTAATCACTTGTTCTTCGTCTTGTTTGATTACATTTTGTGCATCTTGAATTGGATGTTACCTTCTCTTTCTAAAATAACAGAATTGTTCAGGACATATGCCACTCATGGATGCGCTTTGAGAGAGAATATGGTTCAGTGGAAGATTATGATATTGCTGTGCAAAAGGTATGCACTTCTTATGCTTTTAGGAGTTTTAAATTTTGTTAATGACGGCATGCTATTTTTCTCTGTGAACTCCCCAGCTCTTAAAACAAAAAGATGCATTCATTTACATATAGTTGACTCTCTTTTGGGAGTTTACGCTACTGCATAAGAATACCTGCTGCTTTACTTAACATAAATTTTCAATTCGGGAAGCTAGTATCCAGTTCATTTTGTTATAAGCTAGCTTGGTGGATTTTTTGAATATCAAACTAAATGGGGTTAGTTTGATGGACGGCAGTCTACCGCTCGTGATTGCTAAGCCTTCACTACAATGACAGTAATGTATGAAGAGGAGTGGGGTTTAGAGTTGGGGGGGGGGTGAATAAGATGATTAGTTTATACTAGAAAAGAAAAAAAGAAATGGAAAGTAGACTCAGGGCACAGGTAACTTGGGGATGAGAAATTTCAAGAAGATTAGGATGATTATGATAAGATACGAAGCGTGTTCATAAATTATGCATGTTTATGCTACATATCAATCATATACATCTAGTTGATATCTTTCCGTGTTTGTCTCGTCATATATTTGTATAGTTTTATTGTTAATTATTCCTCAGAATTTGTATGCACAAGCATAAAACGGAGGTTGCCTTCCTTTCAAACTAATCAAATGCCAAACTTCGAACCCTATCAGGTGGCTCCTCGTCTTGCAGAGCTGCAAATATTCAGGATGCAACAAGAGAGCAAAAGTACTGGCATGACTGATCAAAGAGGAAATTCAATGAAGAAAAGTACACGTGAAAAAAGAAAGCTGGATTCAGATAAAACTGATGACCAGTCCCGAGTAAAGCGTCAGAAAGATACGACTCACAATGTGAGGATGAATGTTGAAAAGGATAACATTCAAACAGCTGACTCTGGGAAAAAAGACAAGGTTGAAGGAGATGAGATCAACACCAGTAAACTAGAAAGCACAAGTAAGAAGGAAACCTACAATCCATCCCCTAACAAAGCCAAACATTTCAATGACCAATGCACTGCCTTTATATCAAACCTTAATTTTAAGGCAAGTCATCTATTACATATTTTCCTTAATTTTCTGATTGTGAATGGTTCTTGCACACTGATTAACCTGTTTGTTGCATATGGTGACACCCATGACTTACAGACTACAGCTGAAGACCTTCGTGCTTTCTTCGGCGATGGTGGTGGTGGTGTGGATGAAATTCGCATATTAAAAGACAAGTACACTGGAAAGTCAAGGGTAACTCTTTCTTCTCTTGCTGAATTTAGTTAAACCTGATATCTATTATAGAGTTAAATGAAATGAGATGGAAATCACATTCTCATCAGAATATTCATTTGAAGGAATAAAACACACGTTCCCTAGATATATGCAAGCCCATTCCCCAGGGTTTATCTTCGATTGTTTCTTTTCTAATCTTTATCTAGTCCTACTCCCTTCTTTCAAACATTACTTAAACGTTTAGAGTAAATAAAATAAATAAAATAATTGAAATTTCTGTTTTCTATTTCTTATTGGAGTTTATTTTGCACAAATTTAACCTCAAGCTTAGACATCTGTTTAAAAGAAAGCCAATCTGTATGTCAGGCATGGGAAACTTTCTTCTGCCTTGTCAAAAGGTACTCTTGGCTCGGATTCGATTCGATTGACCTGCTAATCTTATTCATGCTCATGGCTCAAACATGTGCAGGGTCTAGCTTATGTTGATTTTGCGGATGATTCACACCTCGCTGCTGCATTAGCAAAGAACAAACAAAATCTACAAGGTAAAAGACTAAGCATTTTAAGGTCAGACCCCCAGGGCAAAAGGAAAGGAACAGATGGACCCAGTAACGCACCAAGACATGGTATACGATGAATTATCCCTGTTATTTGTTCATGCGTTTACCCTTTAATTCTCTCTTTGCTGCATTTTTTTTTACTCCTTTTGGTTAATTGTGGTGCTTTAGCCACATATGAAAAGGCAGTATCTTTCTGTCGAATCCTGATCCATAATTTTCAAAATGTTGACATTATACTTTGCCTTTTTAGCCTAATATTTTCTCTCTACGATTTTGCTTCATAAAACCTTTAAAATGACAGGGGCTGCTGATAAACAAACTAGCGAAGCACAGCCATCTGATTCTAAAGATGGTAGTGGACCGAAGAGAGAAACCACCAGCCAAAAGCATAGTGATGACAGTGTGCAGCTTAAGGGGAGAAACACATTTGCCATGCCAAGAAGTGTAAGGCCACTAGGGTGGACCAAAACTGAACCTGGGGGATCTGAGGAAGCTGGAAATGAGAAACCTAAATCCAATGACGAGTTCAGGAAAATGTTTATGAAAACATGAAAACTTAATTCGTTTCATATTTTACGTATGCGTAATTTTTTTTGCTGAACCTGCATCATACTTGCTCGACGAAATTTTGCTTCTACTAGTTGGAAACAAGGGTGTTTTTATCTGAGATACAAATTTTGTAGTTAAATGTATCTTTAGAGTATTCTTTTGTCATTCCCAGTTCCTGTTTACGATTTTCATGTGCTAGGTAAACAAGGAACCAAATTTCAGCTATTATGGTTGGGCTGAACAACTTGCCAGCCCATTCTGAAGCTTTTCATTTACGGGTTGGGTCCATATTGCAGTTTACAGCTTCTCATCCTAGTCGGCCCAGGTAAGTTCCACACATTCCTCCTTTGGTACACTTGCAAAATGAGGCTAGAACTGGAATTATTGACCTGTTAGCTCAACTGTCAAGTTAAATAAAAGTGTTTAAAATCCATGCGATTTATAGTTTTAGATTCTTGTCTTTCAGTGTCGAAAAAGGTAAATTGTACAAAGTGAGGTACAAGTCTCAAAACCTGAAACATAGATTTTTGGTCCAAAATTTATGAGCAAAACCAATGTTGAAGCCTTTGCTTCAAAATTTATGACATGGGAATTGGTTCTGGAGATGGACATGACTGCACAATAATGATACCTTGTTTACGTAGGATAAAAGAAAAAAAACAAATTTGCCTGATTCACTTGAGAATCTTATCAACATGAGCATCCCTTCAGGACAAGTTAAAACAGCCAAATATTGATTCCACTCATATGATTGATCTGAGTATAATTTTCAGTTCCCTTTTCTGGGCTCAGCATGTTGATGTAATTTATTTTTGTTGTGGATGGTGGGGAGAATATGAAGGCTAAAATTACGTTGCTAGATGCATGTTTTTCTTGTCACAAACTGTTTCGTAATTTCTCTTTCGGAAAAGATATTAGAGGTAATAGGCATTTTCAATCACCGTGCTAAGAAAAAACATGCATCAGTAGTGTAATCGCATAAGGACGGGTGTTATGGGCTTATGACAGACATCGTAAATCAAGGCATGTGTCACGTGTAGAATTTAACTCGTTCGCACCGGGTCTGAGAGAGTGTATAATGGATCATGTGAGAGTGAGAATAGTGGGACAGTTGTAATCAACCAGAAAACTACTATTACGAACACACTGCATCTGCAGATACCAACCAACCCATTTTTGTTTTGGAGTTTTCTTACACGCGACAACCTATCTATCTGAATTCTGACAAAGCTTCACGTACTAAATCATCATAAACTATTGCATGAAAATGTAAATTGGAATTCTTTTTTTTTTTTTGGTTTTACCCGTTTGGGGCATTCGGTATCCACCGATAACGTGGTGACTATATTGGGACTCGACCTCATAGTTGGTCCGCAGCGTTACTGCTCAACGGGGGAGAGCCTAGCCCATACTGCTCTTAAACAGCGCTCTTAGTCGCGGAAAATCCCGCAAGAGTCGAATTCCACCGGTGGGAATCGAACTCTCGTCAACGGCGTCAGCGTAAGCAGCTCCAACCAGCTGTCCTTCTTTTACATACATAATAAGTGTCCACAATTGAAAACACATTATATCGATGGATACTGGCAACTCATCCACAATTTTAGTCAAGGACCTCAAATTTCGGTTTCTTGACCAAAAAATATCGGTGTATTTGTATAGTATTTGGTTACGGACCGACGTGAAATATTTTGCAAGTTTGAGGCATATATCTACTATATAAAATTAAAATTTATTGGTACGTTGGTGTGGTCGCAATGGTAGTAGCGAGTCTCTTATCCTTCTTGTTGAATATAACATTTAGTAGCGATTCTTTTAGTTGGGACAGTTATTTGATATTTATCCGACCTAGCCTTTATTCTAGAGGGAAAAAAAAATATCAATAAATAATAAATAAATGCATCTTTAATGACAAACAAGTGGTTGGGGTGGATTTTGACTTTTGTGCCGAACATGTGTTATGCACAGTGCAAAACACTTGTTAGTCGTAGATTTAAAAATCTAAATATGATGATTGAGTACGCCTGTTTCACAACATATGTGTTTTTAGTCGTCAGATTTTTAACCCGACAACCCGTTGGTTGGGGTGCACAAGGATAATACTTTGTCCAGGATGTGAAAGTTGATGTAACTCCAGGGACGATTACAGGGGGGGGCGGGAGGGGGCCGGCGCCCCCCCGAGATTTTTAAAAATACTACTATTTATCGAAATTTTATGTGTATTTTGAAAAATTTTGAAAAATTGTATCAATTTCGCCCCCCAAGAATTTTTTTTTTGCCTTTTTTATCGCCCCCCAAGAATTTTGGAATTTTTTTACCAGTTTCGCCCCCCCAATATCAAATTCCTGGCTTCGTCCCTGTGTAACTCGTCTCATGGCTTTTGTTAAGAAGACAAACCAAAACATAACCCACATTTGTATCCTCTGTCTCGTGTTATCCATATTCAGATGAGAAGCAGTTACATTATTTTGTTTTGTCAAATCTTATGTTCATTATATAGATATTAAATTGTACAGTTTTCTCAGACTCCCTTTGGCTTTGTTATATTAAGTCAGTCTTTGCCATTTTGGCAATAAAAGACATTGTTCTATCCTGAGGATATATTTTTGTGATCTTTAAAGATTACACTAAATCTGATAACCATAATGTCCTTAACCAGAAATTTTAACAATGTCAGAAACAATAAAATAACCTATTAAATTCTTAATAATTGGGTATATGAGCAGGAATGTACATGAGACATGACTAATGTTTGACAATAAATGTATAAATTGGCTGTTCCAGAATACCACTGAAACAAATGGATTGAAACTGATATAACATTGACAATAAATGCACAAAGTTACCGTTCATAGAATATCACTGAAAAAGTAATGTCATATACCGTCATGTTTGATACAGAATCATGCCTCAAATTAAAGATAAAATGCATTAGAGAAGTCATAGACACATAACTATTTTAATTTATGTGTAAATTATCATACTTCTTCTTCATGTAGTAGACAAATTTTAATAATGCTCTTTGGTTTTTTTATTTAAGTACCAAATGGGTTCTTATTAAATTTTGTCAATAATTTGAAGCCATTTTTTTACTGAAAAAATACCTGATCAGAGTACTCTTTTTTTTTATGAGTAGACTTAACATTACAGAAACAAGTAGTGTTAGACAAGCAAAGGGGCCATTTCTCATATTTTTGGTTCTTTTCTTCTCCCACCACCACAAGTAATACTCAAATCTCGAGAAAGCACATGTAAACCGTGACTTGAAAGATTTGGATAGCAACACAAAATTATGCTTTGATTAGAGCTATTGTGTAAACAGAGTATGCAGGAAATGTCAAATGTAACTGTAAGGTTTGTCGTGGTGATAGCTCACTTTGTACATTAATTATAAGGTTAGAGAGTTTGATTTCTGCCCATGAAAATGGAGCACATTTTATAACCAGTTATTTACCTCATCGAGGAATTCTCGTGAGGAAATTAGTCATTGCTATTCACAGTGGCCACTTCAGGCGTGGAAAAAAAATGTGAAATGGTAAATGATACATTTTTATTTATTAAAGGTACTTGAAAGTGTGAAATTGATCAGCACCAATGGTCTAGTGGTAGAATAGTACCCTGCCACGGTACAGACCCGGGTTCGATTCCCGGCTGGTGCATATATTTTTTGTGTTTGACAAAAAAAAATTGAGGAAATGTATTCATACGAACACCGAACAGAAATCCTATATTTATTCATTTGTTGTTTTTGTTGTACTTGTTCGTTCTAAAACAGACGAGGATCATTTGTTTCATTTTATGTCTTATCATCATTAAGTTCATATGTCCGAAGTTTTTTTTGTGTTTTCTATAGGTTTTTATATTTTTCAGGTCTATCTAATAGAAAAGGAAATATCTGATATGGGACAGGGTCCCATGTAGACCACGTAGTCAGATTTGCGCACATCCTTGCAGAATGAGGAGAGAGAATGAAATGCAGGTGATGCTAGTCAGAATCGCATCTGGCGTGAATCGACTGGGACTCATCATGTACGATAATAGACCAATAGAAAATGGTGGAATCAAACACAATAAACGAAAAAAAGTTTTCTCCTCCCGTGAGGAGCTCCGACAATGTCAGACTTACTCCTTAGTGTTTTAGGATTTCCCTACGCTGCCGTCATTTGCGTTTTCTCTAGCCGGACGGTGCTCTCTATCATCTACCGTGCTCTCTATATACAGATGGCGCCATCGCGCCATTAATCAATCAGATTTTTTGCTCCAATCAGATTTGTGGTTCTGGTGGTGGATTGGTAGTGAGGGAGGAAATGGGGTTGATGGAATTATTATGGATTAGAAAACCGATTCACAGAAGGCTTGGGTTCGGAGGTGCGAAAAAATTAATGGAGGCAGTTATGGTGGCGGACAGGGGGCTGGTAGTTGCAGAGGACGGGGAGGTCGCGAGGGGGTGGGGTAGCCAGAACATACAAGAATCGTGGAGCTGTGGTAACGGGTCTGCGAGAGGGGCAGAAGAAAATGGTGGTTGAAGGTGGGACGGGGAGCTCACCGATGTCTAAAAAGAGACAGAGCGACTGGCAAGAGCCGGCCTGGAAGCGATGCGACGGCGATTCTGGTGCTCATGGTGACAATGAAGATATCGGGAGACAGAAGGGCTTCTAACTTCGGTTGCAAAAGGCCTTCAAGAGAGGCTGGGCTGAGTAGATATGGTAATAGGCCCCAACTTAATGGGACAGCCAAGGCCAAAACCTCTGAATTTTCTGGCTGCGGGCTCAACGCTGGGCCAGACCCAGCAACTGCCTCTTCTTTATCTTTTGGGCTGGGCTGCATTGGCCAAGCAATTTAGAGATGGGCAGTGTGGACCTTCAAATTAGGCCATATACTTCTGATATTAAAATTGAGGAACCAGTTTTCTCTCCAAATTGGAAACTTAAGCTCACGCATGTGGATTATGTTTTTAAAGACTTATTCATAGGGGATAATGTACTTACCTTAGAGGAATTATTTCTTACGGTTGCTCCTGTCGGTAAACAGGGTAAGGTGGAGGTCGCATGTTGGCCCCACCATGGTCCATGAGTTATTTGATCTGGAATTGTTCGAGACTTAACAACTCTTGGACAATTTAAAACTTAGCGTGCCTCATAATGGCTCGCTTTTTTAGTAGTTTATTCTTTTCCATAATAATATTAGTTATAGTCTTCATGATATATATCATGCTGGTATTAGGTTTTATTTCATGTTATAAATTAAGATTTATTTCAAGTTTTTATGTAAACAAACAACGGGGGCAACCATCTCAAACTTGGAGAAGCATCCCTCGAGGTACAAATTTGTTGCAGCATGGCTTCGAATGGAGGATCGGGAGCAGACGTTTTGTTCGTATCTGGCGTGATCGCTGGCTCACTACACAGTGCAGTTTTCAGCTGATCTCACCTCCTATTTTTATGGGATTTGAAAGTTTGCAGACAAGAATTCTAGCAATTGTGGAAGACATCTGGTTTAGAACGTGACCCCGGTTTTGTTTTTCTTATAACTCTGTTTGCCAGGGCACAGTACTGCGTATCTTAGGAAATATGTTATTTAGAATTTGTTATGCCCATAAGTCAAGTAATGCTCTGGCTTATTTTGAAAGGGTAGGGGGATCCATCGAATTTCATCTCCCTAATGTAATTTTTAATATCGATATTACATTTTCCTTGCCCCAAAAAAAAAGGGTCTATCTAATTGAAGCAATTGGGTAAAATATGGGTTAGAAACATTAGTATTAGGTAAGTGATTGTTTGATTGTGTTATGACTATGGCTTCCGACCAACAAAAGAGAAGAAAAAAAAATTGTAGAATGTGGGCATTGTACAAAGACCAGTAAGTACTTCCCATAAGGAAAGCAAAAAAATGTATTATACTAATGCACACGTTGCTCTCTCTCTCTCATCTCCTTTTCGTTTAATCTCTGATGTTGCAAAATTTTGTGGTTTTTTGGGGATCGTGTTATGTGTGAGAGATTAATGAGTGGGTTGCTCTCTTTATGGTTCACTGGATCCAAAGCTGAAAACTCATTAGGTTAGTACCCCTCCGTCCCAAATTATCTGTCCATTTTGACAAATGCACGGGTATTAAGAATTTGGTGAATTTGATGGTAAAATATAAATACAAGTCTAAAACACCCCTTATTAATTTTATTAATCTCATTTAAAATTTATATATTTCTCTCTCATTCCTCTCACACAACATCCAACTAGCTCTTAAATATTTGTTGGAAAGTGATCATTTTAATATAATAAGATCATTCAATGAGGAGTTAGAAGAAGGGTAAAATTGGAAAAATTGTCATTAATACATACTTTATTTAGAAAGTGGATAGTTAATTTAGGACGGAGGGAGTACGTGCTAACACATTATCAGTTATGAGATTAATCTATTCGAGAATTATTAACTAAAATTGTATAAACAAGTACTGAAAAAAATAATTAACCTGAAAACTCTTTGATCAGCATGCGCAGATATATTATTAACTATTACATCATTAATAGTCCAAATATTAATATTATTTTAAAAAAATATTTTATATGTACTGAATTTATTGGGGTTCAATATTATAAACGTGACGTGAATTTATTCTCACCTAAAAAGTGCTAAAAACTAAAAAAGAGGGAGAGAGGATTAAGAGAATCCTTGCACTAACCCGACCAACTTTATACACATCTTCCATGGTGAGGCCGTGGGGAGATGTTAGAATCAGAGATAGTACAAATGTTGAAGAATAAAGTGGCAAAAAAATCCTCAGTTTCCGTTTCTATTCTCATTCCTATCTCCAGCCAATCACAATTCATTATGTGTATATATAATTTGAAAAAATATTTATATAGTACATTCTGATTGGTTGGGGACATAAATGAAGACAGAAATGGGAACAGAGGATTTTCACCCGAATAAAGAGGTCAGAGGAATTTTGGAAGAAAGATTTAAAGAAAATTGCAAAGTCCCCCCAAAAAAATAAAATTAAAAACAAAAAACATATTATTCTCTTTGCACATTCACCTTCTTTCTTAAAAAGTCCAAATCACAAATTGCAATATGTTTCTTGTTTTTCTCTTAGATTCATCTTTTTAAAGTATAAAACTGTTTGCTTTACATCTAATGCCTATGTTTTTGGACCAGAAAAAAAAAAAAAAAAAAAAAGAGTTGATAGTTTGATATTATTGCATCTAAACAAATAATTTCCATCACAAATTCACTTACACATATTCTTGCTTTTTTGAAAATGTTTCTACTTTTCTTTATTTATTTATGGGACCTAAGAAGATCTTTGCCACCGAACTAAGAAAATTTATTTTAATATTCGAAGACTGGTTACAATATTACTAAATAGATACGTTTGTCACTTTATAAAATTCTTTCATGAGAAATCGTTGTACCTTATTACGTTAATAAAATGAGGTAAATAGATTCTTTGTTAGAAAAGAGTTATACCTTCAACATTTCTTATACTTTTCCAGGTCGAAATCGAATGTTCATCTAAATATGACAATAACATTAATATGTAGAGTTACTCATTTGTTGGTTGGAAAAGAAGTTTAAGGATTGATTTGGTAGCAATGATCTAGTCTGCTTTAATAACAATAAATAATTTATTATTTAGGAAATTAATTTGTATGTCATTAATAACCTTTTTGAAAATTGTAATTTCTTGTGGATTAAAGTTTTTTATTTTTATTTTTATTTTTTTTATCTATCTTCTTCTGTTAAGTGACGACAAATTTCATAAAGGTAGGAGAATGTTCCCAATGTCTATATATTCTTTGCCTTTTTTTCTTTTCATTCTTTTCCACTTTCCAAATTTAAAAGATAAAGTACAAAAAACAAAACAAAAAAAAGGGTAAAAAGCGCTCACGCCCCCTAAACTATTCCCTTTTTTGGTTTTTGACCCTCAACTAAAAATGGTCAAGTTTTACCCCCAAACTATTTCGATTTTTTATTTTTGACCTTCCATCCATATTCTCCGTTACATCATAACGGAAGTTCAAAAAATGGGGGCATTTTTGGGCAATCTGTATAAGATCCTAAATTTTTTGTTTTTATAAAAAAAAAACCTATTATTCTGACGAGAAAGAAGAAGTCGCCGGTGAGAACAGTGACAGAAAAAGCCGGAAGCCGGGTACCACTCCTCTTCTCTAACCACCAACTGTAAATTCCAACCTCTGAAAAAATTCTTAAAAGGCCATTTTTCCCTTAAATTTAATTCTATTTATTATGAATGATATGATTTTCCCAAAATGCCCCTATTTTTTGGACTTCCGTTATGATTTAATGGAGATATGGATGGAAGGTAAAAAACCAAAAATCGAAATAGTTTAGGGGGTAAAATTTGACCCTTTTTAGTTGAGGGTCAAAAATAAAAAAAAGAAGAAATAATTTAGGGGGCGTCAGCGCTTTTTACCCAAAAAGAAAAGAGGGAGACCAAGTGTTTATTGTTTAAGCAGTTTTGTTGTTTCATTAATAATTGTTTGAAGTTGACAGATGATGTTATTTCATTTTCATCACACAGATGGTACTTTTCAATTACTACCTCAATTTCATAAGTCAAAATTAAAGAAGTAAAAATCAAAGTATTTTGTTAATTAAAAATCAAGATTACTCTATTAAGTATGATTTGTATATAACTAATTTTATTTAGAAAAATAATATTAATATTTTGATTAAAAAAATAACTTATGTTTTACTTTCTTAATTTTCGCTATATTTTCTAAACGATTTATATTATGAAATTGAGGGAGTACTAAAAATATTTATTGAAGCTCTTAAATTACAACTATGAATTTTAATATTTTATCCATGTAGAAAGTGAAAACAAAGTCAAGAGATTGGCAGTCCCACTGGGAGAGTACTCTGCCTGGGGCTGTGAGGTACTAGGTTTGACACCCCCCTCCCCCTGCCCCTCCCCTTCCCGAATAAAAAAAAAAAGTGAAAACAATATTATATCTAGGTTAACTATTATAGAAGTGAATTTAAATCACAGAAATGAATTTATAACTATTTAATCTTGTCATGTTAACTCATAACTAGTACTAAAAATTATTGAAGCTCTTAATTCAAAGATGATGTGAATTTTGAAAAAGAAAAATTCAAAGACAAAGGAATGTGAGAAAGAGTGGAAAAGTGAGGGAAATGATAGCAAATGGTGCAGCCTTTTAGAAATTGACATTGTTGTAATGTAAGCTAAGTAATGTGCCAAGTTCAAGAACAATTCAGCCCTAAGAAATCTTCCAACATTTCAAAGAAAGTCCTATAAATGTGGAAGTATGAACTGTAATACATCGAACCCCCATTAAATGGGTGAAAATCCTCTTTCCTCATTCTTATCTCCATCACTGTCTCTAACCAATCAGAATTTACTTTATAAATATGTTTTCCAATTATATATATACAAGGTGAATTGTGATTGGCTGAGGATAGGAACAGGAACAGAGGATTTTTTGCCCCATTAGATGGGCAAGTAACCATCTGTGTACTTAGTTCTGTGCCCAACCAATGACAATTCACCATGTGTATATATAATTTAAAAAATGACCACATGACGAATTCTTATTGATTGAGCACAAGAATAAGTACACAGACGGGTACATACGTTTTTTCATCTGATTAAATGAATGGTACGTATTTCACAAGTATACACAAAGAGGAAAATATTTGTTTAAAGAAATGATGAGTTTTTCTTTTAACTTGTTTGCTCGTGTGTTACATAGAGGGCACATTTTGTCTAAACATATGAATATATTTGCATAATATTACTTCCTTCGTTCTAAAATAATAGTTACATTGTCAGAAATATGTTTTTTTTAACTGAAAATAATTGTCAACTGCAGAAAATCATTAAAATTTTATAATATTTTCTTCTAATTTTACCCTTTTATTGCATTATATCCTGTCGAATTAATCAAGTTCGCTTGGATACCGGCTCAAAAAAAAAAAAAAATGTACATATATATAGTGCAGAAACAATGTTGGGTATTTGCCATGGACCGTAATTCCATTGAGCATATATCTTATTCAAAATCTTTCAAATACTAATAAATTATGCAAACTGAATCACTTTTTGTTAATGGGTGTCGAACTCAAACTTATAATTATCTTAGATGACGCTTTCAAAGAGTCAAATTTTTAAATTTTTTAGAGTTCAGAAACTAGAAAGCGTATAAGACAAAGTTTATTGAGTATAGAGTACTTTATTCCTTTGTTAAAAACTAAATATCTATATTATATTTCTATTGTATAGGAAAATAAATAATTAATTTTTAGTTGAAAGGAATATTCTTTTTGTTATAATCTCAAATTAAATGTCTATTTTTTTTTTTTTTAAAAAAATTTAATGCTGATAATCGACGATTGTATTTTGAGGCCTCTAATTAAACAAGAGAGACACGAATTAGTCGAACTGGGGAACAAAATAATTGTGTTGTAAGGTAGAAGATCGATGTAAAAACATGCACGAGAATGTGATTTCTTACCAAGCAAAGAAATTTATCTTGTTTTGTTTTGTTTTCCTAATTAGGGTTTTTGTTTTCTTGATTCGTGTATGCAAAGAAATTGAGGGTATTTTGTGTTCTAAGAAACATTACAAGTACTTTTCAAGATACAAAAAGGGAGGCACAAGAATACGAAACTATTAGGTTTCATCCCTCTCCCATGGGAAAGTCTGAGATGGGACGGTCCTAGTGGATACGGTCCCACATTCCTCTCACATAATTTGAGACAGGACCCACATGTATGGTAGGTTCCCGCAGGCCTTAATGTCTCACAGTTACCCACAATGACCGTCCCATAGGAAATTTTTCCCTCCTCTCATAGTCATAGACTAACTCCACATTTTCTAAAAGGGTAAAAGTGTCCATATTCCCTTAACTTTTTTCAATTTTGAGTTTTGATCATTAGTTAAAAAATGTAAAGTTTTTTATCATAAACTTTTCTGAAACATTAATGTTGGCATTTCCATCTATTTTCATTGTTAAATTTGGACGTAATGAGACCTCATGACTCTCACATTACAACACTCGAGGAAATTTTAAAAAGAAAAAAAACTAGTTCTAATCCTAAAAAATTACATATAGGAAATATGTGAAATAACATAAGGAAAAAGGAAAACCGCTATACATGTGGAAGACTAGTTTTTATTTTATTGGCTCTTTTTTTTAAGGGTCTCAAACCTATTTTTTTTTCCTTTCCAAAATGGCTCAAAGTTTGATTATATGGTCATATTTTGTCCAAATTTAACAACGAAATTGGATGAAAGGGTCAACATTACTGCTTCAGAAAAGATAAGAGTAAAAAACTTTGTATTTTTTAGTTTAGTGTTAAAAAACAAAAATTGAGGAAAACTCAAAGGGCGTTAACACATTTTATCCTTTCTAAAATATCTGTTAGTAGATTGTTTGATACATTAACAAAATTATCGTAGGTAAAGTAAAATGAAATTTATGCGTCTTTGTCCCAAAAACTAAAAAAAAATATTTTAAGGGATCAATAATTATATAGTTGAAATCTTTATGAAGCAATCTAGTGATGGATTTGCATGTGTTTGTTACAAAAAAAGTTAGGTTAAAATGATTATGATGATCAGAGACAATTTCCAAAAACATCTGACACAATTTTCCGCGTGGAAAAATAATCAATCAAAGTATGAAAAAAAAAAGCATGCAAATTGCAAAAGACGAGCTATTAATTAAGAGATCTCAGAATCAGAGATTCTACTTTGGTAGTAAAATGAAATGATTTTTTTTTTAAGCCCGGTTGGACGGTTGCCTCATAAAGGGAGAGAGAACACTTCACGAGAGGAGAAGAGAGTCTTAGAAAGGGAAACAATTAAAACTTACTCCATGTGTGAGAAGGGTATCGAACCGGTCGTGGGCAGACCCTTACCCACTGGGATAAGGAACTTTGATGCAAAATGAAATGATTGGGAATGCTTTCAACTATGCTTTGTTCTACAATTACAATAATAAGCAAAAGGCACATCAAAAGTTTGTCTGTGATTATTAGGACCAGAAAACAAGTTTAAAACTTCAATTTATGAATCAAAAGTTTAGTGTCAAAGTCAATATTTTCTGAACTCGAGCATTGAAGCACTTTGTTGTAGCTGTCTTGTGGAAATTCTCTGAAAACTTTTAATATGATCCCACAATAATATAATTAAGGAGATAAACAAACGAAAGAACAATTTAGATGGAGGAAATCAATGGATATTATATCAATATAAAAACGAGAAGCAGACAACAATGAAAGAAAAGTCTGCGGCAAGAAGAGCTTTAATACAAAGCTATTGTAATGTTGAAACAACAAAAAGATGTTTCTTGAGGTTGGAAAAATTATGAGTTTGATTATTTAGTAGACATTGGTTTGTTGCATGGTTTGGATGATCAGAGAAACGAGAATGGACTTGGAAAAAATTTGATGAACAATTCATATAGCAATCATATTGCATTTTTATCTGATGGAAAATATGAATATTTTATTAGAGTCGAAAATTTATTATTACAGAGTAAAATCGATATTTTGAAGAGTTATTTTGAAGTAGAACCTGAATGGGTGAATATGATTGATTTATTTGATAGGGATGAGTTATTAATTAAGTTGTTTATAAGTATAACATTTTTCCGTCTCATATTGTGAAGAAGAATGTTAACTATAAATTGGTGCTACACAAATTATTCACAGCTAAAGAAGTAGCAATGAAGATTTTTTTCTCGTGACGGGATTGGACCGGATTTATTGCCGAGCTTGATTTAAGGGATGCTATATTGGAATTATTAAATCAAGCTTATTATTTGTTAGAATATTTAGTTTTGGTAATTACTAGTTTTATTGTAATAGGACTGCTTTAGCAGTTTCCTAATCCATTTAGATTTCCTTGTTAGTTTCCTAGTTAGTTTGTATTTTAGGGTTTGACTCCTATATAAATATGATAGTTGTCTACTTATTCTGTGTGGCTTTTAGTGTGGTCTGGAGTAGAATTGGGGTGTGGTTGAGATTATTGATCCTATTGTCTGCTCCTCTCCTTAGTATTGTTGTGAGATTTGATCTTTGTGTTCGTACTCCAGACTAGGCCTGCAAACGGGTCGGATTTTTATCCGTATCCAACTCGAATCCGATTTTATTTTTAGGATATGGAAAGAACTCTAGACCCATATACCCGCATCCGAATTCGAGTCCGTATAAGAGTAATAAAACGGTTACGAATATAAAATATAAAAAATCGTATTCGTTAAACCCGAATCCGTTTCAGGTAAAACAATATATATATTCCCTAAAACAATATATTTTACATGATTTATAAAATTTAGGACTTTTTTGTAATATAAGTATTTTATAAGATTTATGTGATAATTATTTATATTGCAATTTTAATCCTGTATATATACATTCAGTTCTACCTTCTCCGACGCCGTTCCATTTCTTTCCTTTCTTCCCTCTTCTTCTCTCTCTCCCCGTTTCCTCTTCTACCTTCTCCGGCGCCTACTCCTCGCCGCTGCTCCTTCCCGTCACCGCCGCAGGTATATTCAGTTGCGTGTAAAGTATTTTTCTTCCGTTGGTTCTCGTAGCATTTTGTCCAAGTGGTTTAGTTGAATTTGTTTTGAAGATTCATAGTTATTCAAGCGTTGTATATTTTGAACTTTAAACAACAATATGATTATGTATTGTATATTTCATAGAATTATTTGTGGATTATAGTATAATTGGACTTTTTGAAACGGGTTTTACCATATCCGTATTCGGATCCAAATCAGCGGATCTGGTAATACATATTTTGGATCCGCTAGGATATGGATACGGATATGGTAGAAAAAATTAAAAGTGGATATGGATCCGGAATAGACAATTCCGTATCCGTTTGTAACCGTTTGCAGGCCTACTCCAAAAATATTTATTCAAAATATATGTGTTTTCGCATATTAAAAAATTCTACTCTCACTAGCGGGAATACTACGCGCCAACCGCAAACTGAACCATAATTAGTCATCCAAGTAGTGGATATCGGGAGTTCAAATTGGGTTACCAATAACATATCTTTTATTGGAAAAGTGAAAGAGGAGGAAGGAAGGGGTATTATTGGAATTGTGATTGAAAGATTATTGTTTGTTTAAATTCCTTAATTTTTTTTTAAAGTGTCCTAAACGACTTATATTGAAGAGTTGAGGGAGTATAATGTAGTAAGAGAGATACATTTGATGAGAGTAGGGATCACATATGGAACATTTTGCTTTGTGTAAAGCAAAAACGTTTTGCCAATTGATAAAAATAGATTTGGGCCTAACTCATTCCCTCAAAAGGTACCCCAAGAGGGGAGGGTTGCCCAAGCCTTATGTATTGCAAATATGCACACAAACTAGTCGATGCGAGATTTTAACACACCCATCACTGCCAGGGTTGGATATCTAGACCGTGAACCATCGAATTAGGTGACTCTAATACCATGTTAAAAATAGAATTGGTCTTTAACTCATTCGCTCAAAAGGTATCTCAAGAGGGGAGAATTACCCCAAGCCTTATGTATTACAAATATTCACACAAATTAGTCGATGTGAGATTTTTAACACCATTGACCATGCTCAAAGTTCTACTGTTCATTCAAAAATAAATAAATGAATAAACAAAAAATGAGTTTGCTGAATAAAAGGTATACTCAAGGTCACCCTAATCAAAGGTCCAATAGCCCAGTGGGGCATTGGCCGGCCCGTGACCGATAGGTCCCGGGTTCGATACCCTCCCCAAGCATGGGGTAGGCTTTAATTGTCTCCCTTCTAGGATACTCTTCTCCTCTTATGAGGTGTTCTTCTCCGCTTTGCGGTTGGTTCTCTTCCCTTTGGGGTTCCGCCCTCGGGCGTTCAAAAAAAAAAAAAAAAAAGTCACCCTAAAATATGGAGAATAGTAAAAGGTGAAAATGACATGAAATTCCTCTAGCGATTTATTTTAAAATTATTTTTGAGAAAACTCTAGAGGGTTTATCCAATGCTAATTGTTTTGTTTTGTTTTTTTGTTTTTTTTTTTGTTGTAAAAATGACTTGAAATTCCTCTTGGTTTTGTTTTTTTGAAGAAAAACATTGAGGAAATTCTAGAGGGCTTATCCCATGTTAATTTATGGGGACAATGACATGAAGTTCCTCTAGAGGGGTTTATCACTTTATTCTATGTTAGTTTATGTAGTGCATATTAAAAAATCAATTTTATTGTTAAAATAAATTTTAGAAAAAAGAATATAATAAGATAATTCACAAATCAAAACAGATAAATTGGGCTGGCAGTGATTGAGATAGATGTATGCATATGTCTCTTTGTTATCAAATAAAGGTAGAAAGTGTGTAATTGAATTGAGTCTGTTTTGAATTTGATTTAATTTGAAATTCAGACTGTTCTTTGAATTACGTTTACAAACCAAAGTTGAAGCCAAACGAAAGTTGAATAATTAAATTATTTAGGATTGAGTTTTGATTTGATCAAATCGAAATTAAAATCTTAATTTGAAACTCAATCCGATCAAAAATATAATTTGGGGGGTGTGAAGCAGAATCTTGAAAATTGTGTCAAGGTTGGGTTGTGTCATCAACCTCTTATTTATTCATTGTGGACCCTTCTTATACAGTACCATAATTAACCCCAGCTCCACTCCTCCCTCCACCCCCCCCCCCACCCCCCCCACATCTAGCCCATTCCCCCTTATCTATTTTTTTTTCCTGTTATAGAATGGGGATCAGTAACTTTATTTGCCTCAGTAATTCAACCCCATTTTCAGTAATCCAAACTCAAAAAATAATAAATAATAAAATTCACTAATATTTCTTTCACATGCATAATTGCACAAATTTGATTTTTTGGGATGATAATGTCAAAGCTCTTTAACAAGGTGAGACTAAGAAGGTAGGTTTGATATATTGATGGGTATCTTTTTGCTATTTTAACAAGAGTTATAGTTACCTAATGTTGGCAGTCATATTTATTGTATTCTAAATTCTTTATATAAGATATACGATGTTACACTTAAACTTGTAAAATGGTTGTAATTGATTTACAGATCATCTTTCACTATATATATATATATATATATATATATATATTGCACTCAATTACATGCTTTAGCTAAGATTTATGAATGATTAATCGTATAGTATAGAATCGTTTGTGACAAACTAGTATTGATATAAATAATTATTATTTGTACTTTAGTAACTAAAAGTGTTTAAAAATAAATGCAAAATAAGTATCAAGTCGTATGTATAGATTGTTTTTATGCCGTCGAATAAATTGATCTTACAATTAAATTATTTTTGGAAACAAATAATAGCCGTTAAAAATAAGAAAATAAAGATAACAGTTATTCCCAAAGAAAAGACTTAATTATCAAAAAAGAGTTAAATACTACATCAATTTATCCAATAATGTAAATTCTACACGTATTCTGATAGAACATCTTTTTCGCACCAGATTCTCTGATTGACTAAAAGTTATTTGTTTTGAATTTTTATCAGTGCCTTTGGTAACAAATTGGGATATCCAAATTCCAAAGTAAGAATCAAAGGTTCCTTAGCCCAGTGGGGCAAGGGTCTGCCCACGACCGTCGTGGATTTAATTCCCTCCCCACACATGGGGTAAGCTTTAATTGTCTCTCTTTCTAGGGCTCTCTTCTACTCTTGTGAGGTGTTCTCTCTCCCCTTATGGGACAACCGCCCAGACGGGCTTCAAAAAAAAATTCCAAAGTAAGAAGAGGGGATATTAAGAAGATAACAAGAGGAATAGACAGAAGGGATGCAGACAAAAAAAAAAGATTATTAAAGTAAAGAGTCTTTAAACCAGAGGGTGGATTGTGGAATAAAGGCATAGGATAATGAAGAATAAAATCAAAATGACAAAGTCATCAATTTATTTTGCACCAAAAAGGGAAAAAATAAATAAATTAAAATATTGGAAGTCTATATGATCTCAAAGATTATTTTTAGCATTGTGATTAGGAAGCATCTACACTTAATTTTACTATTTCAAGACTTGTTGAATTATAAATAAGTCTAAATTTAGATTTGTCTATCAACTTGTACGCGTGATTCCGAGCACATATTAATATGAATTAAATTATTTTTGTATAGAGTTTAAATTTCCAATTCCACTTATGTTCTCATTTTTATAAGATTTTAAATTTTGATATATTTAAATTATTATATATAATTTACTTTATTTAAATTAATGCGAGCACATTTTAGAAAGACCCAATTATAAATATGTTACATTCATTAATATTTTAGAAAATCTCTGACAAATGACCCACAAAATGAATATAAAATTAATGTAGGTCTCTTGTTTCCTCTTGAATGCTTCTCTGCTCCTATGATCTTTTTTATAAACCAGCAAGTTATTCTGTTTTCATGAAAAATGGTAGTTACATACTTTTGTCGCATTCTATCTCAAAAATGGATAATCAAAACAAGAGAATATTTATCACAAGATCCTTAGTTCAATGGGGCAACGCCCTGTGGGTTCGATACCCTCCGCGCGTTTATGGGACATGCTTTAAATTGTCTCCCTTTCTAGGGTTATTTCTCCTCCTCTTGTGAGGTACTACTCTCCCCTTTGGGGTGTACGCACGTCTGGACTTTCAGAGAATATTTATTCTTTTTCTTTTTTTCTTTCTTTCTTTGAAGTGCAATAATTGAGTTATAAATTCTAAACAAATGACTTGTCATCTATATACATACAAAAATATCAATGAAGATTCAGTGCAAAACTGATTTTTTTTACGCGTGCGAACACATTTTAACCATCAGATCACTTGATTCAACGATTAAGATTTTAAGTAAAAATTAACTAAAATATTAAATAACTATTCATTCTATTGAAATATATCTGTTCATTTGTTCTTCAATTGTCGGATTAAATGATCGGACGATGCACATATGTTTCGCAAATACATAATGAATAATCCTGAAGCCAAAAATATATGTATGCGGAGTGGATGAGATCCTCTGCACTGCCTAACACATTTTGGATCGTCAAATAAGTGCATCCGACAGCTCAAATAAAACAGTTTTGCACGCGGAGGATTTCATCCCTCCCTCGTGATAACCGGCTCGGTCAATAGCCCTTTTTTTTTCTCTTTTTTTTCACATGATGGGATAATTTTGAATCACATGGGATTTTATTTTTTATCGTGGTTAATATGAATTTTTTTACCCCAAGAAATACTTGTTTATTTTATCTTCTACGGGTTTCACTATTTTTTTTAGGTTATAAAAAAATTAATTTAAAATTGACATATATAATATTTTTATTAATGGGATAAATAATAAGACACGGAAGAAGAAGATAGAAGATTCTTACTGCTTTTTTACTATAAAATAAAAAAGGAAAAATGTAAGAGATGCTAAAGAAATGTAGAGAAATCAGGGGTGAAAATTCTCTATCCCCATTCCCGTCTCCAACCAATCAGAATTTACTATATAAATATTTTTTTCAATTATATATACACGAGTAAATTGTGATTGGCTGGGGATAGAGATAAACATAGAAACGGGGACAGAATTTTTTTTGCCAGAAATCAGAATGCAAATTTGGTGAAAAACAAGTATGATTGATGAATTTCCAAGCTTAGTAAGTCTGGCGCGTGATGAAATCACCAACTTAACAAGTCATCCTCTTTTAGCTAAAGACCTAATTATCATTCTACTACCATTTCCTCACCTTCATTTCTTCTTTTCATTTTTTTATTTTTTTATTTTTTTAAATTTAAATGATCTTCTTGTTTTCTCCAAACATTATTTATCCATCAAAACTTTTCCTTCATCATTTCATATCCCATAAATCGATCCTTAATGCAAGATTTAAAATAATTACGTGAGTGAAAAGATTAAGATATTTCAATACGTAAAACGTGATTTTATTTCAAAATCGCAATTCATAAATATTATAATACTATTTTAAGCACATGGATGAAGGAAAAATCATTTTCAAAAGGCTTTGGAAAAAAAAAGTTATATTAGATTATTATTATTATTGTGCTAATCAACTTTATGCATATAATAATGGTAACATAATTACACAAGGTGATATTGAGAGTAAATTAAGGGATTTTTAAGGAAAAGAGTTCATTAACCCCTGAACTCGGGTTTATTTGCTATATGTCTTACCTTTAACGAGTGTTTGAATTCTTCGGTGAATATCAATTTTCGTGAAATTTTTCTGTGATTGTTGAATTTTATGTATTTAGCAATATTAACCAGAATCTTTATCGTTTAACGATTGCAGACTAATCATGAGATCGAGTTTGAATTAATCACCACGTGTGTCTGCACACTGAATACCCAAACGGTTAGAAACAAAACAAAAAAAGTTCATTAAGTGGAGTAAATTAAAGTCACATGAATTGCATGAATATACAAGTCTTCATGTCAAGTTACAAAGTCTTACTAGTAGTTTTTGGCATTAAATAAATATTCTAAGGGGAGAGGAAACAATAAATGAAAGGCATTGTAATTATGAGACACATGAGGAAGCTTATGTTTCATGGGAGCAATGGGATCTGCAAAATCATGAAAACATCAGAAAAGCCAGTTTGAGTTTCCCAATCCCACCAGATCAATTTTATTTATTTATTTGGTGGGATAACCATTAAGCAATTTATACTTTTTTTTTATTTCTATATGAATTAAATTTCAAAATAAAATTTCAAACATTAAATTACGAAAATTTTATTTATTTTTTAGACTAGTCTAATACTGAGACCAACAATCTCATACACCTCAAAGGGGAGAGTTACACCTCACAAGAGAAGGAGATAACCCTAGAAAGGGAAACAAATTTAAAGCATGCCCCATGCGCGGGGAGGCATTGCTCCTTAATATAGCAGTTCAGACATATCTATTTCTTGAGACATAACGAGGTTCTTACAAGCCAAAACATGCTTTTTTGTTTGCTTTTAACTCTATACACAAAAAAGCGACATTTACGCCCTCAGAGCTCTCACATTCCGATCCGACAGAGTAGTTGGAGAATGTAAATCAATGCGACTTACAATCGGATCAGGTGGGAGGACTTTTAACTTGGTGCCCACAAGAAGCCACCCCACATTGGAAAGTTGAAACTTCCACACTGCAGCTGCCAAGAATCGATCACGTGTCCCTCTACACAATCTATCACCCCGAAACCAACTGGGCTATCCTTGCGAATTTGTTTGCTTTAACTAAGTCTACAAATGGTTGCCTCAAGCTATGAAGGAATTCATTATAATCACAACAAGATTAGTACTGGCAAGAGAGAGTTTTATTTGATTTTTTTGTCTCAAATTTGTTAAAACTGAATTATTAATTTGAAAGAGAAGAAATAAAACCAACTTGATCACTTTTCATCGGAGTTCAAGTAAGATTGAATAGTGTCTTATATTTGTAACTCACAATTTCTCTTGCAAATAAATCGATTCTTACGAAATTTCAAATAACTAAACGCCCATTACATTACCTTTTTTTATAGATCAATATTTGCAAAAAATGTATAAATGCAATATGATATTATTCCTATGTGACTTAAACTCGTAATTTATTCTAAACAAATTTAAAAAGTTAAAAGTGAAATCAACTAACTAAGCATGGGTTATTAGTACCATGCTTAGTTATTGAAGAATCAAAGATGCAAGAATTTGGAGAACATCGTATGAGTGTTATGTATCTCTCTTGCTCACCGATATAGTGTTGAACGCTTTAAATTAAATACATATGTTAAATTTAATTCAACAAGTATTCTTTTCTTGTGAATAAATGTCATAAAGTTGCAACAAGTGTTTTATCCCAATAAACACATGTCCTTAAGCATAGGGGCAAAGACAGGGGCGCCCCAATTTTTTTAAAAATACTATTTTTTATCGAAATTGTATGTGTATTTTGGAAAATTTTATCAGTTTCGTCCCCCAACACCAAATTTCTGACTTCGTCCCTGCTTAAGCATGTAACACATGTCTTACGTAACATGCGTATAAAAATCACAACATATCCCGCAAAAAAAACTTGTACACCATTAAAAAAAATTATCCAACAATCCAAAATTATTTAATATAAATTCAATTTTAGTCCGTTCCCCACCGTAACCGCTCTCTGTTTTGTCCTCTCCCCTCTCCACTCTCCACTCTCTGACACGCTGCTCTCTAAATGGCGTAAAAAACTTGATGCCTGATAGTGCAAGCAAAGCAAAGCAATAAACCCCAAACTTTTTTCCTTTTTCTTTTTAATCTCCATCTCTAATACTCACTGAATTTTCCTCTTTATTTCTCCAAAAATAAAAAATATATATATAAAAAAACTATTTTTAGGGTTTTCTCTCTAATCTCAAGAATCTCAACCAAATAAATGGTGAAAATCGTTTGTACCTGTGTATATTTCTATTCATGTGCTCAACCATTTAAAATATAACATGTGAACATTTCTTTTAATTATATATACGAATGATGAATTGTGAGTGGTTAAAAATAAAAATGAATACATATACAAATACAGACGATTATTTGCCCTTTATTTGGCCCTCACTACTACTATAAGCTCATGCTTAGTGCTTCACTAGCAAAACCCACCTTCCCAAACCTCTCTCTCTCCCTTTCTTCCCTCTCCATCTCCAAACCCTCTTGTTCTTTCTCTATTTCCTACCCAAAAAGACCATAACTTCACTTAAAACAACATTTTTCTTTAAGTCCCATTTTTCTCTATCTATCTTAGGCTCTTGAAGAAGAAGAAAAGCCTTGAAATGTTAGAAGTTTCCATCTCTTGTTTTACTTCTTTCCTTGTTCATTTCTTTGCCATTTCTTCCTTCTTCTAATCTCTATCAAGTTTCCCTTTCAAGAAATTAAGAGAGAGATAGAGAGATACCAAAGCTTTCTTCTTTT
This sequence comes from Vinca minor, assembly GCA_026122235.1. NCBI lineage: Eukaryota > Viridiplantae > Streptophyta > Magnoliopsida > Gentianales > Apocynaceae > Vinca > Vinca minor. The sequence continues at coordinate 3,746,481 of JAOCZM010000201.1, read as the reverse complement.
TCTTTAAACCTTAAAAGAGAAAAATAAGACTGATTCCCAATTCTCAAGTTAGTTATAAAAAAAAACTATTATTCACTTCTTGTCTTGTTTCCTTAAAATTCTCTTTTGGTCTCCAAACAAACAGCACAAGGGTAAAAATGGAAATTCTAAGTCAAGAAAAAGAAGAAGGGGAAATGCCACTTCCTCTTAATAGTACATATGTTGCTGTTGGTAGTGGTAGTGGTAGTGGTGGGGAGCATGAACACATGATCCATCCTCATCATCATGATCATCATGTGGTTTCCAATGGCCCCATCATATCTTCTTCAAATATTATTATTGATGAGGATAATATTAATCATAATAATAATCATGTGGTGACTAATTACAAGAAGAAAAATATGGTGAAATATAGAGAATGTCTCAAGAATCATGCAGCAGCTATGGGTGGAAATGCAACAGATGGATGTGGTGAATTCATGCCTAGTGGTAGTGGTGAAGAAGAAGGTATTCTTGAAGCCCTTACTTGTTCAGCTTGTAATTGTCATAGAAACTTCCATAGAAAAGAAATTGAAGGTGAGCCCATTAATTATCATCAAAGCCCACATTTCAATAGGATTGGAAGGAAAGTCTTTGTGGGCCCTCATAATCATCATCACCACCACCACAAGGGCATTTTGGGTGGACCAGATCCTTTAGGGTACCCTATCTCTTCAAGAGGTGTTGCACCTATGATAATGTCCTATAATATAGGGGGTTCTTTATTACCTTATGAGTCTGATGATCAAGAAGAGGGTGTTGGTGGTGGTGGTGAGGTGGGTATGGCTAGGGTGCCACATCATCAGAATATGATGGCTAAGAAGAGGTTTAGGACAAAGTTCACACAAGAACAAAAGGAGAAAATGCTCAACTTTGCTGAAAAAGTTGGGTGGAAAATACAAAGGCAAGAAGAAGCTGTTGTTCAACAGCTTTGCCAAGAAGTTGGAATCAAAAGAAGAGTCCTTAAGGTTTGGATGCATAACAATAAGCACAATTTGGCCAAGAAGAACAATATTTCCAATATTGCCCCTAATCAAGTTCAAGAATGTGATCCCACCATGAAGTAGTTAAGCACCATTTTTTTTTCCTTCTCATTTTGAGATTTTTCTCCCATTTCTTGGGGGCTTCTCTTGAACTATTAATTATGTGTTTGGTTAATTTTCTATTTTGGATTTAAGGACTAATTAAATAACAATTGTGTTGTAATATTTAGATTAATTAAGGGTTAAGTGGATTAATTAGCAGTAAGTCGAGAGATTCAACTATGAGTGATTTTGTTTCTACTATGTTTGATGTTTATATGGATTAATTAATTAATATATTAAATCTAATGAGGATGTTCTTCATTAATGAATATTCCAATGTGAAAAGAGTCATTAGTTAATTAGATTCTTCTTCTGCCTTTTACTCCTAATCATGCATTGTTTTTTCTCCTCATAATGACACATTTTTTTAGTCTATTGTTTCTTAAAAACATATATATTAATGGAATTTTTGCTAACATCCATCAGGGTGGCTAACAATGTGGTATGATATTGGACCAGTGTTGTAGAATGGAATCTCATTCTCCAACTTTTAAAAAATAAACTTCATTTTTTTTTCTATTACAATTATTTATTGGACCTCATCAGAGGAGGTCGACCTCACCAGATGAGGAGTAGTAGAAGTCCGGCTGAGCAGGTGCCCCGTGAGGAGAGTAGTAGAAGCCCCCTTGTGTGAGGTGGGTATCGAACCCACAACCTCAAGGTTGTGGGCATGCCCTTGCCCCACTGGGCTAAGGAACCTTAGATAAAAAATAAAAATAAAAAATAAAAATAAAAACCTTCATTTGTTTCTATGGAATTGGAGCTATTTGTATTATGAAAATATTAATCTTTTCACGCTAGATACATTTTTTCATTTTATTTTTAATTATGTGACTTTTTGGTGTTTCAAACCAATAAATTATAATTGTAATTGAATCTCACATCAATTTCGTAGTTTTATCAAACAAATGAATTCAATTATTTGAGATTGAAATTTCTTAGTACTCTAATTCTTAGAATTCCATAGATTGGAAAACTTTAAAATTCTAATTTCTTATAATTCCATGGAATTTCAAAGATTTGGAATTCCAATTCCAAAACCAATTCCAAGAAACAAACACACCCTCAAAGAACTTGCTATCATGAGAAATGAGATCTTGCATTCAACACCAAAAGGCTGTCATGTGTGGGGGTAAAAAAGTAATTATGATTTTACATGATTTCTTCTATTAATTTTTTTTCTCTTTTTACTTTGAAGTAATATGATCCCATGATACTGTTCTTTAACGTGGAGTTGTGACAGTAATTAATCAAGAATGGTACTTTTCACATTTTTTTTTGGGATGAATAATATAAGGGGAATGATAATATGTTGAAAAGTAAATTCTTGCATCCCCTTTTATTAAATTGTGACTTTGGAGAAGAAAAAAAAATAAAAAAATTAAAAATAGAAAAGGAATCCAAGAATTTATATGGGAATAGTTCTATATTCCCAACTAATGTCTCCGTATGTATCATAACTGCACATAATTGGCTACGTGAATATCTCTTCCAATTCATTTTTCCGGTCATCATTATTCCAAAAATAGAAGTGAGGAGAGTTAAAAAAAAATTAGTTAATGAATATGAATAATAACGACTGAACAAATAAAATTAGAGTAATATAAATGTGGCGACTTATTAATAATTGAAACAAATATAAAAACACTAATGGGAGAGAAACAATTATATATAAATAGATGATGTCACTATTTCTATTTTGTGTTTTTAACTTTGAAATCTTCTTAATATGGTGTCGTGCATTCGTCTCAGCTATTTAAAGTTGGCAAAAGAATCATATGGCGCCTCTTCTTAGTTAAACTTAATAAATTTTGAATTCAAAGGTTCTTGGCTTGTAGCATATAAAATAAAAGCAAATTGAAATTAAACATGGGATCGGATAGTGCTTGATTTAAAAAAAAATATTTGAGTGTAAGGAAATTTGATTTAGTTTAAATTAATTGTCTAAAATTGCGTAAAAACTGAATTGGTCAGATGAGACATGAGTGAAAATTTTGTGTTTGATAAAAGTTTATGAAAGAAAATGTGACTTATAAATTAAATATATGCATTTGATTTTAAAACAAATTAGACTCACAATATCTTCATAGAAGTGTAAGTAGTTTCATTTGGCTAATCATTTCTTCCATTTTTTCAAAATACAAAAAGTTTTAGTTTAAGCCTCACAGCTCAAATAATGAACCCAAGTATTCCTTGCTTCATCATGGTAATGTATTACAAAAAAAAAAAAAAGTAAATAAATCCATTTGTCTAACCCTATACTTGAACTCCATAGGCCATAGCATTAGCATCGGTCAAATAATTGGAGTCCAAAACAATCAATCAGTCACACATATACTAAAAAAAATTGGTTCAAGTTGGAAAAAAAATTCTATGTTGAATTTTGTTTTGTTAAAAAGTAATTGAATACTGATTGGATTAGATCTCAATTTGTGATTTATTGTCTCAATATCTGACTAGTTTTAAATTAATGCTAAATTCTTAAAGATTTAGTGCTTTAAGTTTCATTTTTAAACTCAATTCAAGAGAGTTTGAGTTTCAGTTTGAGACTTAAACCCAAACACAACTCTATTTATCAAGTACACTCAAAGTAAATAAAATAAAATAAAAATAGTACCAACACAAGTTGGCTCGGTTAATAAGTATTTGACATGTTCTTACAAAGATCAAGTGTGATCGGAGCCGATTCCATATAAACTTTTTTCTCTATGCCACAAGCATATAAATCCTATCCGGCTTTATAACGAGGGTGATTTCACGATTTTGTGAGAGGAGACGGAATCAAGCATATTTTTTCACACAAAACCGCAAATAAACAATTTATCACGTTAATGTCAAAACCGATAAGATATGAGTAGAGCGTTAGACGGTTCAAATTGAATTAATTCATGAATTAAAGTGTAATATACCGTAAAATATGATCACTAATACTTTATTCTTACAATCATACCTTTTCTGAGACAATTTTAATTCAATTTATTTGAGCTGACAATCATTTCTAGGGGTGAATATCGAATTCGAATTCGATAAATCGGTAGTTTAAAATTGGATTTTTTCGACAATTTGATTTTTTAAAACACCGATATATTTCGAACCGAATTTCAATCTACCGAATTCGAATTGAATTTAGAGGGAATTCGGAATTCGGTCGGTTTACCGAATTGGCAAGACCTATATAGTTGTTCATGGAAAACAAAAAATATTTAACCAAAATCAAAATAATAGAAACGTACAATTCAACCAAAATCATAAATATATACTTCTCGTGCTTTATTGCTACTAATTCGCCTGATTAGCTGTTCGACCACGTCTATTGGCGAATTTTAAAAAAAATTATAAATATATATATTATAAGTAATCATATATATTTAAATAATATTTTAATATGAATTTGAATCTAAATTTGTTATTACTCACCTATTTGATCGATTTCAATTCGAAATCAGTAATATCGAATTGTATAAAAATGAATACCGTATTCGAACCGATTTCGAAGTTTTTAAATTCGATATGATCCGAATTACCGAATTCGATTTACCAAATTCAACTCGAATTCGGTCAGTAAATCGGTTTTTACCGAATTTGCACACCCCTAATCATTTCCTATATAAAATGTATACCCCAATGTGCAATTCAGATTCTATGCGGAACAATTTTTTTTAGGATATACGGAACGCTTCAAAACAGGTGTTCTGAGATAAAAAACAGGTATTTTGAGCTTAAAACGTGTGTATTGAGATTAAAAAATAGGTGTTTTGTGATTCATAACAGGTGTTCGATGCGAACAGGTGTTCTGAGTATCAGAACAAATATTTTTTAAATTAATCTTAATCATCAAAATTTTAATCCAACGAACGAGAAAAGTTCCGTACGTGCAGAACTTACTCCGTTCCGCACTGGAGTCGTGGCTCCCAATGTGTACGTGTTGGGAGGACAAAATAGTAGGTTTTGGGCTGACATTCGAACAGAAAAGTTCTAGTAAGAGGTAGTTCTACTCAACTCAAAAAATTCAGTATATACTGAATGTTTTTTTTCTTCGAATAAAAAATTTAATAGTTCAAATTGTTTTGTAGCTACACGCATTGTAATTTTTTAACATATGTTGCGTAAAATATGTGTTATATGCCTTAAAATATATATTAATAAGGAGAAAATACCTATTGCATATGGTGTAACGCATGTCTAAAAGTTTATAACACTTATAAAAAAGTTCAGTATTATTGAATTTTTTGTATTCAACAGCACTGTAACCACATCAGTAGGCCTAGGGGTTGATGGGTGTGTTGCAGTGGAGGGAGCACAAAGATGATAGAAATGCTGGTTTTGGTGTGATTAGACGATAGATAGACTTCTCAGCATTGCAATTCCATGGCAGAGTCAGCAATTCCATGGCAGAGTCAAACTGGCCCAAACATACGCATGTATGTGGTTTTGGACACACAATGTAATATATTACTCCCTCCATTCCCTATTAATTGTCGTTTAGGAGATATTTAGGTATCCAAATTAATTATCGTTTAAGGTTGTTTTATTAGTTGTCAACAATTTATTCCAATTATACCCTCAACATTTTCCTTTCTTTATGACAAAGAAGTGAGAGAGAGGGAGGGTGGGGGATAATAATATTGAAGTTTAGGTGAAAATGACAACTTCCTTAATTTTCTCACATTGTCTAAAGAGTCTTATATTTAGGAATGGAGGGAGTAATGTATATATAATACATGCATCCATAGATGAACGATTAAATAATAATTTAATGGTCAAATACTTAAATAATCAAAATATTTTTGCCCCAACGTACGCATTTTACAGATTTGAAATATTATTTTTTTTTAAATATTCTTATTATAAATACAATTTTCTCATTTTCTATTACAACACTAACAAAGCTTAATCCCCAAGTAATTGATGTCGGTTAAATGAATCAATATAAGATTTCAGTGTGGTCGTTTGATTGAATATATCCCTTCCATTTCTTTCTATTAAACACCATACTCTCATCCTAGTCTAACAAATCATATCATTCATGATGACTTCCGTCATCCAAACCTTACTCGTCCTCCCCTACTTCCATCCTTCAAATTTTCAATCTGGAATGTCACTTAACTTTCTTTTTGAGCGTCCAAACCACCGCAATCAATTTTCTCTCATTTTGTTTTCAATAAATGTCACTCCTATCTTCTCTCGAATAATTTCACTTCTTACTCTCTATTGTGCTTTGTAAAATTAACAAAGAATATAATAATAAAATTGTCACTTAATTCCTATCCATTATTAATCTTGCAGGTCATATGTATGGGCCATTTGTATGTGATTTTATGATAAGAGGGTGTGAGGGTGTGAGTGAAAAATATGTGGTTTAAGGGCCAACCTAACTCCATCAGAGAATGCAAGTGTTCACTTCTATGTTTTTATTTCTCCTACTTTCTCAACAAACCATAATATTTATTTTAGTGTTGTTCAGTTAAATTTTAGTTAATTAGTTAAATAAATTTGAAGGTAAAAATATTGTCACACCCCGTAACCAGGGTCGATAACATGGCAGTGTCTCATTGGTTAATGAAACACCAAAGCCGACAAACATAGTTACTAAATGGAAATTCAATTATATAAATCCATAAAATCCATAACTGTACTAGCGGAAGAATTTACTAAAAAGGGAAATTATTTCTAAGTATTACAACTAAAAGGAAAACAAAGTTCAACTAAGCCGGTTAGAATCACTCTTCGTAATCCCCATCCCAGATACCATCATTCTCGTAGTGCTGCTCGTCACCTAAATCATATGCACAGTAAAAGTGGATGGACTGAGCTTCAGTGCTCAGTAGGGACCAACAAGAAGAACAAACAAGTATGAAACAACAAATAAGCTAAGTAGCCATATTCGTCACATCTAAACGATTTCACAATCGAATGTATGCAAAGCACCACGCTTTACCAACACAATACGCTCCATCACTACATCGTTTAGACACTAGGAACATCACTACCGCTATGACACTAAATCCTGCCATTCGAGCTCAATCGTCTAGTCACTTATTAATCAGCAATGACTGTAACGGCCCCAGTTATAGTCCAAACTAGGACGGCCCAAGATGTTTCAACACGTGGGTTCTGTATGACCCCCTGAACTAAGGGTCCAAGGTTTAAGGATCCATTCTATGTATTGCATCATCATCCCCCACCAAGGACTCCACAAAACCGTTACAGTCCCAATGATCTCCTCATCGGGTTAAGGCCCTGGATGTTTCACTGTTCACTTAGACCACAAAGGATCTTCTTATATGACTCGATATTCGAATGAATCCTGCTAATCAATCGTTCATAGACAAGAGCTCAAATAGAAGGCGACGACTCGGTCGACCAAAACCAAAAAGGACTGAACGACAATAACCAATTAGGACGACCCAAGCGATAAACATTTAGACAAGTTCATCAAATAAGCATTTAACATTTCACGATACATGTATAATACTTACAATAGCGAATCACGTCATTTTAAATTTAAAAAAAACAATAAATAAAATAACGAATCAGATTATAGAGAATTTAATTAAAATCCAAAGCAGTTTATGCAAAAACGAAAACAATTAAACTCAATTCATGCGATTACAATTTCGTAAATTAAATAATTTATTCGCTTTTACTGTACAGTATATGCGATAATTAAATGACGTAGGGGGTCCCTACCTCTTACGAAGACAACAAAATAACAGAAAATCTGAAACAGCACTTCCAGTCTTACTCTCGGAGCTATAACTTTCTGCTCGGGACTCGGAATGATGTGCCGTCTGCGCTCACTAGAAGCTTATTCGATTATCTTCAAATCAGTATATTATAAGTTAAAAATGGACCAGTAACGCCCTCTCAGTGATCTCTCAAAGTCTGACAAAAAATCAAAAATCCCAAAATCCTCACTGTGACTCTCGCGGCTAAAAGCCACTGTCGCCTAAATTTCTTTCTCTTTTTGGGCACGGCTCCCAAAGACTCCGTGGCTGCTGTCCCTTTTTATTTCTTTCTAATGTTTTGTTTGGTAACCTCCCAGAATCCTATATCTAATATATATATAAAGCTTCTGTTACCTTCTTTATTTAATATATAAATCCCTTTCCCCATTCCCCTCAATTCTAACGTCTCCCACATTCATTGCCCACTCACCTTCCTTATCTCATCCCACGAAACAGATGTTTCATTTTTTTTATATTTTATTTTTATTCCTTATTAATAATTTATTCTTCTAAGTGAATTACAACTAGGTCCCTCCAATACGATACACGTACGAAACGCCCCACAACGAAACGTACCAAAAATTTAACACGCAATATATTATAAAAATTAATTAGGCACGTAGTCACGTAATGACATGAAATAAAATACGCCTACGAAATAAATCACATGAAAATAAATTACACGTACGCGAAAAGTTACGGGTATTACAAATATAAAATATCACAAAATTCTTTCTACAAATTGAAATAAATAGTATTTGATTTCTATTTTAACAATTTTGTTCTTATTTTAGCCGATTTTTTACCTGATTTTTTTTCCCACAAAATATTTCCCTATAGGGTTTGGTTTCAAAGTGGGAATTATTCTGATTTCATTCCCATGAAGTTATTGCTTTGTTTGGGTTCTGTTTGGTTGTTGTTGTAGGGCGAAGGAAATTTTTTTTATTTCGCCGAAATAAGATTGACGCCCGAAGGCGATTGCCCCCGAGGGGAAGAGCGGAGAGTACCCTAGATCAGGGAGATTGTAGCATGCCCCATGTCCCTGGGGAGGGAGCTTAGCCTCATAAAGAGGAGAATATTATTGCCTCATTATGCGGGGAGAAGGTGTCGAACTTGGGACCGGAAAAAGGCTTATCCACTGAGCCAAACCTTTTGTTGACTCCGAAATAAGATATAACATGTACATTTTCTCTCATAAAATATTTTAAATTTCAGAAAAATCAAGTTAAAATTTTAAAAATTAAACACTAGTCAATCTCTGAAACTTTGTATCACACGAGGATTAAAATGAAACAAAATCTAAATTTCTCCAATTTTGTATATAGGTATTACCTCAACTTCGCTAAGTTGAAGAGGGAGTCTTTCTTTTTGTACATGCTAATAGAATTTTAATTTCGAAATAACTATCCAATCGCATGCGAAATATTTTATTCTTAATCGCAAAATCATTCAATTTGACAAATCACAATACCAACCCAATCCATAATTGTAAAGCAATGTTTGTCTTATATATATAACCCATAATATGAAACAGTTGGGGAAATAAAGGAAGAAGAAATCATAATTTTAAGTAGACATCAACCTTGGGCCCTTAGCCCTGAATTTGGTGTCCACGAAAAGTGGGGGATTGCATTGGACTGGCCATGATTTGGCATAAATGACCAACTATGACAGTTTTTTTTTTAAACATCATTTTTGTCCCACTTTCGTTCTGGGAACTTCGTCCCCTACTGACTGCAGACTTCTCAAAAACGCCGCACGCCAAAGACAGTGAGCTAAGTGCCAATTCCGTTCTCCCCTGATGTTCCCTAAACTTTTGGTGCATTTCAATGTTTATGTATTTATGTTACTTGACGCGACATTTCAATGTTCCCCAAACTTTTGGTGCCCCATGGTAATCATCATCATTTGCATGCATTATATCAACAAACTCCATCAAATACCAATATAAAGGGCACATAATTGGACTACAACCAGTATCTTCTTTCTAATAATATAGTTATGGTAGCAATACAAAAGTCCTTTAGATGAAAGGAAATGATATAAAAAGTATTCCAATAATGGATACTTTTGTCTAATTATTTATCCATCTGTTGGAGATTATAGGTACATTCTAATAATTTTTTTTATAGATAATGGTTACCCAGTGGGGTCACATACTGAATTTTTTTTATATGAGTGATCCCACTTTTACTACATTCTGGATCCGTCATTGATAATGGTTTTATATGAAGGCATAGTATTAGTAGTAAATACATTTTCCATTGAATCAAATTGGTATACACTTCTTTATTAATAATTTTTATCTCTTATGCATTCTATTTGATGCACATCTAGTGACAATAAAAGACTTGCATCAAATAGCATGTATAATACTTTGATTAGTGTTTTTTTTTCTTGCCACATTCTATGTACATATTTTATATCGAAAATTTATCTATAAAATAATAATTATTTATTTATCGATAATCAATAATCTCGCTAAATCAATATTTTTTTCTTCTGATCCCGATAATTACTGTATAGGGGTTTAAGTGTAATCCTTCCACTTGGGAGGTAGATATTGAGAAAGTTCTATGTAAGCGTGGCACTGCGGTCCAAAAAGAAGGGAAATTCGCCTGTTTAGTCCCTCAGGAATTTTCGTTTAGCCTGTAAAGTCCCCAATGTTTAATTTCAGCCTAGTTAGTCCCCCAAGAATTTTAGGTCAGCCTGTAAAGTCCCCCAGGAAAATTCCTGGGGAACCTCTATATGCAACATGTAAATAGATAAGGGACTTTACAGGCTGAAATTAAATAGGTAAGGAACTTTACAGGCTGAACGAAAATTCCTGGGGGACTTTACAGGCTGAAATTAAACATTGGGGACTTTACAGGCTAAATAAAAATTCTTGGGGGACTAAATAGGCTGATTTCCCCCAAAAAGAAAAGGAAAACGCATTGTACGGAGAGTAAATATTTTTGTGTTCTTATATTGGTGGCATGCAATTGTTTTAAGCTAAATTCATAACAGTTATTCAATAATACCTTAGAGTAATTCACTTACTATTTTCGATTCGAAATGATAGATTCTAAATTAAATATTTCCGCCCTTATAATAATAAACAAATCCAAAACAATTAGGCGTTTGATTTAGGCAAAGTGTTCAATTATTTTAGTCAGCAATGCATAGACATTGAACAAAATCTTCCACAATATTGAGTTGCTGCTGGCTGTTGATGATTTGAAAACTAACAAAACAGAAATCATAGTTTGTAGGCCTTATCAGCAGCATATATTCGTTGATCAACAAAATCCAGCATCTTATGATTGGTGTATTTTTAATTAGGGAAATCAGTCTGTTTAGTCCCCCAGGAATTTTCAGTTAGCCTGTAAAGTCCCCAATGTTTAATTTCAGTCTGTAAAATCCCCCAGGAATTTTCGGTCAGCCTGTAAAGTCCCTTACCTATTTAATTTCAGCATGTAAAGTCCCTTATCTATTTACAGGTTGCATATAGAGGTTTCACCGCCTCTTCTGCGGCTGAATCAGGGCAACCCCAAATTCATGTCATCCCCGTGCTTAATGAGCGGGGGAATAATGATCAGTTTCAATCTATAAAATTTACAAAATACAAAAAATCTGGGACTAGGTAAGGGACTTTACAAGCTGGCAGAACGAAAATTCCTGGGGGACTAACTAGGCTGAAATTAAACATTGGGGACTATACGGGCAAACCAAAAATTCATGGGGGACTAAACAAGCTAATTTCCCTTTTAATTATTCAAATGAAAAGTGGGATTTACATACTACTATCTCCATTCCTAAATATAAGAGAGGCTGAACCAGAAGCAAGGGCGAGGTCAAGGGCAATGTAAAAAACTTGTATCCGGATCAAATGAATGATCTGGTTATACGCCTGGCGACCATGCCGAAGCAGAGGAAACGAGGCAATAGATAACCGATCAAGTGAAAATTAAGAAAGAAAAATTCAAAGTATTTTATTAATCAAAATACTAATATTATTATCTTAAATAAAACTTATATGCCACTAATTCTAATTACGATAATAATAATAATATTTTGTTTCTTAATTTTTATTTATTTAATTTTCACTCTTTGTCCTGAAAGTCTTATATTTAGGAATGAAGGGAGTAATAATTATGGAGTCAAAGACAAAAAGATCACAGGCGGGGACCCTAAGTATGATGTTATATTATCCAACTATTTTTTTTTATACATATTATAAACTATTTATATTATGAAATGGAGGGAGTACCAATTAAATGCACACCAATTTGTTCCCAAATCTTGCCTGTATACAAAGTATTATACAATGGAGAAGATACCGGTTGTAGTCCAATTATGTGCCCTTTATATTGGTATTTGATGGAGTTTGTTGAATATAAACCAAAAGTTTGGGGAACATTGAAATGCCGCGTCAAGTAACATAAATACATAAACATTGAAATGCACCAAAAGTTTGGGGAACATTGACGGAGAACGGAATTGGTCCTTCCGTCCTGGGCTGACGTGGCGAGGCGCGTTTGGAAAGTGCCAAATTTCCGTTCTGAACAAAAATGCTATTTAAAAAAAAAAAAACTGTCATGATTAGTCCTTTTTGCCAAACCATGGTCAGTCCAATGCAATGCCTTGAAAAGTGTGATGACAACACCCTGACTTGGGCCCTCTCCAGAGCTTGTAATGTTGTCTCAGACTTTTGTGGTCCTAGGTTTTATTATTATTATTATTATTATTATTATTATTATTATTATTATTAAGCTAGTGATATTGTCAAGATATAATTTCGTATGCACAATAAAAGGTGTTACCAACGCGTACAGAATCCTCACTCTCCAGTCAAATAGAGAATTTGGAAAGTGTAAGTCAAGGTGACCCAGCGGCCCGACCAGGTGGGAGAACTTGTCTTACCCCACCACAAGAAGTCACCCCCACATTGGAGGTTGAAACTTTCACAATGCTACTGTCAAGATTTGATCATGCGTCCCTCTGCCAAGGAAAATTTACTTTTAAAGAAGTATCCTTTTAGACAATTTTAATCTCTCTCAATCAATTTCTTCTCTTCAATATTTTTTCCCTAATCTATTCACACATAGTCTATAATTTTTTCTTTCTTATCCCAAAAATCAACTCACGGTCTCTCTTATATTTTCCCCCAAATCTATTTCCACTCAATCTCTAATTTATCTATTGTTATAGTAGGAGAAGTTTACAAAAAAACTCAAACAAATACTAAATTCTTTTTTTACTTTAATGCTTTTGTCATAGTTATGCATTGATCTCTTTTTCACATATGGAGGTAAGGTAGGAAAGATAATCAAAGTCGTATTGCTCAAACTCTATAAATTTACAATATTTTTTCGTGCTTATTAGTTCTAATGAATGAAAACTGTATAATAAAAATTAAGATCTTATTTAAGAAATTAATATTAATATTTGGACTAATAAAATATTTTGTTTTATACTTTCTTAATTTTCTGTACATATTATAAATTATTTATATTATGAAATGGAGGGAGTACCAATTAAATGCACACCAATTTGTTCCCAAATCTTGCCTGTATACAAAGTATTATACAATGGAGAAGATACTGGTTGTAGTCCAATTATGTGCCCTTTGTATTGGTATTTGATGGAGTTTGTTGATATAACCCAAAAGTTTGGGGAAAATGCCGCGTCAAGTAACATAAATACATAAACATTGAAATGAGGACGGAGAACGGAATTGGCCCTTCCGTCCTAGGTTGATGTGGTGAGGCGCGTTTGGAAAGTGCCAGACTTTCATTTTGGATAAAAATATTATTTAAAAAAAATGTCATGATTAGCCCTTTCTACCAAACTATGATCAGTCCAATGCAATGCCTTGAAAAGTGTGATGACAACACCCTGACTTGGGCCCTCTCCAGAGCTTGTAATGTTGTCTCAGACTTTTGTGGTCCTATGTTATTATTATTATTATTATTATTATTATTATTATTATTATTATTAAGCTAGTGATATTGTTAAGACAAATTTTCTTATACATAATAAAAGGTGTTATTCACGCGCACAGGACCCCCACTCTCCAGTTAAATAGAGAATTTGGAGGGTATAAGGTCCGACCAGGTGGGAGAACTTGTCTTACCCCATCATAAAAAGTTACCCCCACATTGGAGGGTTGAAACTTTCACAATGCGACTGCCAAGATTCGATCATGCGTCCTTCTACCAAGGAAAATTTGCTTTTAAAGAAGTATCCTTTTAGATCATATTAATCTGTCTCAATCAATTTATTCTCTTCAATATTTTTTTCCCTAATCTATTCACACATAATCTATAATTTTTTCTTTTTTATCCAAAAATCAACTCACGATCTTTCTTATATTTTTCCCAAATCTATTTCTACTCAATCTCTAATTTATCTATTCTTATAGTAGGAGAAGTTTACAAAAAAACCAAACAAACACTAAATTCTTCTTTTACTTTAATGTTTTTGTCATAGTTATGCATTGATCTCTTTTTCACAGATGGAGGTAAGGTAGGAAAGATAATCAAAGTCGTATTGCTCAAACACTATAAATTTACAATATTTTTTCGCGCTTATTAGTTCTAATGAATGAAAACCTTATACTATGAATTGTTATTTTTGTTTATATCATTTTTTTTGTGAACTTCTAACACTATAAGAGAGATAAAATTAATGGGAATCGGGTAGCCCAAGTGGTAAAGCTACCCGAACACGGGCTGGAGGTCCCGTGTTCGATTCCCGTATCTCCCCTTTATTGGGGCAATAATCTCCTTCTCTAGTGAAGCGTCCTCCTCCTCCTCTGGTGAGGCAATACCCTCCCTAGGCATGGGGCGTGCTTTAATCGGCCTTTCTAGGGTATTCTCCGCTCTCCCCCACTGGGGTTCAAAAAAAAAGAGAGAGATTTAGTGTGAATATATTAGGGAATAAAAGATTGGAGAGACAGATTTTTTAGATGAAAGAGAAAAAATAGAGATTGTGTGTGAATATATTGGGGGAGAAAATTTTGGAGGAAAAATTAATTGAAAAAGGTTAATATTGGCCAAAAGATAGTTTAGTCATTTAAAGATAAATTGTCTCGGCAGGAGGAAATCTGCATTGGTAATATCACTAGCTTTATTATTATGCTATTTAAGTTCACAGTTTAGGGACTTCTTTCCAAAGAAAAGGTTTAATATGGGATTTTTTTCCATTATCTGAAGGTAAAAATAAACAAAATAATCTCGATCAGCTATTATTGTGTTTTGGTTCTGATTATAAGTTAAACTTCTTAAAATTATATCAATATAAATATAATAAATGACTTGTTATCCACAATAAGATGACCATGAAATTATTAAAATTATAAAATGAAACTTAGGTTTGGTAGCACAAGCTAAAGAAAGAACAAAAAAATGCTTATTAAACTCGACAAAAAAAATATTTTTGAACTAAATAAACCCGACCTTTGTTTATTAATCAATCTCCTTTTGTCCCGATTTGGAAGTTCACTACCTTTTAATTTTCTGTATTAAAGTGACTACTCAATTTCGAATGAAGGAAATAACTTTTATCTAATTTATACTCTATGCATTATCTGTGTAGTCTGACTTTACTTTATTTTTTATTTATTTATTGGGATGGGGACCTATCTATTATAAAAAATATGAGGATTCAAGAAGCGGGGAGAAAATTTGAACTCATGACCTATTAAAAAATAGGGGGACCTCTGTGTAGTCTGACTTTACTTATCTAGTTATAGTTTCTAATAAAAGATCCTTTAACATCCACCTGACCGGGTGAAAATTCCTATACCCAATCAATCAGAATTTGCTACATAGATATTTCTTCCAATTATATATACAAATGGTGAATTGTGATTGGTTTGGTACATTAATGATAACATATACTGGGGACAAGTATTTTTTTGCCCACCTAACCATAGGATTATTATTGTTGTTGTTGTTGTTGTTATTATTATTATTATTAATAATGTTATATTTAAACTCATATAAAAAATCTTTGTAACCAAATTTAGATGGCACGTCTCTATTTTGAGATATGCAAAACAAACTTACACTATCCTAAAGTAAACATATTTTTCATATAAATTTGTATGACCAACCTTATTAATGTAAGAAGTACGGGTGCCTACGATCTAGTCTGTACCCGTGTATATTTTCATTCATGTGTCTAACTACATCGAATTTGTCATGTGGACATTTCTTCTAATTATACATACACGTGGTGAATTGCGAGTGGTTAAACACATAAATGGGTAAATAAACGGGTACATAAAGAGTTTTGGTTGATTCCTGGATGTTTTCGTGGTTCTTGAACTAAAAAGAGTTTGAAGAAGACATTTTGACCCTAAATTGAGTTATTTCTTTACAACTTGATGAGTAGAGAAGATGAAAAATGGTGTGTATGGATTAAGAGTTGATAATGACGTGATGAATTTTGAGTGGTCAAATTGGGTTTATATCTAGGGTTCTTAATGAAGAGGAAGAATAAGATTGCCCATGTGACCGGCAATATGTGTTGGTCACATGGCCATTTTTTTTGCCTGAAAACTCACCGGATTCGTTAATTGGTTATTGATAGTTGCTCTGTAAATAGTTGATACTAAAAAGAATTTAATAAAAAGTTTTTATTATTTATATTAATTGGGTATATTATTAGTGCTAAACAGGGAATTTCTCTTTAAAAAAAATTCTAAATGTAACAGTTTTGTCCGATCTTCTCTCCTTAAAATTATCTTTTTGTCTTATTTGGCTAATTTAGTTTGGTTAAAAGAACAAGAACAAGAAAGCATCAGTCTCTACGTCATAAATTTCTTGGTAACCTTGTCAATACTATATATAATCATTAAATATGAGTATTTAACCTGAAGTGACAAAAAATCTTATTATTATGGATTGTAGTTAAAACTTTTTCTATTAAAATTCATAGCAAATTAAACGAAGAATTACTCATACTTTCTAAATAGAATATCTACATTTCACTTTATATAAAAATTAAGAAAGTAATTTAACTAAGAATTATAAGTTATAATGATTCCTTACTATGCTAGGCTCATATGAGAAAAATATATCATGTCCCATATCGACATTCTTTGAGGGTGGCGATATTACTCGATCGATTCTTCTCTTATAAGAGCAAATTTTGATCAAATGGAAATATCGTACATTGGTTAGATTAAGAAACAATACAACATTAATTTCTTTCAATTTTTGAAATAATCAAAACCCCTAATTATCTCCTCTACTTCTTTTGACATCTCCTTTTTTTTAATATAGGTTACAATATGTTTGTTGTCATTCTTATGAAATCAATAAGAGGGAAAAAAATCAGTGTTGGAGAGATCGGATATGAGAAGCAAAGGAATTGGAAGAGGAACATAAACTACGACTCTGATTAAGTTGCTCCTCTCATTCCTATTAAGACTATTTCTTCTTTCTTTTTAGTTTGGGTCCCAAGAATTAGAATATTTTTAGATGAGTATAACATAATTGTAAGAAGAAAATATTATTTTCAATGGAAACGTTGAATTAAGTTGAATTCTAAATTCAGTTTAAAGCAAAAGGAAAGGAGGAAGAACACCCTATGAGTGTAAATTGAAGCAAATCAGCCAACTAAGGAGACAGTGAAAGTTTTGTATTGATTGTAAAAAAGAAAGAAATTTAATGATATATTATTTCTTAATCTAACCAAGGGGTATTATTGTTATTTGAGTAAAATTTGCTCTTGGAGGAGGAGAATTGCTCTGAAAATATCATTACCCATCCCATTAATAATATTATGTTAAGCGTGTCACTTTCTTTTGAGATTCCACCATTTTTTTGGTTATAATTTTTTTAAAAGAAAAAAAAAAACCTAATACTTAACAGATTATTATTAGTGAGACAAAAATAATAAGATATAAGTTCAGGATAGATGATCCTTTCCCCTCATATGTCAATGAAATATGTAATATTTATTCTTGTCTAATTCTTATACTTTCATTTAATAAGTCGTCCTCATTTAAGATTTTTTCTTTGGCCGTGTTCGATTCCCGTATGTCCTCTTTATTGGGGCAATAATCTCCTACTCTGGTGAGGCGTCCTCCTCCTCCTCTGGTGAGGCAATACCCTCCCTAGGCATGAGACGTGTTTTAATCGGCCTTTTTAGGGTACTCTCCACTCTCTCCCCCTCGGAGGCAACGCCCTTTCGGGCTTCAAAAAAAAAAAAAGTTCGGTTTAAACTTACAAAGTTGCCTAGTTGCCCATTCTACAGCAAAACGTTCTCATAATAGGTCTCTCCCAAATATTTTCATTCAAAGTTATCCTAGTGTAGTTATTTTTGTCGTCGTGACTGATGAGTGATATTTCGATTTTCTATTTTTATTTTATGAAAATGAAAATTAAAACTCAATTAGGGATGTATCTAGATTGAATTTTAATTTTTTTTTTTGAGCGCCCGAAGGCGATTGCCCCCTGTGATAACCGTAACTTTTGTTTACGTGATTTTTGACGTGTAATTTATTTTTTTCTCGATTAACTGTGTATACGTAATATTTTCGTACG
Organism: Vinca minor; assembly: GCA_026122235.1. Taxonomy (NCBI): domain Eukaryota; kingdom Viridiplantae; phylum Streptophyta; class Magnoliopsida; order Gentianales; family Apocynaceae; genus Vinca; species Vinca minor. The sequence continues at coordinate 3,728,109 of JAOCZM010000201.1, read as the reverse complement.
ATTATGTGACTATGTGTCTAATTATTTTTATAACATGTTACATGTTATTTTTTCGTGTACATTTTATTGAGGGCGTTTCGCACGCTTAACGTATTTGAGGGACTTAAATTATGTTTCACTTGGATGATGAATTAGAGTTGAATTAGGAATTATATATATAAAATAAAGAAAATAAAAATAAAACAAGAGTGAATAAAAAGCTGCTCGCTGGGATTGGTTTAAAACAAAGAGGAAAAGAAATAATAAAAGAAAGGGAAAATGAAAAGGCATAACGTGGGGCTCTCCCTAGGAAACCGTGCAAAGCAACAAACAAAATAAAAGAAACGCAAGAGAAGAGAGAGGGGAGGCGGCCAGGAAAGATAAAGAGAAATAAAAAGGGTAATCCAATCAGTGGCAAGGATTTGGCCAGAAAATCACTTGGCTGTGGGGTTTTCTGGGATCCGTGCGCGGCTGGAAGGAATGGTTTTTGGGAGCAACAAACGATCTGTCCAGAAATTCAACAGGACAATTGAGGGGACTACCGACCTTCGTTTTTTACCCACAACATATCAATTCGAAGATAATCGAAAGGGCTTCGAGTGAGCGCAGACGGAATGCAATTCGGAGTTTTCAGCAGAAAGTTATCGCACCGCAAGTGAGGCTGCCAGCACTGATTACGGGATTTCAGTGTTTTACCGCTCCGTAACAGGTAGGGACCCTACGTCATTTAATTCTCGCATGTTACTGCACAGTAAAAGCGAATAAACTATTCTATTTACAAATAAGTTGCACAAATTGTGTTTATTGCTTTTGATATTTTATAAACTGTTTTGGGTATATTTAAATTCATTATAATCTGATTTGTAAATTGATTACTGCGTTCTTGTTATTGTCTTTTGTAAATTGTCATAATTAACTGATAATTGTGAATATTGGATTAATTGGGTATATATCTGAATTTCAATCGCTTTCATTAATTGCTAAAATCTTATAAACCGTTTATGGAATGTATCTGAACTGTTATGGGGACTGCTGGAGTCCTTTCTGTAATTGTGTTATTTGGGTCTTCATTGAGTTGTCCTAATTGAGAGTCCTTGTTTTGTCCTAATTGGTTTGGTCGACCGAGTCGTCGCCCCATTCGAGCTCTTGTTTATGAAAGGTCTGTAGCAGGATACGTCCCATTTATATATCGCTAGAACCTGGTGTTCGCGATATCTCTGTGTGGACTTCTGTGTGGATATGTGGACCCGGACCCTAGCGGGGAGAAACAAGTTGGGGCTGCTAACAGTAAATTGTGGAGCTCATGTGTGGGCAATGACACAATGGACGTATTCTTTATTTTTGGCCTCCAACCGGGGGAAAGATTCGACTGGGTTTACGTGTGGATTCTGTGTGGCCCTTCCTCGGTGGGTTAATACATGGGAGTCATTAGCAGTGATTATGGAGTCCGATTAGACAATTGAGCTTGATCGTGGGATTGTAGTGTCATAGCGATAACTAAGTTCGTAACGTCTAAGTAAATTGTGTAATCGAGGATACTGTAGGGCAGACGTGCTTGATGTGGATTCGGTTGTGTGAAGTGCTTAGACGTGAAGAGTTTAGTTGTTTAGCTTATTTGTTGTTCTTTACTTGTTTGGTCCTTGTTTGTTTTATACTCGATTGTCTGACATAACTATTGGTTTGTTGTGCATGAGTAGTATGGGATGCTCATGTCATGAATTCCGATCTGGGATGTCAGATTTGATAAGTATAGTCGAACATTTGTTTTGGGTCTTTAATTGCTGTTTGCTTGGAGTCTATTTGATTTCATATGAGTTGGGGAGGTTGGGTATTGTTTAGTGCATTTTTGCACAAGTTTGCATCTCATTTTTCTGAAACTGCAGCTGTGCAGTCCACTGTTCTGTTCTGAACTCTCTGTTCTGTTCTGATATATCATGTACTGCACTGTCCTGCACTGAGTTCTGAGTCTTGCTAGACTTGGGACGAGTGATTTGCATATACTTCCATAGGGGTATTTTGGGAAACGGGCATCTGCATTATCTGTATCTGTTTCTACTGTTCTGTTTCTGTTCAATCTTTAGTATCTATATTACTATTTTAGGTCCATACTGAGCACCAGAGCTCAGTCCATCCGCTTTTTACAGTGCAGGTGATGTAGATGTTGAACTTGTTCACGATGATGCTACCTGGGAGGGGCCATTTGATGAGTGATCCTAATCTACGTAGTTGCTAGACTTTATTTCCTTTTCAGTTATTTCTTTTAGAACGCTTAGACTTATTCCAATAATGTAATAGATAGATTCATTTTTCAATTATGTATTTAGATTTCTGCTGTTAAACATTTACTTTGGATTTAATGCATAATGAATTGCCTTTTTAGTAACTCTGTATAGTAGGCTTTGGTGTCTCACTGACCAATGAGACACTGCCATGTCATCACTCTGGAGACGGGGTGTGACACCCCCGAAGGGGAAGAGCGGAGAATACCCTAGATAGGGAAGATTGAAGCATGCCCCATGCCTAGGGAGGGAATTGCCTCACCAGAGGAGGAAGAGAACGCCTCACCAGAGGAGGAGATATATTATTGCCCCATTATGCGGGGAGTAGGTGTCGAACTTGGGACCGCCCACTGGGCCAAACCTTTTGTTGACGATTGAATTTTAATTTAAGATCCATATTTTATAAATTATTTTTGAGACCCTAAAATGAGAACTTATATATTGAATAGAAAATCGAAATACATTTTAATACATTCCAAAATGAAATCGAGGAATTTTCAATTTAATTAGAACCTTATTTTCCTGGCTTTCCTATTATTAGTATTATTGTTTTTGTGACCCGTCTTTGAGTATTTTATCTAACTAATCTATTGGGATATTTGAAGCAAACTTTGAAGGTCACATATCTAACTAATTAAATTAGAATCACTCGACAAACATTAAATTATTATTAGAAGTTAGAACCTCATCAAACGTGAAGAGTGGTACAATCATCCGGTTACATGCGGAACATCCAAGATTCCATACGTGGTGCATAACACTTTTTAGTTGATGGGCAAAAACTTGATAGGTCAAATCAATTTTTTACAATATTTATTATAAAAAAAAATTAATATATACCGTAAAATAGACGATCTCAGTTGTTAAAATTTCTAATACAAGAATTAATAAGTTTTTTTACTTCTAAAACACATATTGTTAAAATCTGAAAAAGGAGACAAATTTTCGAGAGTAGCTCAAAAGTTGATAAACAAATTAGTACTCCCAGAACACGGAATTGTTCTAATAAAAAAATTTAATAATAAAAATTGGAATTGTTGTTTTTTAATATTTTTAATTCCAAAAGTCAGAACACGGAGTTGAAGTTGAAACCCTGAGCTGACTCGACAGCATCCCACGTGTTTATTTCCAAAATCATTCTTTCTTCTTTCTTCCAAAAAAGAAAACGAAATCGTTAATTTACGTCAGTCCGGCTCCTATGCGGAACAGGGAGTGGAACAATCCCAGCCGTCGAATGAAATTTTGAACGATCCAGATCTGGAGAGAGAAAAGTTGCGGCTGGACTTAAAATATTAAAAAAAAAATTCTCTCTCCAGATCTGAACTGTTAAAAAATCTCATCCCGACGGCTTTGCAGAATTGTCCCTACACGCTGCGAACAAAAACTCGTCCCCGCATAGGAGCAGGAGCAATTTACGTAGAGAGCGATCACTGCTTCGTGCTAATGAAATTCATTCGCCGGATTAAATATTTTGATAAATAAAATTAAAATATCTATTTTAATTTAATTTCAATCATCAACATTCGATTTGACAATAAAATTTCATATGTACAAAATTTCATATGTAAGATAACTGCTCGAAAAGAAAATTATTTAGCCTCAACCAAAGTTCCACCAAATTATTCTAAAATTTAAATCCCCTCGTGTATATTTTATTAATTGTGTCATGATAATAACTTCTGGTATAATAATAAATTCTCTCCCTTTTCTAAAAAAAAAGTTATTAACAGAACTGTCGAACAAAAAAATCCAATATTTCAAGTCTCAAATGACGTGCCAAAGTGCTAGCTTTATTGACCGCAAAATCTCTCTTTAAATTACATTAGAGACTTCTTCCCAGTTGATTTTTTTCTGAACACAAAATATTGAAGTATTCACCAATGTAACTAAAGAAGTGAAATTCAGCCAAATAATAATAATAATAATAATAATTTACTCCTAGAATTTTGGGGATAGAAACCCTAAACTTCCAAATTGAGGGTGTTAAATGACTATCTTACCCCCTGCTGGTATAAGGAATTCACCCAACTATAAGGGCAAAAAGGTCCGAAAAACTATTTTAGTCAATCTTTTAGCCAATAATTCTAGTAGCCTAGCAAGAAGTGGAGATTTCACCAACCTAGAGTCTAGTGAAAGCTTATTTTTAGTTGTCGATATCACTGAATTTGCGCACCATTTATGGGTGTTTTCAAATAAATTATTCTACTTTGAGCCTCAAATTTATTCTCACAAATAATGTATTTTCTATTTTTTCAAGAGAAAATTTTTCAATCCGAAAAGCAATCCAAATGCATTCCTCGACCAAATAAAAAATATTTTATTCCCGTTGATTAATTAATACTCCATTTTTTTAGTAGATGCCTTTCTAAATATATTAACATAAATTAAAAAAAAAAAACATGAGACAATAAACACTTTTACTATTTTATCTTTAAATAATTTAGTTTTTTCTAATTCACTAATCCCTCGATTTCTCTCAATAATAAGAAAAATATTAAAAAGACAATCTAAATAATTTTTCTTTTTTAACACCAAAAGGAAAAATAGAAAAATAAATCTGGTCCCAAATGTGGGGCCCACAGACCCTCACTGCCTCCAGCTTCAATCCCCTCCCAAAAATTTTAGTATGGGTCGGTCCTTATGGGATTGGCCCCACAACTATCTCACATATTTTGAAGCGGGACGAATCCACTCAGTTTATGTGAGATATTGTGGGCTGGCCCGGCTCCAAGGGTGTCCAAGGTGACATCCGGAACCGGGCCTCACATTTACATGGGCCCCAAATTTTTAAAAAAATTTCTTAATTTGTATATAATTATTAGTTAAAAAAAATTGAAGATTTTGATGTTTTATAATTTGTTGCTTTCAAAATCTTTTTACCATACACCAAAGTCTTAGGTTAATAGTGGGATGCGAAAGTGAAAGCGACCATGAGAGTACTCTCAAAAATCAGGGCCCCAATATATTTTTTTTGTTTATATATATATATATATATATATACTTACATTTAAAATCCTACCCCAATTTTTTTTTATATATATATATATATATATATATATATATATATATATATACTTACATTTAAAATTTGAGGGTCCCCAAATTTTTTTCTAAGATGAGCGCTCAAATATGTTTGAGACGGCTTGATTGTGGGATTAATCCCACAAAAATTGATCCATGCCAAAGTGACCCATTTGCTCGCCTCCTCCTCCTCATTAACTAATAATATCTATCTACCTCATAACCTCCGTCACCCAATTTTTTCTTCTCATTACACATCCCCACTATCGTGATTTCCAAAGCTTCATTTCACCTTTCCCCCAATATATCTAAACTCCCCACACCTTCTTTCACTCCTCCAATACTTCCCCAATTTTCTCCAATGAAGCATCCAACGCCGCCTCCGAAGTCCAGTTCTCAGACATTGACGGCGGCGGCTACGTCGTCTCAGGATGCGCGACTACTCGTTCGCGAGACTCTTCGGATCAGCGCTAACCTAGCATCTGCTCCTTCTTCACCTTCAGTTCCAATTCCTATTCCTTCTGCTGCTGTGGCGGTGGACAGTGAGCGTACTAACTTCGGACTTGCGGTGGAGGATCAATTTGTCAATTCTAGCTTAAGTTTAATTTGTCGTGAGGAGATCGATGGTCGCCGATGGGAGTATTTTGCTGATGTTAATAAATCCAAGCAATTTAAGAAGAAAAATCAGGCAATTCGTGTTGTCAGCTTGCACTCTCCGGCAGGTCCGGTAGATGTAAGACTCTGATGCTCTCATTCATTGAGTAATTGTTTGCTAGTTTTTTTTGAATTTGTCAATTTTCAGTAACTCTGTTTAAATTGTTTTTTAATGTTTGTGATATAGACGCTCTATAAGTGTTGTAAATGTTCATGCATGAAATAATGTGTTTGTCTTTTTTTTATGAATAATAATCCATCCGTTACTTAAATATAAGTCTTGTAGCGAAAATTAAGGAAGCTAGAAAAATCAAGTTGTTTTCTTAATCAAAATATCAATATTACTCTCTTAGATATAGAATTAATGGTGGTATAACAAGGATTATTTGCTTTTTTAATTTTTGCTACATGTCCTAAAGGACTTATATTGATTGCAACACTAATCCTCTGGATGCTGAATGAAAGAAGCATGGTGATGTGCACATAAATCAAAATGGTTCTTGGGTCTGCCTTCTTTAATGCCTTTTGGCAGTGTTGTTAAGGCTCACGCCTCTGGCGCGCCTTTGCACCTCAGGCTCCAGGCTCGAGAGATATCGCCTCAAAATCTCAGGCGCGCTTCAAATTAGTGAGGCGCGCGCCTTGAAGAAAAGTCTCCAGGCTCCAGGCACGCCTCTGGCGCGCCTTGTAATTAATCTGATTCTAATGAATGGGCGCGCCTTGTAATTAATCCGATTCTAATGAATGGTTGCTTAGAGAGTTAAAAAATAATGAGCGAGTATTTGAAGATTCTAATTTAACAAACCTTTACACCTTTCATCGACACCTCCTCGCTACATCAATCTACCTTATCAAAAAATACTAAACGACTTGATCTTTTTTAAGTACAATAGAGATTTACTTCGTTGGCATGCATTGAACGATTAGATAGACCCTATGATGATTCAGATTTTCCTTAGTTTGAGGTTTCTAGAGCAGCTGGAGTAAATGAACCACACTACCCATCTAGGTCAAGAGGAGCTAGTATTTCTCATTCTCAACATTCACCTCCTAATTTAAGATCATCATCTTCTACATATGTCTCTAGCTTTTATGAGAATAATGAAGATGAGTAAGAAGATTCTCCCTTGGATAAAGAGAATCAAGATGAAAACAATGATCTTGAAGATGATTCTGATGATTAGGCGTATTAACTTTTTATTTGTTTTGCTTTATCTAATAATGTTTTTTTTTTGGAGGGAACTACATTATGGTTATTTATTATTATGTTTTGCCTATATTTGCATGCCATTAATATATCTATAATAATATTTATTCAAGATGCGCCTTTTTTCGAAAGCGTTCGCCTTTTTTGCGCCTTGCGCCTCAAGGCTCCAAGCCCCCTTTGCGCCTTGGCGCGCCTTAACGCCTTAACAACACTGCCTTTTGGCTTTGATTTGAGGGGCATGATTCTTTAGCAAACGCGACGGCATAGGGGACCATTGTTACAGGCGTATTATGTGAGCAACCACTTTGTGCACTCATTGCCAAAGGTTAGGTTAGTCTCCAATCCATCTGTTTCAGTGGTACTTTGGGATCAGTCACTTTATGCATTTATTAGCAAAGGTTAGGTCAGTCTCCCTTCCATCCCCGCCCATACCAATAATTATTGGGGACTTAATGGGTTATGCTATTGTTGTTGTCGTTGTCCTAAAGGACTTATATTATGGGATGAAGGTAGTATTATGCAAGTAGATGAACGGAAATTAAGCATCAAATTTATTAGTTATAATTAAAATTGACAATAATTTGCAATCTTTAGAAAAGTAAATATTCAGGATTGTAAAATGAATTGCGGCGGATTTTCTCTATTCTTCTTGTGTTGCATAAGATATGATGATGTAGTGAGTTTATTTGGATATTGGATTTAGGAATCTGGTGTCAGATTAAGAGTATTTATGAATATTCCATCAGAATAAGAATGTTTTTGTTTTATTTTATAGCATTGGCGTAAATTTTGTTACTTGGACTTAAGATTGCAGGAAT